>CM038147.1:256210037-256810037 GCA_021437245.1 Aegilops speltoides
TTGTGCCAGCGGACTGAAAGCGGTGAGGAGAGCACCGCCCGGACAGGTTAAGGATAGAACCAGTCTGAGAAGACTTCGGCGGAGGTGATCGACTCTGGCGCGAGAGGAGGGCGAGTCGGAGGGCGAAAGCGAGAGAGAGGTGCGGAAGATGAAGCGGCGGCCAGCCTCGGCCCGTCGGCGCCTCGACCTTGAGCAGCGCAAGGACAAAGCGACCGCCGCCCGGGCGAAAAGTGAACCGCCCAGCCATGCCCGGCATCCGCACCGCCGTCACCTCCGATCCTCCGGCTGGAGCCGCCTCCTAGGCTATACCTTTCTGTCTTTATAATCCTTTGCAAGACTTGTTAGGTCGAACAATTCCACCCACGGGGTGTATCCTGATTACATTGAGACTTCGGAATGGCCTTATGTAAATATTTATCTAATTTCCGCCTTTCCTTTGCCGCCTTCCTTTAGTTGCCCGCCTTGCGGTTGGGCGGCCAGCTCTGCGGACTGTGCATGGTCAGCCCCAGCAGCTTCGCCGAGGCAAGTGCTTAACCATTTAGAGCTTTTAGAAAATCGGCTGGAAACCGACAGACGACTATTCGAGAGTCGGCTGTCCTTGATAAAAAGTCGGGCAATGAGCCCATTGCTCATGAAATCGGCTCGGTGGGGGAAGGCTGTTGGCCGCTTGGGCTATGTGTAAGCTTTTAGGTCCTTAGCCATTTTTCATCCTGTGCGCTTCGTTCTTGCTTGTTTCACCGCCTACCGTTAGTCCCTCTGCGGCTGCGGCTTTCGACGAGAGCGGCTTGGCTATAACACATTACTTGCTGACCACGAGAGAAGCATTCCATAGCATAAGGCAGCAAGTCCGGGAACGACTTATCGGACCCGGTGCGAGCGGTATGGTAAAAAGATTAGCATATTCGGGCGTAATTTCTTATCATCGGATACTCAAAAAGCGGTCGAGCTTTCGTCAGGGGCCTAAAGTCTTAATGCTTTAATACAAAGAGATGATGCGATACATCTTGCATCAAGCTGTAAAATCTTGAAGAAGATTGGCGTTCCATGGCTAGCTGTTTCTTTGCGGATTCGTCCCTCTTGCGGCTTCGCGAAGCTTACGGCGTCGTCGGATAGTAAGCGTCGTTCCCTAGCACCTTCTTGATGATGAAGGACCTTCCCAAGCGTCGATAACTTGTCTTGGCTAGCTGTTCTCTGAATCGGCGGAGCACAAGTCGCCCTCTTGGAGCGATCTTGGCTTGACCTTGCGGTTGTAATGTCGGCGCGAAGACTTCTGCGGTAGATCTTTGGACGGCTTGAGTGCCAACGGTCGGCCCTCTTCAACAGTCGACACGCGTCTTGGCGTGCTTCTTGGCTTCCTCTTCCGGTGTACATGGAGACTTCGCGGAGAGTCGAACTCTATATCCGTTAGGATAGCGGCGGCTGCGTAAGCGAGGAAGAAAAGCGTGAAGCGGTTGACTTGTTTGGTGTTGTCTTGCTTGAGACTCGAGGAAGGCGGCAAGCTGCTCTTGACCCAACAACGGCGGGTGGCGCTCGAGTGGTTTAACCAATCGAGGCTTGATGCGGACGAGATGAGGCCATTGGTTCGTTCCACTGGCGTTTAGCTGCGAGATGGGCAGCGGGCGCTAAGTCGGTCGGATGCCTGCGTTCTTGTGAAAGCGAGCCAAAGCGCCCTTGGCGAGTTGGTGCCGTTGTCGATGATGATCTTTGTGCGGTATGCCGTGCCGCCTTTGTGATGTCGACAATGAAGGTTACTGCGATAGGTCGTTTAATTTCTTGATGGGCTTTGCTTCCACCCACTTGGTGAACTTGTCCACGCGACAAGCGAGATGAGTTAAGCAACCTCGGGCGTCTTGAATGGTCCTACCATGTCGGGCCAAGCTGAAGGGCGAGCAATAGGGATTGTCTTGGCCGGACACGGTGAAGGGGGCTTAGGAGAACATCTGCACCTGCATTTTTGGACTAGTTCTTTAGCTTCTTCTAGGCGATCGGCCAAAAGAAACCGTGCGAGGCTTTAGCCTGGCGCCCTCGAGCCGCATGGTGGCCACACTGTACGATGGATGTCTCGAGGATCGCTTGGCCTTGCTCGACTCTCTGTGTTTGGTAGACACCGGTGACAACTGCGCTGACTAGCTCTCTGTTGACTATGGTATATCTTTGCCGCCAGCTGCTACACTGAGCCAAGATCTCATCATTGGTAATTCTTTGTTCACTAGAAACTTGAGGATGGGCTGTGCCCATGAAGGTCTTTACTATCTCTTCATTTGCTACCACAGCGACTTGGACAAGGGTGGCTGGGCTGGGAGGCGGCGGGTTGGAGTCTGCCGCCGCTTGCTGGGTTGATGGAGTCTCTGTGATGATTGAGGCACCTCCAGGCCCCAGGCGCGATCCCGGGCGGGCTCGGGAGTCCACAGGCTGGCCCAGCATGATCCCGGGCTGGGTTCGGAAGTCGCCCGGGCGTGGCGCAATCCCGGGCAGGTTACAAGTCCCCGGCGGCAGGCGCGATCCCAGGCTGGGTTCAACTGTGGCTTTCTTGAGGTCACCTGCTGGGGCCTTGGAGTTGGATCCGAGTATCTCTGGCGGAGCCGGCACGAAGATGGAGTTTGACTCTGGTGAAGGCTTGATGGGCGGCGAGGCTGAAGGGCGGCGCCTTGAAGGTATCGCTTGGCGAGTGGAGCCGACTCGTGCCAAGGCATCTGCTTGATCGTTGTCATTTCTTGGCACGTGGAGGAATTCGCACCCCTCAAAGTATCCGCTGAGTTGTTGCACCAGGAAGCGGTAGCTCGCCATGTTTGCATCTTTGGCGTCCCAGTCGCCGGATGTTTGCTGAACCACCAAGTCGGAGTCACCGTAGCACAGGATCCGGCGAATGCCGAGTTCTTTGGCAAGCCGGAGCCCATGGATGAGCGCTTCGTATTTGGCGATGTTGTTGGAGGCGGCGAAGTGGATTTGCAGCACATATTTGAGCTTGTCGCCCTTAGGGGAGGTGAGGACGACGCCGGCTCCAAGGCCGGTGCGCATCTTGGAGCCGTCGAAATGCATCCGCCAATGAGTGGAGTTGGGCGCTGGCGACAGGTACTGGGTCTCGGCCCAGTCGACGAGGAAGTCGGCCAGCGCCTGCGACTTGATGGCGGTGCGGGCCTGGTAGTAGATGGTGTAAGGGGCTAGATCGATAGCCCATTTCGCCACTCAGCCGGAGGCGTCTCGGCTTCCAATGATCTCGGCGAGTGGAGCAGTGCAAACCACAATGATTGGATGCTCTTGAAAGTAGGGCTTCAACTTCTTGGCGGCGAAATGCACGCCGTAACACATCTTCTGATAGTGAGGGTAGTTTTGCTTGAGTCGGCGATGACCTTGCTCGGGTAATATACGGTCTACGGGTTTGAGGCGCCTTGCCTTCCTCCTTGCGCTCGACTACAATGGTATCTTGACTACCCGGTGGTGGCGGCGATGTACAGAAGCATGGGCTCTTTGGGAGTCGGAGCCGTAACCACGAGGAGTAGTCAACATCTTCTTGATTGGAGAAATGCCTCATACGCCTTGTGGTTCCACTCAAAAAGGTGGTCTTCTTCATCAGTTGATACAAAGCGAGCTTTCTCCCCGGCCGGTGATAAATCGGTGATGGGCCCTTGAGCGGTGGTGAACTTACGCACATCAACGGTCGGCTGGGTACCTCCATTCTCTCAATGGCCTTGATCTTCCGCGAGGTTGCACTCTATACGCATTCGGAGACCAGGGAAGCCAAGGAGATGGCGGTTGGGACTCAGCGCACTTCTCGGGGTTGAGCTTGATCCGGAATCGGTAGCGAGATTTTCAAAGGTCTCTTTGAGGTCTTCGGCGGCGTCCACGCTTTCCCGTCTTCACCACCACTCGTCCACATAGGCGTGGGCGTTCTGCCGAGTTGCTTGAGGAGGCACTACGCATCTGGCAGCTGAAGGTGGCGCCCGGCATTCCTTAAGCGAGCGTCATTGTCGGGTAGCGAAGGCTCCAAGCGGTGTGATGAATGCGGTCTTCGATCCGTCGCTTGGATTGACGATTTGGTGGTATCCCGAGTATGCATCTAGGAAACTCAACAACTTCGCATCCGGTATGTGGAGTCTATCACGATCGATCCTTGGCGAACAAGCGGGTCCTTTGGGCAGGCTTTATTGAGGCTTGTGTAGTCAATGCACATCCGCCCTTTGCTTGTTTTCTTGATTACCAGCACGGGTTTGCTAGCCACTCTGGAAAAACACTTCCATGATGAAACCGACCGCCGGGGAGCCGGGCTATCTCTTCTCCAACAACTCTTCTTTCTCTTCGACGGTAGGCGCAAAGGGCTGCTGGCCAGACTTCATATCTGGCTTTGACGTGTAGCTTGTGCTCAAAGCAAATTCCGTCGGCACACCGGCATGTCTTTGGGGACCATGCGAAGATGTCGATTCTCCGGGAGGAAATTGATGAGCTCGCCTTCCTATTTGCTGTCAAGGCCGGTGCCTCTGACGGCGTATCTCTCTGGGTGCTCTGGGTCCAAGGGTATCTTCTTGGTTTCTTTAGCGGCTTGAATGATCCTTCTACCTCGGACTCCTTGGGGTGGGCGACATCTCGGCTGCTTACGGCCATCGCCCGCGACTTCGGTCGAGGAGCAGCTTCTCGCTGCGATCACCAAAGACTTCGGCCAGCCGACTACTCTTGGCAGCGCAATGAACGACTTCTTATAGTCGCCGGCAATGGTCGAGAATCCCTTGGAACTTCGGCATCTTCATTTTGAGGTAGGCGTGGTGGGGAACCGCCATGAACTTGCCAAGGCAGGCCCGCCAAGCGGTCGTGGTATGGGCTCTCCAAGTCCACCACCTCGAACCAGACCGGCTCTCGTGAAGTGATCTTTGTCTCCGAAGGGGCGTCTATCGGGATCTTGCCGATCGGTGAACAGGAGAGGCGGGTACAATTCCATGGAACACAGTCGGCTGCTCTGCGGCTGCCTTAGCGCGATTCGAGCTTCTCCATGGTGTCTTTATGCAGGATGTTTATGTTGCTGCCTCCGTCTATCGGGACCCGTGAGAAGCAGGCGGCCCGCCTATCGATGTGAAGTCGCACCTAAGACCAGGGCATAAGAGCACAGGACTCGGCATCACCTGCGGGTGATCCGCCCGACTCGGTGATAGGCTTCTCGGACCAATGCATGAACTACGGAGCATCCGTTGCTCTGCGTTTACTTCTTCTGTTGTTGGCGCTTTGCTGTGCCGGTCATCTGCCACGGTGAACACTCGTAGGCTCCGTGCTCTTAGGAACTTCGTCTTGTCTTGCGCGATTAGCCGAGCCGCCCGCTCTTTGGGGGCGGCCGGCGGGCAACCCTGCGGCGGCGGAGGTGAGCCATCTCCTTAGCGATTCTGGCGAGCGATGACATTTCTGGTGGTGTGGTTCGGCGGCTTCAGCGCGGTATGGAACTTCGAGGGCCATCCAAAGTCTGCTCATAGGAAAGCCGGCAACCAATTGGACATGCCGCCTTTACATAAGCAGCGAGAGGCTACCCTTCCGCTGTTGATCTTCCCGCTGCTGCGACTGCCCATTGTTGGAAGTCGGTGTAGAGACCTCTGCGCTTGTTGTCGTTTTGTTCTTTGTCGCCGACTGGCATCTCGGCCGGGGTTACGGGAGCTTGGGAGTCACTTTGCGGCCGCGTTGACTTGAATCTCCGTCTTCATGGAAAAGTCGGCCGTGGCGTACTTATCGCTATGACTAGCAGTTCATCAAGGGTTTGGACTCGTCGCGGAGGAGCTTGTGCTTGAGAGGTGCCCTCTCGGCACCGGCGGTGAAATACTCGATAGCTTTGCACCTCGTGCCGCCCTCGCATGAGTTTGAAGTTCGCCCGGCGTGTGAGGTAATCGCGTTGATTCTTGAGGCCTTACGCACAAGGAGAAGCTGGCGGCAGGAGGTCGCTTATGCGTCTTTGGTGAAGTTGCGGATGAAGGCCGGTGAAATCGACCCAGTATTGATCTTCGGGGCTTGGGCTGTTCAGCCATGTCGGGCCGTGCCACAGAGCATGAGAGGAGCGTATTCCGCGGCAACTTCGCTTGTTGCCGTTTGCTATATTGGCGGCTGTGGAGTAGTCTATCAACCAGTCCTCCGCCTTTCTGGCCCGGTGTACTTAGGCGTGTCTGGGGTAGCGTGAACCCTTTGGGGAAGGGCTGCGTCTACGTCACGGGGCCGAAGCAAAGCGGACCCAACTCATTTTCTTCTTCCAGCGCCAGGGATCGGTGGAGTCGGTCGATCCGATGGCGGGCGTCATTCTCTCCGACTCCCTCTCGGTGGCCTAGGCAACCTCCGGAAGTGGATGCTCAGCGGGCGGCGGGCTTCGCCGCTCTCTTGAAGCGGGGAGGCGGATGTCGTCCGTCGTTCCCTTTACTCTTAGGCGGCCGTCTTGGTCGCTTCGATGGTGAATCACGGAGTCCATTGTGGTGACAGCGGCTCCTTCTCTTTTCTTCCGTGGACTCCGCCAGTTGGCGTCCGGGAGGTCGCGCCTTGATCTCGGCGGGGAGGTACATCGTCGTTTGGCTGCTGCAGCGCATCTGCGCGACCGCCTGCCGCGTTTTGCGCAAGCAACGGCGTCGAGCTCTTTGGACTCGCTCCGTCATCACCGGCGCTCTTAGCCCTCAAAGTTCTTCACTCGTCGATCGCGCGCTTAGGCGGCGGATATTCTCGCGAGGTGGCGTACAGGCGTTCGCCCGAAACAAAGTCGGCGATAGCTGCGCTAGCGGCTGTCGGACCGCGCACCAAAGCGGCTCGGCCCGGTCGGCCGGCGAGCACCTCTGGCGCAATCCATCTCGCGCTGGTATGCCTCGACAAGCGCCTCATGCTACCCAACTTCTTGGCGCCTTGATGATCTGAAGGCGGCGTGTTTCCAGCGTCTCGGCGTCGCGTCCTATGGAATGGCGGTCGGTCTTCTTGGGACCGTTGGCGGCGGGTCTGGCGTCTTCACGGAGTGCTCGCCGTGGCTGATGGCGAGCACCTCCGTGGCGTCGCTTCGCCACTCTCCTCGTCTGAAGCGGCTCGTCGTGAACCACCCGTTAGTGGGGAAGATATCGAGCGTCTGGCGTCGGAGTCGACCAGCATCTGGTCGGAGGAGCCTACGGACTCCAAGTCTATGGCGGAATCGCCGGCGACGTGGAGTTGGTCGAGGAGGCCCGCGAGAAGGTTCTCGGGGCCACCCGTGCTTGGATCCGGTGCAGGCTCGTCGAGGGCGCACCTCGCCCGATAAGTTGGCCCGAGCCGCTAAGCTTGGCTTGGCGGCTTCGGCGCCGGCGCATGCGTGTCGTCTGAACTCCATCTGGCGAGCAGGGCTGGCTGCGCTTCGCCCGAGGAAAAAAGGTATCCCGTCGAGCAGATCTCGGACGGCGGTGCACCTCGCCCACGGTGGGCGCCAAATGTCGGGGTTGGGTGCGACATATGCCAGCGGATGGCTTATCATGGTGGGGGCGAGTAGAATGTCGCCATTGCACTGGAAAGCGGGATGGGCGCGAACATGCATGGCCGAATCTTACCCAGCTTCGGGGCTCTCCGGGGAGATAACGCCCCTACTGCTGCTCTGCGGGGCCTCCGCATGGTCACTATGGTGAAATAGTTACAAAGGTGCTCCTGGAGCTGTGTATCGGGAGGCAAGAGGGAGCTTGGATAGCTCTCTCTTCCCTTGTCTAAGTGTCTAACTCTATCCAAGGCCGAACCCTTTGCATGGGTGCCCCGGGGGGTTTATATAGGCCTACCCAGAAGTGCAATAATGTCTGTTGGGCGTGGCCCCCAGCCGTCGATCTCTCAAGCCGCCGTCCTTCACCGCCCACGGGGCCCGCCATTGGTGGGTCCAGCGGACAGGCCGACAACTTGTGCAGCACTCGATGGCCTTGAGCTTGGTCATGGGGTCGTGTATGATCTGCCGTCTGTCGAGCGATCACCGTCACCCTCCCCATCAATCTGGTTTATGGCTTGCGGGGCCTGGCCGGCGGCCGACTCAGGAGGCGACTCCTGGGGCCGTCTTGGCGCTCTGCGTCTCGATTCACCCAGCGGCGGTGGCCTGCGATCTCTGGGCCGTCAGGCGGCGTCGTGGGCCACGATCGTTATGCTGCTGTATGAAAATCGAGGAGGCATGGCAGCGATCTGCAGCGCCTCGCCCAGGAGATCTTCGGCGTCTGACTCCTTGCCATGCCGACCCCCTCGTAAACAGAAGGCGGCCGCGTCGGCCGTACTACCATCGGTCTTCGTGAAAGGTTCTGGCCGACTCCCATAGTCGGCGCTCTGGAAGGTCATAAGCCCAGTCGCCTTGCTTTAAAATCGCCGTCTGGGACTCGGCTTCTCGAAGTCGCCCGGCTGGGACTCGGCTTCTCGAAGGTCGCCCGGTGGGACTCGGCGGAGCGCGGCTGCCCGATGTCTTGAAAGATCACGGGTCGGGCGGCCTACCGTGGCCCATTACTCATTTCACAGGTGTAGAGGCCAACTACTCTGACTCGATTACACTCAAAGTGGTCTTGGATCCCGGATAACTCGAAGCAAGGAATTAATCTTGACATAGTCCCGTTCCATGGCGGCTATCACGCCTTTTTTCGGACGAACCGCATTTGCAAAGTTCAATGTGGTGCCGCTTTTCGTATACCTCAAGCTCAAAATGCGGGCTCAGGAGTAATCATGGTCAATGGAAACACGAGCGCCCTCTCCGAGCGGAGGAGCATCTGATGGCCCTCGCGGCGGAAGTTCAAAGCAGCCTCTTAAGGCAATTCTCGAGTCCGACTACTAAACGTCCGGACACCATCAAGCGTGCCCGGAGTAACCTACAACAAGACCGCCTGGCACATTCCGAGCCGCAGCGTAGCAATGCGGCTAACCCCGCCATCAGCGAAATCACGAGACCCGGTACCAGCGTACATAACTCGCTCTGGAGATACCATCGGCCGGCACGCCGGGAGAACACGACCACGGCATGCCAGTGCGGCTCAACCACGAGGGCTCCCAATTGTGTCATTCTTTTTCTTATTCTCGGGACTCCATTTTCCGAAGCCACTGTCCGGCAGTGGAATCGCCGAACTCACGATGCAACAGCCAAGGAAGCAGAAAAGCTACGTCGAGTATCGAGGTGGTCTCTATTACGAGCAGTATACCTGTTTTACATACCATCCCGCACCCCTACCCCTATAGGGGGGTGAAAGTGCAACTAATCCCCAGGTGGTTTTGGTAATTAATAACAACATATATATCATTGAACTAATAACTTCTTGAGTATCATTTCGAAAGTTCGATGATATGGGTATGGCAATGACTGAAGAAGTGGACCCTCAAAATGCTAAGGAAAACATTGGCAAAAGCTCAAGACTCCATTTTGGTTTAGTGATCCAAGATCACATTGAGTCTATAGGAAAGCCAATACTATTAAAGGGATGAGGTTATGATAATGATCTGGTTGCTCAAAGTGCTTAGTGATCTATCTCCCAAACTATCAAGCAATCTTTCATTCCAACATATACTCATAAGTAATCTCGGTCCCACCGATTCCATAAACTTCAGTCCTGCACCGAGATGAACCACCTCAGCCATAAAGCCAAACCCTAGTAATTTGGTTTTCGATTCCAAACTCGGTCTCACGAAACTAGTGTTGCCAAGCTTCATAACATACGTAATCAAATCGGTGTCACCGAGATGATAAAGTCGGTCCCACCTAGATTGGCAAACCCTAGTCTTTGGAAGAATCGGACTCACCAAGATTGTATTTTCGGTCCCACGAAAATCCCAACGTTCTAAGATTTGAACTTTCGGTCTCACCGAGTTGTCAACTTCGGTCGACCGAGATTGGTCAAATGTGTGTAGCAGTTGGATTTTGTGTGGAGGCTATAAATACCCCTCCACCTCCTCTTCATTAGTGGAGAGAGCCATCGAAAGAACTACCACTCCTACCTTACATTTACGAGAAGAAAACTACCTACCCTTGTGTTGAGATCAAGTTGCTCCACTCCCACCATATGAAACTTGATTTCTAGCCTTCCCAAGTTGCTTTCCACTCAATCCTTTCTTCCACCACAGCCAAATCGGTGAGGAGAGTTGAGTGTTGGGGAGATTATCATTTGAAGCACAAGAGCAAGAAGTTCATCATCACCAACACCATCTATTACCTTTTGGAGGTGGTGCCTCCTAGATTGGTTAGGTGTCGCTTGGGAGCCTCCGTCAAGATGTGGAGTTGAACCAAGAAGTTTGTAAGGGCAAGGAGATCGCCTACTTCGTGAAGATCTACCCGAGTAAGGCTAGTCCTCCGTGGGCGTATGCCATGATGGCATAGACAAGGTTGCTTCTTCGTGGACCCTTAGTGGGTGGAGCCCTCCGTGGACTCTCGCAGCCGTTACCCTCCGTGGGTTGAAGTCTCCATCAGCGTGGATTGACGATAGCACCACCTATCGGAACCACGAGAAAAATCTCCGTGTCTCCAAATTGCGTTTGCTCTTCTCCACCTCTATTTACTACATGTGCAATTTACTTTCCGCTGCCATAACTCTAGAATTGCATGTGTAGGGTGATACTTGACTTGATCATCATTGTGAACTTGCCAAAAACTGTCTTAATCAAAAGGCTAAACTTTTAATTTGTCAAGTAGTCTAATCACCCCCTCTAGACATACTTCCGATCCTACAAGTGGTATCGAGCTTTGGTCTCCATTGGATTGGTTTCCATTGCATTGGACTCCATAAGCTTGGTTTCACAACCTAGGAGAGTATGGCGTCTAGTGAGGTAATTTTCGTAGAGGTCCTTACTTTGATGGTTCAAACTTTGCTAGTTGGAAGCATAAAATGAAAATGCATATTCTTGGACATAACCACTGCGCATGGGGCATTATTTGTGTTGGCTTGCAAGGTGAGTTCTTGAGGAAGGAAAAGTTCGGATCGTGAAGCTACAAGCGGATGAATTGCGGATGTTGCAAAACAATGCTCAAGCTTGTGACATTCTCTTCAATGCTTTGTGTCGAGGGAGTTCAACAAAATCAGCCGTCTTGAGAATGCAAAAGAGATTTGGGATACTTTGGTCAAAATGCATGAAGGTACCGAGTCCGTGAAGGAATCAAAGCTAGATGTTCTTCAAGGTCAACTTGACAAGTTCAAGATGAAGGAAGGTGAAGAAGTCGCTGAAATGTACTCTAGGCTTGCTCTCATCACAAATGAGATTGCCGGCTTAGGAAGCGAAGAAATGACCGACCGATTCATCATCAAGAAGATTCTCGAGCTTTGGATGGAAAGTATGACACCGTGTGCACTTTGATCCAAATGATGCCAAACTACAAGAATCTCAAGCCTACGAAGTCATTGGAAGGATTGTTGCTCATGAGATGACACTTAAAGATAAGGAAGAGCTTCACAACAAGTCAAGTGGTGCTTACAAAGCTACATGTGAAGCTCCCACAACCTCAAGTGACAAGCTAGTTTCCAATGAAGAGATAAGCCTAATGGTGAAGAACTTCACAAATTCTACAAGAGTAGAAGCAAGGAAAGAAGCTCAAAGTCTAGATCATATGATGAAAAGAGATCTTCTAGTCGTGATCGAAGCTGCTACAATTGTGGAAGACCGGACACTACTCAAATGAGTGTTCGACTCCCCACAAGAGAAGAAGAATCTCCAAGAAGAAGAAGCTCAAGAGAAGAGTCAGCCTCGGAAAGAGAAGGAGTAGAGATGATCGTTATGAGCGAAGATCCTCTCGGAGAAGCAAGGATTCGGAGAAGAAAGACAAGTCATCAAGGAGCTACACAAGAAGAAAACATCAAGCTCATGTAGGTGAATGGGTCTCGGCTCCGACTCAAACAATCACTCCGAAAGAAGCTATCACTCCAACTCCGAATCTGTCAAGATGAAGGTGTTGCGGTCTTGCTCTCGTATCCTCCAACTCCAACTCCTATGACATATTTGATTCACCAAATGAGGGAATTGGAAGATGCTTCATGGCAAAAGGCCCCAAGGTATCACACCTGAATTTATTGACTTTGATAGTGATGAGGATGACTTGCTTGGTGAAGATGAGCTTTTACATGATAAATCTAGTGAGCCTAGTAATGATGAACATGCTAGTAGTCTTTATAGTCGAGAAGAGTCGAATGACAATGCTATGAAGGAGATTGAGCGTCTAACTAAAGAACTAAACACTCTTAAGTTAGCTCATGAAACAACTCAAGAAGATCATAGAGCTCCTAAGATCTCATGAGAAGCTACGCTTGAGAAGCTCAATCTAGAGCAAGAACATGAGTTTCTAAAAGCTATCAATGATGATCTTGAAAGAAGAGTTCTTCATATCTTGCCAAGCGACTTCTCTTGTCTAATTTCTTGCCACCTATTAAAACTAAGCATGACAAGCATAAGAAAAATTCTTCATCTAGTAGTAACAATAACCATGCTAAATCCAATATTGTTGCTTCTAGTAGTTCTCTTGATTCCACTAACAATGTTTCAAGCCAAGTTACACTTGAGCAAGAAAATAGTTTATTGAAAGGGATTATAGAGAAAGGTGTCTACAAGAGCCTTGCGGAAGCAAGAACTTTGAGAAATTGTTACTTAAGCAAGGAAGGCACGGAAGAATCAAGGAATTGGTTTTGAGCGAAAGTTCAACGCCGAGGGTGTTGAATGGGAAGAAGGTCAATATCCCACTCCAAAGTTTGTTTCTCAAAAGGAGAAGTATGATCCTACTTCTTTCAATGTGGAACAAGCTCAAGATGATCTTCCACCACAAGACCACAAGCTAAAAGGCAAGGACAAGCTTCAAGAGGAGATTGATGCATTTATTGAAGCACCCAAGGCCATGGTCAAGTGGGTTCCCAAGGAAACGTCAAGTTCTACTTCGTCAACCTCAACTACTACCCCAAGGATTCCCATCAAGATGATGTGGATCCCAAAGAAGAAGAACTAGAGAGTTCTTGAGGGTGACTCCGCCAACATACTTCACTCACATTCATTTTGGCAAGAACTTGCGCAATCAACTTCCACATCTTGCACTAGTTCATGGAGTCACAAACCCTCTTGTTGGTAAGTCAAGGGACAAGGTAATCATTGCTTTCATGGACATCTTCTATTGCATACTTCAATCTATGTCCATGGATATCTTTGTTTGTTCCTTGTGGGACTAACCCATGTAGGTATTGAAAGTGCCGAATCAAAGGATTGCTCCCAACTCTTGATGATCTTCATCAACATTGAGCATCCACATCTTCAACATCTACATGAAGTCTTCTCGACAACCCAAGGTTAGTTTGACCCTTTAAAGGGGTTCTCACATCAAGGGGAGCTTTGCTCTAAAGAAATGAGCTAAAGCATCTTCAAATGATGTGAACACATTAATGCTTTATGTAAAAGTGGTAACCCCACTTGTGCTTAAGCGATGAGTATGACCTATGATCAAATGTTCTCATTTGACTCCTAAGTCAATATACTCATATATAGATGACCTAGTCATCGACAAATTGTGTGATAGTAGCTAGTGTTTTGTTTGTGCATGTTTGACACATATTTCATTTGCTATCTTATTGTGTGAGCATGTTGGATGCATAATTTTATCCATTCGAGGACATCCATTTGTTGCTTTGGTCTTTTGGATTTTTCTTTTTGACCAAATGGATGGACAAGAATGCCTAAGTTCCTCCTAGCTATCTATGCTCTCTTGTCTCAAATTCTATTCATGCTTATATCACAAACTTTGATCAAGTCTTTTTCGGACAGACCGAGTGAGGAGCACTTTCGGAGCCACCGATCCGTCAAAAGCTTAAATTCCAAAACCTTCTAAGTATTTTGGTCAAACCAACCCATCAAATCGGACGGACCGAAGTCACTTGGATTGATCTAGGTTTTCACCTCGGTGAAACCGAGTTGCAATTTCGGCGTGACGAAATGAGTAGCTTCTTGCGATTAACCATCTCGGTGCCACCGAGTTTTACAACTCGGTCCCACCGACAACGAAGGGTATATATACTGAGGGCAGCGCGTTGATTCTTTCTTCAAACGCCTCGCCCCAAACCCTTAAACTGCCGTCGCCGTGGTCTCCGGATCGTCTCCGTCGTCGCTTTGTGCGCCTTGCGGGTCTCCGTCGCCGTCAGCGGTCAATCTCTCCGTGCCGTTGCGCCGTGAAAACTCCACCAAGTTAGGGTGAGTTTGATCCCTCTCGTGTTCAACCTCCGATTCAATGCGATTGGTTTGCCCAGCTTCTTGCCACATTTGAGATCTTCCTATCCAGCAGATTAGTTCTTAGAACGAAATTGAGTAAAATTTTAGGGTTAGGTTTCCGCGAACACATCTCGGTGAGACCGATTCTACATTCTCGGATGACCGATTTGGCCTCTGGCCATTGCCTTTGCACTTTTCGGTCCAACGAGTTGTGCAAATCGGTGCGACCGAAATGAGGATTTAGTGAAACCCTAGTGTTCTCGGCTAGACGAAACCCATTTCGGTCCAACCGAAAGTGGTGTGAATGGTTCTGTTTAGACACTTGGATTCACGAATTTTAGACTCGGTCGACCGAAATGCATTCAGTGAAAACCTAAAACTGAAATTTGAACTCATTCTTTTGCAAAATCTTCGCAGTTTGTGATAACTCTTCTATTACGCCTATACCTAATCTATTCACAGGTTGTCAGCCATATCGGATGCAAGTGACAGCGAACAGTCTGAATCACCAATTGAGATTCGAGGCAGAGCACTAGTCCTAAAGCCAGCAGCTTTTACGATGATGGTGAGAGGAGCACACCAAGTGGTTTGCCTCCTGCTGCCACCAGGGCCGGAAGAAGAGAATTCGATGAAGAGGATTCGATTTTATTCTTGAGGAAGAGATTTCTTCTAAGCCTAAGAAGAAAGTGGTTGCCAAAGACTATCAAGAAACAAACCAAGAAAGGCACCGACAAAGTGAAGAAGTCCACAGTTGCTAAGAAGTTGAGCATGGAAGAAGAAACCTCGAGCAAGGTAAAGAAAACTTCCAAGAGGAAGAGGATTGTGCATGATGAAGCAGCTGATGATGATTCAGATGAGGAAGCACCCCAGCCTCCTCAGAAGCCTAAGTTGATGGGAGATGCCATCAGGGCAGGAGCACCTACTAAGTCTAAGCCATCAGCTCCAGCAAAGGCAGCTCAAGCCAAGCCTGCTGCCAAGCCCAAGAAAAGCAGTGAGAAACATTCCCCTTGAGAAAGAAGAAAGACAATGTGCCACCAAATGAGTCGGATGAAGAGGCACATGTGTTCTGAAACTCCGTCGAAGATTGCTGTCCACAATGATGCTCATCCTAGAGCTGAAAACATGAAGGAAAGGAAGGACAAAGGTCTCAGGCTATGGAGGCAAACTGATCCATATGCCACAAGGAGAAGGACTGCTGTTGATTCAAGGTTCCACACGGAGAGCAACAAGATTTCTATGAGGCTGTGCTTATGGACAAGAAGCCCATTATTCTTGACACTAGATATGTTGGTGGGAATATATTGATAGTGAAGAGCAGAGACTACTTCCCACATGTGCATGAGAGCTTCACTTGCATGTGGAGTTCTGAGAGTTCGTTGGTCGAAACTGACTGCTTGGAATGATGAGATGATCATGCAATTCTATGCCTGACACATTTCTATCCGGATGGCGAGAATTGTATGGATGGTGAAGGTCGAGAATTCTCTTCTCTTGTTGAAGAGTGGGCTGCCTTGCTGAATGCTCGATATCAAGAGATGATGATGTTGATGTCTATGGAATTCCCAAGAAAAATCATGAGTCTATGAAGAACATGTACAATGAGGTACCAGCCAAGGATGTAGAGTTACGGAAGCTCGGCTCGGTGTATCATCTCGAGCAGGTCTCCCAACCACAAACACAATTACGAGGCATACTTTGATGCCCAAGTCAGAGATCATCGCATGATAAGAGGCTATTCTATCAACATGCTGCATATACTAGATCGAAGGCACCTTTCAAGGTGATGGACACGATAGTTGAGACTATCAAGAGGACAATGACAGACGAGAAGAGGTCATGTGGCTTTGCCCGCACATTCAGATGCTTATCAATGCCAAGTTTGGCACGGGCACCTACTTGTTGGATAGACCTCACTTGCCACTGCAGCTTTGAGCATGAGGATAATGAAGTTGTGATGATGAGGATGATCCCACGTCTGTTGAAGGTCAAGCTAAGTCTGAAGCTGCCAAACAAGCTAAAGCTGAGAAGGAAGCGGCAGCAGCAGCTAAACCAAGAGTGTTGGAGAACAGCTCCTTGAAGCTACCGGAGGATTGAACTACGCTTTGCCAGCATAGTGCGAGTCTCGGGAGAGTCTTGAGAGGATAGTTGAAGACAAGTTCCATGCTCTGGATGTCAAGCTGACTGAAGTGCAAGTCACTGTCAACAAGCTTGAGGCAGATATCGAGGAAGCCAAGAGGGAGAAGGAAGAGCTCATGAAGGAGATGGAAGGTGATTTAGTCCCACAAGACCCAGATCAGTTGCTATTCCAGTGACAGACACCAGGGCTACTGCATCAGCACCTCCCACAGCTCCATCAGTTCAGCTCCGGCTCCGGTGTCCCTCCTCCGGCTCCACAGACTTCAGTGAAGCCTTTGCGAAGCAGCTATCTCAACTCCATCAACCTGCATAGAGCCGCCAGCGAGTCCCTAGTGACGTTTAGCTCTATACCTTTCGAACTTTTGGTAACTTGTTGCCAAAGGGAGAAGTGTATAGATCATAGGACTTCGAGAGAGAGTGCTCGTTTTTGCTCTTTCGTTTTTGGTCTTTTGAGATACTTTTGAGTTTTTGAGACATTCCGTGTGTTTGATACTCGTTTGCTCTACTTTGATGAGTGCTTGATCATACTATGCCTTAATGTGTGCTTAATGCTTATCATATGTCATTCATATCTTGTATGATCATTTACTCATGTCTTGGTGATTGGGTGCATGCTATTCATTCTTATCATTTTGTGCGCTCCACCAAGATGTATGTGACATGGAAGAGTGACCCATGATCCTAATCGATTGTGCATTTGCATTCAAGCATAAATCTTAAATAATGCACAAATTTAGGGGAGCTCTTGCTTATCACATACTTCTCAAAGCGACGATATTATTCATTGATTATATCATTTGTCGAAGCTTTGATCTATATGTTGTCATCAATTACCAAAAAGGGGGAGATTGAAAGTGCAACTAATCCCCGGGTGGTTTTGGTAATTAATAACAACATATATATCATTGAACTAATAACTTCTTGAGTATCATTTGAGAAAGTTCATTGATATGGGTATGGCAATGGTGAAGAAGTGGACCCCTCAAAATGCTAAGGAAAACATTGGCAAAAGCTCAAGACTCCATTTTTGGTTTAGTGATCCAAGATCACATTGAGTCTATAGGAAAGCCAATACTATTAAAAGAGGATGAGGTTATGATAATGATCTGGTTGCTCAAAGTGCTTAGTGATCTATCTCCCAAACTATCAGCAATCTTTCATTCCAACATATACTCATAAGTAATCTCGGTCCCACCGATTCCATAAACTCAGTCACACCGAGATGAACCACCTCAGCCACAAAGCCAAACCCTAGTAATTTCGGTTTTCGATTCCAAACTCGGTCTCACGAAACTAGTGTTGCCAAGCTTCAACATACGTAATCAAATCGGTGTCACCGAGATGATAAAATCGGTCCCACCGAGATTGGCAAACCCTAGTCTTTGGAAGAATCGGACTCACCGAGATTGTATTTTCGGTCCCACGAAAATCCCAACGTTCTAAGATTTGAACTTTCGGTCTCACCGAGTTGTCAACTTGGTCGGCCGAGATTGGTCAAATGTGTGTAATGGTTGGATTTTGTGTGGAGGCTATAAATACCCTCCACCTCCTCTTCATTAGTGGAAGAGCCATCGAAAGAACTACCACTCCTACCTTACATTTCGAGAAGAAAACTACCTACCCTTGTGTTGAGATCAAGTTGCTCCACTCCCACCATATGAAACTTGATTTCTAGCCTTCCCAAGTTGCTTTCCACTCAATCCTTTCTTCCACCACAGCCATATCAGTGAGGAGAGTTGAGTGTGGGGAGATTATCATTTGAAGCACAAGAGCAAGAAGTTCATCATCACCAACACCATCTATTACCTTTTGGAGGGTGGTGCCTCCTAGATTGGTTAGGTGTCGCTTGGGAGCCTCCGTCAAGATGTGGAGTTGAACCAAGAAGTTTGTAAGGGCAAGGAGATCGCCTACTTTGTGAAGATCTACCCCGAGTAAGGCTAGTCCTCCGTGGGCGTATGCCATGATGGCATAGACAAGGTTGCTTCTTCGTGGACCCTTCGTGGGTGGAGCCCTCCGTGGACTCTCGCAGCCGTTACCCTCCGTGGGTTGAAGTCTCCATCAACGTGGATTGACGATAGCACCACCTATCGGAACCACGAGAAAAATCTCCGTGTCTCCAAACTGCGTTTGCTCTTCTCCACCTCTATTTACTACATGTGCAATTTACTTTCCGCTGCCATAACTCTAGAATTGCATGTGTAGGGTGATACTTGACTTGAACATCATTGTGAACTTGCCAAAAACCTGTCTTAATCAAAAGGCTAAACTTTTAATTTGTCAAGTAGTCTAATCACCCCCCCTCTAGACATACTTCCGATCCTACAGGGGGCATGTTAAATAGTCCCATCCCTTGCTTATCGCACTATTTGTATCGTTCTGCTTTCATTGCAGTATTTCTTGAATAAATAATGCATCCCTTTTTGCCTATTATTGCATTCCTTTTTATATCTATATATGTTCACTTATGACATGTTGCATCCGTACGCTTTGGTACGGCCAAATACACCAGGGGCTTAAGTACCCCAAAATATGGTGTGATAAGTCCAAACACTTTAACAAGTGCGGCACCCCGAACTTATAGCATTATATGCATCGGCTCCGAATCATGTCTTGGGTCAATAGTTGGGTTTGCCCGGCTCCCATGTTTTGGTACCTTACGTTCGCTATATCGGATAAGGTAGCGTGGGAGAACCACTTGTGATTGTGCCCCGGTTGAGCTGGGTTGAGCACCTCGGTGGAGAAAGCTAAAACGACCCGTCATGATAGGGCGAGAGCCGATCGCTGTTCGAGAGGTTTTTCGAGTCCCTAAAGACTTATGCCGCTTAGGCGAGTCGGCTTTGTCCGGCCCGAGCGTGGATAGCGCCCGAATTGGTCTTCGAACACTAGGGGCTTCCAAAATTTAAAATTATAAATTCTATGGCTAAGTGGGATTGTTCAAGCATTATAGTCCGGTTGCCTTGTCCGTTGTGTTGGCGCCTCCTCGAAGGACCCAAGAATGGGAACAAGAGCGCTCAAGTTTATCTGAACACCCGGCACTTCGTGGCATGGGGGCTGAAGCCAACGACTTGCCATCTCTCAAATTTGATAAGCGGCCGCCTGAGAGGTAATATTTTAAATTAACAAGCGTTGCTTAGCGCATATGAACAAAGTTTTCAGCGTCTGGGATAACAAATGCCAGTCTACTCAAAAATTACATCTTTGGAGCACTCACCCACTATAAAGCGGGCACCCTTCAGACACCCTTATAGTACATCTCGGCGTCACGATACTCCTTGCCCGGCGGTGGCGCGTCCGTCACAAGCTTCTCGGCGTCCATCTTGCCCGGTGCACTTTAAGCGCGGGCAAGGGCCCGACAGGCACCTTCAATGCGAGCCAGGCAGCAGTGACTTCAATCCATGGACAGGCGTCCACCAGCCACCACACCAGACCGAAGTAGCTCCAAGGCATGGCTTCTTTAGGCCACAGCCGAACTATGAGGCCTTTCATGGCCTGTTCGGCCACCTTGTGGAGCTCGACCAGCTGCTTTGGCTGGTCGCTCAGGGGCACCGGATGTCCGGCCTCGGCATATTGAGACCAGAACACCTTTTCCGTCGAGCTCCCCTCCTCGGCTCGGTAGAACGCGGCAGCATCGGACACACTACGGGGCAGATCTGCGAACGCTCCTAGAGAGCTCCGAATTCGGGTACGTAACAGATAATTCACTTTTACATGCTTACTTTGCATAAAGAATGCCTTACCCGCCGCTATCTTTTTTATTGCCTCAATCTCCTGGAGGGCCTTCTGGGCTTCGGCCTTAGCGGCTTTGGCACTCTCATGAGCCAAGGCGAGCTCGGACTCTCGAGTCTTCGAGTCACGCTCCAAACTCTCGTGTTTTTCCACGAAAGCCTGGAGCTCTTGCCGCAACTCCGCCACCAGCGCCTCCTGCTTTTCTCGCTCGACGTTCTCCATGGCCGCACTTTTTCGGCCTTGGACACCGCCTCCTTCAGGGTCGCCACTTCGTTCGTGGCCCCTGCAATACTCACGTTATTCCTGTCATTTTTGCAACCAAGTCCTTTCTATAAGGTATTACTTTAATAAGGTATTACTTACCTTCCTTCTCCTCGAGCTGCTTCTTGGTACGGCCGAGCTCATTCTCGGACTGCTCGAGGCTCTGCTTCAATACATTGACCTTCATAGTTAGTGCGGTAGAGGTCAGCAGCGCAGCCTGCATTCCCATATTGACATGCTCATGTTAGACTCCTGCGTATATCTTTTTAGATCCTCGGTTCGGCTTTTCTTTCGAACACCAAACCGAAAGCATCGAGGGCTCTTGTCTATCGCGGTACTATTTTTACATATCTTAATTACATACCTCAAAGCTTTGTTAGAAGGCTGGTACGAACTTCGATCAGCCCGCTCTTGGCGGACGATCTTCTGGATCACCGCACTCATAACCGTGCGGCGCTCCTTGTCGTTGGAGGCGGCATTGAGCGCCTCCAGCAAATTATCCGGTGCCTCCGGCTGGACGAAGGTCACCGGTGTCGCAGTCTCGCCCTTCTTTCGAAGGGGCCGCCCGCCGGACTCCGGAACCACTAAAGGTTCCGGTGCAGAGTCCGGCCCAGGGCCGAACTCAAAACCCTTTAGAGATTGATCCCCCTCGTGCCCAATGTCCGGGAGTTTGCCTTGCGGCACCTCCGGGACCTCCTCCTCCTCCTGGCCGGGACCCTTTTGGGACCCCACCTCGGCGTCATCTGCAGTGCAAGGAGAGGAGGTGGCCGGAAGTGAAGTACTATTCACGTCCGACGGAGCCAGGGAACCGCTCAATGAAATACCGAGCCGGTCCTTGGGCGGGCTGCAGGGTTGTATTCGGTGTTAGGAGATTCTATGCGACAAACGAAATGCCATGAATTATTCTTGTATCCGGACACTTACGATGTCGCCAGGGTCTTAGCCCTCGGTGGCCACTCCTCTTCGCCGTCGTCGGCGTTGGTGGAAATAGTCGGAGGAAGGTCCTTCCTTCTTGGACCCTCCGGCCTCCCGGTTGGGGAGGCCTTCCTTCTTCTCTCCCCGGCTGGGGAGAAGCCTCTTTCCTCATCCCGTCTTGGCGGGAGGAGTTCGCCTCGGTCGTCGGACAATGAGTCCGACAACACACGGTGCAGGAACTCCTTGAGTTCCGTGGCCTTCTTCTTGGCCTTCTTCTCGGCACCACGTAAAGGCGCGAGCCCGGCAGCCCGTTAATTGGGCGTCCACTGGGTCTTCGGCAAGGGGCGGACGATTAACCTGCCGGATGTCTTTTTCCAGGCATGTCAAAGGTAAAGGGAGTTTAGATCCCGCCTAGAGTCAAACTGTGGAAAATATGTGTCATGTGAAGGGTAAAATAGCTTACCTCGCCAGCTTGACGCTGCGAGCTAAATCTGCGATCTTCGCTAGCGGATGCGGGAGCCTCGGCGCCCTTGAACAGCACCTTCCAGGCATCTTCGTACGTAGTGTCGAAGAGCTTGCTCAAGGTTTGGTGTTGTGCCGGATCAAACTCCCACAAATTAAAGGCCCGTTTTTGGCAGGGTAGGATCTGGCGGATGAGCATGACCTGGACTATGTTGACAAGCTTGAGCTTCTTGTTCACCAAGGTTTGGATGCAGGATTGGAGTCCGGTCAGCTCCTCCGAATCACCCCACGATAGGCCCTTCTCTTTCCAAGAGGTGAGCCGTGTAGGGACGCCAGATCGGATTCGGGGCCGCTACCCATTTAGGGTCATGCGGCTCGGTGATGTAGAACCACCCCGATTGCCACCCCTTTATGGTCTCCACAAAAGAGCCCTCGAGCCATAAGACGTTGGGCATCTTTCCCACCATGGCACCTCCGCACTCCGCTTGGCGGCCGCCCACTACCTTGACTTGACATTGAAGGTCTTCAGCCATAAGCGAAGTGGGGTTGGATCTTGAGGAAGGCCTCGCCTGCACGATGAGCGCCGAGATGTTGAGGATGAAATTTGGGGCGGATCATGGAAATCAGGCCATAGTAGAACATGAGACCCGGACAAATGGGTGAAGTGGAAAACCTAGTCCAGCGGAGGAAGTGGGTGAGAACACCACCCTCTCATGGGGCCCGGGTGGGGATGAGCTGCCCCTTGTTGGGGAGTCGATCTGCGCGATGTCATTGGACAAGTATCCGACCTTCGCAGCCTCTTGATGTGCCCCTCCGTGACGGAGGAGGCCATCCTGCCTCCGCTCCGGACATGGCTGGGGCGGTTGAGGCGAGTGTCTTGGACTTAGGCGCTGGAGCTCAAGTCTTGTGAAATGGATAAGCAAAGGAGGAAGAAGGCATAGGTAAAAATGTGAATCCTTATCCCCTTATATGGACAGATGAAAACTATGCGTCCCCACCAGCCTGGTAAAACTCGCTTATCTCCTAACCGCCGTAATCAATAGCGCGGTTGGGTTACCCACGCTCGTATTGATGAGAATCCCGGAATAAGTGGACACGATCTCTGCTTTGACAAGACGTGCCAAGGAAACCGCTTCGCTAAATGCGCTGAGGTGGAACAATAAAAACAATTCGAATAAAGGCTTGGCCGTGGTGTGATGACACGCCACGGAATACGCCAGCAGATTGAACTTGTGTCAATGTTATTCTCTCTACTGTGGTATGTGGAACTTATTTTGTAGAGCCGGACACTATCCTTGTTTTCAAAATCGTCTATGAAGTATTCGGAGGAGGAACCCGCCTTGCAATGCCGAAGACAATATCGCGCCCGGACTAAATCGTCATTGAAGCCTGGTTAGAGGGACTCTTGAGGAGTCTGGATTAGGGGGTGTCCGGATGACCGGACTATCACCGTTGGCCTGATTCCTAGACTAAGAAGATACAAGATTGAAGACTTCGTCCCGTGTCCGGATGGGACTTTCCTTGGCGTGGAAGGCAAGCTTGGCAATATGGATATGTAGATCTCCTACCATTGTAACTGACTCTGTGTAACCCTAGCCCTCTCCGGTGTCTATATAAACCGGAGGGTTTTAGTCCGTAGGACGACCAGCAATCATACCATAGGCTAGCTTCTAGGGTTTAGCCTCTTTGATCTCGTGGTAGATCTACTCTTGTACTAACCATATCATCAATATTAATCAAGCAGGAGTAGGGTTTTACCTCCACCGAGAGGCCGAACACAGGTAAAAACATCGTGTCCCCTGTCTCCTGTTACCATCGGCTTAGACGCCTGCGATTGGGACCCCCTACCGAGATCCGCGAATTTGACACCGGCAGTGTGTTCTTGATTCCTAAGTAACAAAAGGAGCAAATCCTAAAGAGTGCTAACTACGGCGCCTCGCAAGAGAGCGCCATCATCAGCGATGGGCCGTCGACCACGGCGCCAACCCCATCTGGTCGATGGCGGCGGCGGCTCGACGAGCCCGCCCTGCTCTGGGAGCGACGCAAACTCGGGGGCTCGTAGCTGTCGTCGCTTGTTTCCGGAGTCGCGACGAGCTCGGCGGAGTCGCTGGATCCTACGACACCTCCGCTGCCTGAGGAGCTGCTGGGGAAGTGGTTGGCGAGCCTAGTCCTCGCCGTGGCAGGGCCCCGGCCGCCTTTCTCATGGCAGCACTCCAGCCGGCGTCCCTCCGCGTCGAAGACCTTGAAGAACATCAGGGAGGCGCCATCGTACTCGAGGTGGATTGCGAGGGCGCCACCCGTCCTGTAGACCCGGGTGATCTCGCCCCAGCCGCAGGTCAGGTAGACCCTGCCCGGAGCGATGACCTTGACCTCCGCTTCGGTCGCAGGGGTACTGCAGCCGGCATGCTGTAGCCAAAGCTCGATAGGCCCCCTCGGAGGGATCCCGAAGGCGAAGGAAGGAGGGAGGCGAATCCAAGACCGAGGAGGCATGGCTGCGTGAAGCACGAGCTCGCGAGAAGAGCCCTTGGCGTGAACTCCAGGAGGAATGATGCGCATCGCTGTGACCTACCGGTGGCGACGGCGCCTCTGGCGGTGCCGCTCGGCACCAGCGCCTTCAGGACCCCCGATCCGGGCGTACAAAGGTAGTGGGAATCCCGGCGGCGGCTGCTCAAACCATGGCCTCGACACCTCCTGCCAAGCACCCCGTTCCCCGTGGCAAGAGGTGGGCCGTTTCTTCGGAGGAAGCGGGACAATACTCTCTCAGGGGGCCTTCCCCTTCTCCTCGGCAGAAAACCGACGGATCGGTGCCATTGGCGTAGGGAGGAGCAAGGACGAAGAGGAAGACGAAGAGTAGCGGGAAGAGATGGACTGGAAGGGCTCATGTCGTTCCGTACATATAGCCGAGGAAGGCGAACCGTCGACTTCCACGATCACCGGTAATCATGACTCGTTTTGCATGTAGGGACTTGTCAACTCGTGCAGTTGCTGAGGCGTCATAGGGGAGCCAGGACGCCCACGTCCAATCAACCGCCACGTGGCGCCCAAGGCCGCAGGCTATTGGGGCCATGGCGCTCGTACTGCCCGCCGCTTCCTGCTAAGCCAAGTCGAGGCGCGCCTTGGGCCGGGGCTCTGTCGGCATTCTAGGAATGGGGTACCCGAGACTTGCTGCCTGCAGCCTCTGGCGGGGCTCAAGGTGGTCGATATGGCGCTTAAATGCGGTGAGGCGGACGACAGAGGTTTCCTCAGCACGGCCTCGTCGGGCTGGCTCGCGAGGCGGAGAGATCAAGGCGGGGTACCTCACGAGGTGCCGTGGCATAAGCCATGATGACCGAGGCAGGCGGGCGCCAGTGGGCGCCCGGCTTCTGTGATCCTTGTTTCCTCTTTGGTGCAAAGGGGCAAGCGCGAGCAAGGGTATCAAGCAAAGGCAACCATTTCGGTGCAACAAGACCAAGACCAGCAGGACTGCAGAACGGAGGTCATCGTGGAGCCCAAGCCGGCGTCGACGTCATGGCCTTTGGCAGGCGAGGACCAACTATAGGCAGGATAAGTGTACTACATGTTCCCCTTCAAAATGGCCAACTGTTGGCGCCCTTCCCGCTCAATATTTGGGAAGAGGCCCAGGACCTCCGCCTATAAATAGGCCTAGCCACCCACAGGGTAGAGGCATCGAAAGAACCAGGATAGAAAGACACACACACACACACACAGAGAGAGAGAGAGAGAGAGAGGGAGGGAGAGAGAGAAGCGACTGAACTCCCCTTAGCAGTTCATCGCCCAGCCAAGAACAGACCCTCGCGAGGCTGTTCTTCCACTGTACTGTTCTTCATCAGCCCCAGAGGCAATCCACCACACCAGAAACTGGAGTAGGGTATTACACCACAATGGTGGCCTGAACCAGTATAAATCTCGTGTCCCTTGTGTTGTTCTTGGTGTAGTTTTAGATCCTTGCGAGGCGGCGAGACATGGGTAGGCAGGAGGTATGATCTCCACGTGCACCCAGTGTTCCAACCTTAAGGGTGTGCCGGAACCCGAAATCCGACACTACAGTTCCTAAATGGCCTTGGTGATGAACTCCTGAGGGTTGGGCCCTCCTTGCCTCATGCCTTCCTAAGGGAAACGTGCCGCGAAGCACGCCTACATGTGGAGCCCGAGCACCTCCCTCGTGATCTTGGCAAAGTCAGAGGCCCTCCAGGAAAGAGCCCCCGAGCCTTGCCCGAGGAGGGCGCCGGGCGCGCCTTCCTATGCGATGGAGGGAGGCGCTCCTTGGACGGGCGCAGATCCTAATGTGGCGCCTACGGAGTCGCCTACCTCCTGAGGCCTTGAGCTAAGTGATGTCTTCTTCTTCTTGGGAACTGCCTCAAGAGGGTTCCCGCTCTTGCTGTCTGGATCCTCGACTGACGCGGCTTGGAAGGCATGCTCGAGAGAGCACACCGCATCCTTCTCTTCACAGGAGACTATGATGACTCTGCTGCTTCCCGGCATCTTGAGGACATTGTATCCATGTTGAGTCACTGCCATGAACATGGCCAGGGCTGGATACCCAAGGATGGCATTGTATGGCAGGTGAATGTGGGAGACGTCGAAGTCGATGAGCTCGGTCCGGTAGTTCTTGCGCTGTCCGAAGGTGATAGGGAGGCGAACCTGCCCTATCGGGGTGGTGGAGCCGTCAGTGACTCCTGAGAAAGGCTTGGTTGGCTGAAGCTGATCATATGGCACTTGGAGATTGTTGAACGTCTCGACGGACAGGACGTTGAGTCCTGCGCCGCCATCGATGCGGGTCCTGGTGACTTGCACATTGTTGATGACTAGGGAACAAAGCATTGGGAGGACACCGGCTATAGCCGCACACTTGAGGTGATCCGCTGAGCTGAACGTGATGGCGCACTTGGACCACCTGAGAGGGCGTGTGGCCTTGAGCTTGGGGAGGACTGCGTTCACCTCGCGAGCAAACTGCTTGAAGATGCGCTGAGAGGCTGGGGTCTGGGCACCACCCAAGATGCAAGCGATAACACGTGGCTCCTAGAAGCCCCCAGCCCCCTCGTCCTGATGATGGTCGTCATTCCTTCTTGGCGGTGGCAGCAGAGGAGGAAGGCCTGCAATGCCCTGCGGGCAATCCTCGCAAGACAGATCCCTCCAAGCCCCCTTGCGAGGCTGGTCCTGCCAGCGGTGCTCGCGAGGTCGGTCACACCACCCTTGGCGAGGGCCTCGGTCATCCCATCGTCCTCCACCTCTTCCTCCTCCTCGGCTGTAGCCGCGATCGTTGCGCTCGGGGCGTCGACCGAAACGTCCTTCTCTCACGGCCCTGAGCTCCTGGCATTCGTTGGTGTTGTGGATGTGGAGGTCGTGGTACACGCAGTACCGGCTGCCCTTGGACGACTCCGACTGGTCCCTGCCGCGCTTCGTGTCTGGCTCTGCTGCGAGCATGGCCGCTCCCTTGTGCTTCACATCCTTGGCCTTGGCTTTCTTCTCTTCAGGGTCAGCAGCTGGGAGCTCAAGAAGGGAGAGGCATCCCTCCTCGGCCCTTTCGCACTTGGTTGCCAGGTTGAACAGCTCCAGAGATGTGCACAGGTCCTCGTGGATTGCCAGCTCCTTGTCAGGACCCTGACTCAATGCCACAACGATCTAGCATGTAACACCTCATATCACTTTGCGGCCTCACGCACGGTATTCCCACGGGTGTCGCCTTACCAGGCCCGGGACCGTTTGCGCCTTTTGGCACACGTATATGATAGTGTCGCTAGCATCCATATGGCAGGGAGCCCGGGTTGACATGGCTAGTCGTGAACCCAAAGTGGCACTAACTTACAGGGACATGCATACGTGACCCAACAACGAACGTGTCGGTCATCAGCGAGTGAATCCGGGCTGTAGCAACTGGGCTAGCAGGACTCCGGTAAACCGGGCTGTAGCAAGCTAACAGGACTCCGGTAGACACCGCGTGACATTTCCCCGAAGGGACAGACACTGGAACAAAGAAGGACACATGCCGGCTAGCCTAAGTGTTCCGGAGCAGTAGCAAGCTACCAAGGCTCAGTAGAAGAACTAGGAGACATTTCCCTGTAAGAGAGGCTACCAAGGATAAACAACTAGATAGTCAGATCCCACACATACCAAGCATTTCAATAGCATACACACAGTATGCTCGATATGTGCAAATACAACATGGCATCACAACATGACTCTACAACTCAAGTATTTTATTCAATAGGCTCCGAGGAGCGAGATATTACAAACATGGGTCTCATGACCCAACATTCAGAGCACACAAGTCAAAGCACATGCGGAAGCTTAACATGTCTGAGTACAGACATCTACAAATGAAAAATGCTGATAAGCCTGACTATCTACCAGATCCTGCCGACGGCACAAGATCGTAGCTGAGGTAACAAGCTAAACGTCGAAGTCCACGAGGAACTACTAATGAGACCGAAGTCTCTCTGCAAAAACATAAAATAGGCAAACGTGAGTACAAATGTACCCAGCAAGACCTATATCAGAACTATCTACATATGCATCATTATCAACAAAGGGGGTGGTGGAGTTTAACTGTAGCAAGCCAACTTTGACTTGGTGGCTATCCTGAACTACGACTGCAATGTAACTCTTTTGAGGTGGCGCACACGAGTCCACATATTCACCATATCAATACACCACTATGGATCCGCTCCCGTCTCCCTACGAGAACGCCATCCATAGCACTCATGCTTATCTTGCGTAGAGTATCCACTTTCACTTGTCTATGAACTGTACAGGCAACCCAGAAGTCCTTTTCCGCGGACACGGCTAATCGAATAGATCATATTAACCCTACAGGGGTGTACTTATTCACACACGCTCTCACCACTTACCGCCATGTACACCTCGTGTGTCTCGGCAACCTTCAAGCGGAAGCCTGGCGAGGGAGTCGACCACGACCTGACTAACCACACAAGTCTCTCGTCCAGGTTTATCGCCTATTCGGGTTCCATCCGCAAGGAGATCCAGCCGGGGTGACTCTCACGGCCCCAATCGATGTGTGCAGGGTTCCCAAGTCCACCATCCGGGTGCCACTTGGTACACAGACCCCTCAGGCCTAGTCTGTCCCAAGCTCACCTGTACCGGGTGCCACTTGGTAGACTACTAACACTACCTACAAACACCAGAAACTAGTTGCAACTCCTAGACAGAGATCGAGCTGATTAATAAGTCGAGAGAGCTTGGAGCGCCCAGAGCCCAATGTGTGGTAGTAACTTTTCATGGATCACAAACACAGAACTCAGTTCCTAAGGACGGCTTCAATGAGACAACCCACCATGTACTCCTACATGGCCTCTCACCGCTACCTTTACCAAATCATGTTCACACACTTAGCTCTCAACAGTAGGACATGTTCACAAACCTCCGATTCATCCCCGATAAATCAGACCTGACTCAACTCTAAGCAATAGCAGGCATGACAACAAGCATGAATGAGTAGGCTCATCAGGGCTCAAACAACTCCTACTCATGCTAGTGGGTTTCATCTATTTACTGTGGCAATGACAGGTCATCCAGAGGAAAGGGGTTCAACTACCGCAGCATGTAATAGTTGAATCGTTGTTGTCCTAATGCAGTAAAAGAGAGCAGGAGTGAGAGAGTGGGATTGTATCGGAATGAACAAGGGGGTTTGCTTGCCTGGCACTTCTAAAGATAGTATAGTTCTTCATTGGTGTCATCGAACTCATCGTCGAAACATCGTCTACTGAGAGGGGACAAATACCTGCAACATAGAAGGAAACACAATCAATGCAATGCAACAATATGATGCATGAGTGTGACATGGCAATATTCTGTTGTTTGAGCTAATGCAACTAGCAACCAGATTAAATGAAGCTGGTTTGAATCAAAGATTCAAATTCAAACTCCATATGTGATTTCTTAAATGCCATTTAATTGAGTTGTCCTAAACAGTAGTCACAAGTTGTTACAAGATGCATGAAAATGGTACAGATGGATAGATTGGATTTTTCTGATCATTTTTCATATATAATTTATTTCATTTGGAGTTACGCTTGGTTTTCTATGAATTTTAGAAGTTTTGAACATTTTCTGGAATTTCCTGTATAAAAAAAATCCAGAAAATACTTATTGCATCAGCATCTCATCACTATGACGTCAGCAGTCAACGAGGCCAGTCCAGGTCAAACCTGGCCAGTGGGTCCCGCGTGTCAGTGTCATAACTAACTTAATAGACTTAGTTAGTGTTAGGTTAAGCACTATTCTAGGTTAATTAAGGGCTGCGGGGCCCGTCTGTAAGTGAGCTAGGGGGTTAGTTAGTGGCGGTATTAGCGGGTGGTTAGCCGCTAATGACGTGCCACGTCAGCTTCGCCGGAGTATGGCTGACGGCGACCTCTAAACGCGACGGAGGGACACTTGAGGGGCTCGGGTTTCGCCTACAGTGCATCGTTCGGTGCGACCCTTAGGCCCTACGGAGAGCTGGTGCGTTGGCGCGTCGGATGGTGGTGGTCTCCAGGCCTGGGGTAGCCGGAGTCGACGATGGTGGGTTCAGTTGCGGCCGCCGGAGTTCGGGTGGCCACGGGTTAGTTGCTGCGGCATGCAAACGGGCGGGTGCTTGCGCTAGGAATGCTTTATGGGATGCCACAAGTACGTTGGGCTCGCCGGGGTGACCAAATGGTCACCGGAGCTACGTCGACGGCGAGCTCGGGTGGTGGCGTGCTACGGTCATCAAGGGGGCGACGTCTACGGTGAGCAAACGACACGGGGAAGAGGGGGGTTCGATGCAGAGGCTCACAACGGATCTAATGGAGCGGTCGGCGAGCTCGGGGAAGGCTTGGTGCAGCCGGTGCGGCGGTGGCGATCTCATCTGCCGAGCATGGAGAAGACGGGTCGATGGCGAGGCGGTGGGGCGTCTGGTGCCGCGTAGCTCGACAGAGAGGTAGCAGGCGATGAGGCGGAGCCGATGGGCTTGGTGGTTGGTCGAGGGACGGCCAGAGAGCGCGGTGGTAGTGAGCGGCGGCGACGGCCGTGCTCGGTGTGCGTGCGTGAGAGAGCCATAGAAGAGGGAGAGTGAGCGAGGGGGTCAGCGGGATCGGGACGACACGGTGTAGGATCGAAAGTATGTCTAGAGGGGGGTGATTAGACTACTTGTCAATATAAAAATTCTGCCTTTTGACAAAGAACAGTTTTTGGCAGATTCACAATTATGATCAAGTCAAGCATCACCCTACACATGCAATTCTAGAGTATAGGCAGCGGAAAGTAAATTGCACATGTAGTAAAGAGAGGTGGAGAAGAGCAAACGCAATTTTGGAGACGCGGTGATTTTTCCCGTGGTTCCGATAGGTGGCGCTATCGTACATCCACGTTGATGTAGACTTCAACCCACGGAGGGTAGCAGGCCTTGAGTCCACGGAGGCTCCACCCACGAAGGGTCCACGAAGAAGCAACCTTGTCTATTCCATCATGGCCTCGCCCGAGAGGCTAGCCTTACTCGGGGTAGATCTTCACAGTAAGGCGATCTCCTTGCCCTTACAAACTTCTTGGTTCAACTCCACATCTCGACGACGGAGGCTCCCAAGCGACACCTAACCAATCTAGGAGGCACCACCCTCCAAAAGGTAATAGATGTTGTAGATGATGATGAACTCCTTGCTCTTGTGCTTCAAATGATAATCTCCCCAAAACTAAACTCTCCTCACTGATTTGGCTGTGGTGGAAGAAAGGATTGAGTGGAAAGCAACTTGGGAAGGCTAGAGATCAAGCTTCATATGGTGGGAGTGGAGCAACTTGATCTCAACACAAGGGTAGGTAGTTCTCTTCTCAGAAATGTAAGGTGGAGGGGTATAAATAGCCTCCACACAAAATCCAACCGTTACACACATTTGAGCAATCTCGGTGGGACCGAAGTGGACAACTCGGTGAGACCGATAGTTCAAATAATGTGAGCGTTAGGATTTTCAGTGGGACCGAATATACAATCTCGGTTAGTCCGATTAGTGCAATGACACGAGCATGCCAGTTCGGTGGGACCGACTTCATCATCTCGGTGACACCGATTTGATGATGAAGATTCTGAACCTTGGCAACTCATGTTTGGTGAGACCGAGTTGAATCGGAAAATCCGAGTTTACTAGGGTTTGGCTTATGGCTGAGGTGGTTCATCTCGGTGTGGTGAGTTTGGAATATCGGTGGGACCGAGACTACTTATGAGTGTCTATGGCGGTGAAAGTTGATAGTTTAGGAGATGTATCACTAAGCACTTGAGCAACCAGATCATCATCATAACCTCATCCCTTTTAATAGTATTGGCTTTTCCTATGGACTCAATGTGATCTTGGATCACTAAACCAAAAATGGAGTCTTGAGCTTTTGCCAATGCTTGCCTTAGCATTTTGGGGGTCCACTTCTTGATCCTTGCCATACCCATATCAATCGAACTCTCTCAAATGATTCTCAAGTAACTATTAGTTCAATGATATATATGTTGTTATTAATTACCAAAACCACCCGGGATTAGTTGCACTTTCAATCTCCCCTTTTGGTAATTGATGACAACATATAGATCAAAGCTTCGACAAAGGATATAATCAATGAATAATATAAATCGCTTTGAGAAGTATGTGATAAGCAAGAGCTCCCCCTAAATTTTTGCATTATTTAAGATTTGCGTTTGAATGCAAATGCACAATCGATTAGGATCATGGGTCACTCTTCCATGTCACATACATCTTGGTGGAGCGCACAAAATGATAAGAATGAACAGCATGCACCCAATCACCAAGACATGAGTAAATGGTCATCGAGATAGGAATGGCATATGATAAGCATTAAGCAAACATTAAAGCATAGTACGACCAAGCACTCATTAAGGTAGAATCAAACGGAGTATCAAACACACTAAATGTCTCGAAAACCAAAAGTATCTCAAAGAAACCGCAAAAGAACGAAAGAGCAAAAGCGCAAAGACAACAGCACTCTCTCTCTCGAAGCCCTATGATCTATACAATTTCTCCCCCTTTGGCAACAAGTTACCAAAAAGTTCGAAAAAGCATAGAGCTAAGCGTCACTGTGGACTCTGCTGGCGGCTCCGTCTGGTTGATGTCGGAGTGGATATGACAACATCGGCGAAGACTTCAGTGATGTCTGTCTTTGGAGGAGTGGACACTTTGGAGCTAGAGTTGGAGTAGGAGCAAGCTACTGAACTGTGGGAGGTCTTTGAAGCTAGAGTCCCGTGTCGATCCTTCGGAATAGCAGTGATCGGGATCCTTTGGGAACCGGAGCGATCTGTCGATGAGAATCTGGACTAAGTCATCCTGCAACTCACGCATAAGCTCTGCCTTGTCTGCTTTGCTTCCTCAATGTCGCCTCGAGCTTGTTGGCGGTCACTTGTACTTGATCGACTTCACGTCCAGAGCGTGGATCTTCTCGTCAACAATCCTCTCTAAGCTCTCCTGAGACTGTTCAATGCTGGCCAGGCGTTGTTCAATCCTTTGAGTAGCTTCAAGAATTTGCTCTCCGAAACTCTTTGGTTTAGCTGCTGCTGCTGCTTCCTTGTCAGCTTTGGCTTTCTTAGCAGCTGCGATCTTGGCTTGACCTTCAACAGATGTCGGATCCTCCTCATCCATCACAACAACATTGTCTTCATGCTCTGGCTGCAACGGTAAATGTTCTCTATCCAACAAGAATGTGCCCGTGCCAAACTTGGCATTGATAAGCATCTGAATCTGCGGGGCAAATCCACACGACCTTTTGTGGTCAGCTGCAGTCCTCTTAATGGTCTCTACTATCAAGTCCATCACCTTGAAAGGTGCTCTCTCATCAAGTATGTGCAGCATGTTGATAGAGTATCCTCTGATCATGCGATCATCTCCAGATTTGGGCATCAAGGTATGCCTCAAAATGGTATTAGTGGTAGGTAAGCCTGCCTGGAGATGGTAGATCGAGCCGAGCTTCAGATTCCAAATCTCTCTTTGGAACCTCTTTGTACATGTTTTTCATGGATTCATGATTCTTCTTTGGAATCCCATATACATCAATATCATCTTCTCGTTGCCTTTGGAGCATTCAAATTTCTGCCCATTCTTCAACGAAGAAGAAAACCTTTGACCTTGATCATCCACATAATCTTTCCATCGGGGTAGAAGTGAGTGTGGCATAAAATTGCATTATCATCTCATCGTTCCAACCGGTCAATTTCGACCTACAAAATCTGCAACTCCACATGCGGTGAAACTTTCATGCACATGTGGAAAGAAATCTCTGTGCTCTTATTTGTCAATGTACTTCTAGTCAACATATCCGGTGTCTGCGACTATGGGCTTCTTGTCCATCAAGCCGGTCTCATAGAAGTCCTGCTTGCTCTCGGTGTGAAATCTGGGATCTCTGCAGTTCTTCTCCTCACGGCATATGGGTCAGTTTGTCTCCATAGCCCGAGACCTTTATCTTTCCTTGCCTTCATATCCTCGGCTTGAGGATGAGCATCATTATGGAGTGGCAGTTTTGGGCGAAGTTTCAAAAAACTGGTCCTTCATCGTCGACTCTCAGTGGTGGCACATCATCCTTGTTCTTTTCGATCGCTGGAATGTTTCGATGGTCCTTTTGGGCTTGGCGGCAGGCTTTCTTGGAGCTGCCTTAGCTGGAGCAGATTTCTTGGGCTTTGATGTGGCTCCACCTTAATGGCATCACCCATGAGCTTGACTTCGAGGAGGAGGCTGGAGTGCTTCCTCATCCTCATCCTCTCTTGTTGCATCTGCATGCACTATTCTCTTTCTCTTGGTGGTTTTCTTCACTTTGCTTGCAGCTGCCTCTCCCAAATTCAGCTTCTTAGCAGTTGATCGCTTGACTTTTGGGTGCCCTTCTTAGATTGTTGATCTTGTTGCTCTTTGGCAACAACCTTCCTTTAGGCTTTGAGGTCACCTCTTCCTCAACAACAAAATCTGAATCCTCATCATCTGAATTCCTCTTCTTTCTAGCTCTGGTGGCTGCAGGAGGCATGCCACTTGGTGTACTCCTCTCACCATCATCGGATGAGCTACTAGGATCGGGACTAGTGCTGCCTCTGGAATGTCGCAATGGGTGTCTCGACCTGTTCTCACTTTATCCTTTGGCATCGACATGGCTGACAACCCGTGAATAGATAAGGTGTAGGCAGAGAAGAAGAGTCATCACAAAGCTGCAGAAGTTTTGCAAAAAAATGAGTTCAAATTCTAGTATTAAGTTTTCACGAAGACATTTCGGTCGGACCGAGTTTAAGGTTCGGTGAATCCGAAGTGTTAAGCAGAGCTTGGCACACCACTTTCGGTTTGACCGAGGTGGGTTTCGATCTGCCGAAAACACTAGGGTTTCAGAGAATCTTCATTTCGGTCACACCGATTTTGCACAACTTCGGTTGGACGAAGGGTGCGATCTAATGGCCATAGGCCAAATCGGTCATACCGAAAAGATAAAATCGGTCTCACCGAGATGTGTTCATGAAACCTAACCCTAAAACTTTTACTCGAATCTAGTTCAAACGAACCAATCTGGTGTCAGGAGGATTTCAATCATGGCAAGATACTAGGCAATCCAAGCGTGCATTGAATCGGAGATGGGAGCACAAGTGGGATCAAAACTCACCCTAACTTGGTGGAGTTTTTCTCTGCGGCAACGACTTCGGAGGAGATGGCCGTTGACGGCGACGGAGACTGCGGCGAGGGCGCCTGACGGCAACGGCGACGATCCGGAGACCAAGCGGCGGCGGCAAAGAAGGGTGTGGGCGAAAGCGTTTGAAGGAGGAATCAATGCGCGCGCCCTCGGAATATATACCCCTCATTGTCGGTGGGACGAGTTGTAAAACTTCGGTGGCACCGAGATGGATAACTGCTAGGCGATTATGCACTTGATCACGCCGAAAATCACAACTTCGGTTTCACCGAGATGAAAACCTAGATCAGTCTAAATGCTTTCGGTTCGACCGAGTTTGAGTTAGTTAGTCGACCAAATCAATTAGAAGGTTTTGGAAATTAGCCCTTGACGGATCGGTGGCTCAGTGCTCCTCACCGGAGGGTCCGAAAATGACTTGTTCAAAATTTGTGATGTAAGCATGAATAGAATTTGAGACAAGAAAGCATAGATAGCTAGGGAGGTACTTAGGCATTCTTGTCCATCCATTTGGTCGAGAAAAATCAAAAGCGACCAAAACAACAAATGGATGTCCTCGAATGGATAAAATCATGCATCCAACATGCTCACACAATAAGATAGCAAATGAAATATGTGTCAAACATGCACAACCAAAACTCTAGCAACTAACACACAATTTGTCGATGACTAGGTCATCTTTATATGAGTATATTGACTTAGGAGCCAAATGAGAACATTTGATCATAGGTCATACTCATCGTTTAAGCACAAGTGGGGTTACCACTTTTACATAAAGCATTGATGTGTTCACATCATTTGAAGATGCTTTAGCTCAATTTTTAGAGCAAAGCTCCCCTAGATGTGAGAACCCTTTTAAAGGGTCAAACTAACCTTGGGTTGTCGTAGAAGACTTCATGTAGATGTTGAAGATGTGGATGCTCAATGTTGATGGAGATCATCAAGAGTTGGGAGCTATCCTTTGGATTCGGGCACTTTCAATACCTACATGGGTTAGTCCCACAAGGAACAAACAAGGATATCCATGGACATAGATTGAAGTTCACAATAGATGATGTCCATGAAAGCAATGATTACCTTGTCCCTTGACTTACCAACAAGAGGGTTTGTGACTCCATGAACTAGTGCACGATGTGGAAGTTGATTGCACAAGTTTTTGCCAAAATGAATGTGAGTGAAGTATGTTGGCGGAGTCACCCTCAAGAACTTTCTAGTTCTTCTTCTTGAGATCCACATCATCTTGATGGGAATCCTTGGGGTTGTAGTTGAGCTTGTGAAGTAGAACTTGGCGTTTCCTTGGGAACCCACTTGACCATGGCTTGAGGTGCTTCAACAAATGCATCAATCTCCTCTTGAAGCTTGTCCTTGCCTTTTAGCTTGTGGTCTTGTGGTGGAAGGTCATCTTGAGCTTGTTCCACATTGGAAGAAGTAGGATCATACTTCTCCTTTTGAGGAACAAACTGTGGAGTAGGATATTGACCTTCTTCCCACTCAACGCCTTGGCGTTGAACTTTCGCTCAAAACCAATTCCTTGATTCTTCCGTGCCTTCCTTGCTTGCGAACAATTTCCTCAAAGTTCTTGCTTCCGCAAGGCTCTTGTAGACACCTTTCTATGATCCCTTTCAATAAACTATTCTCTTGCTCAAGTGTAACTTGGCTTGAAACATTGTTAGTGGAATCAAGAGAACTACTAGAAGCAACAACATTGGATTTAGCATGGTTATTGTTATTGCTAGAGGAAGAATTTTTCTTATGCTTGTCATGCTTAGTCTTAATGGGTGGCAAGAAATTAGACAAGAGAAGTCGTTTGGCAAGATATGAAGAACTCTTCTTTCGAAGATCATCATTGATTGCTTTTAGAAACTCATGTTCTTGCTCTAGAGTGAGCTTCTCGAAGCGTAGCTTCTCATGAGATCTTAGGAGCTCTCTATGATCTTCTTGAGTTGTTTCATGAGCTAACTTAAGAGTGTTTAGTTCTTTAGTTAGACGCTCAATCTCCTTCATAGCATTGTCATTCGACTCTTCTCGACTATAAAGACTACTAGCATGTTCATCGTTACTAGGCTCACGGATTTATCATGCAAGAGCTCATCTTCACCAAGCAAGTCATCCTCATCACTATCAAGTCAATGAATTCAGGGTGTGATACCTTGGGGCCTTTATCCATGAAGCATCTTCCAATTCCCTCATTTGGTGAATCAAATAAGTCGTAGGAGTTGGAGTTGGAGGATCTGAGAGCAAGACCGCAACACCTTCATCTTGGTCTGTAGTCGGAGTCGAGTGATAGCTTCCTTCGGATTGATTGTCGGAGTCGGGCCGGAGACCCATTCACCTACATGAGCTTGATGTTTTCTTCTTGTGTAGCTCCTTGATGACTTGTCTTTCCTCTCGGAATCCTTGCTTCTCCGAGAGGGTCTTCGTTCATAACGATCATCTCTGCTCCTTCTCTCTTTCGAGGTGACTCATCTCTTGAGCTTCTTCTTCTTGGAGATTCTTCTCTTCTCTTGTGGGGAGCCGTACACTCATTTGAGTAGTGTCGGGTCTTCCACAATTGTAGCAGATTCGATCACGACTAGAAGATCTCTTTTCATCATATGATCTAGACTTTGAGCTTCTCTCTTTGCCTCTATTCTTGTAGAATTTGTTGAAGTTCTTGACCATTAGGCTTATCTCTTCATTGGAAACTAACTTGTCACTTGAGGTTGTGGGAGCATCACTTGTAGCTTTATAAGCACCACTTGACTTGTTGTGAAGCTCTTCCTTATCCTTAAGTGTCATCTCATGAGCAACAATTCTTCCAATGACTTGGTTGGCTTGAGAGTCTTGTAGTTTGGCATCATTTGGATCAAAGTGCACACGGTGTCATACTTTCCATCCAAAGCTCTGAGAATCTTCTTGATGATGAATTGGTCGGTCATTTCTTCGCTTCCTAAGCCGGCAATCTCATTTGTGATGAGAGCAAGCCTAGAGTACATTTCAGCGACTCCTTCACCATCCTTCATCTTGAACTTGTCAAGTTGACCTTGAAGAATATCTAGCTTTGATTCCTTCACGGACTCGGTACCTTCGTGCATTTCAACCAAAGTATCCCAAATCTCTTTTGCATTCTCAAGATGGCTGATTTTGTTGAACTCCTTGGGACACAAGGCATTGAAGAGAATGTCACAAGCTTGAGCATTGTTTTGCAACATCCGCAATTCTTCGGTGTAGCCATGATCCGGAACTTTTCCTTCCTCGAAGAATTCACCTTGCATACCAACACAAATAATGCCCCATGCGGCTGGGTTATGACCAAGAATATGCATTTTCATTTTATGCTTCCAACTAGCAAAATTTGTACCATCAAAGTAAGGACCTCTCTGAAAATTACCCTCACTAGGCGCCATACTCTCCTAGGTTGTGAAACCAAGCTTATGGAGTCAATGCAATGGAAACCAATACAATGGAGACCAAAGCTCGATACCACTTGTAGGATCGAAAGTATGTCTAGAGGGGTGATTAGACTACTTGTCAATATAAAAATTCTGCCTTTTGACAAAGAACAGTTTTGGCAGATTCACAATTATGATCAAGTCAAGCATCACCCTACACATGCAATTCTAGAGTATAGGCAGCGGAAAGTAAATTGCACATGTAGTAAAGAGAGGTGGAGAAGAGCAAACGCAATTTTGGAGACGCGGTGATTTTTCCGTGGTTCCGATAGGTGGCGCTATCGTACATCCACGTTGATGGAGACTTCAACCCACGGAGGGTAACGGCTGCTTGAGTCCACGGAGGCTCCACCCACGAAGGGTCCACGAAGAAGCAACCTTGTCTATTCCATCATGGCCTCACGCCCACGGAGGCTAGCCTTACTGGGTAGATCTTCACGAAGTAGGCGATCTCCTTGCCCTTACAAACTTCTTGGTTCAACTCCACATCTCGACGACGGAGGCTCCCAAGCGACACCTAACCAATCTAGGAGGCACCACCCTCCAAAAGGTAATAGATGTTGTAGATGATGATGAACTCCTTGCTCTTGTGCTTCAAATGATAATCTCCCCAACACTCAACTCTCCTCACTGATTTGGCTGTGGTGGAAGAAAGGATTGAGTGGAAAGCAACTTGGGAAGGCTAGAGATCAAGCTTCATATGGTGGGAGTGGAGCAACTTGATCTCAACACAAGGGTAGGTAGTTCTCTTCTCGAGAAATGTAAGGTAGGAGTGGTAGTTCTTTCTGATGGCTCTCTCCACGAATGAAGAGGGGGTGGAGGGGTATAAATAGCCTCCACACAAAATCCAACTGTTACACACATTTGAGCAATCTCGGTGGGACCGAAGTGGACAACTCGGTGAGACCGATAGTTCAAATAATGTGAGCGTTAGGATTTTCGTGGGACCGAATATACAATCTCGGTTAGTCCGATTCGTGCAATGACACGAGCATGCCATTTCGGTGGGACCGACTTCATCATCTCGGTGACACCGATTTGATGATGTAAGATTCTGAACCTTGGCAACTCATGTTTGGTGAGACCGAGTTCGAATCGGAAAATCCGAGTTTACTAGGGTTTGGCTTATGGTTGAGGTGGTTCATCTCGGTGTGGTGAGTTTGGAGTGTCGGTGGGACCGAGACTACTTATGAGTGTCTATGGCGGTGAAAGTTGCTGATAGTTTAGGAGATGTATCACTAAGCACTTGAGCAACCAGATCATCATCATAACCTCATCCCTTTTAATAGTATTGGCTTTTCCTATGGACTCAATGTGATCTTGGATCACTAAACCAAAAATGGAGTCTTGAGCTTTTGCCAATGCTTGCCTTAGCATTTTGGGGGTCCACTTCTTGATCCTTGCCATACCCATATCACTGAACTCTCTGAAATGATTCTCAAGTAACTATTAGTTCAATGATATATATGTTGTTATTAATTACCAAAACCACCCGGGGATTAGTTGCACTTTCAATCTCCCCCTTTTTGGTAATTGATGACAACATATAGATCAAAGCTTCGACAAAGGATATAATCAATGAATAATATCGTCGCTTTGAGATGAAGGCGCGGCAGCGTGCGGTGGCCACCGGAGCCCTTTGCAGACACGGGGCTTGCTCCTGGGGATTCCCACGCGCCGCCGCCAGAGGCAGCGCGGGGTCTTGACGTGCTGGCGCAGGGAGCACGCGAGCACCTTCTTCGGGACGAGGGATTTCTTGGCAGCTCCTTTCTTGTCGCGCGGGTGCTAGACGCGATGGGTCTCGTCCAGGGGCCGCATACCTTGGAGCCAGAGCGCCTTCTTGGGGAGGAAGTGCCGGAGGCGCCTCCGGAGCTGCATCACCCACGCAAGACGGAGGGCGAGGCACTGAGAGGGATGGCACAGGAGAGCCCCTTGCGGCGCTGACGAGCTCGGTGATGCGAGCGAGCCACTGCTCGTAGAGGTTGTCGATGGGCGATAGTGCAGGAGCTCGCATGCCAGGAGCATCGCGGCATGCACGTCCGTGGGAGCGCGATGGGCGTGCTACAACGAACCAGCTGAAGTTAGCGACGGAGTGGCGGTGCGGCCTTCCCGCCGCACCGAGGGATGCACCCACGACGCCTGCTGCTCGTTCCATGCCGGGCCGATGGCGGCGTTGGTGGTAGGCAACGGAGAATGATGGGGAGGCCCACCGACGGGAGCCGTCTCGGCGACGCGGGCGGTGAGAGCAGCCCGACGCTCGGCACGAGCTCGGTGAGCGTCAGCCAAGGATGCAACGAACGATCGAATGCGGAACAGCGGAAGAAAGATTCCGGCGCACCCATAGATGGCGCGCCAGATGTCGGATATTTTCCCTACCAATCCATGTCCAAACGCCTCGCTGCGAATGTAAGCTAGACAATGAACAACATGAGGGACACAAGGTTTATAATGGTTCGGGCCACCGTTGTGGTGTAATAGCCTAATCCAGTGTGTGGCATGGTGGATTGCCTCGGGGGCTGATGATGAATAGTACAGAGGAAGAACAGCCTCACGAGGGGTGTTCTTGGGCTGGTGCGGAGTTCCGCATGGGTATATCTCTCTAGTCTATAGATGAAGTGATCTCTCCCCTCTTTGGTGGTGGCTATCTCTATATATAGAGGCACTGGTCCTCTTCCCAAATATTGAGCGGGAAGGGAGCCAACAACGACCATTTTGAAGGGGAACATCTAGTACAAGTTATCCTGACTAAAGTTGCTCTTCGGCTGCCAAAGGCATGGCGATGACGCCGTCTTGGGCAACACGGTGACCTTTGTCCTGCGACTCTGCTAGTCTTGGTTTTGTTGCACTGAAATGGTAACCTTTGCTTGATGCCTCGGTACTCCGCACCTATGCTTGCCCCCTTTGCACCAATGAGGAAGCAAGGACACTGTGCAGGCCGGCGCCCGCCTGGCGCCCGCCTGGTCTCGATCGTCAAGGCTTGCATCATGAGCACCTCGCGAGGTACCCCTTCCTTGATCTCTCCGCCTCCTCGCGAGCCTGCCTGGTGAGGCCATTCTGAGGAAGCCTTGCGTCGTCCGCCCCGCGAGGCTTGGCCCCTCGTGAGAGTCTTGAGCTTGAGGTGATGAAGATGAGCCGTACTGGGCCACCACTTGAGCCACGCCGCAGGCCGGAGGCAGGCATGTCTGGGGACCCCCGTTCCCAAAACACCGACAGCTGGGTTGGTTGTGGGGCCTCGCCGAACGAAGAAAACTCGACGCGGGTGGGGGTTGGGGCGGGGGTGGGGGTGGGGGTGGCAGAGGAAAATAAGCGGTGGGGGCCGGTGGTCTGGCCGGTGGCCCGTGCGGTGTTATGTATGGGAAGAATCAGAGACGAGGAACAAGAAGGGTTAGGAGACGTAGGATCTTCATGCAACCACATGAAATGGTCGAGAGACAGCTGGGAGTTGCATTCTTAATGCGCTCTGGTTCATCATGTGTGGGTAGTGCGCAACCAACATTTTATTATCCAAAATCTGCTTGCTCTTCTTTACCATGATCCTCTTCCGTTCTTCTTTAATATGTACTCGCTCCATTCCTAAATACAAGTCTTTGTATAGATTCCACCATCGACTACATATGGAGCAAAATGAGTGAATCTACACTCTAAAATGTATCTCGATACATCTGTATTTTTTCCATCGTGGAAATCTCTACGAAGACTTATATTTTGGAAAGGAGGGATTATGATAGTAGTACAGTATGTTCCTTGTACTGAAGATGAGCAGGGACATTTTCAGCGTAGAGGTCTATACGGTCGGTTGTGATGGACACTTTGAGCCTCTTTGATTCCTATGATTTTGTAAACATAGGAATAGGATTTGTAGTGGCCTGCCCACTTGAATCCTATAAGAATAGCAAGGAAATGCGGGGAGCTGTGTCGCCTTTGAGAGTTACACTGATATTGATAGTACTGCATCTTCACTTGAAGAGAGCTGGTATCCGAAGCCTTTCTAGCCGTACCGACAATACTAGCACGTATATTCCAGCTAGTTCCACTTTGCTGATTTTACTCTGATGCTTAAGGTTTTCCCATTATATCTACACTATGATCAGTGTAGCTGCTTTGTGTCGCACTAGCAGCATTCCACTCTTGAAGCTAAACACTGCAATGACTTACAAAACTGGCACCAAGGCATTGAGTGCCATTCAGATGCAATGAAACTCATCGCTCCCCACTGTTGACTCTTGTTCGAATGTGATCCTAATGACTCTTGTTCAAAATTGCCACATATAGAGAGACAACATGGAATTGCATTTCTTTGGGCGCTGTGATTCATCATGAGTGGGCAACCATCATTGTATGCAATGAAGCCGAACCTCAAGAATATGCTTCCTCTTCTGTTCTTTAACATGTTCCTCTTTGTTTATTCTTTATTTAGTAAGTACTGTATGTTCCTTGTCAGGAAGGGGCGCAGGGACATCTGCAGTCAACAGCTGATAGAGCTGGCCTGTACGTGATCGATAGGCTTTCAATTACTAGCGGCAATACAACACCATATTTTCAAGCCAGTTCCACTTTCTCGATTTATGTACCGTGGTTATGGTGTACCCCTGTTATGTACACTATGATCTGCCTAGTTGTTGTGTGCTCTTGTTATCATGGTTTGGCAATAAACTCTCTATACAGTATATTATGAACCTATCATCTGCCAACTATCCTTACTTCTGGAGCCTATTTTTTTATGTACTTGTGCCAGATTATATAAATGCACACACCATATTACAGCACACGTGAGCTCTCTCATCAGAATCCAGTGATAGCACACAAGTGTTTAGAGGGGCGCCCCTATATTAGAATATCATCTGCATTACAAAGATAATCTCACAACTATTTATGTTTTCATGGTTCTCAGATATTATACGCAATTACACTGAATATCAGAATCCGCACATCAGAAGAATATTGTGGAACACAACAATGACTTACAAAATTGGCACCAAGGCATTGAGTGCCATTCTGGATGCAATGAAACTCATATGCTCCCCACCTGTACATTCTTGTTCAGAATATGATCCTAATGACTATTCTAACCTCGAGGAATCAAAGGCAGATGGCCTGTCATGTTCACCCATCAAGGTGCCTGTTACAATTTGGCAAGGTTTAATTGATTGCGCGTATCTTGCATATGTTGTCTTGCATTTCTTCTACTTTGTCGCACCACCATCTGCTTAGTTTACTCATCATATATGTTGAGATGCCATGCCCATCCATTATCAATACATATTCCATCTGTCATCATACCATGTTTCCCACTCAAATGTTGTTCTTGTGCATCAGACATCAAAAAGGAAGAAGGGGTGATTGCCGAACCTGAAGGAGCACCAGCAAAGTCCTTGAAAAACGTGGTTGTGCCGGAGAATTCAGCACCACCCCACTTATATTGGTTGTATAACTAGTGACACAAAACGTAGGACCGACTCCAGTAGACCGTACCCATACTTCACTGGTCACACCACTAGCCCCACCACACAAGACCTACACCAGCAAATGGTATGACGATTTCAGTTGCCATAGCACCAGCCGTACCACAGAAAAATCCCACTCCAGCAAAAAGTACAGCAAGTCCACCGGCCGAAGACCTATCCCAATTGCAGAGATGGCCAATTCCTGCAGATTGGAACCCCATTCCTGTTATTCCTAGTTTAAAAGACAATTCTTTCAATGTTGTTAGGGACTACGTGTATATATTCCCATCATGGGAAGATTATAGTGAAGACAAACACCATTTTCACATCTTCCTGTCCCACTTACGTGTAAGTGCTATTATTCATGGTGATTATTTTCTTGTTTTCTGCCGATTGAACACATCAATGATTTACATTGCATTGTTGTAAGTAGGCGAGGGTCAATCTGGATGGTCAAGACGAGCAAAGCTTGCTTTCACTTTTCAAGGAAGCATTGCAGCAGTATCGGTGTTACCTCAGGAAATCACACTTTGATGGCAAGTCTATAAACGAATTTCCGGTGAAGACTCCTGTGCTAAATTTAGAAGACATTGAATGGAAAAACCTTATTATGCACTGGTCTAGTTCCGAGGATGAGGCACTGTCTATGATATCGCATGACAATTTGAACTTCTACTTTTCTGCATGTGCCTTACGGATCTTTTTTGCTGAAAATCTGCTCGAAAAAGAATTCCGGTTTGAAAAGAACGACAGGATATCGCAAATATGATGCCCGCTGCCTTGCTCTTGTTAGTACCTGTTGTCCTGTATCACTGTACTTGCATACATACCTGGTTCATTATGTGACAGCAGTATGCATGATAGCTTGCTTATCAATTGTTCACTCCAAATTATCTGATCTGTATGAATGGTTACATTAGTGTAGAATATATCCAATGCCAATGAAATTTTTTAGCTCTGCATTGTTCTTGTATGTACCTGTTGTCCTTTATCAGTGTACTTATATTGACATGTAGTTGTTCATGTACCATTACTCTACAGCTTATTTTCCTTTGCCCTCCATTTTCTACACATCAGATCTATATTTACTCTTACCATAAGGTTGGATAACACCGACGGTACTGAATAAGTTTAGCTCTGCATTGCTCTTGGCTGTACCTTTTGCTTGTATTGTTGTACTTACATTTATAGCTACTTGGTTATGTAGCATCACTCTTCATCTTATCTTAAATATTCTCCATTTTTTCTTGTATTGTCACATATATATTTACACTTTAACAAAATGTAGAATAAAGGCAATGCTTATGAAGAAGATTCTGTGGGAAACTTCTTGAATTGCCCCCCCCCCCATCAGAATGGACAAGGGCTTTATAGAGCCTGCCTGCACCAATAATGTAAGTTTGTCCTTCTCAAGCCTTCAAACTTTGTTGTGTATATTTGGTTAGGCATGACTGCAACAGCTGTTTATTTTTTGTGTTTGCATCAAATGGCATGTTTATTGTTTATTATGTAGTTCATAAACAAAAGTTTGTCCTTCTCAATTTATGTTTTCAGTTGTACAACCAAGTTCCTTCTTCATGCCATGTAAATTAAGCTATACAGAGCAAGTGATCTTATTTTCCCAATCTGAAATGGGTAAATTGGCAGCACACTTACCATTGATAATTATGAGTTCTTGATCTGTAATCCAGTGGTGTCATGAAGTTGCCAACTCCTTCACAATGTCATTTCCTGCCATGTCTTGACCTGAACAATACCATATTGTGTTAATGCTATTTTAAACTGTGTCACTTTATTTGTTAGTAAGAAATGTGATGAATTGTCAGCATTGATACTTATATGTGCAAAACCCGTCATCTGTCTGCTTGTTTATCTTTTAGAGTGAGGAGGATATAAGTGTCAAACAAGTGTAGTCTCATCAGCTTGCTGAGCTGCTTGCGATGCAGCTCCCGACACTACTAGGAAAAGGCCTACTAATGGCGTATCGGTTTTGCCTACTAATGGCGCACTACCGGTGCGCCACTAATGGCGCACCATGCGGTGCGCCATTAGTATAGCCCACGGTGCGCCATTAGTATCTGGTATACTAATGGCGCACCACATAGAAGTGCGCCATTAGTAAAAAAATTCAAAATTTTTTTAAATTTTTTTTTCATTTTTTTTCCTTTATCTCGGGTCAATATGGCTTAATCTCAGTCAAATCGCACTCCGTGGTCAAACTTCCCGAAAGGTCACCCATCCTCACACTACTCCAGCCCAAGCACGCTTAACTTCAGAGTTCTATCCAACCCCAGCAACAGCTCACTTCACAGGCACTAGTTGATATATCTAGCATATCAATCCTATTATACCTTGTTGATGTCTAGGACATTGTTCATGTTTATGACTATGATGAAATTTTGAAAAATACTTCAAACTTCCCGGTCATATTACGTATCATTTTTTGAAAAACAATTCAAAAAAAAAATTCAAAACCAACTTTTTTTGAAATTTTTTTGAATTTTTTTGCCTCTAGATCTTGAAAGCCCTGTAAATTTTTTCTGTTAGGTTTTTGGGGATTTTGAAAATGTTTAGGGTTTCGAGTAGATGCTTTTTCATATAATTTTTTTTTTAATCCGAGTTCGTATGCAAAAGTTATGCCCATTTTACAAATTTCTAGAGAGATTTTGCAAATAAAGTCGAAATTCATATTTGTAAATTTTCCCAACAACTAGACCACATATTACATGGGAAACTTATTTTCTTTTATTTTTTTGACATTTCCATCATTTTTTTTGTAAAACTGAAAAGGCGGTCCATGGGGGGGTGCATTCGGTGTTGGGCCAAGTTAGTAATGGCGCACCGTGGGGTGGTGCGCCATTACTAAACTTGGCCCAACACCGAAACAAAATCGTGAAACAAATTTTTTTAATTTTTTTACTTTTTTTTTCAAAACTAGTGCGCCATTACTATGTCAACTAGTAATGGCGCACCGCCCATGGTGCGCCATTAGTAGTTTTGAAAAAATTAATTTTTTTTTACTAATGGCGCACCGTGGGATGTGGTGCGCCATTAGTATTTGCACACTAATGGCGCACCAACACATGGTGCGCCATTAGTATTTAGTAATGGCGCACCACATGTACAGTGCGCCATTAGTGTCCATCCCATCTATAGCCCATTTCCTAGTAGTGCGAGCAGGGCTGACCTTTTTTGAACTCTATTGAAGTGCTGTTTGTTTTATATATTATTTTGTCGGCATGTTTAATTGCACTGGTGGCGATCTTTGATGCCCAGAGTATGTAATCTGCTGTCTGCTTGTGCTTTATTATCATAATGGCGAACTTTGATGCCTAGTGGATGTAATACGCCGTAATTTCTTTATTGTATAGTCTAGGTTTTTTTTTCTTATTCACGATGCTGCAGTTATTTTACTATATATATATATCATGTCTTCGCAGTAAACCGGGCAAACCATAAAATTATGGTACATAATCGGTCCATCATGCAAATCACTATGTATAATCCGCATCATGGGCCCCGTCATCTTGGTCCGTTAACAGGCCTAAATGTAAACTGACCCACTAGTAGATTCGGGCCTTTAATAGGTCGAGTAAACCGCCGACCATATTTTCGCAGTAAAACCGAATGGGCTTTTAGGAGGCCGAAAAGTAGGTTGGGCCTGAAACATGCCGAACAGCTCACGGGCCGGCAGCAGGCCAAAATAGACCCCAAGCCATGATTGTGCCAATCAAGTCATGGGCGTATAACAGGCCATAATTGTCTGGGTCCTTGTTTGACCCAATCAGATTATCGGTTGTGAGCAGGCCGGATGCAAAAGGGGCCGTAGTTAGGCCCAACTATATGACGGGTTTTTAACAGGCCGAAATGTTAAACGGGCCTTTAACAGGCCGAAACTAATATCAGGCCGAATTACTAAATGGCCCTTTATCAAGTGGGCCCAAAAGCATAGCGTCCAGTTGATGGGCCGAATCTGATATGGGCCATAATTTAGCCCAAAGCCTCTCAAAGGGTCGGACCTGGTCTGGGCCATAATTTGGCCCAGAACGTGGGAGGCTTTAACGGACCGGATATCATATGGGCCTCTATTAGGCCCGGAACGTGGCAGGATGTTAATGGACCAGATCAAATATGGGTTGGCATTAGGTCCAAAACATGGCAGCCTGTTAATGGGCCTGCCTACTAGTGTCATCAAAATCTTTTGGGCTTTCAGCTGGGCAGGCCCATTATGGGCGGCGGAATCTCGTGGGCCTTTAGCTGGGCCGGCCCATTATGGTCCACAAAGTCTTGGGGGCCTTTAGCTGGGTCGGCCCATTATGGCCAGCAAAAACTTGTGGGCCTTTAGCTGGGCCACCCAATTATGGCCCGCAAAATCTCGTGGGCCTTTTGCTGGGCCGGCCCATTATGGACCGCAAAATCTTGTGGCCCTTTAGTTGGGCCGGCCCATTTATACTTTATGGGCCACTTTTGGGCTGGTCCACGTGTCAACATTTCATAAGTGCATCTCGGCCATTGGATGAGTGACACCTGTGCCAACGGGGAGCTGACACATGTTTCCTCCAGCCAATGATGATATTACACATGGAAAATCCCCATTGGTCGGGGCTGTTAACGGGCTATCAAATCCAAATCTCGACCTGATAGCTTAATGGCGTTCCGTTACGGTGGATGCCATGTGTCGGTCACCCTTGATGAAAGCACTTCTGTGACGTGCGATTTATCATCATGGAAGTGGACACTTCCATGATGATAATTTTGGTAATGTCATGGAGCACTTCTACGACGGCACGGGTATGACTATCTTGATTCTGTCATAAAATCGTCATGGATGTACATGCATGACAAAAAACGCGACCTAGTGTGACAAACACGTATCATCACGGAAGTGTATTTTTCTTGTAGTGTGAATATGCTTCGTGAGTAGTTACATTTGTTCCTGCGGACATGGGTGAAATCCTGCTATTAGTAGTCATGTGAAATTGGTATTCGTTCGATATTTTGATGAGATGTATGTTGTCTCTCCGCTAGTGGTGTTATGTGAAGATCAACTACATGACACTTCACCATTATTTGGGCCTAGATGAAGGCATTGGGAAGTAATAAGTAGATGATGGGCTGCTAGAGTGACAGAAGCTTAAACCCTAGTTTATAAGTTGCTTCGTAAGGGGCTGATTTGGATCCATATGTTTCATGCTATGGTCAGGTTTACCTTAATACTTCTTTTGTAGTTCCGGATGCTTGCATTAGGGGTTAATCATAAGTGGGATGCTTGTCCAAGAAAGGGCGGTACCCGAGCACCGGTCCACCCACATATCAAATTATCAAAGTAACGAACGCGAATCATATGAATGTGATGAAAACTAGCTTGACGATAATTCCCATGTGTCCTCGGGAGGTTCTCATTATAAGAACTTGTCCAGGCTTGTCCTTTGCTACAAAAAGGATTGGGCCACCTTGCTGCACCTTATTTACTTTCATTGCTTGTTACCCGTTACAAATTATCTTATCACAAAACTATCTGTTACCTACAATTTCGGCGCTTGCAGAGAATACCTTACTTAAAACCGCTTGTCATTTTCTTCTACTCCTCGTTGGGTTGGACACTCTTACTTATCGAAAGGACTACGATAGATCCCATACACTTGTGGGTCATCAAAACTCTTTTGTGGCATCGTTGCTGGGGAGTGAAGCGCCTTTGGTGAGTGGAACTTGGTAAGGAAACATTTATATAGTGTGCTGAAATTTACTGTCACTTGTTACTATGGAAACTAATCCTTTGAGGGGCTTGTTCGGGGTATCTTCACCCCGACCAGTAGAGCAAAGAGTTTATCTCTACCTACTAAACCTAATGAAATTTTTTACTTTGAAATTCCTTCGGGTATGGTAGAGAAACTTCTAGCTAATCCCTTTGCAGGAGATGGAACATTGCATCCCGATTTACACCTTATCTATGTGGATGAAGTTTGTGGATTATTTAGCTTGCAGGCATGCCCGATGATGTTGTCAAGAAGAAGGTATTCCCTTTATCTTTGAAGGGATACGCATTGACATGGTATAGGCTATGTGATGATACGGGATCCTGGGACTATAAATGATTGAAATTGGAATTCACCAGATGATACGGGATCCTATGTATCTTGTTCATCGTGATCGTAACTATATATATAATTTTTGGCCTCACGAAGGAGAAAGTATCTCTCATGCTTGGGGGAGGCTTAATTCAATGTTATATTCATGCCCCAATCATGAGCTCTCAAGAGAAATGATTATTCAAATTTTTTATGCTCGGCTTTCTCTCAATGATCACACCATGCTCGATACTTCTTGTGTTGGTTCTTATATGATGTAGACTATTGAATTCAAGTGGGATTTATTGGAAAGAATTAAATGCAACTCTGAAGATTGGGATTCCGACGATGGTAAGGAGTCAGGTATGACACCTAAGTTTGATTGTGTTAAGTCTTTTATGGATACTGATGCTTTTCGTGGATTTAGCACTAAATATGGACTTGACTCTGAGATAGTAGCTTCTTTCTGTGAATCATTTGCTACTCACGTTGATCTCCCTAAGGAGATGTGGTTAAAATATAATCCTCCCACTAAAGTAAAAGTAGTTGCACCTATTACAGTTGAAGAAAAGATTATCACTTATAATGATCCTATTGTTCCTACTACTTATGTTGAGAAACCACCTTTCCCTGTTAGAATAAAGGATCATGCTAATGCTTCAATTGTGGTTCGTAAGAGTAATATTAGAACATATACACCTCCTGAGAAAATTAAAGTTGAACCTAGTATTGCTATGGTTAAAGATCTCTTGGCCGATAATATTGATGGTCATGTTATTTATTTCTGTGATGAAGCTGCTAATATTGCTAGACCTGCTGTAGGCATACCTGTTATTTCTGTTAAAATAGGAGATCATTGTTATCATGGCTTATGTGATATGGGTTCTAGTGCTAGTGCAATACCTCGTTCCTTATACAAAGAAATCATGCATGACATTGCACCTGCTGAGATAGAAGATATTGTTGTTACAATTAAGCTTGCCAATAGAGATACTATTTCACCAATTGGGATTGTTAGAGATGTTGAAGTCTTGTGTGGGAAAATTAAATACCCTACTGATTTTCTTGTTCTTGGTTCCCCACAAGATGACTTTTGTCGCATTATATTTGGTAGACCCTTCTTGAATACTGTTAATGCTAGGATAGATTGCGAAAAGGATGTTGTTACGATTGGCTTGGGAGATATGTCTCATGAGTTTAATTTTGCTAAATTTCATAGACAACCCCATGATAAAGAATTGCCTAGTAAGGATGAAATTAATGGTCTTTCTTCTATTGCCGTGCCTCCTAATGATCCTTTAGAACAACATTTGCTAGACCATGAAAATGATATGTTGATGAATGAAAGAAGGGAGATAGATGAAGTATTCTTTAAATAGGGACCTATTTTGAAACACAACTTGCCTGTTGAAATCCTAGGGGATCCCCCTCCACCCAAGGGTGTTCCCGTGTTTGAGCTTAAACCATTACCTGATACTCTTAAATATGCTTATCTTGATGAAATGAATATATATCCTGTTATTATTAGTGCTAACCTTTCAGAGCAGGAAGAGGAAAGATTATTGAAAACTCTGAAGAAGCACCGTGCTGCTATTGGATATACTCTTGATGATCTTAAGGGCATTAGTCCCACTTTATGCCAACACAAAATAAATTTGGAAGAAGACGCCAAACCAGTTAGAGATCATCAACGACGGTTAACTCCTAAGATGAAAGAAGTGGTAAGAAAAGAAATACTAAAGCTCCTCGAGGCAGGTATAATTTATCCCGTTGCTGATAGTCAGTGGATAAGTCCTGTCCATTGTGTCCCTAAGAACTTATCCACAATGGACAGGAAAGTGGATAGTCAGGTATTACTGTCGTTCCTAATGATAAAGATGAAGTGATCTCGCAAAGAATTATTACAGGTTATAGGATGGTAATTGACTTCCGCAAATTAAATAAAGCTACTAAGAAAGATCATTACCCTTTACCTTTTGTTGATCAAATGGTAGAGATGTGAAGATACTACTCTCGTCTTGAATTGGGAAAAGTGCCACTTTATGGTTAATGAAGGCATTGTCTTGGGGCATAAAATTTCTGAGAAAGGTATTGAAGTTGATAAAGCTAAATTTGATGCTATTGAAAAGATGCCATGTCCCAAGGACATTGAAGGTATAAGAAGTTTCCTTGGTCATGCCGGTTTTTATAGGAGGTTCATTAAGGACTTTTCTAAAATCTCTAGGCCTCTACCTAATTTATTGCAAAAAGATATTCCTTTTGTCTTTGATGATGATTGTGTGGAAGCATTTAAAATACTTAAGAAAGCTTTGATTTCTCTACCTATTGTTCAGCCACCTGATTGGAATTTACCCTTTGAAATTATGTGTGATGCTAGCGATTATGTTGTAGGTGCTGTTCTAGGACAAAGAGTTGATAAGAAACTAAATGTTATTCAATATGCTAGTAAAACTCTAGAACCTTTGCTCGGAGAAATTATGCTACTACTGAAAAAGAATTCTTAGCAGTTGTATTTGCTTGTGATAAGTTCAGACCTTATATTGTTGATTCTAAAGTAACTATTCACACTCATCATGCTGCTATTAAATATCTTATGGAAAAGAAAGATGCTAAACCTAGACTTATTAGATGGGTTCTCTTGCTACAAGAATTTGATTTGCATTTTATTGATAGAAAGGGAGATCAGAACCCCGTTGCAGACAACTTGTCTAGGTTAGAGAATGTTCTTAATAACTTACTACCTTTGATGATAGCTTTCCTGATGAACAATTGGCTGTCATAAATGCTTCTCGTACTGCTCCATGGTATGCTGATTATGCTAACTATATTGTTGCTAAATTTATACCACCTAGTTTCACATTCCAGCAAAAGAAAAAGTTCTTTTATGATTTAAGACATTACTTCTGGGATGACCCACACCTTTATAAAGAAGGGGTAGATGGTGTTATTAGACGTTGTGTACTGAGCATGAGCAGAATGATCCTATGCAAGTGTCACTCCGAGGCATATGGAGGACACCACGCTGGAGATAGTACTGCACATAAGGTATTGCAATCCGGTTTTTATTGGCCTACTCTCTTCAAGGATGCCCGTAAGTTTGTCTTGTCTTGTGATGAATGTCAAAGAATTGGTAATATTAGTAGATGTCAAGAAATTCCTATGAATTATTCTCTTGTTATTGAACCGTCTGATGTTTGGAGCTTTGGTTATATGGAACCTTTTCCTGCCTCTAATGGTTATACACATATTTTAGTTGCTGTTGATTACGTTACTAAGTGGGTAGAAGCTATTCCAACTAGTAGTGCTGATCATAACACCTATATTAAGATGCTTAAAGAAGTTATTTTTCCGAGGTTTGGAGTCCCTAGATATCTCATGACTTATGGTGGTTCACATTTTATTCATGGTGCTTTTCGTAAAATGCTTGCTAAGTATGATGTTAATCATAGAATTGCATCTCCTTATCACCCACAGTCTAGTGGTCAAGTAGAATTGAGTAAAGAGAGCTCAAACTAATTTTTCAAAAGACTCTTAATAGATCTAGAAAGAATTGGTCCAAGAAACTTGATGATGCATTATGCCTATAGAACTGCATATAAAAATCCTATGGGTATGTCTCGATATAAAATGGTTTATGGAAAAGCATGTCACTTACCTCTCGAGCTAGAACATAAGGCATATTGGGCTATTAAAGAGCTCAATTATGATTTCAAACTTGCCGGTGAGAAGAGGTTATTTGATATTAGCTCACTTGATGAATGGAGAACCCAAGCCTATGAGAATGACAAGTTGTTTAAAGAAAAAGTTAAAAGATGGCATGACAAAAGGATACAAAAGCGTGAGTTTAATGTAGGTGATTATGTGTTGTTATTCAACTCTCGTTTAATATTTTTTGTAGGAAAAATTCTCTCTAAGTGGGAAGGTCCTTACGTTATCGAGGAGGTCTATTGTTCAGGTGCCATAAAAATCAACAACTTCGAAGGCACGAATCCGAAGGTGTTGACCGGTCAAAGAATCAAACATTATATCTCAGGTAACCCTATAAATGTTGACACAAATATTATTGAAACCGTAACCCCAGAGGATTACATAAGAGACACTTTCCATAATGTTTCAGACTCCTAAAAGGAACAGTATGTGGTATGGTAAGTAAACCGACTCCAAAACAGTTCTAATAGCAATTTTTCTCCGTTTTGGAATATTTAAGAAAATAGGAAAAATAAGAAGTAGTCCGGAAGGACACGAGGCGTCCACGAGGGTGGAGGGCGCGCCCTACCCTACTGGGCGGGCCCCCTGCCTCGTGGGCACCTCATGTGCTCTCCGGACTCCGTTTTCTTGCATGATACTTCTTTTGGTCGATAAAAATTCATTATATAATCTCCCAAAGGTTTTGACCACCATATCACACAAAAACCTTATGTCTTTGTTACGAGCTGTTTTTCTGACAGATCTAGAGCATCATGACAGCTCCCTCCTCCAACAATGAAGACAAGGATGCTTGGCAATTGAAGATAGAGCTGAAGAGAGAAGAACCTGAGGAGATCAAGAAGGATGAAGGGATCAAGAAGGCCATGGAGGATCAAGCTCCGGCAGCAGAAGAAGAAAACATGCCGCAACCTCTTCCTAACCTCTTTACCCCAACTGAGATTGAGGCTTTCAAGATGATTGAGTTAGCTCGCATACGAAACAAGTATCTCATACAGGAAAAATATCTTGTTGAAGGATCATATCGTCGCACTCAAGGGCATTATCCGCAAATTGGAAGAGCTTCTATGCTCGATGTGCGACTATCCATCATCATCACCACCTTCTTCACCAGCAAAGGAGACATAATCACATGGGTATGGGCACTCCCCTTGGCAACTGCCAAGCTTGGGGGAGGTGCCCCAGTATCGTATCACCATCACACTCCTATCTTTACCGTTTTTCTTAGTTCGATCCTTGATCCAGTAGAATAATGTTTTGGTATGAATTAGTTTTGAGTTTTTCTTTGTGATCCCTCTATGTTATCGAGTCCGTGAGCTATATATAATAAAGATTAGTGTGGAGTCAAGGGCTTTGCTATCTTGCTATGATCTTAAGTGCATGAAAGAACAAAAAGAAATAAAAGAGATCATATTGATCTTATGGATAGCAATGGCTTCACATATAGAGAGTATGATGATTAAAAGTTGTTGAGAGTTGGCAAACATAGTTTTGGTCATCGCTGCAATTAATAGGAAGTAATAAAGAAAGAGAGGTTTTCACATATAAATATACTATCTTGGACATCTTTTATGATTGTGAGCACTCATTAAAGTATGACATGCTAAACAGTTCATGTTGGCCAAGGAAGACAACGTGATGGGTTATGTTTTCTCACATCTTAGTTAAAGTATATTGTCATGGATCATTCAAACATATTGAGCTTGCCTTTCCCCCTCATGCTAGCCAAATTCCTTGCACTAAGTAGAGACACTACTTGTGCTTCCAAATATCCTTAAACCCAGTTTTGCCGTGAGAGTCCACCATACCTACCTATGGATTGACTAAGATCCTTCAAGTTAGTTGTCATGTTGCAAGCAATAAAAATTGCTCTCTAAATATGTATGACTTATTAGTGTGGAGAAAATAAGATTTATAAGATCTTGTGATATGGAAGTAATAAAAGCGACAGACTGCATAATAAAGGTTCATATCACAAGTGGCAATATAAAGTGTCGTTCTTTTGCATTAGGATTTCGTGCATCCAACCCTAAAAGCACATGACAACCTCTGCTTCCCTCTGCGAAGAGCCTATCTTTTACTTTATGTCTTTTACATTATGCAAGAGTCAAGGTGATCTTCACCTTTCCCTTTTTATTTTATCCTTTGGCAAGCACCTCGTGTTGGAAAGATCCTGATATATATATATATATATATCCAATTGGATGTAAGTTAACAAGAACTATTATTGTTGACATTACCCTTCAGGTAAAACATTGGGACGCAACACTATAAGCCCCTATCTTTCTCTGTGTCCTATTAAAACTCCATAACCATAAGTATTGCATGAGTGTTAGTAATTGTGGAAGACTAAATGATAGTTGAGTATGTGGACTTGCTGAAAAGCTCTATTATTGACTCTTTCCTATGTTATGATAAATTGCAATTGCTTCAATGACTGAGATTATAATTTGTTAGTTCCCAATGAAGTTTTTGATTCATACTTGACATTGTGTCTAGATTGTTACTTGAGCATAAGAAATCATATGACAAATTATATATATATATATATTGATGTTATAAGAATGATCATATTGCCCTCATGTCCGTATTTTATTTTTATCGACACCTCTATCTCTAAACATGTGGACATATTTTTCGATATCGGCTTCCGCTTGAGGACAAGCGAGGTCTAAGCTTGGGGGAGTTGATACTTCCATTATGCATCATGCTTTTATATCGATATTTATTGCATTATGGGCTGTTATTACACGTTATGTCACAATACTTATGGCTATTCTCTCTTATTTTACAAGGTTTACATGAAGGATGTCGGGGGAGGATCTGCCCACCACGAACACCTATGGGGCCGGGGCCCCTTGTCTGTGCGGTACGAGGGCGGAGGGAGCACAGAGAGCAGATCGAGGCGATGCAGGCGGATTTTACCCAGCTTGGAGCTCTCCGGAGAGATAAGACTCCTACTGCTGCTTTGTGTTTGTATTGAGCTCGGGAGCTGGAAGAGCTACAGTAGCGGCTACCCGAGCGCGAGAGTTGCAAAGGATTCGAACCTCCCCCCACGTTGTGCATGGGCCTCCTTTTATAGTGCAAGGGGTTACCGACAGGTGTCAACGTAGGAGGAAGGGGTAAAAATGTAAAAGAGGTGGTAGTTGGAGCAGTCTTGGGAACAAAGGAGCTACGATTGCTTGAACAGTGGTTTCTGCCTACTTTTGACAGAGGGGGACAAGGGCATTTAATGCCCGTCGCCGTCGACCCCAAAAGCTCCCGCCCTTGCGTCTCCGTCCGCCACGGCGATGGATCCATCACCGTGAAGTGCCACCGTGTCCCCCAGGCTGCGCAGCCATCCGCCACGCGTCCCTGGAAAGGCCCCAGGGCGACGCGTGGGCAGATGAGCTGGAGCGCGGGTACACAGCGCAGCTCTCCCGGCAAGTACCTTGCCGGGGTCTTGATCTTGCCGGACCCGGGAGCTTGCCGGGCTCTATAACTTGTCGATCCCCGGGCCTTTGCCGGGGCGCACATAGCGCCGAGGCGTGTCTTCTATGATGTGATCTTCTAGTCTTTCTGGCAAGTTCCTCTTGCCAGGGCCTTACGTGAGTGATGTAACCTTGAGCCTGGAACGGCCCTCCCGGCAAGCTCCTCTTGCCGGGGTCTCGATCTTCGGTCTTGTATACTTTGTTCTTGAGTGGCTGGATATGGAGCAGGAGTGGTCTCCGGCAAGCAGATGGTAAACCCTGCCGCGGGAAGCTGCAACTGCCCGTGCACAAGTTGGGGTACTGAGGTACCCCTACCTTAGTACACCGACAGGAGCCCCCGAGCCTGGGCCACACACGGTGCCGAGCGCTGTTGGGCCAGGCCCAAAACAGTGCACGGGCGCACGCGGCCCACGGCGCGTCGAATCCACTTCCGCCCCTGCCGCCTCCCCTCCCATAACGGCACGCGTCGATTGCGGCGTCGTGGGAGACGTGGGCGGCCCATGCAGTCTTTAAGGCATCCACCCCGTGATCGTGGTGCAGGGCGAGGTCACCTCACCCGTCGCTCCGGCTCCGCCTTTTCGCCACGCGGCCCCCATGCACGGGAGTCGTGGGCGGCGAAGGTGGGAGACCGAGCCGTCACGGGCGGAGATGGAGAGTCGGCCCCGCTCCTCTGCCCTCCTCGCTCCCTGATTGGCCGGGCAGGGCGGTTGAGTCCCCACCTCGCCCTTTAAAAAGGGCGGTAGGGGAGCACAATGGCCTCACTCATCCTCTTCTCTCTTCGTCTTCATCTTCTGTTCTTCTTTCCGCCATGGAAGGAGGAAATCCCAGCTCTTCGACGGTGGCAGCGAGGGTCGCCTCCAGGCAGCGCACTTCTCCCTATCCCGCACCCGTGGCGGCGGAACCGGCCACGAGGGGGAGAGGGAGGGGACGAGGCCGCGGACGAGGCCGGGGGCGTGGTCGAGGCGGCCGGGGGAGAGGCGGTCGTGGCGACGCGCCTCCCCCATCTCCTCCGGCGGCTCCTGCCCTCGAGGCGGTCCATACCGAGACGATCCCAGGAGTTCTTCATTAAGCTACGCCGGCGCCTCGGCGTCGCCTCGGCTGCGGCCCGTTCGCATGCGCGATGGAACCGGATCCGCCCGAGATGATGGAGTTGCGCATGAGGGGCTGCGGGATCAGCGGCACTCGAGTGGGTGTCGTATCCCCAGCCCCCGGCGTGATGTACTTCGACCGAGGGTGGAAGACGTTCGCCCGGATCCATAGCTTGACGGCGGGGTTTACCCTCCATTTCAAGTTAATGGAGGGCGACCTTCTCGCCGTCAAGGTCTTTGGGGACTCCGGGACCCGGGCGAGATGCTGTGTGGACAGCTCCTCCGACAGCGAAGGTCCCTCCTCGAGCGAGAGTGACGAGGAGGGGAGCGACAGCGGCGACGAGGGGGATGGCGGGTCCGACTAGGCGTCGGACGCCGTCCCGTGCGCCACCGGCGACCCCACAATCCGGGTCGCCGGCCTTCTGAACTCCCCGGGGCCGTCTCCTTGGGCGGCTGGCGTAGGGAGGCTGCGGAAGAGGAAGAGGGGGTGGCGGCAAGGCCGTCATGTCGGAGTACGAGGGCGAGGTGCCCTCGTCAGCGTGCTGACGTCCCACCACCCCGTCTTCAAGCTCTGCCTCCGACGCCTTCGTCTCGCCAAGCTCCTGGCCGGCTCCCGGGGTGTTCTCTTGGTGTCTTCTGGCGCCCGTAGCTCGCCTAGGCGCCCCTTTTGCCCTTCCCGGCAAGCTTCTCTTGCCGGGGACTCCTTGACCTACCTCCTGAACTCCTGAACAGAGAAACAGGAGAGGGATTACGGGCATCTTATCTTTCAATTTGTAAGCCCTCGGGCCTTAGTTGCGTTTAAAAACTTGTAATCCTCTCCATCATGTTTTTCATCCTCTATGGACTTGTACTAAACTAGGATGTTTTTAATGAAAAGAGGGGAAAGCTTGCCGGACTGAGTCTTTTACTTGACTTCGTGCCTTGTATGTTCCTACCCTACGCTCTCGGGGAGCTTGCGGCCGAACACGCTTCTGAGTCTTGGGACATCGCAGCCCGGCTGGCTGGTGTTGCCTCCGGCAAGCAACCTTGCCGGGCGATTCTGGCGCACTTGTGTTTGTTGAGCGTACTCGAAAACGTAACAAGGGCGCGAAACTTGTCGCAGCTCACTTAAATCGTTGAGTGTGCTCGGAAACAAACCAAGGGCGAATCACCACGACTTGGCTCCTCCTGCAAGACGGGTTTTACAAGGCGCTTCGTTCAAAGACGCAGCCCCGCCTTCCCCGGTCCATAAGAGGATGCATGAAGAGGGATGAAAAACTTATCTGATATAGCAGCCCCCAGCAACTCTGGCTTGCCGGAGACGAATCTTAGTATTTGCAGCCCCCAGCAACGCTGGCTTGCTGGGAAGGAATCTTGGCACTCGCAGCCCCCGGCAACCCTGGCTTGCCGGGGCCCAGGTGCTGGTGCGCTCTTCTGGTTTCTCCTTGTTGCTGCAATTTCAGCCATGAAAACAGCTGAGATAGATCTGCAACAGCTTCATCATGTACACGTATGTGTATATAAGTCTTTTCTATGTGACTCTGCAATACGATGCCGCGCTTTGCCCTTCGTATGTTTGCACTCTACGTTCTCGGGGAGCCTGCCGGCGCGAACACGCTTGCTGAGTGCGGAACATCAGCAGCCCGCTGGCGGGTGTTGCTTCCGGCAAGCAACCTTGCCGGGCCAGCTGCAGCGCGCTTGTGTTTGCCGAGCGGACTCGGAAACAAGGCAAGGGCGCAGCTGGACCACGACTTGGCTCCTCTCGCGCACAAGTCTCTCATACGAAGGACATCTTACGGCAAGGCTTGCCACGTTACACCCTCTACTTTACACCCTTTGTGCGCTTTTACCCTACGCTTCTAGGGAACTTGCCGGTGCTTAACACACTTGCTGAGTGCGGAACATCAGCAGCCCGCTGGCTGGTGTTGCTTCCGGCAAGCAACCTTGCCGTGTCTAGTCGCGACGCACTTAGCTTGCTGAGCAGACTCGAAAACGAAACAAGGGCGCGAAGCTTGTCGCGGCTCACTTTTAACTCGTTGAGTGTGCTCGAAGCAAGGTAAGGGTGCGGCTATCCACGGGCAGGCTCCTCCATGCACAGGTTTTGCGTACAAAGGACGAACGCACAAGGGATATAACATAAAAAAGCATGGGATTAAGGAGTGCTCTGCACAAAAGGCTCGAACAACTTAGCTTTCCTATTTCTTGTTTCCCCGCACTTGCCGGTGGAGCTCGATGGCGCTTCCTCAACGGCAGCGCAGCACTCCGGGGAGATGCGCTTGCCGGAACAAGCACCAGAGCTATCCTTGCCGGATTTGGAGCGTTCCGAGGAGCTGCGCTTGTCGGAATGAGCACCAGAGCTGTCCTTGCCGGACTTAGAGCTCGATGGCGCGTCCTCAACGACGGCGTAGCGCTCCAGGGAGACGCGCTTGCTAGAGGGGAGGGGAAGCGGAGGCGAGCGGTGCGAGGGATGGGATATGCTCGGACTCCTAACAGCGACAGGAGGAGCAGGATCCTGCCCTGGCACTTTCGCTTTGCTCATGCACGGACGGTGGTCCGGAGCATCCCGCGAGCCTCCGGCTTGCTCTTGCTCCAACAGGCGGATACCACCCCCCGTGGTATGGCGCTGCTGGCTTGTTGTGCTGAGATGGACGCGGCGCGTCCACGGAGACCGAGACGCGGTCATCCGCCTTGTCTTTGGATCCGGTGGCGCCGCGAGTGTCCTCGTCGGCGACCACCCTTCCGACGGCGTATCCCCCGCCCACCGTTGGCTCTGTGGCGGCGGATGGGACGCAGACGGGTCTGCAACCCTTGAAGCCCTCGTCTTCGGGGCCATGGCGCAGTTGTCGATGAAGTTGCCGACGAAACTTGGAGAGGTTGATGAAGAACGCGCCCGCGCGAACGCCGGACCAGGTCCGCACAACCTCGACGCTCCCCTACCTGGCGCGCCAAAGATGTCGGGGGAGGATCTGCCCGCCACGAACACCTATGGGGCCGGGGCCCCTTGTCTGTGCGGTACGAGGGCGGAGGGAGCACAGAGAGCAGATCGAGGCGATGCACGCGCGGATTTTACCCACCGGAGCTCTCCGGAGAGATAAGACTCTCCGCTGCTTTGTGTTTGTATTGAGCTCTGGAGCTGGAAGAGCTATGAGCGGCTACCCGAGCGAGAGTTGCAAAGGATTGAACCCCCCACGTTGTGCATGGGCCTCCTTTTATAGTGCAAGGGTTACCGGCGGTGTCAACGTGGGAGGAAGGGGTAAAAATGTAAAAGAGGTGGTAGTTGGAGCAGTCGCGGGAACAAAGTGGAGCTACAATTAGCTTGAGCAAAGGTTTACGCCTACTTTTGACAGAGGGGGACAAGGGCATTTAATGCCGTCGCCGTCGACCCAAAAGCTCCCCGCCCTTGCGTCTCCGTCCGCCACGGCGATGGATCCATCACCGTGAAGTGCCACCGTGTCCCCAGTGCGCAGACCATCCGCCACGCGCCCTCGAAAGGCCCTGTATGCACGCTGGGCGGATGAGCTGGAGCGGGTACACGTAGCTCTCCCGGCAAGTACCTTGCCGGGGTCTTGATCTTGCCGGACCCGGGAGCTTGCTGGGCTCTATAACTTGTCGATCCCCGGGCCTTTGCCGGGGCGCACATAGCGCCGAGGCGTGTCTTCTATGATGTGATCTTCTAGTCTTTCTGGCAAGTTCCTCTTGCTGTGGCCTTCGTGAGTGATGTAACCTTGAGCCTGGAACGGCCCTCCCGGCAAGCTCCTCTTGCCGGGGTCTCGATCTTCAGTCTTGTATACTTTGTTCTTGAGTGGCTGGATATGGAGCAGGAGTGGTCTCCGGCAAGCACATGGTAAACCCTGCCGCGGGAAGCTACAACTGCCCGTGCACAAGTTGGGGTACTAAGGTACCCCTACCTTAGTACACCGACAAAGAGGGAGAATGCCGGCAGCTGGGATTATGGGCTAGAAAAGGAGCAAATATTGGAGACCTATTCTGCACAGCTCCAAAAGTCCTATAACTCGGCGAAAGTCATTTTTGGAATTAATGAAAACTATCCAGCGGAAGAAATACCTAAGGGGGGCCACCTACCACCCACAAAGGTGGGGGGCGCGCCCCCTGCCTCGTGGGCCACCTGGCAGCCCTTCGGTGCCCATCTTCTTCTATATGAAGTCTTTTACCCTAAAAAAATCATAAGCAAGCTTTAGGGACGAAACTCCGCCGCCACAAGGCGGAACCTTGGCGGAACCAATCTAGGGCTCCGGCGGAGCTGTTCTGCCGGGGAAACTTCCCTCCAGGAGGGGGAAATCATCACCATCATCATCAGCAACAATCCTCTCATCGGAAGGGGGTCAATCTCCATCAACATGTTCACCAGCACCATCTCCTCTCAAACCCTAGTTCATCTCTTCTATCCAATTTTCATACCAAAACCTCAGATTGGTACCTGTGGGTTGCTAGTAGTGTTGATTACTCCTTGTAGCTGATGCTAGTTGGTTTATTTGGTGAAAAATCATATGTTCAGATCTTTAATGAATATTAATACTCCTTTGATTATGAACATGAATGTGCTTTGTGAGTAGTTATGTTTGTTCCTGAGGACATGGCTGAAGTCTTGCTATTAGTAGTCATGTGAATTTGGTATTCGTTCGATATTTTGATGAGATGTATGTTGTCTCTCCTCTAGTGGTGTTATGTGAACGTCGACTACATGACACTTCACCATTATTTGGGCCTAGAGGAAGGCATTAGGAAGTAATAAATAGATGATGGGTTGCTAGAGTGAGAGAAGGTTAAACCCTAGTTTATAAGTTGCTTTGTAAGGGGCTGATTTGGATCCATATGTTTCATGCTATGGTTAGGTTTACCTTAATACTTCTTTTGTAGTTGCAGATGCTTGCATTAGGTGTTAATCACAAGTGGGATGCTTGTCTAAGAAAGGGCAGTACCCAAGCACCGGTCCACCCACATATCAAATTATCAAAGTAACGAACATGAATCCTATGAACGTGATGAAAACTAGCTTGACGATAATTCCCATGTGTCCTCGGGAGCGCTTTTCTCATTATAAGAACTTGTCCAGGCTTGTCCTTTGCTACAAAAAAAAATGGGCCACCTTGCTGCACCTTATTTACTTTCATAGCTTGTTACCCATTAAAAATTATCTTAGCACAAAACTATCTGTTACCTACAATTTCGGTGCTTGCAGAGAATACCTTACTGAAAACCTTTTGTCATTTCCTTCTGCTCCTTGTTGGGTTCGACACTCTTACTTATCAAAAAGGACTACGATAGATCCCCTACACTTGTGGATCATCAGCGGCTCGCAGGCACCACCCTCAGACCGCCACGTCAAGATGTTCTTTCGCCAGATCAGTACCACCCTTGCGCGGCAAGGAGCTCCCCCGACTTGGGTGGCGCCCAAGGCCGACCTGACCTTCAACTCGGAGGATCACCCCGTCACCACCGCCTGCTCGGGTGCGCTCCCGATGCTCTGCACGACCGCCATCTTCCAAGTGGTCCTCACCAAAACCTCTTCGACGGCGGCGCCAGCCTCAACGTGCTCTCGGTGGAGGCCTCCAGCATGCCCTTCTCAGGCATCGGAGGCGGTTCCTCCAGTCCCCTGTGGTAGATCCACCTTCCCGTGACCTTTGGCACCCGCGACAACTACCGCATAGAGTTGGTCGACTTCGACATTGCTCACATTGCCCTCCCGTACAATGCCATCCTCGGATACCCTACCCTGGCTCAGTTCATGGCGGCAACCCATCTGGCCTACAACCACATGAAGATGCCCGGAAGCAAGGGTGTCCTCACTGTAGCTAGAGATACCAAGGAGGCTCTTATGTCACTCAAGCTTGCCCTCAAGGCCGCCACGGTGGCGCAGCCCACCGACGCGGACGCCTCCAAAGCCAAGGAAGCTGCACCAACCAAAAAGAAGCGGATGTTCAATCAGCATAAGACAGAGACCAAGCAGGTGCCAGTTGAGGAAGATGGGTCCTCGGGAGCCACCTTCACCATAGGCGCCGACCTCGACCCTGACCAAGAGAAGGCCTTGGTGAAATCCTTGCACTCAAACAAGGAGGTCTTCACATGGGAACCCAAGCAGCTAGTGGGGGTCCCAAGGGAGGTGATTGAGTATCACCTGAATGTGTCCCCCAATGTACGCCCTCTGAAGCAGAAGGCGAGGCGGCATTCCATGGAGAAGCAGGCCTTCATCATCCAAGAAACCCGCAAGCTGGAGGCCGCGGGTGTCATTCGTGAGGTTCGCTATCCCAAATGGCTGGCGAACCCCGTTGTCGTGCCAAAAAGGGGGAGGAAGGAGCGCATGTGCGTCGACTTCACCAACCTCAACAAGGCCTGCCCCCAAGATCCGTTCCCGCTTCCCCGCATCGACCAGATCGTCGATTCCACCGGCGAGTGCGGCCTGCTGTGTTTCCTGGATGTGTTTTTGGGTTATCACCAGATCAAGATGGTGGTAGAATACATGGAGAAGATAACCTTCCTGACCCCATGTGGGGTATACTGCTATACTTGCATGCCGTTCGGGTTGCGCAACGCGGGTGCGACCTTCCAACGGCTGATGCACATTGCCTTGGGTCGGCAGCTCGGGAGAAACACAGACGCTTACATCGACGACATTGTGGTGAAATCTCGGGAGGCAAGGACCTTGATCCAGGACTTGGAGGAGACCTTCGCGGGCCTCCGCCAGGTGGACCTGCGGCTCAACCTGGAGAAGTGCGTGTTCGGCGTCCCTTCTGGTAAGCTGTTGGGTTTCCTCGTGTCCCACAGGGGGGATCGAGGCCAACCTGGAGAAGGTCAAGGCAATCGAAGACACGAGTCCGCCGCAAACCCTCAGAGAAATGCAGAAGCTCGCCGGTCGCGTGACTGCGCTAGGACACTTCATCTCCAAGATGGGGGAGCGCGCCCTACCGTTCTTCAAGCTGATGAAGAAAAAGGGCCCATTTTGAATGGACACAAGAGGCTGACCAAGCATTTCAAGACCTCAAGAAATACCTGACCAGCCCCCCCTTGATGGTGGCGCCGCGCCCTCTCAAGCCCCTAGTGCTCTACCTTGCCGCCACTCCCTACTCTGCCAGCTTAGCCCTGGTGGCGGTTCGGGAGGAGCGCCAGGCTAAGGTCGCGTCACGCCCAGCTACGGCCTTGGCCCAGGCAACACAACACCAGGAATGCCTCGCGAGGACCACGACAATGGCAGCAGAGGACCAAGCTCAGCAGGAAGATGCCCCAAGGGATGAAGAGGCCCTACCAAGCGACCAGGCGCTAGGGGCTCCATTATCTCAGGAGGTGCCTAGACCTCCGGAGGACGCAGGCCACATCGGCACCCCCACCCTCGTCAAGCATCCGGTGTACTTCGTCAGCATGGTGTTGAGGGATGCGAGAGCGCGATACCCCATACCTCAGAAGCCCTTACTAACGCTCTTGGTAGCCTCGCGCAAGCTGCGGCACTATTTTCAAGGTCACCCCATCAAGGTCGTCTCGGCCTACCTGTTGGAAAGGGTACTCAGGAGCCCCACTCTGCTGGGAGAGTTGCCGAATGGAACATCGAGCTGCAGGCATTTCAGTTGGAGTTCAGCACAACCAGGGTCATCAACGGAGCCGCACTTGCTGATTTTATGGCCGAGTGGACGGACGCACTAGAGCTCAAGATGGGCGAGGATTGGTCTCTCTTCCCAGGGAGTGAGGCACCAGATGGCTGGGTCATGTATTTCGATGGTGCCTTCTTGCGGCAGGGCGCGGGGGCTGGTGCAGTGCTTATATCAACCACTCAGGACAAGCTCTACTACGCAGTATAGCTCTGTTTCCAGCAGGGTGAGAAGGTCTCCAACAACATAGCATAATACGAGGGCCTCATAGCAGGCCCGAAGCTGCAGCAGTACTGGGAGTGAAGCGCCTCGTCATCAAGAGCGATTCACAGCTCCTTGTAAACTTCTCCAACAAGGTGTACGAGCCGAAGGACGAGCACATGGAAGCATATCTTGTGGAAGTACGCAAGATGGAGAAGCAGTTCTGGGGGCTGGATTTGCAGCATGTGCCCCACGTCACCAACCAAGAGGTTGATGACATCGCCAGAAGGGCGTCCAAATGACTGCCTCAGGAGCCCGGCATTTTCGAGGAACGACTCTTCAAGCCGTCGGCGGCACCACCACTTTCAAGAACGGCACAGCCTCGGGAAGAACTCCCTCAGCCACCTGCCACAAGAGCCCTGGCCTATGGCCCGACCTCGGGAGCGTGCCTACTTTTGGCGCCGAAGCCTTAGGAGGGATGTTGGACCAAGGAATTCAAGGAATACCTGATGCAAGGGACGCTGCCGGAGAAGGTGGGGACACGGAGCGCGTGGCCCGGTAGGCCGTGGCCTACTGCATCCAAGATGGTGAGTTATACCGAAAGCGGCCAAATGACGTTTCCCTATGTTGCATTTCCAGGGAACAGGGGAAAGAGCTGCTGGCCGACATACATGGTGGAGATTGCGGTCACCACTCGTCGTCACGGACCCTTGTCGGCATGGCATTTCGCAGCGGATTCTATTGGCCTACGGCAATCAATGATGCGACCGAGCTGGTGAAGTCCTGCGAGGCCTACCAATTCCATGCCAAGCAGATCCATCAGCCAGCTCAAGGCCTATAGACCATCCCACTCCCGTGGCCTTTCGCGGTCTTGGGGCTAGATATCTTGGGCGCATTCCCTCGAGCGCCTGCGGGCTTCCGCTACCTCTATGTCGCCATCGACAAGTTCATCAAGTGGGCGGAGGTGGAAGTCGTCCGCACCATCCTAGCCGGCTCCGCGGTCAAGTTCATCAAGGGCCTCGTGAGCCGGTTTGGGGTCCCTAACCGCATCATCACCGACAATGGTTCACAGTTCACTAGCAATAACTTCAAGATGTATTGTTCTAACCTTGGAACGCAGATCTGCTACACTTCGGTGGCGCACCCCTGGAGCAACGGCCAGTCCCAACACGCTAACGTGGAGGTCCTGAGGGGCCTCAGGAACAGGACCTTCAAGAAGAAGTTGGAGGCCTGCGGCAGGGGCTAGCACGACGAGCTCCATTCCGTGATGTGGTCCATCCGCACTACCGCCACCAAGCCAACGGGCGAGACCCCGTTCTTCCTCGTCTACAGAGTAGAAGCGGTTCTCCCTCACGAGATCAGGCATCGCTCCGTGCGGGTCCTGGCATTTGATGAGGCGCAGCAGGACGCCATGCGGGGGATGGACCTCGTGCTGGGGGAGAAACGCCGCCGTGAAACCACACTACGGGCGGCAAGATACCAGCAGGCGCTGCGGCGGTATCATTGTCGCAGCATCCATCCCAGGACACTCGAGGTATGTGACCTCGTCCTGAGGCGGGTGCTCTCTAGGGAAGGGCTGCATAAGCTCTCACCCATGTGGGAGGGCCCGTTCAAGATCGTCCACATCTCCAGGCCTGCTGCCGCGCGCGTGGAGACATAGGATGGGGTACCCATCCCGAACGCCTGGAACATCTAGCACCTCCGGAAGTTCTACCCTTGAGGAAAGGCCCGGTGCCTGTGAAGAAGGCCTCGTGCCTATGAAGCTCGCCGCCCGTGACACTCTCACGTAATAATGAGTCGGGTGTACATGCCCTGGAGTCTTAGGAGTGCCGCCCTTGGGCCTCGGGGGCTCCCCATGCCCAGTGGTAGCACTTAGCTCCGCGTTGGTGAGAAGACTTGAAGACTAGACTAGGTGCCGGACGCGGCTTTTCATTTGCTTTCTGCAGTTGGCTTGCTCCTTGTTTGTACCTTGATTAAAGTTGCTCCTCGTGTTCTTTGTCGGTTCTGTTCCATCGCCTTCTGCCTCCATTTTCTGTCTTCACCTCTTTGTTTGACTTGCTCTCTCTGGCAAGCCTTGCGAGGGGGCTGTACCGGTGCCCTCATGAGCCCTTTCTCTTTTGATTTTTGCAAGGCTCTCGCGTTCGAATTCGCAGCGGGAGCACCCCTCTCAGTCTGTGCCCCTTGAGTACCGTGACACGAAGCGCCGGGCCACGATCGGCAGCCCTTGCGATCAGGGTTCAGAAAATGATAGTCTCTTAACTAGTTTTTTGCAGCTCTTAATGCGCCCGGCAAGGCCTGAAGCGGGCACCTCGCGAGGCGGAAACTACTTCAAACGTGGCAAGCTAAGTTGTTCCTACACGTATGTCGTGGGAAACGAACACCTATGGGGCAGGGCCCCTTTTCGGTCCGGCAGGGAGCGGAGGGCGCACGAAGAGCAGATCGAGGTGAAGCACGCGAGGGATTTTACCCAGCTTCGGAGCTCTCCGGAGAGATAAAACTCATACTGCTGCTTTGTGTTTGTATTGTGTTCTTGCTCGAGAGCGTGAGCATTCTGTAATTTCGAATGAGTCGAACCTCCCCTACGTTGCGCATGGGCCTCCTTTTATAGGCTAAAGGGGTCACCGACAGGTGGCAACGCAGAGAGGGGTACAAATGTAAAAAGAGGGGTTGGTACAATTGCCTCTACAGTGTACTCTACCTAACTCTGACGGCAGGGGACAAGGGCATTTAATGCCCGTCCGGTCGCCCAAACAGTGCAGAAAACGACCGTTTGGGGCGCCACCGCTTGCCACGATGGCCTTCTCATCATCTCCACTTGCCACCTCGCACCGCTTGGCTGCACAACCGCCCGCCCGTCGCCAGAGCGATCTTGGGCGACACGTCGTCGGATGTGCTGGAGCGTGGGCGCAGAGTGGTGGCTTCGCCGAGGCAAGCCCCTTGCCGCGGTCGTTGTCTTGTCGCACCCGAAAGCTTGTCGCTCGCTGGGTCTTGCCGGGACGAGCGGCGCGTCGCAGCAAGTTTCTTGAAGTGCCTTGGTTGGCCTTCCCGGCAAGCTCCTCTTGCCGGAGTCTTGTCTTCTCAGTCAAAAACACTTTGTTCTTGAATGGCATCAATATGACCTACGGAGGATCTTGGCGGACGCCCGGCAAGCCTTGCCGCTGGGTGCTGTGACTGCCCGTGCACAAGTTCGGGATACTAAGGTACCCCTACTTTAGTACACCGACAACGTACGACAACGACGCCATGACGCAGCCAGAAATCATAGGTTAACTAGAAAATCATAGTTTGTTGCATGCCCCCACGGGGCCCCATACTTATCTCTCTCAATGCAGGAAGGAAAACAAAACAAACGCAGCACGCGCCTTGCAGTAGTTCGCGAGGAGGGATCTACGGCGACCTCCTGAAGCTCAGCCAGACCCCGCCTCGCGCTTCACTGGAGTGCGGTGACGGGACGACCCGTTGCTGCCCTCGAGGCGCGCACGGCGGGGTGGTGGTTGATCGTAGCCGCCGCTGGAGGAGCTGTCGCCGGAGGAAGAGTTGCCGTAGCATGACGAGCCACGGTCGCCGCCGGGAGCAAGTTCGCCTTCAACCTCATCAGGACCGTCGCCAAGACCGAGCACCTCGTCACCGTCGCCGTCTTCAGGGCAGCACCCAACAAGGTGGCCATCCCATCCAAACACTCTCACGTATAGGTTCGTGTCGCCATCGTACTTGAACTGGAGGGTGCACCGCTTGACCAGACCGCGCACGCGGGCAAACGTCTGCCAGCCTTGGGCCGAGGCTGCGTTGCTGGCGATGGAGACCTCCACCGCAACCCAGAAGGCCCTGCTGCAGCAGCCGTCCGCCTGCAACCAGGGCCCGCCTAGGCCAGCAGCCAGCAGCGTGCCGGCGAAGGAGCGCGGGAGCTGAAGCCAGTTGCCGGCCGGGTTTTCTGACCACACGACAAATTCCGGCAGCACCTCCGCCGAGTGGAAGTGCGGCCGGGGAGGCCACGCGGCCATAGCACGCCTTCCTCCACCAACCGGGCTGCCTCGACATGGGCAGCCCCCACCACGTGAAGGGCCACCCGCCATGGCCACGGGGTGCCGTGGCGGGAGTTGCAGAGTGTTTGCGAGGACGACCGCGTCCAGGGTTGAGCGGAGGAGAGCCAGGCCCTTCCGGGCGAGCCTTCCGCTTCTCCGCGGCTGAAAACCTCTTCGTAGGTGCCATGGGGGGCGCTACAAGCAATAGAGCGAGGGAGAAGAAGCGAGTGGAATGGGAAGAGACGGGCGACGGGGGCTGTCGGTGTCAAAACCGGCGGATCTCGGGTAGGGGGTCCCGAACTGTGCGTCTAGGAGGATGGTAACAGGAGACAAGGGACACGATGTTTTTACCCAGGTTCGGGCCCTCTCGATGGAAGTAAAACCCTACTCCTGCTTGATTGATATTGATGATATGGGTAGTACAAGAGTGGATCTACCACGAGATCAAGGAGGCTAAACCCTAGAGGCTAGCCTATGGTATGATTGTTGTAATGGTTCTGTTGTTCTACGGACTAAAACCCTCTGGTTTATATAGACACTGGAGGGGGCTAGGGTTACACAGAGTCGGTTACAATGGTAGGAGATCTACATATCCGTATCGCCAAGCTTGCCTTCCACGCCAAGGAAAGTCCCATCCGGACACGGGACGGAGTCTTCAATCTTGTATCTTCATAGTCTTGGAGTCCGGCTGACGATGATAGTCCGGCTGTCCGGACACCCCCTAGTCCAGGACTCCCTCAGTAGCCCCTGAACCAGGCTTCAATGACGATGAGTCTGGCGCGCATATTGTTCGGCATTGCAAGGCGGGTTCCTCCTCCGAATAATTCATAGAAGATTGTGAACACCAGGATAGTGTCCGGCTCTGCAAAATAATTTCCACATTCCACCGTAGAGAGAATAATATGTACACAAGTTCGATCTGCTGACATACTTTTGTGGCATGACGTCACGCCACTACCAAGCCTTTACTTGAGTCGTTTTTTATTATACCACCTCGGTAGCGTTTAGCGGCGGTTTCCTGGCACGTCTTGTCGAGCGAGATCGTGTTCCCTTATCCCAGGATTCCCATCAATACGGACGTGGGTAACCCAACCGCGCCATTGATGGTGGCGCTTGGGAGATAAGCGAGTTTTACCAGGCCGGTGGGGACGCATAGTCTTCGTCCGCCTATATATAAGGGGATAAGGATCCACCTTTTCACCTACGCCTTCTTCCTCCATTGCTTATCCGTCTCCGCGCACTTGAGCTCCAGCGCCCAAGCCCGCACATCTCGTCTCAACCTCCTCCTGTCATGTCTGGAGCGGGAGGCAAGTGGTTGGCCTCCTCCGTCATGGAGGAGCACATCGCAAAGCTGCGCGACGCCGGATACCTTTCCAGCGACATTGCACACCGGCTGCCCGACGAGGGGCAGCTCATCCCCACCCCCAGGCCCCATGAGAGGGTCGTATTCCTTCCCCACTTCCTCCGCGGACTGGGCTTCCCACTTCATCCCTTCGTCCGGGGGCTCGTGTTCTACTACGGCCTGGACTTCCATGATCTGGCGCCAAACTTCATCCTTAACATCTTGGCGTTTTATCGTCGTGTGCGAGGCCTTCCTCTGCATCCGGCCCCACTTCGGCTTGTGGCTCAAGACCTTCAATGTCAAGCCGAAGGTGGTGAAGGGCGCTCAAGCGGAGTGTGGAGGCGCCATGGTGGGCAAGATGCCCAACATCCTCTGGCTCGAGGGCGCCTTTGTGGAGACCATCAAAGGGTGGCAATCGGGGTGGTTCTATATCACCGAGCCGCGGGACCTAAATGGGCAGCGGCCCCCGAATTCAGATCTGGTGCCCCTATGCAGCTCACCTCCTGTAAAGAGAAGGGCTTGCTATGGGGCAGTTCGGAGGAGCTGACAGGACTCTAGTCCTGCCTCCGGACCTTGGCGAACAAGAAGCTCAAGCTTGTCAACGTAATCTAGGTCATGCTCGTCTGCCGGATTCTCCCCTGCCAATAGCAGGCCTTCAATTTGTGGGATTCAATCGGGCACAGCACCAGACTCTGAGCGGGCTCTTCGACACGACGTACGAAGCCATCTGGAGGGTGCTATTCAAGGGCGGAGAAGCCCCCGCGTCCGCAACTGAAGATCGCGGATTCAGCACCAAGCACCCGGCCGGTGTGGTAAGATATATCATCCTTTATGGGACATCCATTCCTTTCATAGTTTGACTCTATTGTGGGATCTACAACTCCCTAATGCCTTTAAGAGGACTGGCAGAGGACGTTCAGACAGGTGGACTATCCGGTTCCCCTTCCCGAAGACCTAGTGGACGCCCGTTTAACGAGGCTGTTGGTCCCGGCACTTTATGTGGTGCCGGAGAAGAAGGCCAAGAAGAAGGCCACGGGAACCCGAAGAAGTCCCCGGCGCCAGGTGATATCGGACTCATCGTCCGATGGCTCCGAGGCGGACTCCTCCCCCGAAGACGAGGAGGAGAAAGATGACTCTCTCTCAGAGGAGGAAGAGAGCAAGAGGAAGGCTTCCCCAATGGGGGAGGCCGAAGGGTCCAAGAGGGGAAGGACCCATCGCCTGGACAGTTCCGCCAATGCCAACGCTGGCGACGAAGAGTGGCCCTCGAGGGCCAGGCCTCCGGCGAGATCGTAAGTATCCGGATTCCTGAATGATTTATAATTTATCTTTTGTGTCACATAGTGTCCATCTAATGCCGCATACTGTTGTAGTCCGGCCGATGATGATCTTCCCGCTTCATCGAGCGGGTCCTTGGCTCCGTCGGACATGGATTCCATTCCGACCGCCTCCACCCCTCGTGACGCTGACGACGTCGAGGTGGGATCCCAGGAGGAGACCCATCAGGAGGAGGCTCCGGAGGTGCCGCAAGGCAGGCTCCCGGACTTTGCGCTGGACTCTGTGCCGGAACCCACAGTTGTTCCGGAGTCCGGCAGGCGGCGCCTTCGTAAGAAGGGAAAGACCGTGACACCGGCAGCCTCCATCCGACCGGAGGCGCCGTACAACTTGTTGGAGGCGCTTAACGATGCTTCCATCGAGGAAGAACACCGCACTATCATGAGTGCAGTGATTCAGAAAGTTCAGCTCGCCAAGAGCGGGCTGACCGAAGCCTGCAGCAGCCTTCTAATAGGCTTTGAGGTAAGAAGTTTTAAAATATGTAATGTAATACCGCATAGACAGTAGCCCCTGATGCTCGGTTCGGTGCTCGGAAAGAAAAACCGGACTGAGGATCTAAAAAAGATATACGCATGAGTGCTAATAATTATGTCAATATGGGTTTGCAGGCTGCGTTGCTGACCTCTGCCGCACTGACTGCGGAGGTCGGTGCTTTGAAGTAGGACCTCGAGCGGTCCAAGCAAGAGCTCGGCCTGGCCAAGAAGCAGCTCGAGGACAAAGAAGGTGAGTAACACCACTTTAAAATTTGTACCTTACAGAAAAGGATTTTGGTTGCAATAGAAATAACAAGGATAGCGTGGGTACTGCAGGGGCCACGAACGAGGTGGCGACCCTGAAGGAGGCCGTGTCCGCGGCCGAACGCAATGCGGCCGCGGAACGAGCGAAGCGAGAGAAGCAGGAGGCGCGGGTGGCGGAGGTGCGGCAAGAGCTCCAGGCTCTCATGGAGAAGCATGGGAGTTTGGAGCGCGACTCGAAGACTCGAGAGTTCGAGCTTGCCTTGGATCTTGAAAGTGCCAAAGCCGCTAAAGCCGAGGCCCGTAAGGCCCTCCAGGAGGTTGAGGATGTGAAGAAAATAGCGGCGGCTAAGGCATTTTTCATGCAAAGCAAGCATGTTAATGTAAATTACACATTACTTACCCGAATTCGAGCTCTCGAGGCGTTTGCAGCTCTGCCTCGCAGTGTGTCCGATGCCGCCGCATTCTACCGTGGCGAGGAGGGGAGCTCAACGGAGAAGGTCTTCTGGTCTCAGTACGCTGAGGCCGGACATCCGGTGCCCCCTAGCGACCAGCTGAAGCAGCTGGTCGAGCTCCATAACGTAGCCGAGCAGGCCATGAAGGGCCTCATAGTCCGGCTGTGGCTTGGAGAGGCCATGCATGGGAGCTACTTTGGCCTCGTGCGGCTGCTAGTGGATGCGTGCCCCTGGGTGGAGGTCATCAAGCGCTCCGCCTACATTGAAGGTGCTCGTCGGGCCCTTGCCCGCGCAAAGGTGCACTGGGGCAGGCTGGATGCGGAGAGGCTTATCACTGACGCGCCGCCAGCGAGCAAGGAGTATCGTACGCCCGAGATGTACTATAAGACTATCCTGAAGGGTGCCCGCAAGATTGCGGATGAGTGCCCCAGAGATGTAATTATTGAGTAAACTCGCAATGTGTTATCCTGTGCGCTGAAAACTTTGTTCATATGCGCTAAGCAACGCTTATTGATTTAAAATATTACCTTCTGTGCGGCCGTTTATTAAATCTGAGAGATGGAAAGTCGTCGGCTTCAGCCCCCATGCCACGAGTGCTGGGGTGTTCAGGATAAACTTGAGCACTCTTGTTCCCATTTTTGGGTCCATCTAGGGAGGTGCTCAACACGACAAACAAGGCAACCGGACTTATAATGCTTGAACACTCTCACTTAGCCATAGAATTCTATAATTTTAAATTTCGGCGAAGCCCCTAGTATTCGGAAGACCGAGTTCGGGGCGCTATCCACACCTGGGCCGGAAACATCCGGTTCCTCGCTCGAAGTGGCATAAGTCTTTAGGGACTCGAAAAGACCTCTCGAGCAGCGACCAGTCTCTCGCCTTATCATGACAGTCAGTTTTAGCTTTCTCCACTGAGGCGCTCGCCCAGCTCAACCGGGGCGCAATCACAGTGGTTCTCCCAGTGCTACCTTAGCCGATAGAACGGAACGTAAGGTACCAAAACATGGGAGCCGGGCAAACCCAACTATTGACCCAAGACATGATTCGGAGCTGATGCATATAATGCTATAAGTTCGGGGTGCCGCACTTGTGAAAGTGTTCTGATTTATCACACCATAATGTGGGAAACATAAGCCCCTGGTGTATTCGGCCGTACCGAAATGTACGGGTGCAAGATGTCAAGAATAAACATATATGTAAAAAGGAAATGCAATTATGAGCAAAAAGTGATGCATTGTTTATTCCAGAAATTCTACCATGAGTGCAGAACGATACAAATAGTGCGGTAAGCAAGGGCTGGATTATTAGAAGTGTCTCCCTCCAGGGGTAGGCTGCGGAATGGTGTGTTTAACAAATTTAATGCTCGTAATGGAGACCACCTGAGTGTTTGTCGTAGCCTTTGTCCCTCCCTGGCTGTTGCATCGTGAGTTCGGCAGATCTACTGCCGGACAGGGCCTCTGGTGAGCGGAGTCCTGTGAAAAAATAAAAAAATAGAAAAAAGAGTGACACACTTGGGAGCCCCTGGTGTGGTTAAGCCGCACTCTGGGCCTGTCGTGGTCATGCCCCTCCCCCTATGCCCATGGTATCTCCAAGGCGTAATGATGTACGCGAAGAGCTGGTCTTGCAATCATGCAAGGGCTGGGGTTGGGGCCGCATTGCTACGCGTGCTCGGAAAGTGCCAGGTGGTCTTGATTGATGTTACTCCGGGCACGTTTGGCTATGTCCGGTCGTTTAACGACCGGACTCGAAAATTGCCTTAAAAGGCTGCTTTGTACTTCTGCCGCGAGAGCCGCTGTGTGTTCCTCCGTTCTGAGGGAGCGTTCAGTATTTCCGTTGACCGTGATGACTCCACAAGGGCCTGGCATCTTGAGCTTGAGGTATGCATAATGCGGTACCGCGTTGAATTTTGCAAATGCGGTTCGTCCGAGTAGAGCGTGATAGCCACTGTGGAACGGGACTATGTCGAAGATTAACTCCTCGCTTCGGAAATTATCTGGGGATCCGAAGACCACTTCCAGTGTGACTGAGCCTGTACAGTTGGCCTCAACACCTGGTATGACGCCTTTAAAGGTCGTTTTTGTAGGATTAATCTTGAGGGGTCTATGCCCATCTTGCGCACTGTGTCCTGGTAAAGCAGGTTCAGGCTGCTGCCGCCGTCCATCAAGACTCTGGTGAGGTGAAATCCATCGACGATTGGGTCTAAAACCAATGCGGCGAATCCACCATGACGGATATTGGTAGGGTGGTCCCTCCGATCGAAAGTGATTGGGGAAGAGGACCATGGGTTGAACTTTGGGGCGACTGGCTCCATCGCATATACGTCCCTAAGTGCACGCTTCCGCTCTCTTTTGGGTATATGGGTTGCGTATATCATCTTTACCATCCACACTTGTGGGGGGGAACCCTTCTGTCCTCTACTGTTCGGCGGCCGGGTCTCTTCCTTGTCGTCCCTGTGCAGCCCCTTGTCATTGTTTTCAGCAATTAACTTGCCTGCCTGCTTGAATACCCAACAATCTCTGTTGGTGTGATTAGCTGGCTTTTCGGGGGTGCCATGTATCTGGCAAGAGCGGTCGAGTATTCGGTCCAAATTGGACGGACCCGGGGTAGTTCTTTTGAATGGCTTCTTCCGCTGACCGGGTTTAGAGCCTCTGAATCCGGCGTTGACTGTTGTATCCTCATTGCTATCGCCGTTAATGCTGCGTTTGTTTTTGTTTCGACGCGACCTGCCATTGTGGTCCTTAGTATCCGGACCGCCAACGTTTTTGCTGAGGTTGTTGCTACGAGCTAGCCAGCTGTCCTCTCCCGCACAGAAGTGGGTCATGAGTGATGTGAGGGCTGCCATGGATTTCGGCTTTTCCTGTCCTAGGTGCCGGGCCAGCCACTCATCGCGGATGTTATGTTTGAAGGCTGCGAGGGCCTCTGCATCCGGACAGTCGACGATTTGGTTTTTCTATGTTAAGAACCGTGTCCAGAACTGTCTGGCCAATTCGTCTGGCTGCTGAATTATGTGGCTTAGGTCATTGGCGTCTGGTGGTCGCACATATGTGCCCTGGAAGTTGTCGAGGAATGCGGCTTCCAGGTCCTCCCAACACCCAATTGACTATGCGGGCAAGCTGTTAAGCCAATGCCGAGCTGGTCCTTTAAGCTTGAGTGGGATATACTTGATGGCATGGAGATCGTCGTCGCGTGCCATATGGATGTGAAGGAGATAATCTTCGATCCAAACCGCGGAGTCTGTTGTGGCATCGTAGGATTCAATGTTTACGGGTTTAAACCCTTCAGGGATTTGATGATCCATTACTTCGTTAGTGAAGCATAGTGGGTGTGCGGCGCCTCTGTATTGAGCAATATCACGACGTAGCTCAAGGGAGTGTTGCCTGCGGTGTTCGGCCCGGCCGGAGTTGCTGTATCTGGCGCGACGGTAGTCGTCGTGGGTCATGGGGCGCCCACGTGATCCGTAGATAGATCTAGATTGTCTTGCCTTGTCCTCGAATATGTCTCGCAAGTCCGGCGCATTCCCTTGTGGCTTCGTACTTTTCGAGCGATGCCGAGGTACGGTCCTGATGGAGGGCCTAGATGCCTCTCTGTCGCGGCCACGGGGTGGTTGATCTGCCGTATTGTGCGCTGGTGATGAAGGTTTGTATGCTTCCTCCTCTAGTCGGAGGAGCAACTTGTGTTTTGGGTAACTTTTGGAGGGGCGTTCGAGTTCATACTCTTCGGCCGCGAGGACCTCAGTCCATCTATTGGCCAGCAGGTCTTGATCAGCTTGAAGCTGTTGCTGCTTTTTCTTTAGGCTATTTGCCATGGCGATAAGCCTGCGTTTAAAACGCTCTTGTTCGACGGGATCCTCTGGCACGATGAATTCGTCGTCGTTGAGGCTTGCCTCGTCTCCGGAGGGAGGCATGTAGTTTTCATCCTCCTCGTCTGCCGCTCTCTTTCGAGGGCTGGCTTCCCCGTCCTCCTGTGCTGAATTTTCCTGGAGGGGGTTGTCTTCGGCACTCTCTTGGGTGTTATTATCTCCATTCTTACTGTGGCGGGATTTAGAACGGCGCCGTTGACGTCGGCGCTTGGGCTGTTTCTTAGAAGAATCTACCTCCGCTGCTTCTTCGCCGTCCCCATCCTTTGGGGTGTCCACCATGTATATGTCGTATGACGAGGTGGTCTTCCAGTGCCCTGTAGGCGCTGGTTCTTGATCGTCTCCGGCATTGCCGTCCATACCGTCGATGTCTTCGGAGTCGTAGTCTAGCATGTTGGTTAGATCGTCGACAGTGGCTACAAAGTGGGTGGTGGGTGGGCTTTGAATTTCTTCATCGTCCGCATCCCAACCATCCTGACCGCAGTCTGGCCAGGGTTCTCCTGATAACGAGAGATGCTTTAGCAAATTTAGGATGTCGCCAAAGGGTGAGTGCTGAAAGATGTCCGCGGCGGTGAATTCCATGATCGGCGCCCAATCGGATTCGATTGGTAGGGGCGCAGGAGGTCCGGACTCCGGCAAGGAGTCCGGCGTCTCGGAGTCACGAGCCTTATAAGGGACAAGATTAGTGTTCGGCTCCATCGCTGTAGGAGTTGCTGCTCCCGAGGCGGTGTCCAGCCACCTGTCCTCGATCTGCACGGTTTGCTCCGAACTATGGGTCGGACCGGACTCGTGTGCGGCCTCCAGGGCGCTATCCGGCGGCAGAGCTAAATCATGCCCATCGTGACAGCGCAGCACGCTTTCGGTCATGGCTCGAATCCATCGAAGATCAAGTCTCCGCGATGTCGGCCGTGAAGTTTAGGCTTCCAAACCTGACACGATGGCGGGGCGTAGCTTCGATCTCCTCGGATGGCTGCTTAATTGGCCCAGCATGGCGGCCGCCGAACATGAAGGTCTGTCCGGGGAGGAAAGTCTCACCCTGGACGGCGTTGTTATTGATTGAAGAAGCCATCAAGCCTATCGGTGACGACACAGAGGAACTCTCAATGAAAGCACCAATGTCGGTGTCAAAACCGGCGGATATCGGGTAGGGGGTCCCGAACTGTGCGTCTAGGCGGATGGTAACAGGAGACAAGGGACACGATGTTTTTACCCAGGTTCGGGCCCTCTCGATGGAGGTAAAACCCTACTCCTGCTTGATTGATATTGATGATATGGGTAGTACAAGAGTGGATCTACCACGAGATCAAGGAGGCTAAACCCTAGAGGCTAGCCTATGGTATGATTGTTGTAATGGTTGTGTTGTTCTACGGACTAAAACCCTCCGGTTTATATAGACACCGGAGAGCGCTAGGGTTACACAGAGTCGGTTACAATGGTAGGAGATCTACATATCCGTATCGCCAAGCTTGCCTTCCATGCCACGGAAAGTCCCATCCGAACACGGGACGGAGTCTTCAATCTTGTATCTTCAAAGTCTTGGAGTCCGGCTGACAATGATAGTCTGGCTGTCCGGACACCCCCTAGTCCAGGACTCCCTCAGGGGATCTCGCCCCTCCTCATTTATAGCCCAAGGGAGGCCAACCATCGACCTCTTTGATCGCAGGTAATGATACCCCTTTTTAGCATGCAGCAGGGACTCGTCAAGTCGGGCAGTCGCGGAGGTAGCATGGGGAAGCGAAGACGCCCACGTCCAATTAGTTGCGATGTGTCGACCAAGGCCACAAGCTGTTGGGGTCCGCGGCGCTACACACTAGCCCTTTGGCTTCGCTGCTAAGCCAAGTCCGAGCGCGGCTTGGGCCCGGGGGCTATTGTTGGCTTTCTTGGAATGGGGGTCCCCAGACTTGCCTGCCTGCGGCCCGCGGCGTGGCTCCACCCAGTACATCCCGTATTCATCAACCAATGCTCAAGACCCTCGCGAGGGGCCAATCCTAACGAGGGGGACGACACGAGGCCTCTTCAGGAGCGGCCTCACCAGGCAGGCTTGGGTGGGGGCGAAGAGATCAAGGCAAGGGGTACTTCGTGAGGTTCTCGTGACGCAAGCCATGACGACCAAGGCCAACGGGTGCCAGGCGGGCGCCAGCGCGCGCAGTGTCCTCGTTTCCCCTTTGGTGCTAAGGGGTGCAAGCGCAGGCGCGGAGTACCGAGGCATCAGGCAAAGGTTTCCATATCTATGCAACAAGACCAAGACAAGCAGGACGGTAGGATGGAGGTCATCATGGAGCCCAAGACAGCGTCACCACCAGCGCCTTTGAAAGGCGAATACCACCTTTAGTCAGGATCGCTTGTACTAGTTGTCCCCTTTCAAATTGGTCTTTGTTGGATCCCTTCCCGCTCAATATTTTGGGAGAGGACTAGGGCCTCTATATATAGGACCTAGCCACCATCATCGATTCCTCCCCGAGCAACCCACCAAGCACAAGAACACCTCTATTGTACTGTTCATCATCAGCCCAAGAGGCAATCCACCACCACCACACGTGAATAGGTTATTACACCATAACGGTGGTCCGAACCTATATAAAGCTTGTGTATCTTGTGTTGTGACTTCATAGAGCTAAGCCTAGAGATCACGGCGAGGCTCAGAGCGAGATTCGGTAGGGGGAAATCTTCGTGTGCACCCCAGTGTTCGAACCTCAAGGGTTTTGCCGGAACCCTAAATCCGACAGAATATGTAGGAACCAATATGAGCATCCAGGTTCCGCTATTGGTTATTGATCGGAGATGTGTCTCGATCATGTCTACATAGTTCTCGAACCCGTAGGGTCCGCACGCTTAACGTTCGATGACGATTAGCATTATGAGTTATGTTTTTTGGTGACCGAAGATTGTTCGGAGTCCCGGATGATATCACGTACATGACGAAGAGTCTCGAAATGGTTGACAGGTAAAGATTGATATATTGGACGATAGTATTAGGACACCGGAATGGTTCCGGAGTGTTTCGAGTATTTATCATAGTGTCGGGAGGCTACCGGAACCCCCCGGGGGAAGTAATGGGCCACATGGGCCATAGAGGAGAGGAAAGGCAGCCCACAAGGGGGTGGAGCCCCCCTCCATGGGGAGTCCGAATTTAACAAGGGGAGGGGGTGCGTCCCCCTTTACTTATCCCTCTCCCTTTCCTTCCCCCTTTCCCCCTCCGATAGAAGGAAGGGGGCCGAATACGACTAGGTGTCCAAGTGGATTTCCCCACTTGGCGCGCCCCTAGGCCGGCCTTCTCCCCTCTCCTCCTTTATATACAGGGGCGGGGGGAACATCTTGACACATGAGGTGTTTCTTAGACGTGTGTGGTGCCCCTCCTCCATCGTTTACTCCTCCGGTCATATTGTCGTAGTGCTTAGGTGAAGCCCTGCGCGGATCACTTCACCATCATCGTCATTACGCCGTCATGCTGACGAAACTCTCCCTCGACACTTTGCTAGATCAATAATTCTAGGGACGTCATCGAGCTGAACGTGTGCTGAACTTAGAGGTGTCGTACGTTCGGTACTTGATCGGTTGGATCGCGAAGACGTTCGACTACATCAACCGCCTTAAACTAACGCTTCCGCTTTTGGTCTGCAAGGGTATGTGGGCACACTCTCCCCCTCTCATTGCTATGCATCTCCTAGATAGATCTTGCGTGATCGTAGGAATTTTTTGGAAATTGCATGCTAGGTTTCCCATCAGGTTTTGCGTTTGGCACAAGCAAATTTACTTGCAACGGCAGGTAAATACCACATATAGGAAGGTATGGTGGACTCATATGGAAGAACTTTGGGTTCATTGAAGTGAATGGACAAGCAGTATTCCCGCTTAGTACAAGTGAAGGCTAGAAAAAGACTGGGGAGCGACCAACTAGAGAGCGACAATAGTCATAAACATGCATTGACATTAACCAACATTGAGTGCAAGCATGAGTAGGATATAAATCACCATGAACATAAATATCGTGGAGCTATGGTGATTTTATTTCAACTACATGCGTGAACATGTGCTAAGTCAAGCCACTCGAATCATTCAAAGGAGGATACCATCCTATCATACCACATCACAACCATTTTAATTTGCATGTTGGCACGCAAGGTAAACCATTATAAACTCCTAGCTAATTAAGCATGACATGAGTAACTATAATCTCTAATGTCATTGCAAAGAAGTTTCATTCATAATAAGCTGAATCAGGAATGATCAACTAATCATATTTACAAAAACAAGATAGGTTGAGTTCTTACCAGCTTTTCCTCATCTCAATCATTTCATCTTATATCGTCATTATTTCCTTTCACTTGCATGATTGAATGGTGTGGATAATACTAATAGTGCACGTGCAATGGACTAAGCTAGAATCTGGAAACATTTATTCAAAGGAGAAGACAAGGCAATATGGGCTCTTTGTTAGATCAACAATAATGCAAATGAGAGCCACTCATCATTTTCATCGGAGTATTCTCCTCTCAACCCCCAAAGCAAAGAAAAAAGAATTTCAAAGGAACACATTGAAATGTTTTTGGATTTTTTGTTTTTCTGAAGAAAGTAAAACAATAACGAGAAAATCTATTTACACGGGAAGCTCCCAACAAGCAAAAGAAGAACGAGAAATCTTTTTGGGTTTTCTTTAATACTACTACTAAATAAACATGGAAGGTAAACTAAGCAGAAGCTACAAATAATTTTTTTGTTTTTTCTCAAAGTTTTCAAACACACAAGAAGAAAGCAGGAAAAGGAAATAAACTAACATGGATAATACAATGAAAAAGTATGAACACCGACAAGTGGAATGAGTGTGTGAACATGAATGTAATGTCGGTGAGAAATACATACTCCCCCAAGCTTAGGCTCTGGTTATAAAATATCTCCCCTTTACCTGAAAGTTAAAGAAGGTAGGAGCAGGAAGGGTAACATGGACATCATGACGTCTGTCAAAGATTAGTCGGTTCTAGAGGGACTGTTCGTTCCTCTCAAGAAACTGATAGCGTACCATAGCATTATAATCTAGAAAAGCAGGTGGCAACTCAATGTCATTCACTCTTATGGGTGCACCAAGATAATTAGCTAAATGAGTTGCATAAATCCCACCAAATAAATCTCCATATTTAGCATTAAGGTGTAAGCTCCTCGCAATACTAGCCCCCAAGTTATATCACTTATCACCTAACGCCGCACACTTGAGGACACTAAGATCTGGAACGCAAAGGTGGCAATGCTCATGCTTACCTTAATTCTTCTACCTATAAAGAGAGAAAAATAATGTATGGCAGGAAAGTGAATGCTCCCTATGGTAGCTTGTGAGATATTTCTAGTTTCTCCCATAGTGATGATAGGAAGGAAATCATTGTATTCAGCTTTGTGAGGCTCACTATGAATGCCCCATTGTGGGATTTTGCATGCAGTATTAAAATCTTCAAGGTCCATGGTATATGATTCATCATAAAGATCAAATAGAATAGTATGGGTATTGCGCTTAGATGAAAATTCAAACCTCCGAACAAAGGAATCGGTGAGGTGATAGTACTGAGGACACTTGTCTGAAACGAAGTCCTCAAGATCAGCATTTCGTACATATGCATCAAACTCATCCTGGAAACCTGCATGAACCATGAATTCATCCGAGGCCGTTCACAAGGCCACACTTGAGCATCCCTTGGTGGTTCAAGGTCCAGCTCACGTATCGCGAGCCTCGGTGCTTGCTTCCTCGAAGAATCACCTTGGTACATTTTCCTTCAAAAATTTATTCCTCTGAATTTTTTTTGAAATTTTTAGTGACTCAAAATAAAAGTGAACCAAACTCAAAAAACTGACAGCAACTACTCCTACAAGTGTCTAGAGGCTATATCCTGCATCAAAACTACTTTGGACCATATAAATTTGTCATGCAAGCCCAAGAACAAGGTCACCACACTAGCAAAAATTTGCAATAAATAAAGCACTAGAAAAAACTAATTGACCAGTGGAGGAGTCACATACAGAAGAACAAGGCAGGGGGTTCGCCCAGGGGGTAGGGCGTGCCTTCCACCCTTGTGGCCCACTGGTGCATGTCCAGTGCAAGAAATACTCAAATATTCTGAAAAAATCGTACTAAATTATCAGGGTATTTGGAGAACTTTATTTTCTGGACAATTATTTATTGCATAGATAATTTACAAAACAGACAGATAATACTATTTTTGCATTATTTATTCTAAATACCAGAAAGTAAAAAGTTGGTGCAGAAGGTTGTGCCTTCTAAATTCATCCATCTCATGCTCATCAAAAGGAATCCATTAACAAGGTTGAGCAAGTCGTATTAACAAACTTCTTCCGAATGACATGAAACCAGAGAACTTTCGAATAACACTAGGTTACCTCAATGGGGATATGCATGTCCCCAACAATAAGAATATCATGTTTCATTTTGACAGTAGTAAGATGGAATTCAAAACCTCCAATAGTAATAGTTGAAATTTTTCCAATAGAATTGATACTATGAACATGAGGTTGTTTCTTCGGAAAGTGTACCGTATGCTCATTACCATTAACATGAAAAGTGACATTGCCTTTGCTGCAATCCCTGCAGTATTCAAAAAAGGGTCTACCAAGGATGATTGACATACTGTCATCCTCGGGAATATCAAGAATAACAAAGTCCGTTAAGATAGAAATGTTTGCAACCACAACAGGAACATCCTCACAAATACCGATGGGTATAGTAGTTGATTTATCAGCCATTTGCAAAGAGATTTCAGTAGGTGTCAATTTATTCATTTCAAGTCTACGATATAAAGAGAAAGCCATAACACTAACACCAGCTCCAAGATCACAGTTTTAACATAGTTTCTTTTAATGGACCATGGTATAGTTGGTACTCCTGGATCTCCAAGTCTCTTTGGTATTCCACCCTTAAAAGTATAATTAGCAAGCATGGTGGAAATTTCAGCTTCCGCTATCTTTCTTTTATTTGTTACAATATCTTTCATATACTTAGCATAAGGAGACATTTTAAGCATATCAGTCAAACACATACGCAAAAAGATACTTCTAATCATTTCAGCAAAGCGCTCAAAATCCTGATCATCCTTTTTCTTGGAGGGCTTAGGACGAAAGGGCATGGGTTTCTAAACCCATGGTTCTCTTTCTTTACCATGTTTCGTAGGAACTAAGTCTCTCTTATCATATCGTTGATTCTTTTATTGTGGGTTATCAAGGTCAACAACAGGTTCAATCTCTACATCGTTATCATTGCTAGCTGGAGCATCAACATGAACATCATAATTAACATTATCACTAGGTTCATGTTCATCACCAGATTGTGTCTCAGCATCAAAAATATAAATATCATTGGGATTCTCAGGTATATCTATAACAGGTTCACTAGAAGCATAGGTTAGTCCATTATAAAAGATATCAAGTACTTCATTTTTCTTCAGAGGATGATCACGCAAAGCATTAAGTAATTGGAGAAGCCTCCCCCACGCTTATGGGAGACTCTTCTTCAATTTGCACAAAGTTAAATATTTCCCACAAGGCAGCTTGTTTCTTATGAGCGGGGAAATAGTTTTTAGAGAGGTAATAAATCATATCCTGGGGACTACGCACACAACCATGAGCAAGAGAGTTGAACCATAACTTAGCATTACCCTTTAACAAGAAAGGAAGCAATTGATGAATTTAGTAGTAGAGAATTGTTTCTTCATGAGCAAATAGGGTGGATATATCATTCAGTTTAGTAAGATGTGCCACAACAGTTTCAGATTCATAACCATGAAAAGGAGCAGATTCAACCAAAATAATTAACTCAGGATCGATAGAGAATTCATAATCCTTATCAGTAACAAAGATAGGTGAAGGAGCAAACTTAGGATCATATTGCATTCTAGCATCCAAAGACTTTTCTTTCAGCTTAGCTAACAGTTTCTTAAGATCATCTCTATCATTACAAGCAAAGATGTCTATAGCAATTTCTTCAGCCATAATATAAGCCTCAGGTACAACATGCAATTCTTATCTAGGGGGGAGAATCATAATTTTCAGTTTCAAAAATATCGTCAGTTTCAGTAATTTCATTCTCTCAAACCCTAGCAAGTTGTTCATCAAGAAATTCACCGAGTGGCACAATATTATCAAGCAAAGAAGTAGTATCATCATAAGCATCATGCATAGCAGAAGTGGCATCGTCAATAACATGCGACATATCGGAATCAACAGTAGGTGTAGGTGTTGCAAGCTTACTCAAAACAGAAGGAGAATCAAGTGCAGAGCTAGATGGCAGTTCCTTACCTCCCCTTGTAGTAGAGGGAAAAATCTTGGTTCTTTGATCTTTCAAATTCCACATAGTGATCAACAGATATAAATCCCAAGAGACTCAGAGAATAGCTATGCTCCCCGGCAACGGTGCCAGAAAAAGGTCTTGATAACCCACAAGTGTAGGGGATCACAACAGTTTTCGAGGGTAGAGTATTCAACCATTCGACACAAGGGGAGACAAAGAATATTCTCAAGTATTAGCAGCTGAGTTGTCAATTCAACCACACCTGAAAGACATAATATCTGCAGCAAAATATTTAGTAGCAAAGTAGTATGGAAGTAACGGTAATAGTGGCAAAAGTAATAGTAGCAGTTTTGTAGCAATCATAATAGTGGCAAAGGAAAAGTAATGAAGCAAAGATCAACATTAAATGAACTCGTAGGAAATGAATCAATGATGGATAATTATGTCGGATGGCATTCATCATGCAACAGTCAAAAGCCTATGGTGACACAAAACTAGCTCCAATTCATCAATATAATGTAGGCATGTATTCCGAATATAGTCATACGTGCTTATGGAAAAGAACTTGCATGACATCTTTTGTCCTACCCTCCCGTGGTAGCGGGGTCCTAATGGAAACTAAGGGATATTAAGGCCTCCTTTTAATAGAGAACAAGAGTAAAGCATTAGCACTTAATGAATACATGAACTCCTCAAACTATGGTCATCACCGGGAAGTGTCACGACTATTGTCACTCCAGGGTTGCTGGATTATAACACGTAGTAGGTGACTATAACTTGCGAGATAGGATCAAGAACATAAATATATTCATTGAAACATAATAGGTTCAGATCTGAAATCATGGCACTCGGGCCCTAGTGACAAGCATTAAGCATAGCAAAGTCATAGCAACATCAATCTCAGAACATAGTGGATAGTAGGGATCAAACCCTAACAAAACTAACTCGATTACATGGTAAATCTCATCCAACCCATCACCGTTCAGCAAACCTACAATGGGATTCCTCATGCACGGCAGTGAGCATCATGAAATTGGTGATGGAGGATGGTTGATGATGACGATGGTGACGATTTCCCCTCTTCGGAGCCCAAAACGGACTCCAGATCTGCCCTCTCAAGGAAGAACAAGAGGTGGCAGTGGCTCCATATCGTCAAACGCGATGAATCCTTCTGTCTGGTGTTTTTCTCCCTAAACGTAAATATATGGAATTGGAGTTGAGGTCGGTGGAGCTTCGTGGGACTCACAAGACAAGGGGCGTGCCCAGGGGGTAGGACATGCCCCCACCCTTGTGCATAGGTGGTGGGTCCCCTTTGGTTGATTCTTTCGCCAATATTTTGTATAAAAAATATTCTCCGTGATGTTTCAGGTCATTCCGAGAACTTATATTTCTGCACAAAAATAACACCCTGGCAATTCTGCTGAAAACAGCATCAGTCCAAGTTAGTTCCATTCAAATCATGCAAATTAGAGTCCAAAACAAGGGCAAAAGAGTTTGGAAATGTAGATACGATGGAGACGTATCACGTTACAAGTGGTAATATTAGTTAGAACCTCTCTTATATCCATTCTCAGTTGATCTGCGCGGTCGTTTGCAACTGAATGAGCTTAATTTCATTTCTAATATCAGTTTGAACCTTGTAATCTTCGAATTTGAGCCATATAACTCTGGAATTTGAACCTTGTAATATTTCGGGCTTTTGTGGTACAATCGTTGAAATGGCATCGTATGAGACTCCTATATTGGTAGTACTATTTTGACCTTAATATGCAATGGACTTAGATTTTATTAATCATTCTCGAATGTGTTTCCCTTATCCTTCTCATAGCAAACGATCTGTATAGCTAACTTGACTGCGATCTTCGACATTATTGCACACAGTTGGTTTCCTCAACCGTGTGCCCTATCGAGTAGTGCTGAATTAATTATCGCACTCGAGTGTCCATCATCACCCTTCTGTGTAACTTTGACCTCATCACCCACGGGTAAACTTATGATCGAAGTCATTCCACACACTCTGTTTTTGCAAAGCTTGTTGCCAATAAACGCCCATGATTTGCCCCTCTTCTAGCCGACGCGTGGCCAAACGAGGCGGCCGGAAGGTTGCGTGGTTGCGTGGGAATAGGCTCACCAACAATACATTTGCTGCCTCTTAGATCCCACACGTGGTCCAACGAAATGCGTGTGGGGTGCTCAAGCATGCACTGGAATCCTTCACTATGAACGCAGTGACAAGACGTGATGATTACAGGCCAGCCGACCCTCATTTGTTACGGCGGCCATTTAACCCCTGTGTCTCTTCAACCTTTCGATCGCGTCCCAGTATTGCAAGAAGCACACCCACCATGATAAAGTCTTAGAGGGTATCCTGCGCGGCTGCAATGGTGCTCCGAGCAGCAGTTCACCATGCATGCCGTGGTGGACAACCACAAAAGGTTCACAGAGCTCTCGATGGTGTACACCAACAACCTGGTCTGGGTGGAACACTCTATCCACATCATGGAGCTATTGCCTGCTGAAGAGAAGTACAATGTGGTAGGCTTCGACCTGAGTACACCCGCGCTCGTGCCAGGTCTCGTCCCAAGGTCGTCGTTGCCCAAATGTGTAGGCGCAACCGCGTCCTGGTCTACCACTACTTCCTGTCCATAAGGCCCTGTGAGTGTTTCTCCAGGTTTGTCAACAGGCCCCACTACATGTTCGCTACGGTGGACATCACCAACGATGTAAAGGTGCTCAAGAATTCGGGCATCGCCTACCAGAATGTTGTCGACATCCAGGCCAATACAAGATCTGGGGTAGCAGAAAGCATGAGAAGTACTCACAGATTCACCTCGCCGAGGCCATCATCGACCCCCACTACAGAGATAAGAAGGATTCCTACAACAAGGACAAGCATGCCTGGCACTTGGCCAAGATGGAGAACCTCGACAAAGCTCACATCATGTACGCGGCCAAGGAGGCATACACGAGCTACGAGATGTACAAGCGGATTGTTGACATGAGGAAGTGCCTCCTTCCCCAAAAAGGCTAGGGATCCAGCCGGAAGCAGAGCAATGGCAAGCGTCCTCATAACAAGAAGTTGATGATTAGATGCTTGTTTCTCCTAGTTTAGTATGCATGTAATTACTTACGTTGGTGTGTGCAAATGTTATGTGTGTAGTCACTTATATAATTGTATGCTTAATATGGTTATGCATTACTGTTCTTATAAGTATATATGTTGATGTTCTGTAGACAGAGCGTAGATGTTGTGTGGACAGAGCAAATCACATTGCACACGGACTAAACAAAGGAACCCATCGGTGCTGATTTCTTCAATCACTCACAATTGCATAACAGCAATCATTTCCTAATAACACACACGACTTCTTAACAAGAACCGTCTGTGTTGTTATTGGTCTTCCCACACATTTATGATTATTGACCTATTTGCCGCATATCACAGACATCCTGTTAAGTTGAACCATTACTGTTGTGTTGCTAATCACAAACGGTTCATCCGAGTGAATTGTATGTCATATATCGCACACACATTCATGTGGTTGACCGTTTCTATTGTTATGATCATCACAAACAGTTCACGCAAGTGAACTGTGTTCCATGTATCGCACACGCACCTATAATATGGAACGTGTTTGATATCTCTGCCATCACAAATGTTTCATATCATTTTTGACGGTTTTCTTACACCACCATTTGCGATTAATGCGTCACACACGGTTTCCATGAAGGGTCTCTGATTGTAGTGTCGCGTTAGCAGCATCCTGAAGTAGTGAGAAGAGATCGGATATCATACATTACTACTTAATTGTGCAACAAAGAAACTTGGACATATTCAATATAATTTAATAAACAATCTTACCATAAAGTGAAATTCATCATATCCCAACAAACACAACCATTGATTACATCACACTGATCCTGATCTTGTTAGGCAGCTCACGGGAATTTTGTATTGAATTACAAAGGAAAGATGATGCCATGTAGCTACTGCTATGGACAATAAGGCCCTAAGGACACTACTGACACATGGTTATGGTGGCAGCAAGGCTGATGAGGATGGATCCGATGATGGATTTCTGCTCCAGCTGGGTGCCAGAATAGGACACAAGATTGGATCTCCCTAGAGTAGAAACTTGCAGAGGCGAAAAAAAGTGGGAAAAATGGTACGGAGGGTTTCTCGAATTGTGGGGTTTATAGGCGAAAGAATTAGCTTAAGGTGGTGGCTAGGGGTCCCACATGGCCACCCCACGCGGGCGGGCCCTGGTCTGCGTGGAGGCCAGGGGTGGCCCACTGGCCCCTTGATGTCTACTACACAACCTTATTCTTATAGACTCGTGTTGGGCCTCCAAGCGCAGAGTTTTGTAGGACAGTAGCAATTTTCCCTCAATTGGATGACCTAAATTTTATCAATCCATGGGAGGTGTAGGATGAAGATGGTCTCTCTCAAACAACCCTGCAACCAAATACAAGAAATCTCTTGTGTCCCCAACACACCCAATACAATGGCAAATTGTATAGGTGCACTAGTTTGGCAAAGATATGGTGATAAAAGTGTAATATTGTTGGTAGGAATATATTTTTAGAATCTGAATAAATAAAAACAGCAAGGTAGCAAATGGTAAATGGGCACAAAAACGGTATTGTAATGCTTGAAAATGAGGCCTAGGGTCTGTACTTTCGCTAGTGCAATCTATCAAGAATGCTAATATAATTGGGTCATATAAGGACCCCTCCAAGTGCGATGAAGAATCACTCCAAAGTTCCTATCTAGCGGAGAACATAAGAATAAATCTTTTGTAGGGTACAAAACCACCTCAAAGCTATTCTTTCCATTCGATCTATTCAAGAGTTCGTACTAAAATAACACAAAGCTATTCTTTCGATTCGATCTATCCTAGAGTTCATACTAAAATAGCACCAAAGCAAATATATATTCATAATACTCAATCCAGCACAAAGAACTTCAAAGAGTGCCCCAAGATTTCTACCGGAGAAACAAAGACAAGAACGTGCACCAACCCCTATGCATAGATTACCCCAATGTCACTTCCAAAATCTGCGAGTTGAGTGCCAAAACATATATCAAGTGAATCAATACGATACCCCATTGTCACCACGAGTATTCAATTGCAAGACATATATCAAGTGTTCTCAAATCCATAAAAGTATTCAATCCAATAATAAAGAAATCTCAAAGGGAAAACTCAATTCATCAGAACAAGATAAAGAGGGAAAAGCACCATATGATCCGACTATATTAACAAAGCCCGTGATACATCAAGATCATGACATCTCAAGAAAATGAGAGAGACAGAGATTAAACACATAGCTACTGGTACAAACCCTCAGCCCCGACAGTGGACTACTCCCTCCTCATCGTGGTGGCCGTCGGGATGATGAAGATGGCCACCAGTGATGATTTCCCCCTCCAGTGGAGTGCCGGAATGGGGTCTAGATTGGTTTTTGGTGGATACATAGTCTTGCGGCGGCGGAACTTCTCATCTAGGTTAACCTCGAGAGTTTTTGGAATATTTGGGATTTTATAGGGCTAAGAGAGGGTGCGGGAGGCCACCGAGGTGGGCATACCCACTTGGGCACGCATGTGCCCCCTGGCGCGCCCTGGTGGATTGTGACCCCCTTGGGGTACCCCCAGGTGCTGCACTGGCCCACTAGTGGTCTTCTGGTCCATAAAAATTCCTCAAAAAGTTTCGCGGTGTTTGGACTCCGTTTGATATTAATTTCCTGCGATGTAAAAAACATGCAAAAAACAGCACCTGGCACTTGGCATTATGTCAATAGGTTAGTACAAAAAAATGATATAACATGACTACAAAATGATTATAAAACATCCAAGAATGATAATATAGTAGCATGGAACAATAAAAAATTATAGATACGTTGGAGATGTATCACCCCTCCCAACACTTACTGGAATCTTAATGTCCTAGAAAAAATTGTTGAAAATCCCCGTGGTATTTTGAGTCCATAGATATTGATAATCTAAAAGGTAAAAACATGTAGAAAACAAGAACTGGCTCTGAGTACTGAATTAAGAGATTAGTCCAAAAAAATAATAAAAATTGCTATAGAAAGTATACAAAAGTGATATTATAATAGCAGGAAACAAAAAAAATTATACATACGTTTCAGACGTATCTGGACACGCCGGTTGTGGCGCACATGATATGTGGGTGCCGCAGGTGTCAGTGCTAAAACCGGCAAGCTCGGGTAGGGGTTCACAAGCTTAGTGATCTAAGCTAGATGGTAACAGGAAGAGTAGCTACATGATGTTTTACCCAGGTTCGGGCCCTCTTGACGAGGTAAAACCCTACGTCATTCTTCCTATATATTTATTGTGATGGGGTACAAAGTACAAATTGATCTATCTCAAGGTCATATGAGTTTGTTTAAGCTCTAAACCTTGTGAGCCTATCTCTAAGCCTATACAGACAAAAAACCATGGCTTATATAGGCACCGGGGATATCTGGGGTTTACAAATGGATGGTTATAATCTTAGGGATAAGTATGCCGGTTATAATACGCTTGAAGTGTATGCCAAGGCTTTAGGAGACCTTCATTTTGATCACGCTGAGGGTCAGGGCCAATATGGCCATGTCACCAATCTTTAGTGGGTCCTCGGCCCGGCCCATTACCGCAGGCCAACATGGCAAGTACCCCCCCCCAATCTAGGACACCAACAATAGGTATGCACGTATCTTTACTTGGCTCCGCCCTCATGTAATTATGTTCAAGTGGATTAGTGTACAAACGAATAGCTATGCTTTTGCATATGTTATCCGGATCATAATTGCGGTGATGACTCTTTAACCCTTGAGAATGCTTTACTACTCAAGCCCCTCTCCACTTAGTTTAGTGTCTTTAGTTCATCCTCTATCTTTTTGTTTGTAATTTAATAAACCTCTTTTTATTTGTCTTCTTAGCAACCGACTAGTGAACTATTTCCAAACTCTAGTTTGGATGTGTAAGGAACTGTGCAAGTGACGATGTAGTTGCCGGGTTTGTAGTGCCTTCCTATTCGCTCCCTTTGCAATCGACATACCTTACTTCCCGTGAAATTGCTACAAAACAATGTTTACATGTATGACATCATGGTCATGCATTATTAAGAGTGGATCAAAGGAGTTTGTGAAAGTTAATCATCACAAAACACACTCCATGATAGTCTCCAACGTATCTATAATTTATGAAGTATTCATGATATATTTACATTAATTATATATGGTTTTGGTGCACTTTTATATTATATCTAGTGCCTAGTGCTAGTTCCTGTTTTTGGCTTCTATTTTGTTTCGCAGTAAATCATTATCAAGGAACGACCAACTACGATGCCATTTTTTGATGATTTTTTCTGGACCAAAAGGAACCCTAGATGCTTAGAGAGAAGACCAGACAAGCCAGTAGCGCCCCACATGGAGTGGTGGCACGACCATGGGGTAGGCCGTGCCACTTGTCCATGTGGGATACTTGGGCCACCTTTTGGTGTAATTCCAATGCCACAAATTCCTATAAAGACCAAAACCCTTCGTCATAGCCTCAGAACAATTTTCCCGTCCTCACATGTTCCTATTTTGTGATGGTCCCATATGGAGGCCTTTTCCGACACACTACCAGAGGGGGAATCTATCCATGGAGGCCTCTTCATCAACCTTGCTACCTCCATGGTGATGTGTGAGTATTTCATCCTCGGGGCTGAGGGTATGTACTAGGAGTTATGTGTTCAATCTCTCTCTCTCTCGCTCTCTCTCTCTCTCTCTCTCTCTCTCTCTCGGTTCTGACGGATTTGATCTTGATCGTCGCTGTATTAAATAAAGTTGGATCTTATGAGGTTCATCACGCTTTATCCTTTTTTGGTGAATTGAGTCTTGCTATTTGAAGTTTCTTTATGTTGGATTGAATACTTTGGATTTGAGATCACTTGATGCATGTCTAGTAATTAACATGCTGATAACTGCGCTGACATTGGGGTACTCTAAGCCTAAAGGTTGAATGATAGTATCATATGGTGTTATCATAGTACAATCTCTAGGACTATCTGTGACACTTCGGTGGCGGTTTAATAGATTGATTGGAAAGGCATCTTTGAGGTGGTTTGCTACCTACACGTTTTCATCCCACTTTTTCTGATAGAATAGAAACTTTGGTGTGATTCTTTTCTGCACTTTGAGGGATTATCGTGTGGTTCATTTACATTAATGATGTTGAGAGTTGGCACGAGCGAAAGTATGAACCCTAGGCCTTGTTTCCAAGCATTGAGACACCATTTTAGTCACCTTTGTTACTACCACCTTGCTGCTTTTATTTATTCCGAATACAAAAACCTATTTGTACCATCCATATTACACTTGTATCACCATCTCTTTGTCAAACTAGTGCATCTATACAACTGACAACTTTATTGAGTGTGTTGGGGACCCAACAGATTACTTGTATGTTGTTGCAGGGTTATTTAAGAGAGAACCACGTTCATACTACACATCTCATATAATAATAAACCTTAGGTCATCCACTTGAGGGAAATTTTTTGTTGTCCTACAAAACTCTATGCGTGGAGGCCCAACAAAGCATGCAAGAATTAAGTTGTGTAGTAGACATCAAGCTATTTCTAGTGTCGTTGTCTAGGAGGTGAGTGCTTGAAGGTATCATTTTGGATGTTGTAGTTGGATATTTTTGTTTCTTATTTTATTGCTAGTTTGGTTTATAAAAGACAACTACAAAAATGGAAGTGAAGCCTTGCAAATTCTTTATCTTTATAAAGTTTTCTTTGAAAACTATGAATCTAACAGTTGTTATGAAGTGCTAAAATAAGAATTTAACAAAATGTTTGGTGTGAGTTCCTTGAATGATAAGCATGATTGCAATGTTCTTAGTATGTATTCTATGAATATCCATGATGCTAATGATATGCAAATCCATAATCTTGGGGAAGCTATGTTTGATGAAGATGATTTTTTAGTCCCCCTCCTTTTGATGAGAAAAAAAATACTATGACAAAAACACGCCTCCTATTTATGATGATTACAATGATTATGAAAGTGGGTTTGGAAGAGTGTCAACTTTAGGTAAATATGATCCCACTATTTTGGAGGTTGTTGAAACTTGTTGCACTACAGAAAAATACACTTCCGTGATGATACGTGTTTGTCAGAGTAGGTCACGTTTTCTGTCATGCATGTACATCCATGACGATTTTATGATAGAATCAAGATAGTCATACATGTGCTATCGTAGAAGTGTTCCACGACATTACCAAAATTATCATCACAGAAGTGTCCACTTCCTTGACGATAAATAGCGCGTCATGGAAGTGCTTTCGTCAAGGGTAACCGACAAGTCGCATCCACCGTAACAGGTCGCCATTAAGCTATCGGGTCCGGTTTTGGATCCGATAACCCATTAACAGCCTGGACCAATGTTGATTTTCCACTTGTAAAATTCTCAATGGCAGAGGAACCACATGTCGGCCCACCGTTGGGACAGATGTCATCCACTCATTGGATAGGAGGCGCCTATGATATGTCGACACATGGCACGGCCAAACAGAGGCCCATTCGGTGTAATTGCCTGGCCCATTTGACTTGGTCAAAAGGTAGCAGCCCAGCCCATGGAAAGCCTGTTAATAGCTTGTTCGTATATAGCCCATTTACGGCCCGCTAACTCATGACCCGTTACGACCTATCCGAATTAAGCCCAGTAGCTTCATCTGGGCCGTTTGATATGATTCCAGCCCATCATAACTTCTGGCCCATGTATGGCGACGTCTTTCGGCCCATATGAGGCCCTTTGTAATTCTTGGCTGATTAACGACCCGTGGTGAAACTGGCCTGTAATGAACATTGTATCGCTTTATAACCATTAACGGCACATTATTCCATTGGGCCATTTCCATCCCATGTTATGTTTCCACCTTCTTAGGGCCCATTTATTCTTGGGCTCATTTCCAGCATTCGGTCACTTACGACCCGTTCATCGGCCTTTTTCGCTTTGGGGCCAAATTCGCCCCTTGATTCTGATTGGCGGTTTATGGCCCGTTAACCCGTTGGGCCATTTTCATAGCGTCATCAAGTAAGGCCGATTAATGACAACCCATTATGGTCGGCCCATGAACGGACGATTCCAACTCTAGTCCGTTGACGACCCATAATGCAGTCTGTTATTGGCCCATGTTTGGCCAATCGATCATACAACCCATAGAAGGCCCATTGATGCTATGGCCCGTAGAAGGCCCATTAGAAGGCCCATTGTTTCTACTGCCCGTAGGAGGCCCATGGTCACTACAGTAAATATGTAGCCCATGGTTATTGTGGCCTAGTTTTAGAAAATAGGTTATTGCAGCCACTAGAAAACCGCGGAAAAAGAACTGCACCGACAACAAGCAAACAAATAAACAAGATAACAAGGAAATAAATAATCAAGCAACTTACGCTAGGCTATCACGGCTATTTCACATATTGCATCCACTGGGCATCAAAATTGGCCACCAGTGCAAATATAGGGAACAAAGCAGCATATCACATACACTGGTTGTCAAAGTTGGCGACCAATGCAAATAAACGCCGCAGCAAAACAAGTCCAGAAATGAAACCACTTCAGAAGAGCACAAGAAACAATATCTTGGGTACCCATAATGGTGGCAAGATGGTTAGCAAGCTTATTAATTTTCTCTTGTTTGTCGCTTAAATCCTCAAACGCTTGTTGTTGCACCAGAAAGTATGCATCTGAAATCTGTAGGGACTTCCTCAGTCCTTTGGATTCGTGTCGTAGCACATATGATCGATGTCTTTCAACATGAAGTTGAGACTCAAGAAGATGAACTAATTCAGGCAGTGAGTTCGAAGAGCTTGTGCCAGCAGTAGTGGCCAGTAACTTGAACACTACATCACGACAGGACTTTTGGGTTCTCTCACTGTCGTCAAGATAGTTTTTATCAGCTTTCTTGGAGACCAACAGGGATGTCTCACTATCTTGAATCTTATCTGCATTACTTCCTTTACCATTGCATACTGGGGTACTCTTCTCCAATATTTTGTCCGCATTCGAAAAGAGAAACAAGCAGACACATCACAGGTTCACCATGTTGTATATGAAACTCATTTTGGTAAATCAGTCCAGTAATAAAGTGGAGAGGATAACAGCATGAAACAAACATATATCTATGTACCATGGTCACTGTATGGTCTATATCATTCGAGTTTTTGTTGCCAAATCAAGATAGAGACACAGTTCAAATAATATTTGTTTAAGACAACGCTGAATAGAAAGAATAGAAGTGTGGGAAACTACAGAGCAATAACAACAATTGTAATGTGCATGACATGAGAACATAAATGTTTATTCAATTGAAACTGAAACCAACATAGAGCAAGTTACAACAACAAACCAGTTAAAGAAACAGGTTTAAGACATACCCGTTGCGCCATTGGAGTTTCAATTCCATCCTTCAAATTTGAAAATAGTTTTTTTGACTGGGAACTATGGGGCAACACCCCCACAACATATCAAAGCTTTATTAAAACAGAAGGAACGGTTACAACAAAGGGATTGCAAGAGATAATCAAAGAAAACTAGACTAGAAAATGAAAAGAGAGGTCTAACAAATCTATGCATTAAGGGGGTAGAAAATAAATCCACTTTAGGAGGTCATCCTTATAGGTAGATTTTATCCTGTATTGCATAAGACTAATATCATGCTGAAAAGCACCTCTCCATTTATTAAAACTGGCCCTCTCTTTTCTGAAGACTTTTGCATTTCTGATCCAAATATTCCAAAAGGCAATGAACACCACTTCAGAGAAGAATGGCATAGCAAAATGTCTCCTAGCCTGAATAACTAGTTCATACATTGAGTCACCAGAAGCCCATTCAATCTGCAGATAATTCCATACTCTCACACTAAAGTTGTAGTTAAAAAATAGGTGGTCCCTGGTTTCTCTTTCCCGCAAGGGGCAGAGCCTACAGTGAACTCCATCCTCCATGTGCCAATGGCTTCTGTCCACCATATCCTTTGTATTCAATCTGTCCATAATGAGCATCCGGGCAAACACCTTAATCTTCATAGTACAAGATGATTTCCATATCCAGCATGTGAAAGGATTAAATGTTTCAGATACAAAAGTGTGAGAGTAGAACATCTTGGTCCTTTACTGCCTGGAGGAGGCTTGCCAAAACCACACATCCTTGGTGCCAGCTATCCTGCAATGACAGCCCATCAAAGTTTGCAACATAGTCAAATCCTCATAAGCCTGAGTAGACAAAGGAAGATGAAATGGCTGGTGGATGTCCTGAGAGTTGAAAATCTCCTTAACTAAAATCCAAGGGTCCTTAGCATATGAGAATAGTCTAGGAAATCTGGTCTGAAGAGAAGAAACTTCATTAGCAAGATTCCAGTTGTCAGACCAAAAAAGTGCAGAGTCACCCTCATTTATCAGGACCCAGGAACATTCTCTAAAATTCTACATCACCTTGCAAATATCCTTCCACCAAAAAGAACCAGAATCAGAGGTTCCTTGGGGCACCCTACCATGTTAATATGAGTCCCAAATTAGGGACACCTAGGGAATATCTTTCCTATTAAGGAAATTGCTTGCATGCTTGAGGAGCAGAGCCACATTCAGCACCCCCAGATTAAGAATACAAAGTCCTCCCCTATTGTTTGGTCTACAAATCAGCTCCCAAGCAGCAAGGGAAGGGGTTGGCTCACCTCTATGTTTCCTCCAAAGGCATTGCCTCTATATTCTCTCGAACTGTTTGAGGATTCCAGCAGGGACAGCCAAACTACAAAGAACAAAGATGGGCATGGAGGACAATGCAGAATTCAAGAATTGCAACCTTTCACCTTGATTTAGGAATGATGAACTAGCAGTCATTCTCCTTTCCATGCAGTCCACCAGTGGCATAAATCCACCATTTTGGGCCTTGTGGTTCCCACTGGGAAGCCAAGATATGTAAAAGGCATTCTCCCAATTCGTAAACCGAAAGCAGCAGCTAAATCATTCATCAGTGTAGGATCAACATTTATTGGGATGATGAAAGATTTATGGTAATTCACATCAAGACCAGTGGACTGAGAGAACACTTGAAGCATATCCTTCAAAGAAATAAGTTGTGCCCTGCCAGCAGGTAAAATGATTAAGGTATCATATGCATACTGAATCACTGGGTAATCCTGATCATGACAAGGGATAGGTGGGTGGAGAATTCCTCTTCTGAACATGTCACTAATAACAGTTTGCAAGAGATCAGCAGCATAGCAAATAAGAGAGGAGAGACAGGATCCCCCTGCCTGGCTCCCTTTTGCAGACAAATTTCCTCCCACGAACACCGTTGAGAAGGACTGAAGATGTACCAGTGGCCAACAACTGCTTCATCCAAAGTATCCATTTATCATTGAAACCTTTATGCCTTAAATTTTGAACTATGGCTTCATGCTCCAAAGAATCAAAGGCCTTCTCAATGTCAATTTTAAGAATTACAATTGGCCTCTTAGATTGATGGCACAGGTGCAGGTACTCGAAAGTCCAACCTATACAATCCTGAATTTTTCCGCTTTTGACAAAACCATATTGGTTCTTATGAATACACTGCATTATCACCTCTTGGAACCTATTTGCAGCCATTTTAGATAGGAACTTCAAACCCATTCCATCAAGAGAAATAGGCCTATAATCTCCCACTTCCTCAGGTGTTAGATTTTTTGGCACCAGGTTGATGTATGAGCCATGAATATTCTCCAAAACAACAGTACCCTCATAAAAAGCCTGAGCTAGCTCATAGAAATCCTGGGAGGTTATATGCCAGTATTTTTTCAAGAACTGGCCGTTAAAACCATAAGGACCTGGAGCTTTATCCACAGGCATGTGTTTGACCACCTTATCCATTTCCTCCTTTTCAAATGTCTTGGTGAGAATGTCAAGGCCCTCCACAGGGGTAATGAGAGCAGAGAGGTCAAAGCCCATCACAATGCCTCTTGAGGTACCCATTCTGTTTTTAAAACAATTCCAAATGATTCCTTCCATTTGGGAGTGCTCAGTTACCACTGTACCATCAGATAACTTCAAACTTGCAATGGAATTTCTCCTGTGCCTCTCAGTGTCCATGGCATGAAAAAACTTTGTAATTTCCCCTCCAAATTTAATGTATATGATAGTGCATCTCTTTTTCCAATAAAGGAATTGTAAGTGTAATAGTTTTTCCATGTGCACCATGACAATGCTTCTGAAGTTGAATTCCTGCCTAAATAGAGGCCTCCACTCCTCCAACTCATCCAAGAGAAAAATAAAATGATTACATTTACTAATCAGAAGTTTGAACTTGGAAACATTCATTTGCCACCTCTTGAGGCACATTCTCAAAGACTTAAATTTATCTGCAATCCTAGCAGTTATGTGCCCCTTCCAAGATGGTTTTTGCCAAGACAATTGAACACAATCCATGAAACCATCCAACTCCAACCCGTAATTCTCAAACCTAAATAGATTAGACTTTGGGATGGAGGTTTTGATAGAGACAACACAAGGGACATGGTCAGATGAAGTCCTAGCTAGGGGAAGCACCTCAGTCATAGGATAGTCTGAAATCTAGCCCACTGAAGTGAAAAACCAATTTTAATTGTTCAAGAAGTGGATTGTCTTGCATATTTGACCAGGTGAAAGCTCTGCCTTTGATGGGTAATTCAAGGAGGCCCAAGTGCCCAATTATATCATTGAAGATGAAAATATCATTTAGATCTCCACCAAGTAGATTTATATTATCTATGGATCTCATGAAATTAAAGTCACCCAACAGTAACCAGTTCTCTTCAATAGGAATACACAAGTTATAAAGCCAAGTGACAAAATTATCTCTGGCTTCACCCTGACAAGGCCCATACACAACAACCAAAGTCCATTTATCATTATACAACCTAGACACGAACTCAATAACCACAGCAAATTGATGCACTTCAATTAAAGTCCCAACAAAAACAGAGGAGTTCCAGACAACAAGAATTCCACCAGAGGCTCCCATGGAAGGAGAGCAAGCAAAGCTATCAAACCTTTTAGGACAAAAACTTTTAATTGATCAAAAATCAAAAGAGGAGCATTTAGTTTCTTGCAAACAGGCTATAGCACACTAGCTTTCATCAACTTTATGCCTAACAGCTCTCTGCCTAGCTTCAGAATTTAGGCCCCTGACATTCCAACACATAACATTCCAGTTTCTACAAGAATTGCTCATTAAAACATATCATTAAAAGATCGATAAACCACATGGCACACAATGCCATATGTCCAAAAGAGCACATAAAAGTTTGACCCAGTATTATTACATGAAAGTTTTCATGATAGAGCAACCAACAAAAGGACAGATAAAAAGCACACTTAGGGGCTTGCCAGACCCATCAAGACATGGCCACACTAATCATTAGAATTAGTGGTAGCAGCATTTTGGTGGGTCCACCATAAGTGCATCTACAGAGAGGAGGTTTGCATCAATTTCTAACTCCCTCCCAATTGCTTGCAGGCGACTGACAGGTGTAGCTCATGGAATATCTTCATGTGCAGGATCATCTGGCATCTCAGCAGTGAAGGGCTTGGCCCTGGGCTTCTTTCTCTTGGGATGCAAAGTTTCCACAATAGGAGTTGGTGCCAAAGTCTTGTGAGGCCTCCTGGATTTTGTGCTCACTATAGCAGAGGGGACTATCTTGTCAATTGCTTTTCCTACTTCTTCAGAAAACAAAGCCCTGGCACCAGGTCTATCTGGCTCCTGGTCCTTCCATGTGAGCAACGGCAAATCCATGTCCCTGAAAGAAAAAATCCTTGTTCATCTTGGATAAAATTACTGGAGAGATAGGTTGTAGTACAATGGGCTTTGGGACATAAAAAACAACAAGTTCTTTCAAGAGGTTTTCAAAGGTTCTCCTCCAAACCATTTTAGGCGGCAGAGGAGGCCCAAAAGGAACAGCAACTGGCAACTCCACTGCTGTCGTGGGCACGAGAGGCTGATAAATAACAATTGCCCAGTTGTTGGCCTCATCCACAGCTTGCACATCAGCCATAGGAACATATAGGGTCTCAGGAAGATCCTCATCAATGGAGATAACTGGCACAATGGGCACCTGTTGTAGTGCTTCAGAAATTGGTTGTGCAGAGAGGTCGACCACCATGGACTCTTGATTTTGAACTCCTGGCTGCTCCACGGGCTCATTCCAATTACCCCAGTTTTCATCCTCCACCTCATTGTTAGCTGGTTCCGGAGGGGGAGGGGGGACAACATTCCATCCCTGGGTAGGAAAAGGCGGCAAGATAAATGGTGTCTTTTCTGGAAAAGGGACCCCAGGAACTGGATGAGGATTGCCATTGATGGGCATCTAGTCTTCGTCCTGCGGCATTTGTTCAACAAAGTATGCACCCAAGATATATAGAGGCGCAGTCCAAGAAACACGAGCACCACCCCAAGCAGCGTAGTCCATGAACACAACATCTCGCGGCAGAAGAATATCCTCAGGGAAAGATGCAAATACCAGAGTTCGAACCAAATAGGTGTCCTCGCTGATCCAATGATGAAACTTGCCAAACATGTTCACAGCTGCTCGGATACAATCAGTGTTACCAAGATCTAATGGGATGCCAAGGTGATGTCTACTACACAACCTTCTTCTTGTAGACGTTGTTGGGCCTCCAAGTGCATAGGTTTGTAGGACAGTAGCAAATTTCCCTCAAGTGGATGACCTAAGGTTTATCAATCCGTTGGAGGCGTAGGATGAAGATGGTCTCTCTCAAACAACCCTGCAACCAAATAACAAAGATTCTCTTGTGTCCCCAACACACCCAATACAATGGTAAATTCTATAGGTGCACTAGTTCGGCGAAGAGATGGTGATACAAGTGCAATATAGATGGTAGATATAGGTTTTTGTAATCTGAAATTATAAAAACAGCAAGATAACTAATCATAAAAGTGAGCACAAACGGTATTGCAATACTAGGAAACAAGGCCCAGGGTTCATACTTTAACTAGTGCAAGTTCTCTCAACAATAATAACATAACTAGATCATATAACTATCCCTCAACATGCAACAAAGAGTCACTTCAAAGTCACTAATAGCGGAGAACAAATGAAGAGATTATTATAGGGTACGTAACCACCTCAAAGTTATCCTTTCTGATGGATCTATTCAAGAGTCCGTAGTAAAATAACACAAAGATATTCTTTCCGTTCGATCTATTATAGATTTTGTACTAGAATAACACCTTAAGACAAAAATCAACCAAAACCCTAATGTCACCTAGATACTCCAATGTCACCTCAAGTATCCGTGGGCATGATTATACGATATGCATCACATCTCAGATTCAACTATTCAACCAACACAAAGTATTTCAAAGAGTGCCCCAAAGTTTCTACCGGAGAGTCAATATGAAAACGTGTGCCAACCCCTATGCATAAGTTCATTGAACCTGCAAGTTGATCACCAAAACATACGTCAAGTAGCTCACGTGAATATCCCATTGTCACCACAGATAAGCACGGCAAGACATACATAAAGTGTTCTCAAATCCTTAAATCCTCAATCCGACAAGATAACTTCAGGGGGAAAACTCAATTCATCACAAGAGAGTAGAGGGGAAGAAACATCATAAGATCCAACTATAATAGCAAACCTCGCGGTACTTCAAGATAGTACCATCTCAAGAACACGAGAGAGAGAGAGAGAGAGATCAAACACATAGCTACTGGTACATACCCTCAGCCCCGAGGGTGAACTACTCGCTCCTCATCATGGAGAGCACCGCGATGATGAAGATGGCCACCGGTGAGGGATCCCCCCTCCGGCAGGGTGCCGGAACGGGCTCCCGAGAGGTTTTTGGTGGCTAGAGAGGCTTGCAGCGGCGGAACTCCTGATCCATTGTGCTCCCCGATGTTTTTTGGGTATATGGACATATATAGGCGAAATAAGTCGGTCATGGGAGCCACGAGGGGCCCACAAGGGTGGGGGGGGCAGGGGGTAGGACATGCCTCCCTACCTCATGGCCACCTCGAAGCTTCCCTGACGTCTACTCCAAGTCTCCTGGATTGCTTCCGTTCCAAAAATAACTCTCCCGAAGGTTTCATTCCATTTGGACTCCATTTGATATTCCTTTTCTTCGAAACACTGAAATAAGCAAGAAAAAAACAATTTGGGTTGGGTCTACGGTTAATAGGTTAGTCCCAAAAATGATATAAAAGTGTATAATAAAGCCCATAAACATCCAAAACAGGTAATATAATAGCATGGAACAATCAAAAATTATAGATACGTTGGAGACGTATCAAGCATCCCCAAGCTTAATTCCTGCTCGTCCTCGAGTAGGTAAATGATAAAAACAGAATTTTTGATGTGGAATGCTAGCTAGCATATTTCTGAATGTAATTTTATTTATTGTGGCATGAACGTTCAGATCCAAATGATTCAAGATAAAAGTTCATATTGACATAAAAACAATAATACTTCAAGCATACTAACAAAGCAATCATGTCTTCTCAAAATAACATGGCTAAAGAAACCTATACCTACAAAATCATATAGTCTGGGTATGCTCTATCTTCATCACACAAAGTATCTAATCATGCACAACCACGATGACAAGCCAAGCAATTGTTTCATACTTTTATTTTCTCAAACTATTTCAACTTTCACGCAATACATGAGCATGAGCCATGAACATAGCACTATATGTGGAGTAGAATGGTGGTTGTGGAGAAGACAAAAAGGGAGAAGATAGTCTCACATCAACTAGGCATATCAATGGGCTATGGATATGCCCATTAATAGATATCAATGTGAGTGAGTAGGGATTGCCATGCAACAGATGCACTAGAGCTATAAGTGTATGAAATCTCAACAAAAGAAACTAAGCGGGTGTGCATCCAACTTGCTTGCCCACGAAGACCTAGGGCATTTTGAGGAAGCCCATCATGGGAATATACAAGCCAAGTTCTATAACGTAAAATTCCCACAAGTATATGAAAGTGACAACATAGAAGACTCTATCATGAAGGTCATGGTGCTACTTTGTAGCACAAGTGTGGTAAAAGGATAGTAACGTTGTCCTTTCTCTCATTTTTTTTTGGGCCTTTCTCTTTTTTATGGCCTTTCTCTTTTTTTGGGCCTTTCCTTTTTTTATGGCCTTTCTCTTTTTTTCTTTTTTTTTCTTCTTTTTTCATAAAGTCCGGAGTCTCATCCTGACTTGTGGGGGAATCATAGTCTCCATCATACTTTCCTCACTTGATACAATGCTCTAATAATGAAGATCATCACACTTTTATTTACTCACAACTCATGAATTACAACTCAATACTTAGAACAAAATATGACTCTATGTGGATGCCTCCGGCGGTGTACCGGGATATGCAATGAATCAAGAGTGACATGTATGCAAGAATTATGAAGGTGGCCTTGCCACAAATACGATGTCAACTACATGATCAAGCAAAAGCAATATGACAATGATGGAGCGTGTCATAATAAACAGAATGGTGGAAAATTGCATGGCAATATATCTCAGAATGGCTACGAAAAAGCCATAATAGGTAGGTATGGTGGCTGTTTTGAGGAAGGTATATGGTGGGTGTATGGTACCGGCGAAAGTTGCGTGGCACAAGAGACGCTAGCAATGGTGGAAGGGTGAGAGTGCGTATAATCCATGGACTCAACATTAGTCATAAAGAACTCATATACTTATTGCAAAAATCTACAAGTCATTGAAAACAAAGTACTACATGCATCCTCCTAGGGGGATAGATTGGTACCAAAAGACCATCGCTCATCCATGACCACCGCTCATAAGGAAGACAATCAATAAATAAATCGTGCTGCAACTTCATCACAAAGCGGTTCACCATACGTGCATGCTACGGGAATCACACACTTCAACACAAGTATTCCTCAAATTCATAATTACTCCACTGGCATGACTCTAATATCACCATCCTCATATCTCAAAACAATTATCAAGCATCAAATTGATCATAGCATCGAATTCACTTTCTATGATAGTTGTTATTATAACCCAACTTGGATGCCCATCATTCTATGACCAAATTTATAACCGTAGCAAATACCATGCTGTTCTAAAACACTCTCAAAGTAATATAAGTGAAGCATGACAGATCAATAATTTCTACAAAATAAAACCACCGCCGTGCTCTAAAAAGATATAAGTGAAGCAATAGAGCAAAATTATCTAGCTCAAAAGATATAAGTGAAGCACATAGAGTATTCTAATAAATTCCGAATCATGTTGTATCTCTCCCAGAAGGTGTGTACAGCAAGGATGATTGTGCTAAAATAAAAAACAAAGACTCAAATCATACACGATGCTCCAAGCAAAACACATGTCATGTGGTGAATAAAAATATAGCTCCAAGTAAGTTACCGATAGACAAAGACGAAAGAGGGGACGCCATCCGGGGCATCCCCAACCTTAGGCTCTTGGTTGTCCTTGAATATTACCTTGGGGTGCCTTGGGCATCCCCAATCTTAGGCTGTTGCCACTCCTTATTCCATAGTCCATCGAATCTTTACCCAAAACTTGAAAACTTCACAACACAAAACTCAACAGAAAACTCATAAACTCCGTTAGTATAAGAAAATAAATCACCACTTAGGTACTGTTGTGAACTCATTCTAAATTCATATTGGTGTAATATCTACTGTATTCCAACTTTTCTATGGTTCATACCCTCCGGTACTACTCATAGATTCATCAAAATAAGCAAACAACACATAGAAAACGGAATCTGTCAAAAACAGAACATTCTGTAGTAATCTGTATCATTCGAATACTTCTGTAACTCCAAAAATCCTACCAAATTAGGAAAACGTGAGAAGTTTGTGTGCCAATCCATAGCAAAAACTAATAATATCATAATCAAGTTTCTGTGAATTATCAAAACTAATTTACTGGTTGCAAAAGTTTCTGATTTTCAGCAGGATCAACACAACTATCACCGTAAGCTATCCTAAAGGTCTTACTTGGCACTTTATTGAAACAAAAGCTATAAAACATGATTACTATAGTAGCATAATCATGTGGACACACAAAAACAGTAAGGTTAAATATTGGGTTGTCTCCCAACAAGCGCTTTTCTTTAATGCCTTTCTAGCTAGGCATGATGTTGACAATGATGCTCTCATAAAAGATAAGTACTGAAACATAATGGGTGCATCATGAAGCTTATGACTAGCACATTTAAGCCTAACACACTTCCTATGAATAGGGATTTTGTGAGCAAACAACTTATGGGAACAATAATCAACTAGCATAGGAAGGCAAAACAAGCATAACTTCAAGATTTTAAGTACATCGAGAGGAAACTTGATATTATCGCAATTCCTACAAGCATATGTTCCTCCCTCATAATAATTTTCAGTAGTATCATGAATGAATTCAACAATATAACCATCACATAAAGCATTCTTTTCATGATCTACAAGCATAGATATTTTATTACTCTCCACATAAGCAAAATTCTTCTCATGAATAGTGGGAGTATCATCAGAGACTCGAATGCTATAAATTGTTTCCATATTAAAAGAGTAATGTTCAGAAAAAGGGTAATCATGATCATGACAAGTTTTATAAATGTAATCATCACTACTTTTTATAGCATAAGTTTCATCACAATAATCATCATAAGTAGCAACTTTGTTCTCATCATAATCAATTGAAACCTCTTCCAAAATAGTGGAATCATTACTAAATAAAGTGATGACCTCTCCAAATCCACTTTCATAAATAATATAAGATTCAAAACCCTCTAAAATAGTGGGATCATTAATTCCTAAGGTTGACACTCTTCCAAACCCTCTTTCATCTATATAATCATGATAAATAGGAGGCATGATATCATCATAATAAATTTGCTCATCAAAACTTGGGAGGCTAAAAATATCATCTTCATTAAACATAGCATCCCCAAGCTTAGGACAAACATTAATTGCAGCAAATATATTCTCGAACATGTAATTCTCATCAAACATAGCATCCCCAAGCTTGGGCCTTTTCATATCATAAGCGTAATCACTCTCATCATTAATAGTATGGTAGCACCAATAGTATAGCAATTATGATCATCACATTGAGTTATAGGAGAAACATCATTTGGGAGGGATACCTTTCTACCTTTGCTTCTCCGTCTTTTCTTTTTCTTCTTCACATCATGTGTGAGTTTAACCCTCTTTTTTGAGCTCCTTATTAATGAGATTTGTTGAATAGAAGGCTCATGCTCGTTACCTGATTCATCATAAGAAATAATAGGAGGATATAGGGTAGTCTCTTCCCTTTCATTAGTATTCTCTTCATCTTCTATTTGCTTTCTGTAGTGGAATTATCACGTCAGATGTCCTAGGGTAAGGACTTAGTCGTGGAGCCATCGCAAAGAGATTAGCTTAAAGGGGTTAAACCGGACACAGGACACGGGGAGTTTATACTGGTTCGGCCCCTTGCGGTGAAGGTAAAAGCCTATGATCTAGTTGTGGTGGAATTGATGGGGTCTCAATGATCAAGGAGCGAATCCACTTTAGCTGGCTCTCGAGTCTCGAGTTGTTGTTCCTTGTCCTTGAACCGCCGCCGGGTCGCCCTTTATATACACAGGTTGACGCCCGGCGGTTTACAAAATCCTAACGCCGGCTCATACACGTGTCCGGCTCGGTTTCTACCCTTTCCTATCTTACAACACAAGTGACATAGTACATGGCCGTTTATGTCTACGGGCCCTAATCCGCCTTTGGGCCCCGAGCCTTTAAATCTCTTGTAATAAAGCATCATACTCCTTGTCTTCATGGGCTTCAATACAGATGACTTCGTATGAGTATAACCCGGCCCCTCCTGGGCGGTTTATACTCAATAGTTATATCCCCAACATTAGGCCCCGGATTGATTTGAACCTGTTCATGTCAATCTTCAACACTTAGGAACTTTTCTTCTTGAAAATCTTCATGTGAACCTTGTAAACCGCCATGACGTCATCTTCCAAGATTGCAATAAACCGCCATGACATCACCTGCTTATTAAAACCATATATACTTCTATTTTATTAATAAACCTCCAAAAATCGAGGCGACAACTTTGTCACACATCCATTTTTTGGGCTCCTCGATTCCCGCGCATGTCGCTTATCCCTTCGTCTTATAAATAGGGCCAAGGGTTCCTTTCCTTTTCTCCACTTGCCTCTTCGTCTTTCTTCCACCTCGCGTCGCCTCACTGCTCAAGCACAGCCGCCGCCGTCGACCTTCATCTCTGCCCCAACAACGGCCGCTGCATCAATCTGATTCGATCAGAAAAACGCGACGCTTCTCCGCTACTCCCTCACCTCAGTAGGTCTTCTTTCTTTTCACCTCAGATCTACCACTAGGGTTTCAGTGTTCTTCGGTGTTCTTCAGTGTTCGTCGGTGTTCATTGCTGCACATCGCTGCCACATGAGCACTTGATAAAAACTTGACATTTTCCCTGTGCGGCCGTAGCCATAATCCATTTTTCCTCATCGCAGCATCTCTTTTTCAATGAAAAGATCCCATCTGGTTCTTAACTGTTCCGCTATCACCACTTAGGGTTTTGGAATTTTCTCCTTTTTTAGAACTGCGGTAGATCCAAAATTATAATATCAACCTGTAAACCTATTTGTGCAATACTTTGCAATTTTTCAGATCTGTAGCTTCCACACCATTGTAGGCGGTTTAACCTTTAAAGAAATTATAATCCACCAGGTACCATCAGCCCTCTCTTAAACCACCAATTCGCCTTTAATGTCAGAATTCGGTTTAACATGTATATACATTTCAATGTCTTCGCCCTTCGTCCTTGCACCGGTTTATACATGTCAGTCATGAATCTTAAACCGGCATTAATCCTCTTTTCTAGCTTTCGTTGAAATGGCCAAACAATTCTATGCTAGCAATTGGGTCCCTTCCCGAGTTACTGAAGAGCAATTAAATGGGTTCATTGCCAATGTTGTTTTAGCAAAGAAGGAAGTCATACACTGGAGAGTTCCCGGTCCAGAAAATCCTCCTAAGCCCAAGGATGGAGAGGTGATTGTGTTTGCTAATCATCTGAGCCGAGGGTTTAGCCCTCCTGGATCAAAATTCTTCCGTGACGTTCTTGCTAGCTTCCAGATCCGCCCTCAAGATATTGGACCAAACTCCATGTCCAATATTTACAATTTCCAAGTGTTTTGTGAGGCTTATCTGCAAGAAGAACCTACTATTGAGTTTTTTCGGGACTTCTTTTACTTAAATCGCCGTACTGAATTTATGGACGGGCCCAATACTGAGCTTGGCGGCGTTTCGACTCAGAACAAAAAGGATGTCAACTTCCCTCGCGCCAAACATCATAGCCACCCCAAAGACTGGAATCAGACTTGGTTTTACTACCGAAATACAGCTCCGGACGGTGAAAATCCTTTGTCGGGTTATCGTGCTCACCGACTTTCCAATAAGCATCTAGTTCCTCAATGACTAACTGCCAAGGAACGATCACAATAGGCCCCTCAGCTATCAAAACTCAGAGCTTTTTTTGCAAACGGATTAACAGGCGTTGACTTTGTTCGATGCTAGGTTTCTTGGAGCATTATGCCTTTAAGCCGGTGCCCCGGTTTAATGTGTGAATACACAGGGGATCTGAAAGACCCTCAGCGTCATATTGATATCCAGCTCACTGATGATGAAGTCACCGAATCTATCAAGAAAATGCTTGATGAACCGGTAGCTGTATGCTGCAAAGTAGGGCTTAATCCCTTTTGTACTTCCAAGAAACCGCAAGCTGTAAGAAATGCGGCACTCTTTTTAATCCGTCCTCCTATAAAGACTCTATTATAACCTTTGCTAATCTCTGTAGGGCGATGATCCAATTTGGAAGCGGAAACCGCATGATAAACCGGCTAAGCCACAGGATAAACCGGTGAGAGCACCTCGTATCAAGACCAAAGTTACAAAGAAACCCACGAAGAAGAGAACCGCCGAATCCCCTGACCTTCCAAATGAGGAAGTATCTGATAATCTGGAATCAGAGGTAGAACTTGACTCTCTTGGTTCTTTTTTCATACACCTCATTGACAATGATCCTTATCAGGATGATGCGAAGGCTAGCCAAGCTGGTGAGGTAGAGGTAATTATTCTTTCTTCCGACTCAAATCCTGTGCCAACACCAAAAATTCGTCGAGCAGTCCGGAATGTAAAATTTTCATGCCCTCTTGCTTATTCGGATCCGAACTTTCTTTTGAAGACACGGTAGCATGAAGCTCGCCGCACAACTCGGCATAGCGGCCAAGTGGTGACCTCCTCCGGTTTACCGAACTCTCCGGTTCATAAACGCCACCAAGAGGTTTCTTATACTCCTGACACACTTTGTCCTAAAGCGGGTTGCTTCCGATATCCTCTTAATCCGTCTGACACAAATTATCAGGGAACCTCCCATTCATCATCCGGCGAGTCATCGGCCACACAACTCCCTTCCCTCAAAACTGTTCCTGGGTAAGCATATTACACTTAACCCCTTATGCCTTGAATTTGTTGATTATACTAACTTTTGTGTCTGTTCTTTCCAGTGCCAATGCCAGACATAGCAAGAAAGCCAAGTTGAATAAACCGACCGTTTATATTCCAGCCATTGAACCGGAGAAGACCCTAGAGACCTTTGATCCGAATGCTGATACCATCCAGGATGATCCGGTACCTCAGGTTCAGGACACTTTTGTTGAACCGGTAGAGATAAATCCGACGAGCCAGTCTGCTGATCCGCCAAGCCCATCCGCTGATCCACCAAGCCCAGCTAAAACAACTGATAAACCGCCAAGCCTAGCCAAGACTACTGATGGCACCACAGATGATATTATGATTACCGGTGTTAGTCATACTGCTCCTGGCAACCCTGTCGCTTTATCAAAGCATAGTGCCAAAGAAGAGTTTTCTGCTACGGACAAGGGCAAGTGGAAAACATACTTATCAAGCTATGCCCACCTCAATTCTCAGGACATTCATTCCGGATATTTAAACCGCCTGTACAAAAGTCGCGACTATGAAGCCGGTTTAGTAGGTCTGATGAAGGAGCGATATGAGGTAAATATCAATTACTTTGCACAAGTTTTTTGTCCCTAGAACCGGCTTAAATTATCAACTCCAGTAGCCCCCAAGTGTCAGTTCATAATGTTGATGTGAACCGGGACTTGTAGTAGAATCAATATTTAATTTTTGTTGGCATAGTCCCCATGGACCGGTTTATACCTTTAGGATGAGCCAGTACATCTTGTGTCATGCAGCTTCCAAAATTTCTGATAATCATTAATGTAATCCGTCTGAATAGAAAAAAATCCATATCCTGAACTGGAGCAAATATGCATTGGCCCCCAAGTGCCAAGTTGATAACTTGTTATATTCTTGGGACTTTGAAAATGACAGTTGATAAAAAGCAATATGCATTAGCCCCTAAGTGCCAAGTGGATAACTTGTTATGTTCTTGGGACTTCAAATATGTACTGTCAGCTGAGTAAATGTCTCTTGCAGGCTGATCTGAACAAGAAGGAATCTCAAATCGCCGACCTTCAAGAAAATATCAAGTCCCAGCAAGCAGAAATTTCCAAGGCTAAAGAAGAGCTGACCGGCGCTTTAACAGCCATGGATCAATTGAAGCACAGCTTTAAAAGCAAACGAGCAGGATGAGATGCTGAAAGGACAAATCTGATAAAGCGGGCGGAGGATGCTGAAGCAAACCTTAATCCGATGACGGAAGAGCTGGTCGGCCTGAAGCGGCAAATCAATGCTATGACCTCTGCTGTCTTTGTTAAATACCCTCTTCATAAGCTATAATTAGACAACATCCTTGAAATTGTCGGTTTAATAATAATATTTTAACCATTGCAGGTAGCCGTGTTACCCATCTTGGCTCGGATATGCGCAAGAAACTAAAGGCTGCCTACAACTTGATAGAACAATTATATACCGGTGTTCAACGGGTCATCTGCACAGCTTCCCATAATAAACCGCCCCCAACATTGATCAAGGACACATTGGAAAAGTTATCCATGATGCCTGCCCAGCTTGAGGATTTCAAGAAATCAGCTTCAAGGGCTCCATTGACTCGGGCCAAGGCTTGGATATCTGATCTTGATCCGGAGGATATTGGAAACAGCTATCCCAGCCACAAAGAGGACGGGTTAGATCTTGATAATGACGACCTCAGGCCTTTGATGAAGAAATGCGTCCACTTGCAAGTAAACTGGCTGAAGAGACTGAATTGCCTTTTTACCGGTCGATTTATGACGCAGACAACAAATGGGTTGATGCACCTTTATATGATTTGCAAAATCTTTCCCGCCAATCCGTAAGCATACCTACGCCCTGACGTTGAACTGTTTGATCTTATAAGCGATGAAGCTGTCTTCCGAGCTTTAACTGGGATTGACTGTGCAACCATTGACTTTTAGCCACTAGGTGGAGAGGCGGAGGCTGAACCGGCGCAGGATGACCCACAACCGTCAAGCCAGCCTGAGGAAGAATCATGATCCCGAGGTTGGTTTAGCTTCTGCATACTGAAATATCGGTGATAAACAATTATTATTTTGGGCGTCAGCTGCCTTGTAATAGGCTAGTTTTAAATACTTGGTCTGCTATGCCGTCGTGCATATTGACTTTGCATAATACTGTTATTCCACCATGATTATGCTTATGTCTGCTTATGATCCTTAGCAGCTTTATGCAATCCTGTTTCTGCATAAACTTAAATTGTCCTGGCGGTTTACCACTGGACGGGTCATAACACCCAATATAAAGCCAGGGCTTATAATACCTGTGACAAGAATAATCAAATATGAAATATATCATACCTGTGACATTGAATCACATTGTTGATTTACCAACTTTATTGTAGTAAGGGTGATAAACCAAATCTTGAGTGCTGATAACTCCCGCCATGCTTTGCTGGTTTATGATGAAGCCATGCCGGGTTATAATAAACACCGGATGATCATTCTGGCGACTTATAGTAAAAGCCAGACCGGTTTAATAAATACCCGATTATAATTGATAGTGTACTCACAACTTATAGTTGAAAGCCAAGCCTGGTCAATTGACACCGGTCATCTTATAAGTTTGCACTTGGCAACTCAAAACAGTCCGGGTTAGTAAGCACTGGATTCAACGTAAACCTTATCGGAATAAACATCGAAAAGAAAAGACTTGCGAAGAAAATATGCAAAAAGTCGAGGCTTTTCATGGGCTGCCAGGCCACTTAGTTAAACCATTTTACAAAACCTTATAAGATGGACTTCACATTAACCAATTGTCAACTTAACTATGACAATTCAGGGTCTTTATAAGATTGACTGCCAAACGTTCGACGGGTCATACCAGGATTACCTGGACGGAGTGACTTACTTAAAAAGGCAGGATAACCCGGGGTTTTAGGTGAATAAACCTTGCTTTTATAGCCTACTGCAAGGTTATAGATTCAATGTTCTTGTAGAAGCAAAGAGCCCCCAAGCAATATTTTGAGCTGTGCTTAGTGGACGCCTATGTTTGAGTTGTGCTTTGCAATAAACTCTCTTTGGCTCCTTATGATGTTGGGTATTAAGCCCCCAAGCTTATGTTTGAGATGTTCTCTTTTTTTTCTTTTTTGTAGCTTTATAAGCAGGATCAATGGACAATCAGAACTCCGCTTTATAAGCAGAAGCCCCCATGTAACCAAGAAATACTTTTAGGAAGAACGGAAGAAGCCCCGCTTTAGCAAGGACGCCGGTTTATTTTATTGATCATAATATATACATTGTCAAAAATATGTACATAATAGGACCCTATGGCTCAGGTGTAGTAAGGCCGAAGATGACTAATATTCCACGGCCGGCGGGTCTCCTCCTCCGACTTGGGTGAGCTTTGTGCTCTCGAACGTCGATAAGCTGCATATCAGTCTTGCTGACCACAAAGGGCCCTTCCATAGGTGGGGATAACTTGTGCATATCTGTCTGATCCTGGATAAGCCAGAGCACTAAGTCGCCTTCTTGAAAAGCTCTAGTTTTAACCCGGCAGCTGTGATAACGCCGCAGGTCTTGCTGATAAATCGTCGAACAAGCTGTCGCTATGTCCCATTTTTCATCTAACAAGTCCAATGCATCTTGGCGTGCTCTTTTGTTGTCCGCTTCAACATAAGCTGCCACTCGGGGTGAGTCACGGCGAATATCACTTGGGAGAACTGCTTCTGCTCCATAAACCATGAAGAAGGGTGTATAACCCATAGATCTTTTGGGGGTGGTATTAATGCTCCATAACACGGAAGGCAACTCTTCCACCCAACAACCCGGCATCCTCTGCAAAGGGACCATAAGCCGGGGCTTGATGCCTTTCCGGATTTCTTGGTTAGCTCTCTCCGCTTGACCATTAGACTCGGGGTGAGTCACTGCTGACATGTCAAGACGGATGTGCTCACGTTGACAGAACTCTTCCATAGCCCCCTTGGAGAGGTTCGTGCCATTATCTCTTATGATGTTGTGTGGAAAACCAAAACGTAAAATCACCTTCTTCATGAATTGAACCGCCGTGGCTGCATCACACTTGCTGACTAGCTCTGCCTCTACCCACTTAGTGAACTTATTAACCGCCACCAGAAGGTGGGTCTTCTTATCCCTGGACCTCTTAGAGGGCCCAACCATATCCAGCCCCCAAGTTGCAAACGGCCAGGTGATTGGAATCATCCTCAATTCCTGAGCTGGAACATGGGCCCGGCGTGAAAATTTCTGACAGCCGTCACACTTCCTGACCAAATCCTCAGCATCAGCATGAGCTATTAGCCAGTAAAAACCGCGTCGGAAAGCCTTAGGCACAAGGGATTTGGAACCGGCAGGATGACCACAATCCCCTTCGTGGATTTCACACAAAATCTCACAACCTTCTTCAGGAGAAACACAGAAACGCCCCTGAGACACTGCAGTGATGTAACTCGCCATTGACAATAGTCATGGACTCGGACCGCCGGGTTATCTGTCTGGCCAAAACTTCGTCCTCGGGTAACTCGCCCAGGGTCATATATGCCAAGTAGGGCACTGTCCAATCAGGCATAGCATGAAGAACCGCCACCAATTGAGCCTTCGGGTCGGGAACGGCCAGATCCTCCTCCGTTGGTATTTTGACCGACGGGTTATGCAAAACCTCAAGAAAGACATTGGGCGGCACCGGTTTACCCTGAGACCCGAGCCGGCTTAAACTGTCCGCTGCTTCATTCTTGCGCCAATCAATGTGCTCGACCTGGTAACCCTTGAAGTGACCAGCAATGACATCCACCTCATGTCGATAAGCCGCCATGAGTGGATCCTTAGAATCCCAAGTACCAGACACTTGCTGAGCCACTAAATCGGAGTCCCCGAAGCAACGTACCCGGATTAAGTTCATCTCCTTAGCCATCCGAAGACCGTGGAACAAGGCCACATCCTCAGCTGCATTGTTAGTACAGGGAAACATCAAGCAGAGAACATAACAAAATTTGTCACCTCGAGGGGAAGTAAGAACCACTCCAGCCCCTGAGCCCTCCAATTGTCTGGACCCGTCAAAGTTAATAGTCCAGTATGTGTTATTCGGTTTATCCTCCGGTGCGTGCAATTCTATCTAGTCATTGATGAAATCCATGAGCTCTTGAGACTTGATGGCTGTACGAGGCACATATTTTAACCCGTGAGGTCCAAGCTCGATAGCCCACTTAGCAACCCGGCCAGTTGCCTCCCTGTTCTGGATGATATCTCCCGAAGGGGCGGAACTGACCACAGTGATGTGATGGCCCTGAAAGTATTGCTTAAGCTTCCGGCTCGCCATAAAAACTCCATACACCAGCCTCTACCAATGTGGTTATCTCTGCTTGGACTCAATAAGAACCTCACTGATATAATAAACCATCCATTGAATCGAATACTCCTTACCCGCCTCTTTGCGCTCTACCACAATAGCCACGCTGATAGCCCGGGAGTTAGTAGCCACATACAACAACAATGGTTCCTTATAAATGGGGCAGCAAGAACAGGCGGCTCGGCTCACTCTTCAGATCCTCAAACGCCGCATTAGCAGCATCACTCCAGACAAAGTTGTTTGTCTTTTTCATCATTTGATATAGAGGGATGGCCTTCTCTCCCAACCGGCTGATAAACCGGCTTAGTGCTGCGATACTACCCGCCAGACGTTGAACATCATTGATACATGCCGGTTTAGCCAGGGACGTAATAGCCTTGATCTTTTTAAGATTAGCTTCAATGCCCCTGTTAGACACCAGAAAACCCAAGAGCTTGCCTGCCGGTACACCAAAAACACATTTGGCCGGATTAAGCATCATCTTGTAAACCTGGAGATTATCAAATGTTTCCTTTAAATTAGTTATTAATGTCTCTGCTTTCCTGGATTTAACCCAGATATCATCCACATAAGCATGAACATTGCGTCCGATCTGATTATGAAGAAAATTCTGCACACATCGCTAATAAGTTGCCTGGGCACTCTTGAGCCCAAAAGGCATAGACACATAGCAGAAGGCTCCAAAGGGAGTTATAAAGGATGTTTTCTCCTGGTCCTTAACTACCCTTTTGATTTGATGGTAACCAGAATAAGCATCCAGAAAGCTCAAACGCTCACAACCCGCCATAGCATCAATAATTTGATCAATATGGGGGAGAGCAAAGGGATCATCTGGACAAGCCTTGTTCAAATTTGTGTAATCCACACACATACGCCAAGTGTTGTTATTCTTGAGCACCAGCACCGGGTTAGCTAACCACTCAGGGTGAAAAACCTCCACAATAAACCTTGCACCCAAGAGCCGGGCTACTTGCTCACCAATGGCCTTGCGTCTCTCTTCATTGAAGCGGCGGAGAAACTGCTTGACCAGTTTAAACTTGGGATCGATATTAAGAGTGTGCTCAACGAGTTCCCCCGGTACACCTGGCATGTCAGAAGGTTTCCATGAAAAGATGTCTCGGTTCTCACGGATGAACTCGATGAGCGCGCTTTCCTATTTTGGATCTGTCAGCGTTCTGGGAACGGGGGTCCCCATACTTGCCTGCCTGCGGCCTACGGCGTGGCTCAAGTGGGGGCCCAGTGCAGCCCAGCTTCATCAGCTCAAGCTCAAGACCCTCGCGAGGGGCCAAGCCTCGCGGGGCGGAAGACAGGAAGCTTCCTCAGGAACAGCCTTATCAGGAAGGCTCGCGATGAGGCGGAGAGATCAAGGCAGGGCACCTCACGAGGAGCCCGTGACGCAAGCCATGACGATCGAGACCAGGCGGGCGCCGCCTGCGCAGTGTCCTTGTTTCCCCTTTGGTGCAAGGGGGGTAAGCACAGGCCAAGGCATCAGGCAAAGATTACCGTTTCGGTGCAACAAGATCAAGACCAGCAGAGCGGCAGGATGGAGGTCATCGTGGAGCCCAGGACGGCGTCATCGTCAGAGGCTTTGGCAGCCGAAGACCAACTTTAGTCAGGATAAGTGTACTAGATGTTCCCCTTCAAAATGGCCAATTGTTGGCGCCCTTCCCGCTCATTATTTGGGAAGAGGCCCAGGGCCACCCTCTATAAATAGGACTAGCCACCACAGGGCAAATGGATCGGATCCAGATTGCGCATAGAGTAGAGGGAAGCGACTGAACTCACCCAAGCAGTTCATCGCACCAGCTCAAGAACAGCCCTCGCGAGGCTGTTCTCCCTTTGTATTGTTCATCATCAGCCCCTGAGGCAATCCACCACACCACACATTACACCACAATGGTGGCCTGAACCAGTATAAATCTCGTGTCCCTTGTGTGTTCTTCTTTCTAGCCTAGATCCTTTGCGAGACTTCGAGACGTGAGCTGGTAGGGGAAAGATCTTCGTGCAAACCCCAGAGTTCGAACCTCAAGGGTCTGAAGGAACCCGAAATCCGACATTTGGCGCGCCAGGTAGGGGTGCGCCGGAATCCTTCTTCCGCCGCCTCGCGTTCGTTGTTCATCGCGTCCATGGCTGAGGCTCGCCGGGCTCGCGCTGAGCGTCGGGCTGCTCTCGCCACCAGCATCGCCCAGACGGCGCCCGTCGGTGGTCGCCCCCGTCGTTCCCCGTTGCCTGCCGCCAACGCCACCATCGTCCTGACGGGAAACGAGCAGCAGGCCTCGTCCCTGCATCATTTATTGGGGCGCGAAGGCCGCACCGCCACCCCGTCGCTGACTCCAGCCGGTTCGTCGTCCCACGCCTGTCGCGCCCCCACGGACAAGCACGCTGCGCTGCTCCTGGTGCGTGAGCTTCTGCACTACCGTCCCATCGACGAGCTCTACGAGGACTGGCTCGCCCGCATCACCGAGCTCGTCAGCGCCGCAGTGGGCTCTCCCATGCCGTCCCTCTCGCTGCCTCGCCCTCCATCTTGCGTAGGAGGCGAGGATCGGGAGGTGCCTCCACCATCTCCTCCCCAAGAAGGCACCCTGGCTCCAAGGCGCGCGGCCCCAGGATGAGACCCACCGCGTCCGGCGCTAGCGCGAAAGGAGTTTCCAAGAAATCCCTCGTCCCCAAGAAGGTGTCCGCGTGCTCCCAACACCGGTGCGCCATACCGCGCCCCTGCGCCACCACGTCAAGACCCCGCGCTGCTCCAGGCAGTTGCGCCCGGGAATCCCCAGGAGCAAGCCCCGCATCACCAGAGAGCTCCGGTGGCCACTGCGGGCTGTCGCGCCTTCACCTCCGAGCTGCGTAGCGTCGCATGGCCCGGCATGTTCAAGCCAGACCTGCCTCCTCGCTACGACAATACTGCCGACCCCGTGGAGTTCCTCCAGCTCTATGAGCTGGGCATCGAAGCCGCCAACAGGGACGAGAAGGTCATGGCGAATTGGTTTCCCATGGCGCTCAAGGATAGTGCCCGCACCTGGCTCCTGAACCTAGTTCCTGGCACGATCTCCTCTTGGGACGAGATGCGCACTCGCTTCATCGCCAACTTCCAAGGCATTCGCGACCGGCCACCGGCCATGAGTGACCTGCGCCGCATCAAGCAACAGCCAGGAGAGGCCCTGCAGAAGTACATCCAGTGCTTCAACAACGCTCGCCTCAAGATCCCTAGGGTGACTGAGGAAGCCATCATCTCAGCCTTCTCCGATGGTGTGCGAGACATCAAGATGAAAGAGGAGCTAGCAATCCATGAAAACCTGTGCACATCCCTGGAGCTGTTCAACTTGGCAACCAAGTGCGCTAGGGCTAAGGAAGGGCGCCTCTCCCTCCTCGAGCTTCCAGCTGCCGATGCCGTGCTTTCAGTGGAGCCAGACACCAAGAGAGGCAGAGATCAGCCCGAGTCATCCAAGGGCAGCCGGTACTACGTGTACCACGACCTCCACACCCACAACACCAACGAATGTCAAGAGCTCAGGGTCGTGCGAGATGGGCGTATTGGCCGACGCCCCGAGCGCAACGACCGGGGCTATGGCCGAGGAGCAGGAAGAGGTGGAGGACGATGGGAAGACTGTGGCCCTCGCCAAGGGTGGCATGACCGACCACGCGAGCACCGCTGGCAGGACCAGCCTCACGAGGGAGGTTGGAGGGATTAGCCTCGTGAGGACCGCCCTCAAGGAAACGCAGGCCTCCCTCGTCTGCCGCCACCGCCAAGGAGGAATGAAGACCATCATCAAGATGAGAGGGCTGGGGGCTTCCAGGAGCCGCACGCGATCGCTTGCATCCTGGGCGGCGCTCAGGCCCCAGCCTCTCAGCGCATCTTCAAGCAGTTTGCTCGTGAGGTGAATGCAGTCCTCCACAAGCTTGAGGCCACGCGCCCTCTCAGATGGTCAACGTGCGCTATCAAGTTTAGCTCAGCGGATCAGCTCAAGTGCGCAGCAACAACCGGAGTCCTCCTGATGCTTTGTTCCTCAGTCATCAGCAATGTGCAAGTCACCAGGACCCTCATCGATGGAGGAGCAGGACTCAATGTCCTGTCCGTCGAGACATTCAACAATCTCCAAGTGCCATATGATCAGCTTCAGCCAACCAAGCCTTTCTCAGGAGTCACTGATGGTTCCACTGTTCCGATAGGGCAAGTTCGCCTTCCTGTCTCCTTTGGGCAGCACAACAACTACCGCACCGAGCTCATTGACTTCGACATCGCCCACATTCGCCTGCCATACAATGCCATCCTCGGGTACCCAGCCCAGGCAAAGTTCATGGCAGTGACTCACCATGGCTACAATGTCCTCAAGATGCCAGGAAGCGGTGGAGTCATGACAGTGCCCTGTGAGGAAAGGGATGCAATGTGTTCTCTTGAGCGTGCCTTCCAAGCCGCGGTAATCGAAGATCCAGGTCAGAGGAGCAGGAGGCTTCCCAAGGCGGCCCCTAAGAATAAGAAGGCTTCACCTGGCCCAAACCCTCACGAGGCAGGCAGGATCCGTGCCCGTCCAAGGGGCGCCACCCTCTGCCGCATAGGAAGGCATGCCCGGCACCCTCCTCGGGCAGGGCTCGGGGGCTCTTGCTTGGAGAGCCACCGACTTTTCCAAAGTCACGAGAGAGGCGGTCGGGCACCACTTGAAGGCGTGCTTCAAGGCACGTTTCCCTCAGGAAGGTATGAGGCAAGGAGGACAAAACCCTCAGGAGTTCATCGCGAGAAACATTTAGGAGCTACACGAGTCAAGAGTCATGCGCGACAGCCGCCGCTTGCCCACTGTAGCCCCACATCCATGCGAGGATGGTGGGCTGCACTCTACATCGACGTGCCAGGGCTCAACCGAGCCGCGTCTCAGGAGCGCCTATGGCCTTCGCGCGTGGGGCGCTGCGAGGGCCTGCCTCACAGCTACGTTCGCATGCCCTTCGGCCTACCGAACGCGGTCGCCGCTCATCAGCGCCTGCTGAGGAGCATTCTGGAGGCTCAGGAGGTCAGGCATCACGCGGTCCTGGCGGAGATGGAGATGGCCCTTAGAGATCCACCCGTGCCCCCGGAGCCTCCCGAGGCTCCATGTCCCGGGAGCTCGTGAGGGTCGGCTTCCTTACCCGCATCGTCCGCTACTTTAGCATCACTTAATCTCCAACTGTATCAGGTGACATCTTTCAAAGTTCCATTTTCAGTTGGGAGCGCCCGCAGGGCTGCATCATTCCCACGTTGCGTGGGTCCGTCCCTGCGGCATGTATCTGTTTTGCTTATGCCCTTTACCTTCCTTGATGGGGGCGCCCCTCGGGCTGCATTATCCCCAAGCTGCTCGGGCCTCACCCAGTGGCGTTTGCTTTTTCTGCATCTGTCTAAATGGATTTGCTACTCTGCGCTTAACCTGATTCCCATGGTTATCATCTGCTGCTTATCGCGGACCTCTCCACTCTCATGCAAAGGGCTTGCATGTTAAAAGGGGGTACCTGAGCATCGCGACTCATGGGCTCCTACTGGCTCTCCAACCCTCACCCCCTGGCCTTGACCCACGGCATCGCGACCTGTCATACCAGCAGCGGCTGAGCTCGCTCGAGGGTCGGGATCTGAGGACGTAGAGCATTTGCATTCAAACCACCCTGCAGGAACACACCATTTATAAAGGCCCAAAGCCAGGCGCAACCCGCCTCGAGGTAGGGCCTCGTGTGTCCTGCGCTGGCTCATGGTTGCCCAGATACACCTCTCCTAGCCCTACCGTGCTGGCCACATGTCAGGGCGGGGGTGTACACGCCCCGGGGGCTCCTCCCGGAGGGGAGCCCCCTCCCACGCACCAGTGGAAGCACCATGCTCCGCGCTGGCTGACGACACTGCCGAGGAGCGGCTATGCCCGTACACATATGGAAGCGCTTTGCTCCATGCTGGTGATAAACAACTGAGGGCGGCCCACGGCCGTATCTACCTCAGGGAGCCTAGAGCTCAGTGTCTGGCACCATTGCAACGCCTCCCCTCGGGAGTGACGCGCAAGGGGGATGGACACAGGGGCTGCACCCGGGCCACACCCGAGCGCACGCCACCCAGCCAGGTCCCTCAGACCTGGTCATTGCGCGCCCCTCCCCGAGCGGAGCCAAGGTATGAAGATTCGTTTGCACGTCAAGGGGGACTCCTGAGCATCGCGACTCAGGATCCTAACTTGTCACGTAGCCCCTCACTCCTAAGTCCTGTCCTGCTTTCCGGTCGGGGCTAACGGCAGCTGAGGTATGCGCGGGGCCTGGCCCTGCCGACGTAGAACGACAAATCCACTACTACGCCTCCCTTCCCTACTTGTTGTTTGCTCGTCAAGGGGGACTCCTGAGCATCGCAACTCAGGAGCCTAACTTGCCATGTAACCCCTCACTCCTTAGTCCCGTCTTGGTTTTCGGTCGGGGCTAACAGCGGCTGAGGTACACGCGGGGCCGGGCCCTGCCGACGTAGAACACAAGCAAATAGGAGGAAAAAATGCAAATTCCTGGGAATTCAAAAGCAAATATTACAAGCCATAGATTGTTTCACAACGCCAAACACAAATTTAACCGCCTCCATGAGGCATATTTCATGTTGTAGGAATTAAAACAAGACAGAAGCCATGAAGGGATCACTTTCCAGTGGCGTCGCCGCCTGTGGTGGAGTGACGCTTGGTGACTCCGCCTCCTGAGGCCGCGGAGCTGGCAGCATCGTGCCAGGGCAAGGTGCTGAAGGCGCGGAACTTCCCCAACAAAGCCTCGGCTCGACCTTTCACGGCCTCAGCAGTAGCAGCAGCAAGGTCGCCGCTCACAGGCTCCAGCAGGCTGTCGAGGTGGACGTTGGGGTCGTGAAGGTAGACGTGGCTAAGGAAACGCGTCAGCGTTGCAGAAGACAGGGCACGCGCCTCGGCCTCGGCCGTGGGGACAAGGCCGTCCGCGACATCTTCAAGTGCATGAACCAGGAAGGGAAGCAGCTCGGCAGGGCCGTCCTCTACACCAGCCGACGGATTCTCTAAGCCGCCCTAATAGAGCATCTTCATCATGGTGCGAGCTTTCTCCTCCAGCCTGGCGAAGGCCACTCGTTCCTCAGCCAGGACCTTTGCCTTGATTTTTAGCTCCATCCTCTTCGCCTTCAGTGACTACTCCAGCGTCTCCAACCGGCCACGATGGTCATCAAGCTCGGCCTCCTGATCCATGACGGCAGCCTCCTGAGCCTTCATCACCTCCTCCTTCTCCTAGCGGCCGCGGACCTCCTTGGCGAGCTCGTCGTGCAGGCCTTGCAACTCAACCTCCAGCGCCTTGCAGCAGCTCCGGGCATCCATAGTGTCGCCCTGGGAAGCATCGCGAGCGGCCTTGGCCTAGCAGGCAGCTTGCTTCTCCTCATCGGAGGCCGACACGGCCTGCTCAGCGCCGCTCGGACGGAGGCGGCAGAACGGGCCGAGCCAGAAGCTAGCTCCAGCCGCCCGATCACTAGGCGGAGGTCCGCGCTCCGAAGATCCTCCCGCAGCTGGCTCAGTTCATTGGCAGCCTGGTCCAGGACACCAGAGGGATCAGAAGAGACGGGAGCCGGTGGAGCAGGTGGAGAGGACGGCAGTGTGATCACGGCTTGTGAGGAAGGAGCCTCCTGGGCCTTGGACACCTCAGTGGCAGCGTCAAGCCCAGACACCTCCAGGGTCAGAAGGGGCCACAGGGGATGACTCCTCGCCAGAGTGTCCCTGCTGGGCTCGCGAGGACGACCGGGCAGGGGAGGCATGAGCCTTGGTGCCTCCTTTCCCCGCAGATGAAGGTGTTGCCCCGACAGACGAACTTGCCTCAAGAAGGGCCACAGAAGCCCCTTTCAACCTCTTCGTTGCGGGTGCCGGCCTGGCCAAAAGAATGCAGACGTCAAGCCTCGGCGGCAGAAATAGAGCAAAGCACGGATTGAGCACTTACTGGTCGTCGTTCGCGCACTCAAGCAGCCTCCGGCCAAACTTGAAGCCCGAGAGCCTGCAGCTGGGGTCAGCCTTGGGAGGCCCGGAAGCAGAGGGCGCGTCGGGAAGGCCGGAGCTGGCCTCAGACCGCCCCGGAACCAGAGAAGACCATGGGAGAACCAGCCCCGACCCGCCCTTCCTCAGGACTAGGGGAGAATCCTCCCCTCCTCGCCTGGCGCCAGCCTCGTCATCATCCGGCCTGGAGCGGAGGGTGCGGGACCTGCACCGAGGGAAGGAATCCCCGACTCCTCGCCAATTGCCTCGGACTCAGACTCTTCTTCCTCCTCCACCTCTTCTTCCTCCTCACTCCCGGTGGAGTCGTCGGAGGACGCATTCACCATCACCAACGCTGCCAGATCCCCGGGAGCTTCTGCGGGCACCAGCCCCTCACTGTTGAAGGTGGGCATGGCATTCACCACCTGCTCCCAGTCGCCGCGAAGAAACAGGGGGACGGGAGCGCCCTCCAGCCTCGCCACATCTCCCCCAACCAAGGAGTGGAGAGACGCAACCAGATCTTCGTCGGCCAGGGCCTCGGAGCTTAGGCAAAGGGCAGCGCCCGCTTCCCCAAGCCTCCACAATGGGAGCGAGTGCTCCTGAAGTGGAGCCACCCGGTGCATCAGGAACTCCCTCAGGAGCGTGGCCCCGGTCAGCTTCGCCGCCCCCAAGTTGACTGGCCTCAGGTCCGCGTTCATCCTCTTCAGCACCGCCCTCACGCGGGGGTGGACAAGCTCCATGCGAGACCACACATCAATGGCCTTGGGCTGCCCCATAGGCAGCACCAGTCAGGGGTGGAGGCGCCCGACATCCACCATGACCCACTTGCTCCGGAAGCCTTCGATCCTCTTCCCGGGCTCCGAGATGGCGTAGAAGTTGGAGTATGCGATAAAGCTCGCGCATGCGGTGATGGGGCCACGAGAAACCCTGAGGTAAAAGTATTGTCGCAGCAAGGCCACTGAGGGCTTTACCCCAACATGAACCTCACAGTAGTAGGCAAAAATCGCCAGGAGACGGATAGAGTTGGGGTGGAGGTGCAGAGCTTGCAAGTTGTATTGGCGAAGAACAGCAAAGAAGAACTCGGAAAAAGGGGGCACCAGACCGGCGATGATGGCGCTCAAAAAGAGCGGGTAGAAGGTGCTCCCCTTGCCTTCAGGCTGGTCGGAGCCGGCCTTGAGCACAGTCGCTCCCTCGTTGCCCTGTGCCACCGTCCTCAGGTGCATGAGGGCAAGATTCTTCTCTAACACATTCTGGGGATCCAGAGCCGGCGAGTACCGAGCCTCGGTCGGGGTCTTGCGAGGTGCCATGGCTTGCCGGATGGGAAGGATTGAGACAGATCTGGAGGATTTCGGAAGCGAGAAGGAGAAGGGCGAGAAAGGGAATCTGGAGCGAGGCAAGCGAGAACAAAGCAAGTAAGTCTGGCCCGGGCACTCCTTTTGTTAGAAGGACTGTTGCCGACGCGTCGTGGGGAAGCGAAGACGCCCACGTCCAATCAACCGCCACGCGCTTCCCAAGGACGTTGGCTGTTGGGGCCCGCGGCGCTTCGCACTTGCCCCTTCGCTTCTCTGCTAAGCCAAGTCCGGGCGTGCCTTGGGCCCGGGGGCTACTATTGACGTTCTGGGAACGGGGGTCCCCAGACTTGCCTACCTGCAGCCTGTGGCGTGGCTCAAGTGGGGGCCCAGTGCAGCCCAGCTTCATCAGCTCAAGCTCAAGACCCTCGCGAGGGGCCAGGACTCGCGGGGCGGACGACAGGAAGCTTCCTCAGGAAAAGCCTCATCAGGCAGGCTCGTGAGGAGGCGGAGAGATCAAGTCATGGCACCTCAACGGGAACCCGTGACGCAAGCCATGACGATCGAGACCAGGCGGGCGCCACGCGAGCGCCGGCCTGCGTAGTGTCCTTGTTTCCCCTTCGGTGCAAGGGGGGAAAGCACAGGCCAGGGCATCAGGCAAAGGTTACCGTTTCGGTGCAACAAGACCAAGACGGCGTCATCGTCAGAGCCTTTGGCAGTCGAAGACCAACTTTAGTCAGGATAAGTGTACTAGATGTTCCCCTTCAAAATGGCCAATTGTTGGCGCCCTTCCCGCTCATTATTTGGGAAGAGGCCCAGGGCCACCCTCTATAAATAGGACTAGCCACCACAGGGCAAAGGGATCGGATTCAGATTGCGCATAGACTAGAGAGAAGCGATTGAACTCACCCAAGCAGTTCATCGCACCAGCTCAAGAACAGCCCTCGCGAGGCTATTCTCCCTTTGTATTGTTCATCATCAGCCCCTGAGGCAATCCACCACACCACACAATGGAGTAGGGTATTACACCACAATGGTGGTCTGAACCAGTATAAATCTCGTGTCCCTTGTGTGTTCTTCTTTCTAGCCTAGATCCTTTGCGAGACTTCGAGACGTGAGCTGGTAGGGGAAAGATCTTCGCGCGCACCCCAGAGTTCGAACCTCAAGGGTCTGCTGGAACCCGAAATCCGACAGGATCTAGATTAGCACTGATGCTAAACTGCTTGGATGAATCGCCAGGAATAAAATCAACCAACTTAGTCTCATCAACCGATTTAAACTTTAAAGCCACATCATGCTCTGTAGTTGGTTATTTCAAAGAAGTCATATCCGCCGGATCAACATTGTCTTTATAGAACTTCAACTCCTCTGTTGCACAAACCGACTCAGCATATGCCGCATCACCATCCTCACATTCCAAAGCAATCTTTCGGCTTCCATGTACTATGATGGCCCCCTTATGACCTGGCATCTTGAGTTGCAGATAAACATAACAGGGCCTTGCCATGAACTTAGCATAAGCCGGCCATCCAAACAGGGCATGGTACGGGCTCCTGATTTTCACCACTTCAAAAGTCAACATCTCTGATCTCGAATCATGATCATCTTTGAAAGCAACCTCCAGAACTAGCTTACCGACTAGATAAGCCGATTTACCAGGCACCACATGTGGAAAACGGTGTTCGGTGGTTTAAGATTCCTGTCTGTCAACCCCATACGATGGAAGGTTTCATAATACACGATGTTGATACTACTCCCTCCATCCATGAGCACCTTGGTGAACTTATAACCTACAACCCGAGGCGCCACCACCAACGCCAGATGACCCAGATTATCATCCCGGGGCGGATGATCCTCTCCACTCCACACAATGGGCTGTTCAGACCAGCGCAAGTAACGGGGCACCGCCAGTTCAACGGAGTTCACTACCCTTTTATGAAGCTTCTGATCGCACTTGTACATACTAGTGGTGAAGACATGATACTGCCCACTATTCAACTACTTCGGGTGACTTTGGTAACCCGACTGTTGCTGCTGCTGATTTCCCTGTTGATTATAACCACCCTGGTTGCCCTGATTGCCTTGATTGCCATGTCCACCATGATTACCTTGAAATCCTGCACCAGAATTACCTCCGCCATAACCTGGCCCATGAGACCCAGGTCCTGAACTGCCGGACGGTCCATGATCATATCGGAAAAGATCCGAGTTCTTGAACTCCCGCATAATAAAGCAATCCATCCAAAGGTGCATGGCTGGCCTCTCTCGTATCCCATGCCTCGCGCAAGGCTGATTTAACAGGCACTCAAGATTGACACAGGATCCTCCACTCCGCGGGGGCGGTTTACCCTTACGACGCTGGCCATTGTCCTACGCATTGGTGTTAGCCACAATGTCTGAATTACTATCCGCTTTACACTTACCATTGTTCCCATGGCCCGCCTAGTTATGCTGCTGCCCTTTTGCACCGCCGTTCTTCTTTCCCTTCGTCGGCTTCTCATCGTTAGACTCAGGATCCTTGGTACTATCAGAGCTGGCATACTTAACCAGAGTTGCCATAAGTGTTCCCATGTCATTGCAGTGACGCTTGAGCCGTCCCAACATCAGCTTCAAAGGCTTAAATCGGCAATTCCCCTCCAACGTTATGACTGCTGAATTGGCATTGATGCGGTCCGATGAATGCAAGATCTTTGAAACCCGGCGCACCGAATGGGTTGTCGATTCGCCTTCTTCCTGGACACAGGCGGCTAGGTCCATAATTTACATGGGTTGCTTGCATGTGTCCTTGAAGTTCGTTATAAACCGAGTCTTTAACTCAGCCCATGACCCAATGGAATTAGCTGGCAAACTTTTCAGCCAAGTGCGGGTCGTTCCATCCAACATCTTGGGGAAGTACTTAGCACATGCCGCCTCATCTACGTCCAGCATCTCCATCGCCATCTCATATTTTTCGACCCATGAACCAGGAGGTAAATCAACACTGTAATTCAGCACTTTACGCGGACCCTTCAAATCCTTGGGCAGCCGCACATTGCGTAGAGCCAGGGTGAGACACGGCACCCCCAAGAGCTGAAAGCAAGACCTAGTTCCACTGATGTTGTCGGACGAACCGGAGTAAGCTGACGGTTCACGTACTGCACTGCTAACTCGGCTTCTCGGCGCGCTCTACCATTATCCACCACATCCTGAGCATTTGCACCACCACGCGCCGGTCTAGGCCCTCGAGGGGCATCGCGGTTCCGCGCACTGCTTGACACAGTCGGTTCTTCAATATGCCTGCTGTAACTCCGGCTCGGGTGAGGGGTTGAATGAATTCTGTCCCGACTATACGAATAGGCCTGCTGCTGAACCATAGTTGTTTAAAGGAGATCTCTGGCCCGCCGCGTCTCAACCGCCGCTGGAGACTCGCCCTCCATTGGAATAGCGGCCAATAACGATGCCGCAGCGATCATGTTATCCAAAGGGGTGGAGAAGTGACCCGGTGGTGTCGGCATGTACTGCGGCGGGTCATGGGTCTGTCGAGGTGGGTCCATTGCCTGTGGATGATCCGACGCTCCTGTCCCAGGTGCTTCAGTCCAATTTACCACTACCGTATTACTGGTTCCTACTCCTGGAGTGTTGAAGAGATTCATTGCTTCATAAACCGGTGGTAGACGAGACCGATGCCTCCTCCTTAACACGTCGCTTGAAGCATTATGATCCAGCATGTGCCGGTAATTTTCTACCTGAATCCACTGTGCCTGAGAATCTAAAGCGGCCCGCTCATCAGCCATCCTAGTTTCCTCAGTCGCCAAGTCCTCCTTGGCCTGAGCTATCTGATCTCGCAGCTTTGTGACCTCCGCGTTATGCTTATCTTGATTATCCGGGGTAACCTCTATAGTCAGCAATGTCGTCCAGCCGTCCAATAAATCGGACAGGACTTGAGCCGGCCGGCGCGCGGGGCTTCTTGCCCCAGCTGCCGATCCAGAAATCATTGTCGCTGCAGCCAAAGAGTGATGCGTGGGCTGCGTACCGGCCATGAAGATCGCAACACGGTTTGGCGGTTCAAGGGGGTCCGAAATACTGTCGCCATCGGAATAGCCCCCAAACCGGCCATCTTGTAGTCGGTACAGTGATTCGGTCTCACCTGTGGATGATTCGCCATCTGAATAAACGACCGTCTCACCATCGGACACCGGTTCAGACTCCACACCATTGATGAATCCTAAGAACACACGCTTCATGGAAGGCTGAACCCGGGTAGGGCTTGCAAGCTGAGCCATTTCGATGAGGTCCGCACAGATGTCCGTCTTAGGGCCCGGTTCGCCGATCTTGCCAATGAAGACATGAATTCCTCCAAAGGGGACCCGATACCCGTACTCAATTGAGCCGACCTCGGGGCCCCAGCCCGCGTCGTCGATGTAGAGCTTGCCGCGACAACTCTTGGTCATCCGGCCCACTGCGTATCCCTTGAGTCCTTTGAAGTTGCCCTTTAAGAACTCGAAACCATCGTGCGATAGCCCCACGGTGGGCGCCAACTATCGTGGCATTATCATGTCAGATGCCCTAGTGTGAGGACTTATTCATGGAGCCATCGCCACGAGATTAGCTTAAAGGGGTTAAACCGAACAAAGGACACGGGGAGTTTATACTGGTTCGGCCCCTTGTGGTGAAGGTAAAAGCCTACGATCCAGTTGTGGTGGAATTGATGGGGTCTCGATGATCAGGGAGCGAATCTGCTTTACCTGGCTCTCGAGTTGTTATTTCTTGTCCTTGAACAGCCACCGGGTCGTCCCTTTATATACACAGGTTGATACCCGGCGGTTTATAGAATCCCGACGCCGGCTCATACACGTGTCCAGCTCAGTTTCTACCCTTTCCTATCTTAAAAAACAAGTTACATAGTACATGGCGGTTTATGTCTATGGGCCCTAATCCGCCATTAGGCCCCGGGCCTTTAAATCTCTTGTCGTAAAGCGTCATAGTCCTTGTCTTCATGGGCTTCAATACAGATGACTCCTTATGAGTATAACCCGGCCCCTCCTGGGCGGCTTATACTCAATAGTTATATCCCCAACACTTTCTTTTCTTTATGTAATTGGCAATATCGGGATTTTCAATGCAATTCACCGCATAATACATATAAATTTCCTCTAGATCAATATCAAGACACTTCTTAAGGTTAAATTCTGGAATATGCTTAGTTGCACGTTTCATTTATTCATAACCCAAGAGCAAACTAAGTTCATTATGATGAGCAAGGGAAATCAAGTCATCATAATTTTTGGACACGATTCGATCATGAAACAATTTGCATCGGAGATTTATGACCATGTTCATTGCAAAGTTCACAAGTACGGCGGAGATATTTTAAATTTTCAGCACTCACATCTAGCCTTTCTTGCAACTATTTAGTTTCTAAATACTCATGCCTCTTGCAAAATCTATCTTCCCTATTTGGTGTGTACTTGCAAACTCTATGCACTCCACCAAAATTGACATGCTTATAAGAGACATTTTCATCATGACTAGTGCAATCATCATTAGTACCATGGATATTCAAAGAGTTCATACTAACAACATTGCAATCATGTTCATCATTCAGAGATTTAATGCCAAACATTTTATAGACTTCTTATTCTAGCACTTGAGCACATTTTTCCTTTCCATCATTCTCACGAAAGATATTAAAAAGATGAAGCGTATGAGGCAAACTCAATTACATTTTGTTGTAGTTTTCTTTTATAGATTAAACTAGTGAAAAACAAGAAACAAAAAGATTCGATTGCAAGATGCAAAGATATACCTTCAAGCACTCACCTCCCCGGCAACGACACGGGAAAAGAGCTAGATGTCTACTACACAACCTTCTTATTGTAGACGTTGTTGGGCCTCCAAGTGCAGAGGTTTGTAGGACAGTAGCAAATTTCCCTCAAGTGGATGACCTAAGATTTATCAATCCGTGGGAGGGGTAGGATGAACATGGTCTCTCTCAAACAACCCTGCAACCAAATAACAAAGAGTCTCTTGTGTCCCCAACACACCCAATACAATGGTAAATTCTATAGGTGCACTAGTTTGGCGAAGAGATGGTGATACAAGTGCAATATGGATGGTAGATATAGGTTTTTGTAATCTGAAATTATAAAAACAGAAAGGTAACTAATGATAAAAGTTAGCAGAAACGGTATTGCAATGCTAGGAAACAAGGCCTAGGGTTCATACTTTCACTAGTGCAAGTTCTCTCAACAATAATAACATAACTGGACATATAAACTATCCCTCAACATGCAACAAAGAGTCACTCCAAAGTCACTAATAGCGGAGAACAAACGAAGAGATTATTGTAGGGTACGAAACCACCTCAAAGTTATCCTTTCTGATCGATCTATTCAAGAGTCCGTATTAAATAACACGAAGCGATTCTTTCTGTTCGATCTATCATAGAGTTTGTACTAGAATAACATCTTAAGACACAAATCAACCAAAACCCTAATGTCACCTAGATACTCCAATGTCACCTCAAGTATCCGTTGGCATGATTATACGATATGCATCACACAATCTTAGATTCATCTATTCAACCAACACAAAGTACTTCAAAGAGTGCCCCAAAGTTTCTACCGGAGAGTCAAGACGAAAACGTGTGCCAACCCCTATGCATAAGTTCATTGAACCCAACATACATCAAGTAGATCAAGTGAATATCCCATTGTCGTCATAGATAAGCACGGTAAGACATACATCAAGTGTTCTCAAATCCTTAAAGACTCAATCCGACAAGATAACTTCAGGGGGAAAACTAAATTCATCACAAGAGAGTAGAGGGGAAGAAACATCATAAGATCCAACTATAATGCCAAAGCTCGTGGTACTTCAAGATAGTACCATCTCAAGAACACGAGAGAGAGAGCTCAAACACATAGCTACTAGTACATACCCTCAGCCCTGAGGGTGAACTACTCCCTCCTCGTCATGGAAAGCACCGGGATGATGAAGATGGCCACCGATGAGGGATCCCCCCTCCGGCAGGGTGCCGGAACGGGCTCCCGAGGTGTTTTTGGTGGCTACAGAGGCTTGCGGTAGCGGAACTCCCAATCTATTGTGCTCCCCGATGTTTTTAGGGTATATGGACATATATAGGCGAAAGAAGTTTGTCAGGGGAGCCACGAGGGGCCCACGAGGGTGGGGGGCGCGCCCAGGGTGTAGGGCGCACCTCCCTGCCTTGTGGCCACATCGAAGCTTCCCTGACATCTGCTCCAGGTCTCCTGGATTGCTTCCGTTCCAAAAGTAACTCTCCCAAAGGTTTCATTCCATTTGGATTCCGTTTGATATTCCTTTTCTTCGAAACACTGAAATAGGCAAGAAACAACAATTTGGGCTCGGCCTCCGGTTAGTCCCAAAAATGATATAAAAGTGTATAGTAAAGCCCATAAACATCCAAAACATGTAATATAATGGCATGGACCAATAAAAAATTATAGATACGTCGGAGACGTATCACAAGGAACATGAGTAAACCCTGACGGAAATCCTAAGATGCACGAAAAGATTCACCCTCATCATGCTTCATGAAACGGACGAAGCGATCATTACCCAATGGTTGGGGTGGAAGCTGTAGCAGCGAGAACCTAACTGCAGCATCTGTGAGCTAAAAAGACCGACAAAACGAATCCAGGGCTGCGCTGACCTGACTAGCACTCCATGCGCTTGAAGCCACTGAACCACATCTTCCTTAGCAGCACCAATCTGATTGGGTGGAGGGATAGGCCTTACCTCAGCAAGCATGAACTCCTCCTGACGGCGCACAATTGGGGTATGTGGTGTCACAAAAGTTCTCGGCACCCGATCTCCCCCACCATGTCCGATGTGGTGACCAGCCGGAACGTACGCAGAGGATCCAGGTGGAAGTTTGCCATCGGAAAAGAGCGCCCACGCTCCGCCGATGGCGAGTGCAGCGGCGGAGGAGGTGTTGCAGGCGGCAAAGTCGAAGGTGTCTTGGGTCCAAGGCTGATGGAACTGGATGATGGAGTAAATGTGGAAGTGCAAGGGAGGTCCAAGTTTGCTAAAAGCGATGTTAGTGAGATATTCTCGCGGTGCGCCTTGGAAGTTGCAACGTTACCGGGTTTTGGTAGCCAAACCAGGCCCAGGATCCGAGCAAATCCGTTACAATCTTTCTGAATATGCCCCACCCATAGGCAAGAGATACACCAAAGTTTGGACGTGCAAGCTGAAGCAAAATGACCCTTTCTTAAGCACTTCTGGCATGTATGAATTTCCTTAACCATTTCAGATACCAAATTATCAAAATCCTCCCTGGCTTGCTGTGAAGATGGAATATGAGATGGCCCAATAGGGGACGCCGGCTCGGCCCGGTCCGTTGGCCCAGAAGAGGACGCCAGCTCAGCCCGGTCCATGGAACATACAGAAGATGTCCCAACATGGTCTTGTACGTCCATATTCAAAGAACCAGAACTCCCGCCCGAGAAGGACGCCGTCAGATCAGCCGGAGATAGCAAATCCTGCACCGTGCCAAAAGATATGGATGGCCTCCTCGACGTCCACCGGAGGTTCACCGGCAAAGTGGGATGAATGACTACCCTCTCATGCGATAACCCGCATCCTCAGTAGTTAAGATTCAATTCTTAGAGGCAGGATAACGATAACCACAACAAGACGGGTAGTTTTGGAAAGTTGCAAATGATATCTTCTTGCCAATTGAACGAGATGATCTAAGTGATGACTTAGCCGGCTTGGAATGCATAGCTAACCAAACAAGAGAAGCACGCCGCTTGGAAGGACTAACAATGATCCATTCCGCATCACATTCCAATTTCCAAATCTTAAACTCACGACCCCAATTTGGGCCTCCGTTACCCCAAAGATGAAAGTAACATTTGAAGTGCTCACAAGAAAAGGATCTAAGACCGAGAATAATCATAGCAACAGCCTTGCACAAAACTTGAAAACCAAATACCTTATCCTTGATCAGGAACACCATGAACTCAATAGCCAAGCCACCAATGGCCTCCTCAAGTGTCACAGCCACCGATTCCTCATTAAGGTGAAAATCATGTCGCCGAAAAGAGACCACCATGGTAAAGAAATCCGTGCCATCCATGGGGTGCACCAAAAAACCCGTAGATTGAAAAACCTTATCAGCAAAACCAGACCCTCGGAGAAGTCCAAGCCAAGGGTGGATCCATCATTGGAACCCATGAAAGATGGGTATGGGCGTGTGGATCCTAGCACGCTGAAGAGATCTACTAAATTTGAAAATAGTTGGTATGAACCATAGCTACAAAACCTGACCTGAGTACAATTCTTCTTCTACTTTAAGCGTTGAGTTGGGATTCAGAGTGGTGGTCCTCGTGCTTTCGGCACTGCAGTTCCCTTACTAACTCCTCATGTTTGGGTGGTCTGTGGTTGAGACAGTGCTGTGTCAACTAGAACTGAGTTACTATCTTCTCGGGTTGGGGTTAGAAGGGGTGTAGCTGGTTCTCTGTCCAACTGGGTAGGGGTACAATCTGCGAGAGTCCAGGTTATGTGTGGTGGGGCTGGTGCTTGGGCAAGTACAACCATGGTTCTATCTGCATCGACTGGTAGCACTATCTTTTTTAAAGACCGTGTTGTTACTCCCTTAGATACTGCCATCACCCTCCCCAATTCAAATGGCTGATAAACAAGAAAAGTAATTGTATGTACAAACATTGTATGATAGATAGGTGCAATGGGTAGTGGGGAATAAAAGAGGGCATGAAATAATTCACATTTATGTTGTCTAACCAAACAGGATAGCATGACACAATTTCACATATGTGATGGCTAACTAAACAGGATAGCATGACACAATTTCACATATATGTCGTCTAACTAAAAAGGATGTAAACACGTAGTTAAAAATATGATAATTATGTAAACATAATGACATGATATAACTATATAATGTATTCATTAAATAGGTTGGCATGCCGTAATTCACATACATGCCACCTATGGAAACATAATAGCATGATATAATTCACCGATAGAATGACATAATTCAAAATATGATGATTGTAAACACTAAACAGGATAAGAGGATATAACTATATGATATCTCTATTAAATGGGTTGGCATGCCATAATTCACATAGATGTTATCTATGTAAACATGATGGCGTGATATAATTCAAATATATGATTTATATACTAAGCAACTAAGTAGATGGCAATCACATATATGATGTAAAAACTAAGCAATTCAAGACAACATGCATGACATGAGTAATATAACCATGCCAAGTTTAAGCATAGACCTCAGGAGGAAATAGGACTGGTCATCTGTCTCTGAATGCTCCTCTGAGGAGCTATCTAAACCAGCAAGATGTCTGCTTCAACAGGTAGCATTGTCTGCTTTGAATACCTTGTTTTCACTGCAGATACTTTCATCACCGCTTCAAATGGCCGATGCACATGAAGAGTAGTTGAATATACAAATATTGTCAACACATGGAACACATAATACAAAAAAGGACAGCATGATATGATTCACATATATGATGATTGGCTAAGCATCATGGCATTGCATAATTCACATATATAATGCCTTGCGACAAGATAGCATTGCATAATTCACATATATAATGTCTTGCAACAAGATGGCATTGCATAATTCACATATATGGTAATTAGACACTAAACAGGTGGAATTCATACAAAGCATGTGTAAACTAAGCAAATGACATAGCAATGCAAGACACCATACGCATGATATGAGCAATATAACCCTGCCAAGTTAGAGCATACACCTCGGGGGAAAATAGGACTGGTCATCTATCTCTGAATCCTCCTCTGAGGAGCTATCTGTAAGAAGCGAGATATGCCCTTCGTCAGATAGCATAGTCTGCTCCGAAGACCTTGTTTTCTCTCCAGAATTTTCAATCGCCGTGTCTAATGGTTGATGCACATGAAGAGTAGTTGAATGTACTAACATTGTTTACAAATGTAATGCGTAATGAAAAAAGGATGGCATGATATAATTCACATATAAGATGACTGGGTAAGCAGGATGGCATTTCAAAATTCACATATATGATTCCTGTCTAAACAAGATGGCATTGCATAATTCACATATACGATAAAGAAACTAAACAGATGGCATTCACACAAAGCATGTCTAAACTAAGAAGATGACATATTTGATGTATAAAGTAAGCAATGCAGGGCACCATATGCATGATATTACCAACATCAGCATGCCAAGTTAGAGCGAATAACTCAGGGGGTAAATATGAGTGATCTTCTCCTTCTGAATCCCCCTCAGAACAGTTGTCTTCCTCTTGATTAAAATCCGAAATGAGTGGAGGGGGATGCCTTTGCACCCACCATGGAGCGACGTCTGCATGAAATATTATTTCCACGCAAGGCTCGTCTCTTTTGCTCTACATGTTCAGCTCCATTGTGTACCATAACTGACATGCATACGAATAAAACATAGTGAGATTATGTAAGGAGTGCATGCAAAAATCTAGAGTGATGGTATCAACATGTGGATAGACCCAAAACCAATGATAGCAGGCAGATAATGGCTTCAGTTAAAAAGTATAGATAATGGCTTCTTTACTGTTTGTTTCCCACCCAACATGAAACTCATAGTAGACACCAGAGATTAACCAGATAGTGGATAGATACTACTGATTGCGGCCCTGATATGTACCCCACAACCATTTAAACACTCAAGTCTGAGCTTTAGTTTGGAGCTGACTCAGAGTCTAATTGGTGAACATGCTCGTAAAGTAGCATGTAATATTAAGCAATGCATAACGTAAGCAGAACCAAAAGAGTACGACCTCTCTCGTGGACCCGTGTAGTCCTCGAGGTCATCTGCTCGGTTGATGATGGAAATGTAGTTGTCATGGCTGCCGGCGGCAGGAAAGAAGATCTAAGGCGGCAAAAGATAGTCTAGAGGCCGGATCACTACTGTGGTTGACCCTTCTGTCCTTGTAGCTGCAGAACTGGGGTGGACAACGTCTCAGCAGGAGTGGGATAAACAACACAAGGTTTTCTTTGACAACTATCTGTAAGAGAAGTAATTCTGTAAGGGCTCGTTTGAATTGGAGGATTCTAACAACAGAGGGATAGGATAGGAATGCACGTGCAAAACAGAGAATTTAAAAACACAGGAATTGGAAGATCACAAGAATTCTGGGTGTTTGTTTCACAATAATTGGAAGATTACGGGATGCAAAGAAGCATGGTGAGATTAAGTCAAACCACAAGAAATGTACGGTTATAATGCTATGATGCTACTATCTCTTAGTCTTGTGCTTCATGAATAGGAATTTGAAAAGGAGGACAAGTGGGTATTAAAATTCCTACGGTTTTTCTTTCAAGGAGACACGAAAGGAACAAATCCTATAGTTTTCCTTTGCTCCATTCCTTTGAACCAAATGCATGAATAGTAGTACCATAGGAAACTTTCCAATTCCTATGTTTTTCCTTCACTTTTCCTTTGAAGCACTAGCGATTCTAGAAGGCAGGCTTGAGCAGGGAAAAGCCTAAACTCAAAATGTTTTTGTGCAACTTCTACCACTTTGGACCCAAGCCACTGCCCTACTAGCTGAACTCCCAGGCCCATCTACAAATGCACAGCTCAAACGCGCAGAGATAAAAAATGATGGCATTCAAGAGAGTCCATCACAGATAGCTAAGTTGCCTGGCACCCCACTGCTTGTCATATAGTAGGAGAAACTAATCGTATTTCACGTTACTACGTGTGATCATAGGACAATATATATAACATGTAGAGTAAAAAGGCGATGCAACAAGTGTACAACCTCTTTTGCGAAGCCATGTTGATCTCAATGCAATTTGGCTGGAGGAGGAGGGGAAGAAGATCTTAGGCATCTGGAGATGGAGCCCGGGGCACTGCTCCATTGGGATGGAAGGTTTCGTCATTGGAGCAGCTCGGGTGAGTTGTACGACAGCGAGGCTGAAGCAGGACAAGAGAGACAACATTAACGTGAGTGGAATTCTAGTAGCATCTCCAATAGATGACGTAAAATACATAACCACAAAGTGCTAGATGTAAAATACATCAGCTGCTCATCTCTGAACTTAATAGTCGAACTGAATTTAACTGTCAAAACTGAATTTAATTGTCAAAACTGAATTTTGCTGTCGAAACTAAATTTTACTGTCGAAACTGAACGCACTAGTAGCAGAAAAGCTGTAGCAGCAGCAGCAGTGCGTGCGAGAGCCGGGGCAGCTGGTCGTGTAGCAGAATCTCGGGTAGCAGCTGTAGGGGCTTGAGGGAGAGTAGGATCTGCTGCTCATGCTGCAGCAGCGTGCGCAAGAGTAGAGAAGCAGCATAAGCAAGTGCAAGAGCGAGAGCAGCAGCGCAAGCAAGAGCAAGAGCAGACCAAGCAGGGGACCGAGAGCAAGAGCAGACCAGCAGCGCGAGCGAGAGCCAAAGCAGCAGCATCTCCTACTGATGTGGATGTCGCCATGGAGGGAGCGATGCCATGGAGGAAGTGGCCAGCAACGCCGCCGTGGATGGAGCTGCACCATGTCGGCTCGGGACGGAGTGCCAGTAGTACTATGAGATCGAATCATATAGTAGATCCTCTTTGGTGGCACAGATTAGGCCTCAGCTTCATCCGAGGAGTCAGTGATGATGCTGATCTTCCGGGTGTAGGTGAAGATGGCGGTGTGGGAATGAAGGTGGCGTGAAAGATGAGGAGAACATCGGTGCAGCTCCCTGGAGGTGGAGGATGGGGTGGCTGAACTGGCGGGACAACGAGATCGACGATGGATCCTCATCTGGTGCGATGGATGAGGGATGTCGTAGTGTTCATGTGGACGACATCGTCGGTGAAGAGGCTCCGGCTGGGTCGCGGACGGAGGAGGGTGTCGGGCTTCGTGGGTTTTCGCGGCCTCGTTGTACAATGAGTGGGCAGATGGGATGGGAGGGGGAACCGTGGCTTAGGGATCCGCTTGTCCAAAATGTGGGGTAAGTTATGAAAGTACCCCCATTGATTTGAGCTAGGTTGTTCTTTTGGTTTAGCATTATCACGGGCATTTCACGTGTCGGGATTTCACAGGAGGTGGGAGTTTTCGCGCGCTTTGTAATTTTGGGATAGCAAGGCGCGGGTTGAGATGGAGGGAGTTTTCGGAGCACAACAAGACAAATATATATCTTAAATATTTCGGTGTAACAAGGCGCGGGTTGAAATTTCCGGACAAGCCCAACGTGCAATGTACCAAATCAATTCACACTTCCCTCGACAAAAAAACAAAAATAAATAAATTCGCACAACACAAGAGGGTCTAGTCCCGTTTACCGTACCAAATCAATTCGCACTACAAATGCCATTCAAAACATTGAATTCATGTTATGTTCAATTAAAATATTTCGCTACGTGTATAATGCATGCAACCTGCTAATCAAATGAACGTTTTAGTGCATTCCAGACGTATATACTACCGCTTCAATATGAACTAAATTTGAATTCGTTTCTCTATTTGAATAAGATCTACAATCATGATTGTTGTCAAGTTAAACCATTTGAATTCGTTTCTCTATTTTAATAAGATCTACAATCATCATTGTTGTCAAGTTAAACCATCATTTGTATATTATCTTCACATCACACCACATGATTACTGTCGAGTTAGATATGAACTATGTGTACTATATAAACTCGAACTCGATTTTTTAAGCCACTTTATGTTGATTTCAAATCATAGTACATTTCAAGATCTAGATAGATCTTCATAATCTAAACCATGTCTCATATGTATAATGTGTATATCACATAATGTATGGTGCCCCGCCCCTACGCCTACAACTATTTAGATGTGAGTTGCAAAGGCCACACATTATCACAAATGAAATATGAGATTGTTCGATATATAGTATGGTTTAGATTGTTTGATATTTAGTTGTGAGCTGCAAACGCCACACATTATCACAAATTCAAATAAAATGTGAGATTTTTTGATGTATAGTATGGTTTAAATTGTTTCATATTTAGCTGTGAGTTGCAAACGCCACACATTATCACATTATGGTATAACATGTCCAAAACCACACCACGCGTATCACCGCTATATTCATGCATGCATACATTTATAACACTATGATCTCCTTTTCAAATATATGAATCCACTTTCAAATCAAATTATGATCTTTGTTAGTATCTTACAAACACACAATCCTCTAACCTTTGTAGCTAGCACTAACTTTCTCTCGTGCATGCACACACCCTCCTCACCCTCCCCCTCCCTGAGCATTCTACCCATCGCACACATTATTTTTTTTACTTTAAGTCGTTCTCCCACGGTCTCCACAACTCCTTTCTGACACACACCGATCGATAAACCTCTCCAGCGATGTCTGCCTACCACATACACATGCACCTTCCATCTCCTCCTTTCTGTGTCCAAGGCTCGTGTTTCTCATACGGTCCCACACACGTGTAGACTCTCGCCCCTATTTTCATCGATCTCACAATCGCACACTCCTCCCCCTATCTAGCTAGTAGGCCTCTCGCACTACCTTTAGCTCCATTCTATCTGTCTGTCCGTCTCGCTGGGCCTTATTTGCATCTAACAAATTGATGTACACCGACCGATCTCCGGCTATACATGTGTCTAGCTAGGTCGTTATAACTTGTTTCCCACTCGCCGATCGATCTACCTCATTAGTTATGTCTCTCCCTTCCTCCGACACACAACAATTGATCTACCGATCTAGTTAGCACTACAAAAAATACACTTCCGTGATGATACGTGTTTGTCGCAGTAGTTTACGTTTTTGTCATGCATGTACATCCATGACGATTTTATGACAGAATCAAGATAGTCATAACTGTGCTATCGTACAAGTGTTCCTTGACATTAGCAAAAGTATCATCACGGAAGTGTCCACTTCCATGACGATAAATCGCATGTCATAGAAGTGCTTTCGTCAAGGGTGACCAACATGTGGCATCCATCGTCAAGGGTCACCGTTAAGCTACCGGGTCTGCTTTTGGATCCGATAGCCCGTTAATAGCCCGGACCAATGGGGATTTTCCACGTGTAAAATTCTCATTGGCCGGAGAAAACACGTATTGGCTCACCGTTGGGACAGATGTCATCCACTCATTGGACAGGAGGCGCCTATGATACGTCGACACGTGGCACGACCCAACAGAGGCCTACTCCAGTGAAAAGGCCGGCCCGTTTGACTTGGTCAAAAGGTAACGGGTTGGCCCACGGAAAGCCTGTTAACGGCCTGTTCGTATATAGCCCATATATGACCCGCTAACTCACGGCCCATTACAGCCTATCGGAATTAAGCCCAGTAGCTTCATCTGGGTCGTCTGATGACCCACAAGTATAGGGGATCTTTCGTAGTCCTTTCGATAAGTAAGAGTGTCGAACCCAACGAGGTGCAGAAGGAAATGATAAGCGGTTTTCAGTAAGGTTTTCTCTACAAGCACTGAAATTGTAGGTAATAGATAGTTTTGGGATAAGATAAATTGTAATGAGTAACAAGCAATGATAGTAAATAAAGTGCAGCAAGGTGGCCCAATCCTTTTTGTAGCAAAGGATAAGCCTGGAAAATTTCTTATAATGAGGAAAGAGCTCCCGAGGACACATGGGAATTATCGTCAAGCTAGTGTTCGTCACGCTCGTATGGTTCGCGTTCGGTACTTTGATAATTTGATATGTGGGGGACCGGTGCTTGGGTACTGCCCTTACTTGGACAAGCATCTCACTTATGATTAACCCCTATTGCAAGCATCCGCAACTACGAAAGAAGTATTAAGGTAAACCTAACCACAGCATTAGACATATGGATCCAAATCAGCCCCTTACGAAGCAACGCATAAACTAGGGTTTAAGCTTCTGTCACTCTAGAAACCCATCATCTACTTATTACTTCCCAATGCCTTCTTCTAGGCCCAAATAATGGTGAAGTGTCATGTAGTCGACGTTCACATAACACCACTAGAGGAAAGACAACCTACATCTCATCAAAATATCGAACGAATACCAAATTCACATGACTACTAATAGCAAGACATCACCCATGTCCTCGGGGACAAACGTAACTACTCACAAAGCATATTCATGTTCATAATCAGAGGAGTAATAATATGCATTAAGGATCTGAACATATGGTCTTCCACCAAGTAAACCAATTAGCATCAACTACAAGGAGTAATCAACACTACTATCAACCCGTAGGTACCAATTTGTGGTTTTGATACAAGATTGGATACAAGAGATGAACTAGGGTTTTGAGAGGAGATGGTGCTGGTGAAGATGTTGATGGAGATTGACCCCCTCCCGATGAGAGGATCGTGGGTGATGACGACGGTGATGATTTCTCCCTCCCACAGGGAAGTTTCCCCGGTAGAATAGCTCTGCCGGAGCTCTAGATTTGTTCCGCCAAGGTTCCCCCTCGTGGCGGTGGAGTTTCGTCCTGTAAGCTTGCCCACTATTTTTTCTAGGTTAAAAGCCTTCATATAGCAGAAGATGGACACCAGAGGGCCACCTGGGGGCCCAGGAGACAGGGGGCGCCCTAGTAGGGGTGGGCGTGCCCCCCACCCTCCTGGCCAGGGTGTGGGCCCCCTCTGGTGTTTCTTTCGCTCAATAATTCTTATTAATTCCCAAAATAAGTTCCGTGGAGTTTCAGGATTATTGCAGCAGTGCATAATAGGTTTCCAATGTTTGCTCCTTTTCCAACCAGAATTCCAGATGCAGGCATTCCCCCTCTTCATGTTAAACCTTGTAAAATAAGAGAGAATAGCCATAAGTATAGAGATATATGTGTAATAACAGCCCATAATGCAATAAATATTGATATAAAAGCATGATGCAAAATGGACGTATCAACTCCCCCAAGCTTAGACCTCGCTTGTCCTCAAGCGGAAGCCGATGTCGAAAAATATGTCCACATGTTTAAAGATAGAGGTGTCGATAAAAATATAATACGGACATGAGTGCATCATGATCATTCTTATAATAGCAACATATAAAGATTTTGTCATTTGATTTCCCATGCTCACGTAACAATCAATTCACAATGTCAAGTATGGTCAGAAACTTCATTGGGAACTAACTAACTATAATCTCAGTCATTGAAGCAATTGCAATTTATCATAACATCAGAAAGAGTCAAGAATAGAGCTTTTCAGCAAGTCCACATACTCAACTATCATGTAGTCTTCTACAATTGCTAACACTCACACGGTACATCTGGTTATAGAGTTTCAACCGGACACTGAGAAAGATAGGGTCTTATTGTGTTGCCTCCCAACGTATTCACCTTTAGGTGATGTCAACAATAATAGTTCATGCTAACTTACATCCAATTGGATATATAGATATATATATATATATATATATATATATATCATGATCTTTCAAACATGAGAAGGTTGCCAAAGGATAAAATGAAAAAGGGAAAGGTGAAGATCACCTTGACTCAAGCATAACATATAGTAAAAGATAGGCCCTTCGCAGAGGGAAGTAGAGGTTGTCATGTGCTTTAGGGTTGGATGCATGAAATCTTAATGCAAAAGAACGTCACTTTATATTGCCACTTGTATGTGGACCTTTATTATGCAGTCCGTCGCTTTTATTGCTTCCACAACAAGATCGTATAAAGCTTATTTTCTCTGCACTAATAAGTCATACATATTTAGATAGCAATTTTTATTGCCTGCAACATGAAAACTTACTTGAAGGATCTTACTCAATCCATAGGTAGGTATGGTGGACTCTCATGGCAAAACTGGGTCTAAGGATATTTGGAAGCACAAGTAGTATCTCTACTTGGTGCAAGGAATTTGGCTAGCATGAGGGGGAAAGGCAAGCTCAACATGTTTGGAAGGTCTATGACAATATACTTTAACTGAGATGTGAGAAAACATAAACCATTACGTTGTCTTCCTTGTCCAACATCAACTCTTTTAGCATGTCATACTTAATGAGTGCTTCACAATCATAAAAGACGTCCAAGATAATATATTTGTATGTGAAACCTCTCTTTCGTTATTACTTCCTATTAATTGCAGCCATGACCAAAACTACGTTTGCCAACTCTCAACAACCTTTATGCCTCATACTTTCTATGTGTGAAGTCATTACTATCCATAAGATCAATATGAACTCTTTTATTCTTTTTATTATTTCTACGTTCTCAAGATCATAGCAAAAGCAAAGCCCTTGACTCTACACTAATCTTTATTATGGATAGCTCACGGACTCGAACACATAAAGAGATCACAAAGCGAAACTCAAAACTACTTGATATCAAAATTTCAATCTACTAGATCAAGATACTACTAAAAGGATTGAACTAAATAAAATGGTAAAGATAGGAGTGTGATGGTGATACGATACCGGGGCACCTCCCCAAGCTTGGCAGTTGCCAAGGGGAGTGCCCATACCGAAGTGATTATGTCGTCGGAGGTGGTGAAGTAGGAGTTTTTGATGATGTAGGCTTATCGTCCATCTTCCAAGGCATAGGCTCACCATAATAGAAGGATGATCGAGTCTCCGGGATCCTTAAATCTGCAGCCAAACTCATCCTCTTGAATCTATATTCATACTCACAGTTCTGGTTTTGCAGGTTATAGATTTGGGCTTGGAGGTGCTCGATTTTCTCTTGAAGCTTGAAGATGGTCTCCCCAATGACTTTGGCATCTAGCTTGTGGTTATTGGTGAACTCTGTGATCATCATCTGGTTGGCGTTGAGTCCACGCTCCACCATCCCACAGCATCGAGCTTTGTCTCCACGCTTCCGGTAGGCCTTGGTCCCTCCACACCACAGATGTGCAGCACCCCCTCACGCATCTCAATGGTTTGAGGGTGTTGCAGCACCTCCGCGAGATAGGGGTTGATAACCCTCTCGAAAAACTTGTCCTTGGGAGTGCTTGGGGACGTCATGATGCTCTAGATCTGAAACAGAAACAGCTTGAAACGAAAACAGAGGATATTTGCATGATACGGTGGTCAAAACCTTCAGGAGTTTCTATAACGAATTTTTATCGACCAAAATTCGTAACGTGCAAGAAAACAGAGTCCGGGAGGCACACGAGGTGGACACGAGACAGGGGGCGCGCCCAGGAAGGGTGGGCGTGCCCTCCACCCTCGTGGAGGCCTCGTGTCCTTCCCGAACTACTTCTTTCTTTTTAAAATTCATAAATATCCCAAAACTGATAAAAATTGCCATTAGAATTGTTTTGGAGTCGGTTTACTTAGCGTACCACATACCTATTCCTTTTCGGGGTCTGGAACATTTTGGTAAGTGTCCCTTATGTATTCCTCTGGGGTTATGGTTTCAATAATATTAGTTTCAACATTGATAGGGTTACTTGAGATATAATGTTTAAATCTTTGACTGTTAACCACCCTCGGACTCGTGCCTTCGAAGTTGTTGATTTTTATGGCACCGGAACGGTAGACCTCCTCGATAATGTAAGGAACTTCCCATTTAGAGAGAAGTTTCCCTGCAAAAAATCTTAAATGAGAGTTGAATAATAACACATAATCACCTACGTTAAACTCACGCTTTTGTATCCTTTTGTCATGCCAGTGTTTGACTTTTTCTTTGAATAGATTGGCATTCTCATAGGATTGAGTTCTCCATTCATCAAGTGAGCTAATATCAAATAACCTCTTCTCACCGGCAAGTTTGAAGTCATAGTTGAGCTCTTTAATAGCCCAATATGCTTTATGTTCAAGTTCTAGAGATAAGTGACATGCTTTTCCATAAACCATCTTATACGGAGACATACCCATAGGATTTTTGTATGCAGTTCTATAGGACCATAATGCATCATCAGGTTTCTTGGACCAATTCTTTCTAGATCTATTGACAGTCTTTTGCAAAATTAATTTGAGCTCTCTATTGCTGAACTCTACTTGACCACTAGACTGCGGGTGATAAGGAGATGTGATTCTATGATTAACATCATACCTAGCAAGCATCTTAGGAAAAGCACTATGAATAAAATGTGAACCACCATCAGTCATAAGATATCTAGGGACTCCAAACCTCGGAAAAATAAATATTTAAGCATTTTAATAGAAGTGTTATGATCAGCACTACTAGTTGGAATAGCTTCTACCCACTTTGTAACGTAATCAACAACAACTAAAAAATGTGTGTAACCATTAGAGGCAGGAAAAGGTCCCATATAATCAAAGCCCCAAACATCAAACGGTTCAATAACAATAGAAAAATTCATAGGCATTTCTTGACGTCTACTAATATTATGAATTATTTGACATTCATCACAAGATAAGACAAACTTACGACCATCTTTGAAGAGAGTAGGCCAATAAAAACCAGATTGCAATACCTTATGTGCAATTCTATCTCCAGCGTGGTGTCCTCCATATGATTCCGAGTGACACTTGTGTAGGCTCTGTTCCTGTTCATGCTCAGGTACACAACGTCTAATAACACCATCTACTCCTTCTTTATAAAGGTGTGGGTCATCCCAGAAGTAATGACTTAAATCATAAATGAACTTTTTATTTTGCTCGTATGTGAAACTAGGTGGTATAAATTTAGCAACAATGTAATTAGCATAATCAGCATAACAAGGAGCAGTTCAAGAAGCATTAATGACCGCTAATTGTTCATCAGGAAAGCTATCATCAATAGGTACTGGCTCATCAAGAACATTCTCTAACCTAGACAAGTTGTCTGCAACGGGGTTCTCAGCTCCCCTTCTATCAATAATTTGCAAATCAAATTATTGGAGCAAGAGAACCCATCTCATGAGTCTAGGCTTAGCATCTTTCTTTTCCATAAGATATTTAATAGCAGCATGATCAGTGTGAATAGTAACTTTGGAATCAATAATATAAGGTCTAAACTTATCACATTCAAACACGACTGCTAAGAACTCTTTTTCAGTAGTAGCATAATTTCTCTGGGCAGTATCATGAGTCTTACTAGCATACTGGATAACATTCAATTTCTTATCAACTCTTTGCCCTAGAACAGCACCTACAGCATAATCACTAGCATCACACATAATTTCAAAGGGTAAATTCCAATCAGGTGGCTGAACAATAGGTGCAGTGATCAAAGCTTTCTTAAGTATTTCAAATGCTTCTACACAATCATCAACAAAGACAAAAGGAATATCTTTTTGCAATAAATTAGTCAGAGGCCTAGAGATTTTATAAAAGTCCTTAATGAACCTCCTACAAAACCGGCAAGACCAAGGAAACTTCTTATACCTTTTATGTCCTTGGGACATGGCATCTTTTCAATAGCATCAACTTTAGCTTCATCAACTTCAATATCTCTCTCGGAAATCTTATGCCACAAGACAATGCCTTCATTAACCATAAAGTGGCACTTTTCCCAATTCAAGACGAGACTAGTGTCTTCGCATCTCTGCAAAACTCGATCAAGGTTGCTCAAGCAGTCATCAAAAGAGGATCCATAAACGGAAAAATCATCCATGAATACCTCACAAATCTTTTCACAAAAGTCGGAGAATATAGCCATCATGCATCTTTTAAAGGTAGCAGGTGCATTACATAAACCGAAAGCCATACGTCTATAAGCAAAAGTACCGAAAGGGAAAGGAAAAGTAGTTTTAGATCGATCCTTCGCTGATACAGGTATTTGAGAGAAACCAGAATGACCGTCTAGAAAGCAGAAATGTGTGTGTTTGGATAGTCTTTGTAGCATTTGATCAATAAAAGGTAAAGGGTAATGATCTTTCTTAGTAGCGTTATTTAATTTACGGAAATCAATTACCATCCTATAACCTGTAAGGAATCTTTCTAGCATCAATTCATCTTTATCATTAGGAACAACGGTAATACCTCCCTTTTTAGGAACACAATGGACAGGGCTTACCCAATCACTATCAGCAATGGGATAAATTATACCTGCCTCAAGGAGCTTTAATATCTCCTTTCTTAGCACTTCTTTCATCTTAGGATTCAATCATCGTTGAGGATCTCTAACTGGTTTGGCATTGTCACGCCCAATATGCGATACTATCCTAAAGAGACTCGAAGGTCCCACCAAGGATAGAACCGCATATTGATACGCTTTTGCAAGGTGGATATCATTACATCAACATTACATAATAGATGGGGATACATACAAAAAGCATACAATGCCACACGAATACAACATCATCATACATAAGAGCACCATCCGACTACGGATGAAACACAAACAGAAACTCAAACGACATCCACCCTGCTCGCCCAGGCTGCCGACCTGGAACCTATCCCCTGATCGGAGAAGAAGCAGAAGACGAACTCCAAAACAAGCAAACATCACTCTCGCGTCATGATCATCGCATAACCTGTACCTGAAACTGTTGTTGTAGTAATCTGTGAGCCACGAGGACTCAGCAATCCCATTACCATGGGTATCAAGACTAGCAAAGCTTAATGGGAAAGGAAGGGGTAAAGTGGTGAGGTTGCAGCAGCGGCTAAGCAAGTATGGTGGCTAACATATGCAAATGAAAGCGAGAAGAGAAGCAAAGGAACGGTCGTGAAGCTAGCAATGATCAAGAGGTGATCCTGAACTCCTATTTACGTCAAACATAACACAGAAACCGTGTTCACTTCCCGGACTCCGCCGAAAAGAGACCATCACAGCTACACACTCGGTTGATGCGTTTTAGTTCGGATCTGGTGTCAAGTTATCTACAACCGGACATTAACAAATTCCCATCTGCCACATAACTGCGGGCACGGCTCTCGAAAGTTTATAGCCTGCAGGGGTGTCCCAACTTAGCCCATGACAAGCTCTCGCGATCAACGAAGGAATAGACCTTCTCCCAGGAAGACCCGATCAGTCTCGGAATCCCGGTTTAGAAGACATTCCGACAATGGTAAAACAAGACCAGCAAAGCCGCCAGATGCGCCGACAATCCCGATAGGAGCTGCACATATCTCGTTCTCAGGGCAACACCGGATAAGTCAAGCTACGAGTAAAACCAGACTTCGAGTTTCCCCGAGGTGGCCCCGCAGGTTGCTCGTTTCGGACCAACACTTTGACAAGCACTGGCCCGGGGGGGCTAAAATAAAGATGACCCTTGGGTTGGCCGACCCAAGGGAAGGGTATAGCTGGTGGTGAGGCAAATGGTAAAACCAAGGTTGGGCCTTGCTGGACAAGTTTTATTCAAAGCGAACTGTCAGGGGGGTCCCATAAATCACCCGACCACGTTAGGAACGCAAAATCCAGGAACATAACACCGGTATGACGGAAACTAGGGCAGCAAGAGTGGAACAAAACACCAGGCATAAGGCCGAGCCTTCCACCCTTTACCAAGTATATAGATGCATTAATAATATAAGAGACATTGTGATATCCCAACATAACCCTGTCCACCATGAAGCAATCTTCAACTTCACCTGCAACTAGCAACGCTATAAGAGGGGCTGAGCAAAGCGTTAACATAGCCAAACAACAGTTTGCTAGGAAGGGTGTCAAAGGTTAGAGGTTCATGGCAATTTGGGAGGCTTGAAGAACAAGTAATAGGTTGCGCAGTAAAGCGATAGAACGAAGCAACTAGCATAGCAATGATAGTAGTGAGATCCAGGGTGATGGTCATCTTGCCTGAAATCCCGCTAGGAAGAAGACCGAGTCCATGAAGAAGACGAACGGATGAAGCCGAACCAACCGTAGACGAACGAATCCTCACGATCGCAACGAAACAGGAACTAGCAAGAAGAAGCACACAACATAGGTAAACACACCACACATGAACAAGGCATGATACACAACAAGCATGATGCATGACCAAGATACATGAAGCTACTCATGGCAAGAGATGATGCAATTAAGAACAACACATCAAGGCAAGTTTAAATGAGGCCGGGAACAAGATATAACAATTCCGGTAAGTCCTCATATGCAAATTTTGAAATTGGTCCAGAACTGAATAAACCTTATGTTCAAGTTGTTAAACAGCAAGTTAAGATGCACCAAGATGATCTACACGAGATTCTAGTCAAGTTACATATAAAGTTCATTAGATTCGGAGCTACGGCCTAGAAGATATGAGCAAAACAAGATAAGCATGGCATTGATGCAAAATGCATACAAACATCAAGCAAACACCTCAAAACAAGGATGCAACATGATAATATGGCACTATGTGCAAAAACAAGCAAGTTTCATATGGAGCACACTTAAAACGGAGCAACGGTTCCACACATACACTCTATACAAGTCATAACAACAATCTGTCCATAACAGCAACTAGGCATCTTACAAGCATCAAAACAACATGCTACAGCACCCCAACATAATAACAAAAGGCATGGGCATGAAGTACAGGTAAAGCATAACAAAACATGAACACTAAGCTGTCTCCAGAAACAAATAGAACATGCTCAAAAACACATGGTAAGATTGCAAATAATAACAGTTTCAGACTTATCAGGAAATAACATCAAGTTGCAATGTTTAGAGCAAGCAAACAACATGTTACAAGAACATATCATGGCAAACAAATACATGGCATGAATCTACTAATTGCATAGATCAAAAGTCCCTTACTTACCATGAGCCAAAAAGGATCACAAGATATGATGGCACCCATGTAAACATGGCAAGTTATATTACAGATTTATACATGGCAGGAACAACAATAAGTAGGCATGTTCGTGAGCTTGAACCACTCACCACAGAGCAATAAATAGCATGGCAAGGCAACCAACAGTAAGAAGGCATATTTGTGAAGTTAAGCATGGCAAGAGCAAGGTCATAGGGTGCATGGATCACTAGCAAACAATCATGGAAACATTGAACTTAATGTTAACAGGCTGACAGCAACATCATTTAGCAACTTTGGAGCAAGATATGAACAATCTACAGCAAGCTATAAATGCAACCAGGGGCATGGATGGATAGGTCATAACATGTAGATCAAAACATGTTTATAGAATATCTCCAGATTATGCATAGAATGATTAGTAGCAACATGTTTACATAGCAACAAAATATAACAGAATCTGTCAGGAAAACAGCAACAGCAAGTACTCTCCTTAACAAGCTCGATTCACTCACCACAAGTCATTGCATGACAAGATAATCATAGCATCATCAAGAAGACATGTTTGTGAAACAAACCAAGTCAAGAACAAGTCCATAGCATGCAAGGATCAACTATAGCAACCTTGGCTAAACTGAATAACAAGTAAACAATCTGCCAGGAAACATTTTGAAGCAAAAGTAGAGCACTCAAATGACATGCTAGACTACTCCATAATTGCAAAAAAGGGCATGAATGGATAGACAATAACCACATGTTCAAAACACCCTTACTGAAGTATCTCAAAATAAGCATGGATCTCTCTGTAGCATCAAGTTTACATGGCATCAAAATAATAGCAGAACAGGGACTAAAATCAGCAATATCACGAAGCCTAGTTTGCATGCTTGTGCTAGTCACCACATTGATCACAAAAATACATGGCATACACCCCTGGAAAAATGGCATGGCATAGATCAAAACACATGAAGACATCAACCTCATAGGATGCACACATCGATCATGGCAAAATGACAAATGAGCAAGTTATAACAGCCAAAGCAGATTAACATCAACATGCACTCTTCCAACAGCATTTCGGGCATCAAGATGAGCTCAAATGAAAATGACGCAATGGAATGAAATGAAGTACTCGTCGAGGCGAACAATTTGACATATTATACGCACAAAACGGAGCTACGGATGCAGAGATACAATGTAATGAACATGGCATTATAATATGATTATCTCGGGACTTAGCAGATTTCGGGGTCAACCTCATAGCTTGCACGGACTTCGAGGCAAGGCGGATCTCGCCGGATCTTCGCCGGAGATGAAGGAGACGGGCGGATCCAGGGCGGGACGTGGCAAATCTGGCGACGGAGATGGCCGGGACGACGGCCGGGAAGGTCGGGGGCTCCGGATCCGGCGAATCCCGGCCGGATCCGAGCACCGGAGGCGGGGCGGCGGCTCGGCGCCGGAGGGAAGCAGCCCGCGAAGCTCGGGCGAGGCCGCGGGCGGCGGCTGGGCGAGGCGCGATCGGCGCGGCGAGGGCGGGGCGCTGGTGGCGCTGGCGGCGGCTGCAGCCGCGGCGGCGGCGGCGGCGCATGGCGGCGGGCGGCACGGGCACCGGGCGGCGGCGCCGGTGACCGCAGAGCGCACCGCAGCAAGGCGCTGGGCGCGGCTGAGCAAGGCAGCGGCGGCGGCAGGTTGGCGGGCGCAGGCGTATGTGGTGGCAGGGCCATGTGGCGCCCCGTTGGCTGGAGCGACGGCAGCGGACGCGTCCGGCGCCGGGTGGACGTGTCTGGCGCGCGGAGGAAGAAGGGGCTAGGGTTTCGGGAAGGATTTCATCCGCGAATTTCGGGGGAGGGGCTTATTTATAGGTAGGAGGAGCTAGGAGAGTCCAAATGAGGAGCGGTTTTCGGCCACGCGATCGTGATCGAACGACCGAGAGCATGGAGGGGAGTTAGATGGGTTTTGGGCCACTTTGGAAGGGGTGTTGGGATGCAACTCAAAAGAAGCCTTACGGTTACCCGGTTAACCGTTGGAGTACCAAACGATCTCCAAATGGCACGAAACTTGACAAGCGGTCTACCGGTGCTAAACCAAGGCCGCTTGGCAAACCTCGGGCCATTCCGAGAACTTTAATACCCACTCACAACGAGAGACAAAAGGGGGCGCCGGGGAACATAGGAGTGCCGGATAACAAAACGGACAACGGGGAAAATGCTCGGATGCATGAGATGAACACGTATGCAAAATGAGATGCACATGATGACATGGCAAAATGCAACACGCAAGCAAATGACATGGCAACGACGGCGAATAACTGGCGGACACCTGGCGCATCGAATCCGGGGCGTTACAACACTCCTCCACTGACAAGAGATCTTGTCCCGAGATCTTAGGACCGAGACTGAAGGGAAAAAGGATGAGGTGAAACTAGAGCTCAAGAGAAGAAGCAAAGAATCGAGAGAACTCGAAAAGACGAGAGGAACGACGAGAATGACGAGAATCAAGGCTCATGGAATAAGATAGACTATGAAGCCACTCGTTCTAACCGGAGTGGTTAGAATGAGAAAAGAAACGGATAAAACTGAAAGGATTTAGGCAGCACTCCGGCTGAAAATGGAAGGATTAGAACGAACTTGAGAGGATAGAATGGTACTTGATGAACTCTTGAAGAATGAATAAAATCATGAAGAATCGCCATGAAGTACTCCGGTAAAATAACGGATGATGAGATAGAATGAAGGATGAAAGAATAAGATGAGCCTTGCGGTGATTCAGATGGAGGTTCCGACGAAATGTCCGAGAAAAATTGAACTCCGGAAAAGAAAAGAAGAAAACACTTGGAACTAGAATTTATTCACCAAGAACAAACTCAGAAGGAAGGGATTACTCACTTGGATGGAATAAGAATAAGATTTACTGTATGCTTATTCTTCATCAAATTAAATTGATGACAAGCAATGGATTTTTGCATACTACTTATTCTTCTTGAAAGAGAATTGAGAAGTGACATATCGCAAACTTGAGAAGGTCTTCGTGAACCACCGGTGGAATTCGAAAGAACGAATGGATTGAAATGATAATGAAAGAAAAGAATCTTAAAGAACCACCGTTAGAATTCGGAAAAGACTGGTGAAAGAGAATGAATCACCGGGAAGAATTAGAAGACAAATATGCTTGATGGGGATTTAGATGCAAAAGAACAAAGAGATCATGAGCTGTTTAAAGAACACTTGAACGAAGCACCGGGATAAATAGAGAACGCTAACAGGAATGATGGCCTCCGGTGAAAAGAAATGGAAAACAACTTCTGACATACTCCGGATGGATGAAAAGAATTTGCATGACTAGAAACAATTTGAGCAGATAGCATCAAGCTAGCGACATGAAACTTCGGGAGGACGGACAAGATTTAAGAGAAATCTCTTCTTCGATCTTCAACTGACGACGAGAAACACCACCAAAATTACTGAGATACTCCGGGAGAATGAAAAGCGAAGAGGTTCAACCAACAATGAAATGATTTGAAATCAAACTTGAAAAAAAGGCATGTGACTGATGGGATCCATTCTTACGTCACACTTTGAAAAGGATTTGAGAATAACTCCGGGGGAATTAGAAGAGTCAGGTAAGATCCTGGGAAAAGACCTGCGGTTAGGGCCCACTAAAGAGAAAACACCGTTGGAAAGAGATGTTGAACAGATAGATGATGCACCGGAATAATTGATATATTTGAATGAGGTGACCTCCTCGAATTAATTCAAACACAGACGAATCCCCTGAGATTTCTTCCGAACTCCGGAATGATAAACTGGCGAGAGGTGAACGAGCAGGGAAAACACTTGATCCGAGGAAAAGAATGTGATCAACCCGAAAAAAACTTGAATTGAGTCCACCGAAGAATAAAAGAGATGAAGAATGACGAATGAGACGAGAATTCACTGGTTGAAATAATTGAGGGAAGACTGAAGAGGTTCCGCATGAATGAATTTGATAGTCGAGAGAGACTCAGACTCCGGGAAGAAGAGGGTGGGAGGGCGGGAAAACAAAGACAACTTGGAAGGGAGAACTGACGAATAACTTGAAGAGAAAACACCGGTTGAAATAATTGAGGAAAGAAAGCAAAGACTTCGCACGAGTATGATGGATACTCGATTACGGACTCCGGCTCCGAGATGAAAAAGGGTGGGAGGGTGGGAAAAGAAAACAACTGAGGATTGAACTTGACAACGATGAAGAAGCTCGAGTCGACTTGACGAGAAATGCACCGGATGAAAGAGGATGGACAACTCGCGAAACTAACCATGTGATCCTAAAGAAAATTTTGAACGGGAAGAGGAGTAATTCAAAACACCTACGTCCAGATTCCTCACCAGAGCGACGAAGGGGCTGAGGAGTAAAAAGTATTCCTACTGTCCGATATAACTAGACTTCGAAAACAGTTTTCTTCTAGACTCGACATCGGCCAAACTACACGATCAATCAAGGGGGGCTCCTAAGGTCGGTCGAGGCTCTGATTACCAACTTGTCACGCCCAATATGCGATACTATCCTAAAGAGACTCGAAGGTCCCACCAAGGATAGAACCGCATATTGATACGCTTTTGCAAGGTGGATATCATTACATCAACATTACATAATAGATGGGGATACATACAAAAGGCATACAATGCCACACGAATACAACATCATCATACATAAGAGCACCATCCGACTACGGATGAAACACAAACAGAAACTCAAACGACATCCACCCTGCTAGCCCAGGCTGCCGACCTGGAACCTATCCCCTGATCGAAGAAGAAGCAGAAGACGAACTCCAAAACAAGCAAACATCGCTCTCGCGTCATGATCATCGCATAACCTGTACCTGCAACTGTTGTTGTAGTAATCTGTGAGCCACGAGGACTCAGCAATCCCATTACCATGGGTATCAAGACTAGCAAAGCTTAATTGGAAAGGAAGGGGTAAAGTGGTGAGGTTGCAGCAGCGGCTAAGCAAGTATGGTGGCTAACATACGCAAATGAGAGCGAGAAGAGAAGCAAAGGAACGGTCGTGAAGCTAGCAATGATCAAGAGGTGATCCTGAACTCCTACTTACGTCAAACATAACACAGAAACCGTGTTCACTTCCCGGACTACGCCGAAAAGAGACCATCACGGCTACACATTCGGTTGATGCGTTTTAGTTCGGATCTGGTGTCAAGTTATCTACAACCGGACATTAACAAATTCCCATCTGCCACATAACCGCGGGCACGGCTCTCAAAAGCTTATACCCTGCAGGGGTGTCCCAACTTAGCCCATGACAAGCTCTCGCGATCAACGAAGGAATCGACCTTCTCCCAGGAAGACCCGATCAGTCTCGGAATCCCGGTTTACAAGACATTTTGACAATGGTAAAACAAGACCAGCAAAGCCGCCCGATGCGCCGACAATCCCGATAGGAGCTGCACATATCTCGTTCTTAGGGCAACACCGGATAAGTCAAGCTACGAGTAAAACCAGACTTCGAGTTTCCCCGAGGTGGCCCCGCAGGTTGCTCGTTTCGGACCAACACTTCGACAAGCACTGGCCCGGGGGGGCTAAAATAAAGATGACCCTTGGGTTGGCCAACCCAAGGGAAGGGTATAGGTGGTGGTGAGGCAAATGGTAAAACCAAGGTTGGGCCTTGCTGGACAAGTTTTATTCAAAGCGAACTGTCAGGGGGGTCCCATAAATCACCCGACCGCGTTAGGAACGCAAAATCCAGGAACATAACACCGGTATGACGGAAACTAGGGCGGCAAGAGTGGAACAAAACACCAGGCATAAGGCCGAGCCTTCCACCCTTTACCAAGTATATAGATGCATTAATAATATAAGAGATATTGTGATATCCCAACATAACCCTGTCCACCATGAAGCAATCTTCAACTTCACCTGCAACTAGCAACGCTATAAGAGGGGCTGAGCAAAGCGGTAACATAGCCAAACAACGGTTCGCTAGGAAGGGTGTCAAAAGTTAGAGGTTCATGGCAATTTGGGAGGCTTGAAGAACAAGTAATAGGTAGCGCAGTAAAGCGATAGAACGAAGCAACTAGCATAGCAATGATAGTAGTGAGATCCAGGGTGATGGTCATCTTGCCTGAAATCCCGCTAGGAAGAAGACCGAGTCCATGAAGAAGACGAACGGATGAAGCCGAACCAACCGTAGACGAACGAATCCTCACGATCGCAACGAAACAGGAACTAACAAGAAGAAGCACACAACATAGGTAAACACACCACACGAACAAGGCATGATGCACAACAAGCATGATGCATGACCAAGCTACATGAAGCTACTCATGGCAAGAGATGATGCAATCAAGAACAACACATCAAGGCAAGTTTAAATGAGGCCGGGAACAACATATAACAATTCCGGTAAGTCCTCATATTCAAATTTCGAAATTCGTCCAGAACTGAATAAACCTTATGTTCAAGTTGTTAAACAGCAAGTTAAGATGCACCAAGATGATCTACACGATATTCTAGTCAAGTTACATATAAAGTTCATTAGATTCGGAGCTACGGCCTAGAAGATATGAGCAAAACAAGATAAGCATGGCATTGATGCAAAATGCATACAAACATCAAGCAAACACCTCAAAACAAGGATGCAACATGATAATATGGCACTACAGGCAAAAACAAGCAAGTTTCATATGGAGCACACTCAAAACGCAGCAACGGTGCAACACACACACACTATACAAGTCATAACAACAATCTGTCCATAACAGCAACTAGGCATCTTACAAGCATCAAAACAACATGCTACAGCACCCCAACATAATAACAAAAGGCATGGGCATGAAGTACAGGTAAATCATAACAAAACATGAACACTGAGCTGTCTCCAGAAACAACTAGAACATGCTCAAAAACACATGGTAAGATTGCAAATAATAACAGTTTCAGACATATTAGGAAATAACATCAAGTAGAAATGTTTAGAGCAAGCAAACAACATTTTACAGGAACATATCATGGCAAACAAAGGCATGGCATGAATCTACTAATTGCATAGATCAAAAGTCCCTTACTGACCATGAGCCAAAAAGGATCAGAAGATATGATGGCACCCATGTAAACATGGCAAGTTATATTACAAATTTATAGATGGCAGGAACAACAATAAGTAGGCATGTTCGTGAGCTTGAACCACTCACCACAGAGCAATACATAGCATGGAAAGGCAACCAACAGTAAGAAGGCATATTTGTGAAGTTAAGCATGGCAAGAGAAAGGTCATAGGGTGCATGGATCACTAGCAAACAATCATGGAAACATTGAACTTAATGTTAACAGGCTGACAGCAACATCATTTAGCAACTTTGGAGCAAGATATGAACAATCTACAGCAAGCTATAAATGCAACCAGGGGCATGGATGGATAGGTCATAACATCTATATCAAAACATGTTTATAGAATATCTCCAGATTATGCATAGAATGATTAGTAGCAACATGTTTACATAGCAAAAAAATATAACAGAATCTGTCAGGAAAACAGCAACAACAAGTACTCTCCTTAACAAGCTCGATTCACTCACCACAAGTCATTGCATGGCAAGATAAGCATAGCATCATCAAGAAGACATGTTTGTGAAACAAACCAAGTCAAGAGCAAGTCCATAGCATGCAAGGATCAATTATAGCAACCTTGGCTAAATCGAATAACAAGTAAACAATCTGCCAGGAAACATTTTGAAGCAAAAGTAGAGCACTCAAATGACATGCTAGACTACTCAATAATTGCAAACATGGGCATGAATGGATATACAATAACCACATGTTCAAAACACCCTTACTGAAGTATCTCAAAATAAGCATGGATCCCTCTGTAGCATCAAGTTTACGTGGCATCAAAATAACAGCAGAACAGGGACTAAAATCAGCAATATCACGAAGCCTAGTTTGCATGCTTGTGCGAGTCACCACATTGATCACAAAAATACATGGCATACACCCCTGGAAAGATGGCATGGCATAGATCAAAACACATGAAGACATCAACCTCATAGGATGCACACATCGATCATGGCAAAAATGACAAATGAGCAAGTTATAACAGTTTCAGCAGATTAACATCAACATGCACTCTTCCAACAGCATTTCGGGAATCAAGATGAGCTCAAATGAAAATGATGCAATGGAATGAAATGAAGTACTCGTCGAGGCGAACAATTTGACATATTATACGCACAAAATGGAGCTACGGATGCAGAGATACAATGTAATGAACATGGCATGATAATATGACTATCTCGGGACTTAGCAGATTTCGGGGTCAACCTCATAGCTTGCTCGGACTTCGAGGCGAGGCGGATCTCGCTGGATCTTTGCCGGAGATGAAGGAGACGGGCGGATCCGGGGCGGGACGGGGCTGATCCGGCGACGGAGATGGCCGGGACGACGGCCGGGAAGGTCGGGGGCTCTGGATCCGGCGAATCCCGGCCGGATCCGAGCACCGGAGGCGGGGCGGCGGCTCGGGCGCCGGAGGGACGCAGCTCGCGCGAGCTCGGGCGAGGCGAGCGGCAGCGGCGCGGCGAGGCGGGCGCGCCTCGGGCGGCGGGCCGGCGCCAGCGGCGCGGCGAGGACGCTAAGCCGCTGGCGCGGCGATCGCAGCCAGGGGCGGGCGGCCATGTGCATGGCGGCGGGCGGCGCGGCACCGGCGGCGGCGCCGGCGATCGCGAGTGCACCAGCGGTGGCGCGGGGCTGGGGCACGGAGGACGCGGGCGTCTGGGCTGCTGTGAGGCCGGAGGCGGGCTCGCGGGCCGCTGGTGGCGCGCGTGGCCGGGGCGGGAGGCGGGCTGGCGGGCCGCTGGTGGCGCGCGATGGCCGGGCCACGTGGCGCTCCCCTTTGGCTGGAGCGACGGCGGCGAACACGTCCGGCGCCGGGCGGACGTGTCCGGCGCGCGGAGGAAGAAGGGGCTAGGGTTTCGGGAAGGATTTCATCCGCGAATTTCGTGGGAGGGGCTTATTTATAGGTAGGAGGAGCTAGGAGAGTCCAAATGAGGAGCGGTTTTTGGCCACGCGATCGTGATCGAACGACCGAGAGCATGGAGGGGAGTTAGATGAGTTTTGGGCCACTTTGGAAGGGGTGTTGGGCTGCAACTCAAAAGAAGCCTTACGGTCACCCGGTTAACCGTTGGAGTACCAAACGATCTCCAAATGGCACGAAACTTGACAGGCGGTCTACCGGTGCTAAACCAAGGCCTCTTGGCAAACCTCGGGCCATTCCGAGAACATTTAATACCCACTCACAACGAGAGACAAAAGGGGGCGTTGGGGAACATAGGAGTGTCGGATAACAAAACGGACAACGGGGAAAATGCTCGGATGCATGAGATGAACACGTATGCAAAATGAGATGCACATGATGACATGGCAAAATGCAACACGCAAGCAAATGACATGGCAACGATGGCGAATAACTAGCGGACACCTGGCGCATCGAATCCGGGGCGTTACAGGCATCGTCCTCCAAATTAATTTTGTGTTGGCATAACGTGGGACTAATGCCCTTAAGACCATGCAGAGTGTATCCAATGGTAGCACGGTGCTTCTTTAGAGTTTTAAATAATCTTTCTTCTTCTTGCTCTGAAAGGTTAGCACTAATAATAACATGATATATTTTCTTTTCATCAAGATAAGCATACTTAAGATTATCAGGTAATGGTTTGAGTTCAAACACGGGATCACTCTTGGGTGGAGGGGGATCCCCAAGAATTTCAACGGGAAGGTTGTGTTTCAGAATAGGTTCCTTTTGAAGGAACACTTCATCTATTTCCCTTCTTTCCTTCATAAACATATCATTTTCATGGTCTAGCAAATATTGTTCTAATGGATCAGTAGGAGGCACGGCAATAGAAGCAATACCAATAATCTCGTCCTTACTAGGTAATTCTCTATCGCGAGGTTGCCTACGAAACTTAGCAAAATTAAACTCATGAGACATACCCTCTAAGATAATTGTGACAGTATCCTTTTCAAAATCAATCCTATCATTAACTGTATTCAAGAAGGGTCTACCAAAAATAATGGGACAAAAATCATCTTGTGGGGAACTAAGAACAAGAAAATCAGCATGATATTTAACCTTCCCACACAAGACTTGAGCATCTCTAACAATCCCAATTGGTGAAATTGTATCTCTATTGGCAAGCTTGATAGTAACATCAATACCTTCCAATTCAACGGGTGCAATATCATGCATAATTTCTTTATATAAGTCATAGGGTATTGCACTAGCACTAGCACCCATATCACATAAACCATGATAACAGTGATCTCCTATCTTAACAGAAATAACGGGCATGCCTACAACAGGTCTATGAATCTTAGCATCTGGTTTAACAATATTAGCAGTCTCACCACAGAAATAAATAACATGCCCATATAAATCATCATCCAAGAGATCTTTAACCATAGCAATACTAGGTTGAACTTGGATTTGCTCAGGAGGTGTATAAGTCCTAGTATTACTCTTACGACCAACAGTCGAAGTTTTAGCATGAGCCTTCATCCTAACAAGAAAAGGAGGTTTCTCAACATAAGTAGTAGGAACAATAGGATCACTGTAGGTGATAGTCTTTTCTTCAACTGTAATAGGTGTAACTACTTTTACTTCAATGGGAGGATTATATTTAAACCACTTCTCCTTAGGGAGATCAACGAGAGTAGCAAAAGATTCACAGAAAGAAGCTACTATCTCTGAGTCCAGTCCATACTTAGCGCTAAATCGACGGAAATCATCTGTATCCATAAAAGATTTAACACAATCAAACTTAGGTGTCATACCTAACTCCTTACCATCGTCGGAACCACAATCTTCAGAGTTGCGTTTAATTCTTTCCAATAAGTCCCATTTGAATTCAATAGTCTTTAGCATATAAGAACCAGCACAGGAAGTATCGAGCATGTTGCGATCATTTGGAGAAAGCCGAGCATAATTTTTTTGGATAATAATTTCTTTGGAGAGCTCATGATTGGTGCATGAATATAACATTGACTTAAGCCTCCCCCAAGCTTGAGCGATGCTTTCTCCTTCGCGAGGCCAGAAATTATATATCTAATTACGATCACGATGAAAAAGATGCATAGGATAGAACTTCTGGTGAAATTCCAACTTCAATCATTTATAATTCCAAGATCCCGTATCATCACATAGCCTATACCATGTCAATGCATCTCCCTTCAAAGATAAATGGAATACCTTCCTTTTGACAACATCATCGGGAATACCTGCAAGCTTAAATAATCCACAAACTTCATCCACAAAGATAAGGTGTAAATCGGGATGCAATGTTCCATCTCCTGCAAAAGGATTAGCTAGCAGTTTCTCTATCATACCCGAAGGAATCTCAAAGTAAATATTTTCAATAGGTTCAGTAGGTTGAGGAACAACTCTTTGATCTTCTAGTCGGTGGGAAGATACCCCGAACAAACCCCTCAAAGGATTAGTTTCCATAGTAACAAGTAACAGAAAATTTCAGCGCACTATATAAATGTTTCCTTACCAAGTTCCACTCACCAAAAGCGCTACGCTCCCCGGCAACGGCGCCAGAAAAGAGTCTTGATGACCCACAAGTATAGGGGATCTATTGTAGTCCATTAGATAAGTAAGAGTGTCGAACCCAACAAGGAGCAGAATGAAATGATAAGCGTTTTTCAGTAAGGTTTTCTCTGCAAGCACTGAAATTGTATGTAATAGATAGTTTTGGGATAAGATAAATTGTAACGAGTAACAAGAAATGAAAGTAAATAAAGTGCATCAAGGTGGCCCAATCCTTTTTGTAGCAAAGAATAAGCCTGGACAATTTCTTATAATGAGAAAAGAGCTCCCGAGGACACATGGGAATTTTCATCAAGCTAGTTTTCAACACGCTCATATGATTCGCGTTCGGTACTTTGATAATTTCATATGTGGGTGGACCGGTTCTTGGGTACTGCCCTTACTTGGACAAGCATCCCACTTATGATTAACCTCTATTGCGAGCATCCGCAACTACAAAAGAAGTATTAAGGTAAACCTAACCACAGCATTAGACATATGGATCCAAATCAGCCCCTTACGAAGCAACGCATAAACTAGGGTTTAAGCTTCTGTCACTTTAGCAACCCATCATCTACTTATTACTTCCCAATGCCTTCCTCTCGGCCCAAATAATGGTGAAGTGTCATGTAGTCGACTTTCACATAACACCACTAGAGGAAAGACAACATACATCTCATCGAAATATCGAACGAATACCAAATTCACATGACTACTAATAGCAAGACTTCACCCATGTCCTCGGGGACAAACGTAACTACTCACAAAGCATATTCATGTTCATAATCAGAGGAGTAATAATATGCATTCAGGATCTGAACATATGGTCTTCCATCAAGTCAACCAATTAGCATCAACTACAAGGAGTAATCAACACTACTAGCAACCCGCAGGTACTAATTTGTGGTTTTGATACAAGATTGGATACAAGAGAGGAACTAGAGTTTTGAGAGTAGATGGTGCTGGTGAAGATGTTGATGGATATTGACCCCCTCCCGATGAGAGGATCATTGGTGATGACGATGGTGATGATTTCCCCCTCCCGGAGGGAAGTTTCCCCGGCAGAACAGATCTGCCGGAGCTCTAGATTGGTTCCGCCAAGGTTCCGCCTCGTGGCGGCAGAGTTTCGTCCCGTAAGCTCACCCACGATTTTTCAGGGTAAAAGCCTTCATATAGCAGAAGATGGACACTGGAGGGCCACTAGGGGGCCCAGGAGACAGGGGGCATGCCCAGTACGGGTGGGTGCGCCCCCCACCCTCCTGGCCAGGGTGTGGGCCCCCTCTAGTGTTTCTTTCGCTCAATAATTCTTATTAATTCCAAAAATAAGTTCCGTGGAGTTTCAGGATTTTTGGAGCAGTGCAGAATAGGTTTCCAATGTTTACTCTTTTTCCAGCCAGAATTCCAGCTGCCGGCATTCCCCCTCTTCATGTTAAACCTTGTAAAATAAGAGAGAATAGCCCATAATGCAATAAATATTGATATAAAAGCATGATGCAAAATGGACGTATCACCGTCCAATATGATTCGAGCCCATTGTAACTTCCGGCCCTTGTATGGCCCATGATGTCTTTCGGCCCATATGAGGCCCTTTGTAACTCTTGGCCCAGTACCGGCCTGTGATGAATCTGGCCCGTAATGAATAGTGTACCACTTTATACCCATTAACGGTCCATTATTTCATTGGGCCGTTTCCAACGTGTGTTATCTTTCGGCCTTCTCAGGGCCCACTTATTCTTGGGCTCATTTCCAGCATTCGGTTACTTACAGCCTGTTACTGGCCTTTTCTGCTTATGGGCCAAATTCAACCCGTGGTTACAATCGGCCCGTTTGCGGCCTGTTAATCCATTGGGCCATTTTCATAGCGTCATCAAATACGGCTGATTAAGACGACCCGTTATGATCGGCCCATGAACGGAAGATTCCAACTCTAGCCTGTTTACGGCCCATAATGCAGTCTGTTATTGGCCCATGTTTGGCCGATCGATCATACAGCCCCTAGGAGGCCCATTGATGCTATGGCCCGTGGAAAGCCAATTGATTCTACGGCCCGTGGAAGGCCCATTGATTCTACGACCCGTAAAAGGACCATTGTTTCTATGGCCCTTAGAATGCCCATTATTTCTACGGCTCGTAGGAGGCCCATGGTAACTACAGTAAATATGTAGCCCATGGTTATTGTGGCCTAGTTAAAAAAATAGGTTATTGCAGCCACTAGCAAACCGCGGAAAAAGAACTGCACTGACTACAAACAAACAAATAAACAAGATAACAAGGAAATAAATAAGCAAGCAAATTACGCTAGGCTATCATGGCCATTACACATATTACATCCACCGGGCATCAAAGTTCGCCACCTGTGCAATTATAGGGAACAAAGCAGCATATTACATACACTAGTTGTCAAAGTTGGCGACTAGTGCAAATAAAAGCCGCAGCAAAACAAGTCCAGAACTGAATCCACTTCAGAAGAGCTCAAGAAACAATATCCTGGGTACCCATAATGCTGGCAAGATGCTTAGGAAGCTTATTAACTTTCTCTTGTTTGGCGCTTAAATCCTCCAGCGCTTGCTGTTGCACCAGAAAGTATGCATCTGAATTCTGCAGGGACTTCCTCAGTCCTTCGGCTTCGTGTCGTAGCACATCTGAGCGATGTCTTTCAACTTTAAGTTGAGACTCAAGAAGACAAACTGATTCACGCAGCGAGTTCGAAGAGCTTATGCCAGCAGTAGTGGCCAGTAACTCGAACACTACATCAAGACAGGACTTTTGGGTTCTCTCACTGCCGTGAAGATAGTTTTTATCAGCTTTCTTGGAGACCAAAAGGGATGTCTCACTATCTTGAACCTTATCTGCGTTACTTCTTTTACCATTGAATAACGGGGTACTATTCTCCAATATTTTGTCCGCATTCTAAAAGAGAAACATGCAGACACATCACAGGTTTACCATGTTGTATATGAAACTCATTTTGGTAAATCAGTTCAGTAGTAAAGTGGACATGATAACAACATGAAACAAACATATATCTATGTACCATGGTCACTTTATGCCTATATCATTCTAGGTTTTGTTGCCAAATCAATATAGAGACACAGTTCAAATAATATTTGTTCAAGATAAAACAGAATAGACAGAATATAAGTGTGGGAAACTATAGAGCAATAACAACACTTGTAATGTGCATGACATGAGAACATAACTGTTTATTAAATTTAAATTGAAATCAACATAGAGCAAGTTACAATAGCAAACCAGTTAAAGAAAAAGGTTTGAAACATACCGCCATTGGGTTTCAGTTCCATCCTTCAAATTTGAAAATAGTTGGTATGAGTAAATAAAGTGATGCAAGAGCAAAGGAGTACGAACCATAGCTACAAAACCTGACTTGAGAACAATTCCTCTTCAGCTTTAAGCATTGAGTTGGGATTCGGAGTGGCGGTCGTTGTGCTTAGGGCGCTGCAGTTCCCTTACTAACTGCTCATGTTTGGGTGCTTTGTTGTGGACACTGTGCTGTGTCAACTGGAACTGGATACTATCTGTTGGGGTTAGGGTGAGAAGGGGTGTAGCTGATTCTCTGTCCAACTGGGTAGGGGTACAATCTGCGAGAGTCTAGGTTATGTGTGGTGGGGCTGGTTCTTGGGCTAGTACAATCGTGGTTCTATCTGCATCAACTGGTAGCACTCTCTTTTCTGAAGACCGTGTTGTTACTCCCTTAGATACTGCCATCACCCTCTCCAATTCAAATGGTTGATAAACAAGGAAAGTGATTGAATGTACAGACATTGTATGATAGAGAGGTGAAATGGATAGTGGGGAATAAAAGAGGGCATGAAATAATTCAAATTTATGTTGTCTAACCAAACATGATAGCATGACACAATTTCACATATATGATGGCTAGCTAAACAGGATAGCATAACACAATTTCATATATATGATGGCTAATTAAAAAAGATGGAAATACATTGTTCAAAATATGATGACTATGTAAACAGGATGACATGATATAACTATATAATGTGTTTATTAAATAGGTTGGCATGCCATAATTCACATATATGCCACCTATGGAAACATGATAGCATAATATAATTCATGGATAGAATGACATAATTCAAAATATGATGACTGTAAACACTAAACAGGATGAGATGATATAACTATATGATGTCTTTATTAAATGGGTTGGCATGCCATAATTCAGATAGATGCTGTCTATGTAAACATGATGGCATGATATAATTCAAATATATGATTTATATAGTAAGCAAGTAAGCAAATGCCAATCGCATATATGATGTAAAAACTAAGCAATGCAAGACAACATGCATGCATGAGTAATATAACCCTGCCAAGTTTGAGCATAGACATCAGGTGGGAAATAAGACTGGTCATCAGTCTCCAAATCCTTCTGTGAGGAGCTATCTGTAACCAACAAGATGTCTGCTTTAGCAGGTAGCAGACTGCTCTGAATACCTTGTTTTCTCTCCAGATACTTCCATCACCGCTTCAAATGGCTGATGCACGGAAGAGTAGTTCAATATGCAAACATTTTTTACTAATGGAACACGTAATACAAAAAAAGAATAGCATGATATATAATTCACATATATGATGATTGGCTAAACAGCATGGCAGTATATAATTCACATATATAATGCCTTGCAAAAAAATAGCATTGGAGAATTCACATATATGATGTCTTACAACAAGATGGCATTGCATAATTCACATATATGGTAATTAGACACTAAACAGCTGGCATTCACACAAAGTATGTCTAAACTAATCAAATGACATAGCAATGCAAGACACCATACGCACGATATGAGCAACATAACCCTACCAAGTTAGAGCATATGCCTCGGGGGGGGGAATAGGACTGGTCATCTGCCTCTGAATCCTCCTCTGAGGAGCTATCCATGACCAGCGAGATATGCGATTCGTCAGATAGCATAGTTTGCTCTAAAGACCTTGTTTTCACTCCAGAATTTTCCATCATCGTGTCAAATGGATGATGCACACGAAGAGTAGTTGAATGTACTAACATTGTTGACAAATGTTATATGTACCACACAACCATTTAAAAATTCAAGTTAGACCATTAGTTTGGAGCTGACTCAGAGTCTAGTCGGTGAACTGGATGATAAAGTAGCATGTAATATTAAGCGATGCATAACGTAAGCAGAAACGAAAGAGTGTGACCTCTCTTATGGACCCATGTAGTCCTCGAGGTCATCTGCTCGGTTGGTGATGGTAATGCAGTTGTCGTGGCTACCGGTGGAGGGGAAGAAGATCTGAGGCGGCGAAAGACAGTCTAGAGGCCAGACCCCTGCTGTGCTAGACACTTCTATCATTAGAGCAGCTGAGCTGGGGTGGACGACTGCGCAGCAGGAGCATGACAAACCACACAAGGTTTTCTTTGAAAACTATCTGTAAGAGAAGTAATTCTATAAGGGCTCGCTTGAATTGGAGGATTCTAACAATGTAGGGATAGGAAATACACAGCAGTAGGATAGGAATGCACGTGCAAAATAGAGAATTTGAAAACACAGGATTTCTGCCAATCTGGGTGTTTAGTTCACAAGAATTGGAAGATCGCATGATGCAAAGAAGCATGGTGAGATTAAGTCAAGCCACAAGAAAATGTACTGTTATAATGCTATTATGCTACTATCTCTTAGTCTTGTGCTTCATGAATAGGAATGTGAAAAGGAGGACAAGTGGATATTAAAATGCCTACGTTTTTTTTTCAAGGAGACACTAAAGGAACAAATCCTGCAGTTTTTCTTTGCTCCATTCCTTTGACCAAATGCATGAATAGTAGTACCATAGGAAACTTTCCAATCCCTATGTGTTTCCTTCAGTTTTCTTTTCAAGCACTGGCGATTCTAGTAGGCAGGCATGAGCAGGGAAAAGCCTACTCTCAAAAAATGTTTTTGTGCTACTTCTACTACTTTGGACCCAGGCCAGTGCCCTACTAGCTCAAGTCCCCGGCCCATCTACAAATGCACAACTCAAACGCGCAGAGAAAAATGGTGATGGTGTTCAAGAGTGTCCATCACGGAAGCTAAGTTGCCTGGTACCTCACTGCTTGTCATATGGTAGGATAAACTAATCGTATTTCACGTTAGTACATGTGCTTAGTGGACAAGATATATATATATATATATATATAACATGTAGAGTAAAAAAGTGATGCAACAAGTACAACCTCTTTGGCGAAGCCATGTCGATCTCAGCGTGATTGGGTTGGTCGTAGAGGACGCTTCGGCTGATTTGGCTGTCAGAGGAGGGGAAGAAGATCTTAGGCATATGGAGATGGAGCCCAGTGTACTACTCCGCTGTGATGGAGGGTTTCGTCATTGGAGCAGCTTAGCTGAGTTTTACAACGGCGAGGCTGAAGCAGGACAAGAGAGACAATGTTAACCTGAGTGGAATTCTAATTGTATCTTCAATAGATGGTGTACGATAAATAACCACAATGTGCTACATGTAAAATACACAAGCCGCTCATCTATGAACTTAACTGTTGAAACTGAATTTAACTGTCGAAACTGAATTTGACTGTCAAAACAGAATTTTGCTGTCCAAACTGAATTTTACTGTTGAAACTGAACGCACTAGTAGCAAAAAAGAAGTAGTACCAGCAGCAGCGCCCGGAGCAGCAGCACGTGCGAGAGCCGGGGCAGCTGGTCGTGTCGCAGCATCTCGGGTAGCAGCTGAAGGGGCACGAGGGAGAGAAGGATCTGCTACTCGTGTAGCAGCAGTGTCCACAATAGTAGAGCTGCAGCAGCGCGCGCAAGACTAGAGCAGCAACGCAAGCAAGACGAAGACCGAGAGTAGTGGTGCAAGCAAGAGAAAGAGCAAGAGCAGCAGAGCTAGCAAGGGCAAAAACAAGAGCAAGAGCAGACCAAGCAGGGGACCGAGAGCAAGAGCAGAGCAGCAGCGCGAGCGAGAGCCAAAGCAGCAGCAGCTCCTGCTGATGTGGACGTCCCCGCCGAGGGAGCGACACCGTGGAGGAAGTGGCTGGCGACGCTGTCATGGATTGAGTTGCGCCATGCCAGCTCGATACCGAGCACCGACAGCACCGTGAGATCGAATCAAGTGCGGTGATTAGTGTACAACCTTTTTATTTGCGCCGATTAGGCCTCAACTTCATTCGAGGAAATGGCGATGATGCTGCTCTTATGGTAGTGCAGGTGAACACGACAGTGTGGGAATGGAGGTGGCACGAAATACGAGGAGAACATCGAGGCAGCTCCTTGGAGGTGGAGGACGGGGTGGCTAAACCGGCGGGACAACGAGATCGACGACGGATCCTCATCCGGTATGGTGGAAGTGGGACGTCGAGGTGTTGTTCTGGACGACGTCGTCGGGGAAGAGGCTCCGGTGGAAGGTGTGGGGCTTCATGGGTTTTCGTGGCATCGGTGTACAAATGGGTGGGCGGATGGGATGGGAGGGGGAATCATGGCTTAGGGACGCGCTTGTCCGAAATGTGGGGTAAGTTACGAATACCCCCACCGATTTGAGCTAAGCGGTTCTTTCGGTTCAGGGGTATCACGGGCATTTCACGTGTCGGGATTCCATAGGAGGTGGGAGTTTCTGCACACATTGTAATTTTGGGATAGCAAGGCACGGGTTGAGATGGAGGGAGTTTTCGGGATAACAAGGCGCGGGTTGAAATTTTTGGACAAGCCTAACATGGACTGTACCAAATGAATTCGCACTTCCATCGAAGAAAAAACAAAAAGAAATCAATTCGCACCACACAAGAGAGTGTAGTCAAATCAATTCGCACTAAAAATTCCATTCAAAAATTGTATCCATGTTATGTTCAATTAAAATATTTCGCTACATGTATAATGCATGCAACCTGCTACTCAAATGAACGTTTTAGTGCATTCCAAACGTATATACTACCGCTTCAATATGAACTAAATTTGAATTCGTTTCTCTATTTGAATAAGATGACCTTGGTCCTCTTCCCAAATATGAGAGGGAAGGGATCCCACAACGGCCGGATTTGAAAGGGGACAAGTAATACAGTCTATCCTGACAAAAGTAGTCTTCGCCTGCGAAAAGCCTCTAGTCGTGACGCTGTGGTGGGCTCCGCGCCTGTGACCCGCTTCCTTTGCACCGAAAAGGAAACCTGCGTTCTGCACCCGCTGGCACCCTCCTGGCGCCCGCCTGGCCTTGGTTGTCATGGCTCACGTCAGCTGAGCCTCGTGAGGCAACATTGCATAGAACTCTCCGCCCCTCTGGAGCCAGCCTGAGGAGGCCGATTCCTTCAGGGGTCTTGGCGTCGCCCGCCTTGTGAGGCTTGGTTCCTCGCGAGGGTCTTGTATTGTTGATGTTGAAGCTGGGCCGTACCAGGCCGTCGTTGGAGCCACGTGGTGGGCCGCAGGCAGGCAGGGCTGGATACCCCTGAATCCAGGACACCGACAGTAGCCCCCGGGCCCAAGGCACGCTCGAACTTGACTTCCAGGCGAAGCTAAAGGGAAAGTATGAACCGCCACGGCCCCTAGTCATCCTGCGGCCTTGAAGACACGTGGCGGTTGATGGGACGTGGGCATCTCCATTTCCCCACGCCGCCTTGATATCCGGTAGACCCAACAACTGCCCGTTGTCAGTGCAGCTCGCCCTTTGCAAATTACCATGCTCGGTTCTTATTTCCTCCTTCCCAATCTTGACGCCGCGTCCATAGATCCAGTGCAGGCCCCTCGCCCTCTTTTAGTGCTCGCCATGGCCCCCAAGCCGAGGAAGAAGAAGGGGAGGCCGCTCGCCCCGTCCGGCCCTCCGCCGGCCCTAGAGCCAGCCCTTGAGCAGTCGATGGTGATCAATGAGGAGGGGCTGGAAAAGGTTCGCCATGTGCTCACCGGCGATTCCAATGAGGGGAGTGCGACGGCTGTCAGCCCTGCATCTTGGCGAACTAGAGAGATGAGCGCCACCGAGATCCCCAACTATCTCCATGCTCTTCTTGCTGGGTTGATCCCTCATTTCTCCCCTTTCTTCAATGCTGTGATGTCGCATTACCAGATCCATCTACTACATCTGGATCCCCGCTCTGTCATCCTTCTCGCCATCTTCACCTTCCTCAAGGAGGCCATGGTAGTCATCACCCCTTCTGTGGCATTGTTTTGCCATTTCTTCTTGCTTCGGTTGGTCGACGCCTGCCAATGCTCTGGGTGCGCAACCTTTGAAGCCGTGGCCGCGACCGCTGGTTCGGGGATTGACTTCGAGCTCTCGGCTTCTACAAAGGGATTCTGGAAGCAGTGGCTTCTTATGGATACCCGCGCGTTCAGCCCTTTGCTTTTGACTCCTGGGGCGCCGGCCTTGCCTAGCTCCGGCTGGTGCCATGAGAGGCTCTCCGACCGGCGTCTTGCTTTCGTCTGGAAGAGACTGGCGAGGCTTCAGGAACTGGAGGTGACGGCGCCAATGGTGGTCAAGGAATTCGTGAACCAGCGCATTGCTCCCCTCCAACGCCATTCTCGCCCGATGTGGGACTTTCCAGGCATCGGAGATCCGATGAGGCTGCAGAGGCCGTCGCTTGCTGCTGACAGCTTGGGCATGGTGCTCAAGTTTCTGACCGGCGAGTGCGAGCCTGCTGACCTTCCGGGGGGTGGCTGCCTTCTCTATCTGTAACCGAACAAGGCGGCCTTCGCTGGGTAGATGCCTCTGTTCGACGAGTGGGGGTTGCTTCCCGAGGGCCTTGAGGGGCCCCATCAGAACCCCGTCTTCGTGACCCCTCTCCTGATCGACTCTGCCGCGTGCGCCCCGAGTGTGGAGGCAGGGTCCGCGCACCTCCATCAGCTATCGAGAGCTCCTCCGGAGGCCCAGGAGGCCGAGGCCGAGGCTTTTGGGGCCCTGGAGGGAGGTGCCGCTAGTGGCTTAGGAGGCCGAGGCTTTTGGGGCCCTGGAGGGAGCTGCCGCGGAACCGATGCAACCCCAAGCTTCGGAGGCAGGGGCTACTGACGCCCAGGGTGGTGGCTACAGAGGGGCTGCTGATGGTGAGGAGCCACCAACGGCCCTAGAGTCGTGAGCCGGAAGGTCTCGCCAGGTGCTCCTCCTCCTGAGGATCGCCCCGCCTGTGCCTTGAGTCACTCCTGAAGAGGAAGAGGTCCCCGTGCCGCAACGATGGTACCCGTCGACTGTTGAAGCCCAGGAGAAACATGGCTGCCGATCAGTAAGTACCTTTGCTCTTGACCTCCTCGCGCGCCGCATTTTCTCATGGCCGGGGTTCTGCAGGGCCCCCATGAAGGCAAAACCTCGGGAAGCAGGCATCCCTAAGGACTCCAGCTTTGCACCTACATGTAGCCCCCAGCGCCGGGATCCTGCGCAGGGCGTGGGACCAACTCCAGTCTATGCAACACCGCAAGGGTGCCCTGGAACCGGGCCCCATGCTCCCTTTCCCCATGACTCTACCCGCGAGACGGGGGGTGCACTGGTGATCCTTCCTCTTGTCATTGCTGGCAAGGGAGTGCCCCTCGGGCGGCCTTCGTCTTCAAGCGGTGGGGCTACGCCAGCCAGCCCCCAGCCGGCGGCTGGCGAAGCAACCAACACCTCCCGGGCGGCCTCCGGAGCCAGCGAAGGTCTTGGTGATGAGCTTGCGCTCGCTCGCGGGTGTAGCACTGTGCGCTTTGGGCTCTTTGATGAAGCGATGCATGCGATTGTCCATCTTGGCGGGGACCTTGCCAACATCGATACCAGGCTTGAGGCAGAGAACCGCCACCTGGAGGATGAGTGGCAGTGGCTGAAGGTTGCCATCAACCTTGGGAAGCTTCAGCATGATGAAGCTGAAGCGCGTGCGGCGGCCTCGCTTGCAGCTACTCGCGAAGCTTGCGCCCGAGCAATGGAAGAGGCCAAGGCGGCCAACCGCCATCGTGAGGCGGCTGAGGAGCGGAAGTGAGATCTCCTGTCCTCAAATGCGGCTCTGTATCGCGAAGTCAAGGAGCACCGTGCCCTTCTTGCCTCCTCACCAGGCGAGGTGGCCCTTGCCAAGGTAGAGCTCTTGAGGCCCCACGAAGATTTGATGGTAGAGACCGTGGATCATAGCTTGGCGTTGGAGATGCTGGAGGTGGGGGAGCGACGGGCCGCTGTGGCTGAGGACGCTGTCGCCGCCCGAGAAGCTCAGGTGCAGCTGGAGGTAGAGGCGAGGGTGGTGAATGCGCGTGCTGAGTTGACTAAGAGGCACGACCTGGACCTGGAGCTGCTCAAGGCTGAGCTTGAGGGCCGAACATCCGCCCTGAACTCTAAGCTGTAGGCTGTGGAGCAGCATGAGAGCGCTGCCCGAGGAACTCTGGCTTCCTCCGAATTTGCCCATGCCGCGATATCCTCTCTCTAGAAGCAAGTCGAAGACACCGCCTCCCTCCTGAAGAAGGCTTCAAGTGAAAAGAGCCACCGCCTGACATTGGAACACGAGTACGGCTCCATGCTCCAAGGTCTGCGCATCAGAGCCAACAATGCCTTGGGTGCTATTTGTGACGAGAGCGCTCCTCACCCACACGAGAGCGACTACGCGAGCCATCTCAACTTCTTCACTAATATCATGAACCGCCTGGAAGATCAGGCCGCAAAAGCTCACCAGCTTGTCGAGGAGAAGAGCTGGGGCCTCTCGGGCGTGCACTCCCGCGCATCTTCAGCAACCTCCTGAATCTTGATTCCCACTTTGATTTCAGCATCGTGCTAGCCCCCGTGCCTGCGGCCATCCAAGACAAGCTCGCCAAGTGGGTGGATGGCCATGTGGACGCCTTGGGGAAAGAGCTGACTCCTGAGGACAACACGGCTGTGCTCGCGGCCGAAGAAGCTGGCGGGGGTGGTGATGACGAGGAGGGTGTCAGTGTGGATGGGAGTGATGAAGAAGGCGCGTCCAGCTAGGCCCGTGTTTCTTTTACTTTGACCTATATGACAGAAACTTGAACGCATTCTTGTGAGAACATTTTGAAAAGGGGGTGCCCCTTATGTGTGAGATTGTAAATGATTTTGAAGTAATACCTGGAGCGGGGCCCCGCAAGGCTGCAAGTCGCTGAGCAAGGTAGCTATTTATGACTTATCTTAGGTTTCGGGGTTCTTGAGTGAGACCTGGCATTGCGGCCGCTCCTTCTCCTAAGGCAAGCCTGCTGCGGGCTCGCGAGGTTATGTGCCTCTCGAGGGGCCTGTCGGCCTGCCGAAGAGTTCCTCGTGAGAAGCCCACGGCCAGACCATGACAAGGTGGGCACACAATGCGGCCGCACTCTCGACCCCCCTGAGGGAGCGATCGGCACCAGCGCGTACACCGTACCCAGCCCCCACTCGCAAGGCGCTTGAGGGCCGGGTAGCAGTCACGAGCTCCAGAAAGAACGCAAGAACTGAAGGCAAGAGAGCGACATGAAAGAGAAACCCCCCCCCATTTTTATAAATGCACGAAAAACAAACTGCTTCAAAAAATCGGCAAGCAAGTACAAAAAGGAGGAAAAAAGCAGACGGCCACATACGGCGCCTAGCTAGTCTTCAATCTTCAGTCTTCAGTCTTCTCACCAGCGCGGAGCTATGTGCTTCCACTGGCTAGGCATAGTCCTTGGGGACAGTGTCGACGGCTAGCGCGGAGCATGGTGCTGCCACTAGGACGTGGGTAGGAGCCCCCGTGAGGCCCCAGGGCGGCACTCAGGGGACTCCGGGGCATGTACAGCCCCACTCATTATTACATGAGAGTGTCACGAGCGGAGACCTTCACAGGCCCGATCCTTGCTTCATGTCACTCGACGAGGACCCCGCCGTGCACCACCCCTGACTACCATTGGGAAGACCGGAAACCAGGACAAGACCAAGGGCCCAGGGGGACACTGGCGGCCTCCTCGGCGACCGTAGGCCCCCCACCGGGGAGAAGGACTCGCTGGCGCCTTCCCAGGCGGGGAACCTACCTCCAGGCAGGGCCCTGCTCCATGCGCCGCGAGGAGGGCCCTGTCGCCGGGCTTCGCCTGCATTGCTCCCAACATCCTTCGTGCTTCTGCGGGGAATCCGTCGTCCTGAGAGTCCTAGTGGCAGCTGCACCCTGGTTCACCTGCGATCCATGGTCAGCGTAAGCATGCTCTTGCGGTGTTAGCTGTACCCAGAGGTTGTAGGCGTTGGAGATGTTGGTAGGGCTTGGTGGCCGCTCGAAGGAGAGCTCGGCCTCGTGTATATCCAGCGCCCAGCCTTGCATGGGGGATCGGCTGGGGCCCTCTCCCCACGCGTGCCTTGGATCCGTTGCAACGGGGACATACACTTCTGGGCTGTTCGCACCAGAAGCGCCGCCCGACTGCCTCACGTTCCCGCCTTCTTTAGCCGCCCTCTGGTCCTGTTGGCTAGGGGTCGGCACTCCAGCGTGGCCCCTGGTGGTGTTGCCTGGAGCAGCCCCGCACCGACGGGGCACGTTCGGGGTGGCGCGGGGCTGGTCGGTGTCGAGAGGCTCTCCAGAGCTCCTAGGAGGGGGCGCGCGGTTGTGTCGGGGATGAGCGCGCACCCCCACCACCGCCTGCGACGTGGGCAGGGTGCAGAACGGCGCTGCCCCTTGCATACTGCATCCAGCAGCTCGGCGACCCGTTCCAGCAAGGCGTCGCGGCCGCTCTCCAGGAACCTGCACTGTAGGAGCTCTCGCGCCACGATGACCGCTGCCCGCATGTTTGCCTGTTCCCTGCGCGAGTGCAGAGCGGTTGCTGCAGTGTAGTTCGCAGATCGCGCGGTGGCGCGCACTACAAAAAGAATACACTTCCGTGATGATACGTGTTTGTCACAGTAGGTCGCGTTTTTTTGTCATGCATCCACATCCATGACGATTTTATGACAGAATCAAGATAGTCGTACCTATGCTGTCGTAGAAGTGTTCTATGACATTACCAAAATTATCATCACGGAAGTGTCCACTTCCATGACGATAAATCGCACGTCACAGAAGTGCTTTCGTCAAGGGTGACCGACACATGGCATCCACCGTAACGGAATGGCGTTAAGCTATTGGGTCCGGTTTTGGATCCGATAACCCATTAACTGCCCCGACCAATGGGATTTTCCACGTGTAAAATCATCATTGGCTGGAGCAAACACGTGTTGTCTCACCGTTGGGAAAGATATCATCCACTCATTGGACCGAAGGCGCCTATGATACGGCGACACATGGCACGGCCCAACAGAGGCCCATCCCTATGAAAAGGCCGGCCTGTTTGACTTGGTCAAAAGGTGGCGGGCCGGCCAACGGAAAGCCTGTTAACGGCCTGTTCGCATATAGCCCATTTACAGTCCGCTAACCCAGGGCCCGTTACGACCTCTCCAAATTAGGCCCAGTAGCGTCATCTGAGCCGTCCAATATGATTCCAGCCCGTTTTAACTTCCGGCCCATGTGTGGCCCATGACTTTTTTCGGACCATATGAGGCCCTTTATAACTCTTGGCCCATTAATGGCCCGTGGTGAAACTGGCCCGTAATGAACGTTGTATCACTTTATACCGATTAACGGCCCGCTATTCGATTGGGCCGTTTCCAGCCCAAGTTATCATTCGGCCTTCTCAGGGCCCATTGATTCTTGGGCTCATTTGCAGCATTCGGTTACATATGACCCGTTACTGTCATTTTCTATTTATGGGCCAAATTCAGCCCGTCGTTACAGTCGGCCCGTTTGTGGACCGTTAATACATTGGGCCGTTTTCATGTCAAAAAAAACCGTTGGGCTGTTTTCATAGAGTTATCAAATACGACCTATTAACGGCCTGTTATGGTCCATGAATAGTATGACCCATGATTGGCGAAATGATGATACGCCCCGTAGAAGGCCCATGGATCCTACGGCCCATATGAGGCCCATGGATCGTACGGTCCGTAGAAGGCCCATGGATTGTACGGCCCGTAGAAGGCCCATGGACCCTACGGCCCGTAGATGGACCAGGAATCCTAAGGCCCGTATAGAAGGCCAATGGATCCAATGGCCCGTATGGAAGGGCAATGGATCCTACGGCCTGAAGAAGGCCCATGGTTACAACAGTCCGTGTGTTGCCATGATTATTTTGGCCTAGTTACCAAAAATAGGCTATTGTGGCGACTAGAAAAACACAGAAAAGGAACTGCAGTGACTACAAGCAAACAACTAAACAAGACAATAAGGAAATAAATAAGCAAGCAATTAACGCTAGCCTATTACCGCTATTACACATATTACATCCACTTGGCATCAAAGTTCGCCACAAGTGCAAATATAGGGAACAAAGCAACATATTACATACACTGGCCGTCAAAATTGGCCACCAGTGCAAATAAACGCGGCAGCAAAACAAGAGCATAACTGAAACAACTTCAGAAGAGCTCAAGAAACGTTATCCTGGGTATCCACCTTGCTGGCAATAAGCTTAGCAAGCTTATTAGCATTGTCCTGTTTGGCACTAAAATCCTCCAACGCTTGCTGTTGCACCAGAAAGTATGCATCTGAATGCTTCAGGGACTTCTGCGGTCCTTCCGCTTCTTGTCGCAGCACAGCTGATCGATGTCTTTCAACTTGTAGATGAGACTCAAGAGACCGAACTGATTCAGACAGTGAGTTTGAATAGCTTGTGCAAGCGGTAGTGGCCAGTAACTCAAACACTAAACGAAGACAGGACTTTGGGGTTGTGTTGCTGTCTTCAAGGTAGTCTTCCTTAGCAGTTTTATCAGCTTTGTTGGAGACCAACAAGGATGTGTCACTATCCTGAACCTTATTTGCATTACTTCCTTTACCATTGCTTAATAAGGCACTCTTCCCCAATATTCTGTCAGCATTCTAAAAGAAGAAACAAGCAGACACATGAAAGTTTAGCATGTACTAGTATATGAAACTCATTTTGGTGAACCAGTTCATTAGTATGGTGGACAAGATTAAACTACCAAGTCTTCTATTGCCAAGTACTAGTACATAATAAAAGCATCAAACAAACATATATCTATGTCCTATGGTCACTGCATTGTCTTGCCAAATCAAAATAGAGACACGGTTCAAATCATATCAGTTCAAGATAAAGCAGCAGTGAAAGAATACAAAGCGTGGGAAACTACACAACACAACAAGATTTCAGATGGGTACCACGGGTCTACATGTGCAACAACATTATTGGCTCTGTTGTGATGCTAGTAATGTGCATGATATGAAAGTCAACTGTATACACAATTGAAATTGAAATCAACAGAGCTATTGATAAGAGCAAACCTGTTAAAGAAACATGCGTGAACATACCTGCTCTGCCATTGGAGTTTTTCTATTGGATCCTTCAATTTAAATATAACTTTGTATGAGTAAATACAGTGATACAAGAGCAAAGCAATAATAGTTAAAAAAGGCGTGCCTAAGCGAGCGCTTAAGCGCGCCTAGGCTGCAGGTGTTGGCAAAACGCATTGCGCATAACTACGCTTAATGTGTGCATTACTGCGCATAAGCATGCACTTTGGTCAGTAAAGCGCAAGGCGGTGGCAAAACGCACAATTAACACCTAGCGCTTTTTTGAACTATGATAGCAATGGAATCTTAAATTAGGACAGTTGTTCTTCAGGTTTAGGCACTTGTTCTACATGAACAGAGTACAGTAAGATGCAAGAATATAATACTTAAAAATAGAAAAAGAGCTCATAGACCTTACCACATTCTTGGTTCGGGACCAGTACAGAACAAGGTGTTCCCAGTCATCGTCCAGTAATTGTGTCTCAGGAGAACGTAAGGGAATTTTATGAGATTCTTTGCCGGTGAAGTACGTTTTCTTCAGGTAATTCCAATACGCCACCAAGCATTCTTGAAGATAGCGAGGTATTAGCACAGCTACCTCATCCCGAGTTTCAATTCGGTCCTTCTCTATAGAGAAAATGGGAAAATTTGTTGTATTATAACCATCGTGGAGGTAGGATGTATGGGACGAAGCAAAGTAATTGCCATGAATAACATTACTTACAAATAACTCTTTGGACAAACACACGAATCGGCATTTTCCTTCATCTTGATTATAATATGTCCAAGATGGGAAGATACGCACATACGATTTAACAACATAGAATGCGATAGATGCTAAACTACGACTAGCTAGTTGTGCTTCCTCAATAGGAATAGGCATACTAACTGGTGGAGTTGGGGTTCGCCGTGATAGTATTGGCCCTTTGGGCACTGGAGCTGCCTTACTAACTGCTCTTGTTTGGGAGCTCTGTGGTGGAGATGGTGTTGTGTCAACATGAACTGGGTTACTATCGGCTGGGGTTGGGGTTAGATTGGGTGAAGCTGGTTCTCTGTCCATCACAGTAGGGGTACAATCTGTGAGAGTTTGGGTTATGTGTGGTAGGGCTGGTTCTTGTGCATGTACAACCGAGGTGCTATCTCCACCAAGAGGTAGCACTGTTTTATTTGAAGACCGTGTTTTTAGTCCGCTAGATACCCGCATCACCCGCTCCAATTCAAATGGCTGATAAACAGGAAACATAGTTGAATGTACAGACATTGTATGAGAGACTGATGCAATAGATAATGTGGAAAAAAGAGGGCATGAAATAGTTGACATGTATATTGTCTAACTAAAACGGATAGGATGACATAATTTCACATATATGATGTCTATCTAAACTGGATAGCATAGCATAACATAATTCAAAGATAAGATGAATAACTAAACAGGATCGCAAGACATAATTCACCTACATGTTATCTAAGTAATCAGGATCGCATCATTTAATTCACATATGTGATTTATATGGTAAACAGAGGGCATTCAATATGATGTTTGAACTAAGAACATGGTGTTGAATATTGTGTATATGATGTCTAAACTATACAATGTAAGACATCATATGCATGATATGAGCAGTATAACCATGCCAAGTTAGAGCATACACCTCCGTGGGGGAATAGGACTAGTCATCTATCTCTGAAACTATCTCTGTGGAGCTATCGGGACCCAACAAGAGATCTGCTTCGACAGGTAGCACTGCCTGCTCTGAAGGCCTTGTTTTCACTCCAAATTTTTCCATCTCCCACCCAAATGGTTGATTCACAGTAAAAGTAGTTTAATGTACGAACATTATCGACAAATGGAAACGTAATGAAGAAAAATATGGGCAAGATATCATTCAAATATATGATGCCTGCTTAAACAGGATGGCATTGCACATTTCACACATATTATGGCTGGCTAAAAGACATGATACTGCATAATTCCCATATATGATATAGAAACTAAATAGGTGGCATTACAGAACATGTCTAAACTAAGCAGATGACATATATGATGTCAAAAGTAGGCACTGCAAGGCAACATATGCATGATATGACTAACATCATCATGCCAAGGTAGAGCAAACACCTTGGGGGGGGGTAAATCGGAGTGGTCAGCGACGTCTGCATGACATTGTATTGCCACACAAAACTCTTCTCTTTTTCTCTACATGTTCAGCATGACTGTGTACAATATCTGACATGCATACGAAAAAAATATGGTGAGATTATGTAAGGAGAGCTTGCAGAAATTTAGAGTGATGGTAACAGCCAGTGGGTGGATCCAAAAATAATGATAGCAGGCTGATGATTGCTTTAATTGAATAAAAAGACAGTTGATGATCGCTTTACTATTTGTTTCCCACCCAAGATGAACAACATAGGCATACTCTAGGTGAACCAGATATTAGACAGACATACTATTCGTTGCTGCCTTGATATGTGCCCCACAACTAATTTAGAACTCAGGTTTGAACATTAATTTTTACCTGACTTGGGAGTCCAAGAGCTGAACAGGACGATAAAGTAGTAGGTAAGTTTAAGCAATGCATAACATAAGCAGAGGAATGCAAAGAAACATGGCCAAAATAAAGTTTAACCATATGAATGTGTGTGCAGTTAGAATGTTATTCTGCCACTAATGCACTTGGTCTTGTTTTCATGCATAGGATTTTGAAAAGTAGGTCCAGGTGGATGTTTTGCTTCATTCCTTTCAACAAAATGCATGAATAATTGAATAGTAGAGTGCCATTGGAAAATTCCTTATTGCTATGTTTTTCTGTTGAACCAAAAAAGCCATAATGGATCGACGTGAATGTATAGTAATAAGCGATGCAACAAGTGTACCTCTTTGCCGTATCCATTTGGACCTCAGCATCACTGGGTTGGTCGCTGAAGCAGTTGAGTCAGAGGTGGCTCTCGGAGGTGTGGAGGAAGATCTGAGGAATCTGTAGACGGCGTCTAGGGCACTGCTCTGTTGTGATGGATCGTTCTGTCGTTGGAGCAGCTCCGGTGAGCCGTAAGACGTCAAGGCTGAAGCAGCACAAGACAAACATCGTCAATCTCAAGTGGGATTCTAATAGCATCTCCAATAGATGATGTAAATAGATGTAAAATTTACATCACCAAAAACCACATGACTACAATAGATGAGGTAAAAACTGTTGACTCTGAACTGAACTGTCGAAAATGAAATTAATTGTGGAATCTGAATGCTACTGTCGAAATTGAACGCCATGGTAGCAGAGAGGCACTTGACATGTAGTTTAGGGAGGGCCTGCAGTTCATCTTCAACCTGCACCCCCTTGAGCCACTAGCCACTTCCGGCCAAACCGCCGGCACCGGCGCTGCCTTGCCGCCCCGAAACAACTCCCCACCTCTGCTCCGGCCAGCCCTCTAGGCCCCCCGCCCCCCACGCTGAACCCTAAGATAGATAGTGGGGTACCTCTCTGGCGAGCCCCCGTCCCCGCTGCGGGCGGTTCTTCCTTAACTCCGGTGAGCCCCCCCAACCCCTGAAAATCGACTGACCCAAAAGTTGATTCAGTCGACTGAAGTGTGGCTTAATCAAAGCAGAGCAACAGCACGAGCGAGGGGGAGAGCAGTAGCAGCAGCCGGGCGAGCAAGCGATGGAGCGAGAGCCATAGCAGCAGCAGCAGCGCGAGTGAGCGAGCGAGAGCCGGAGCAGCAGTAGCAGATCTGGCTGGTATGGCCGCTGCCGCCGAAGGGGCCTCGCACTGGGGAGAGCCGCTGTAGGATCGAAAGTATGTCTAGAGGGGGGGTGATTAGACTACTTGACAATATAAAAATTATGCCTTTTGATAAAGACAAGTTTTTGGCAGATTCACGGTTATGATCAAGTCAAGCATCACCCTACACATGCAATTCTAGAGTATAGGCAGCGGAAAGTAAATTGCACATGTAGTAAAGAGGGGTGGAGAAGAGCAAACGCAATTTTGGAGACATGGAGATTTTTCTCGTGGTTCCGATAGGTGGTGCTATCGTCATTCCACGTTGATGGAGACTTCAACCCACGGAGGGTAACGGCTGCGAGAGTCCACGGAGGGCTCCACCCACGAAGGGTCCACGAAGAAGCAACCTTGTCTATGCCATCATGGCCTACGCCCACGGAGGGCTAGCCTTACTCGGGGTAGATCTTCACGAAGTAGGCGATCTCCTTGCCCTTACAAACTTCTTGGTTCAACTCCACATCTTGACGGAGGCTCCCAAGCGACACCTAACCAATCTAGGAGGCACCACCCTCCAAAAGGTAATAGATGGTGTTGATGATGATGAACTCCTTGCTCTTGTGCTTCAAATGATAATCTCCCCAACACTCAACTCTCCTCACTGATTTGGCTGTGGTGGAAGAAAGGATTGAGTGGAAAGCAACTTGGGAAGGCTAGAGATCAAGCTTCATATTGTGGGAGTGGAGCAACTTGATCTCAACACAAGGGTAGGTAGTTCTCTTCTCGAAAATGTAAGGTAGGAGTGGTAGTTCTTTCGATGGCTCTCTCCACGAATGAAGAGGGGTGGAGGGTATTTATAGCCTCCACACAAAATCCAACCGTTATGCACATTTGACCAATCTCGGTGGGACCGAAGTTGACAACTCGGTGAGACCGAAAGTTCAAATCATGTGAACGTTGGGATTTTCGGTGGGACTGAAAATACAAACTCGGTTAGTCCGATTCGTGCAAAGACAAGAGCTTGCCAATCTCGGTGGGACCGACTTCATCATCTCGGTGACACCAATTTGATGTGAAGGTTCTGAAGCTTGGCAACTCAAGTTTCGTGAGACCGAGTTCGAATCGGAAAATCCGAGATTTCTAGGGTTTGGCTTTATGGCTGAGGTGGTTCATCTCGGTGTGGTGAGTTTGGAATATCGGTGGGACCGAGATTACTTATGAGTGTATATGGAAGTGAAAGTTGCTGATAGTTAAGGAGATGTATCACTAAGCACTTTGAGCAACCAGATCATTATCATAACCTCATAACCTTTTAATAGTATTGGCTTTCCTATGGACTCAATGTGATCTTGGATCACTAAACCAAAATGGAGTCTTGAGCTTTTGCCAATGCTTGCCTTAGCATTTTGAGGGTCCACTTCTTGAGTCCTTGCCATACCCATATCACTTAACTTTCTGAAATGATTCTCAAGTAACTATTAGTTCAATGATATATATGTTGTTATTAATTACCAAAACCACCGGGGATTAGTTGCACTTTCAATCTCCCCTTTTGGTAATTGATGACAACATATAGATCAAAGCTTCGACAAAGGATATAATCAATGAATAATATAAATCGCTTTGAGAAGTATGTGATAAGCAAGAGCTCCCCTAAATTTGTGCATTATTTAAGATTTGCGTTTGAATGCAAATGCACAATCGATTAGGATCATGGGTCACTCTTCCATGTCACATACATCTTGGTGGAGCGCACAAAATGATAAGAATGAATAGCATGCACCCAATCACCAAGACATGAGTAAATGGTCATACAAGATAGGAATAGCATATGATAAGCATTAAGCACACATTAAAGCATAGTACGACCAAGCACTCATTAAGGTAGAATCAAACATAGTATCAAACACCTTTGAATGTTTCGAAAATCAAAAGTATCTCAAAGAAACCGCAAATGAACGAAAGAGCAAAAGCGCAAAGACAAAAGCACTCTCTCTCGAAGTCCTATGATCTATACAATTTCTCCCCTTTGGCAACAAGTTACAAAAAAGTTCGAAAAGGCATAGAGCTAAGCGCTGGGGACTCTGCTGGCGGCTCCTGTCTGGGTTGATGTTGCAGTTGATATGGCAGCATCGGCGAAGACTTCAGCTGATGTCTGTCTTTGGAGGAGTGGTCACCGGAGCTGGAGCTGGAGCTAGAGCAACCGATGGAGCTGTGGGAGGTCTTGAAGCTGTAGTCCCGGTGTCATCCTTTGGAATAGCAATGATCGGGTCCTGTGGGAACCGGAGCGATCTGTTGATAAGCATCTGGACTAGGTCATCCTGCATCTCACGCATAAGCTCTTCCTTCTCCTCTTTGCTTCCTCAATATCTGCCTCAAGCTTGTTGTGATTACTTGCACTTTAGTCGACTTCACATCGAGCATGGATCTTGTCTTCAACAATCCTCTCTAGGCTCTCCCGAGGCTGTACAATGCTGGCAGCGTTGTTCAATCCTCTGGATAGCTTCAAGGAGCTGCTCTCCAACACTATTTGGTTTAGCTGCTGCTGCTGCTTTGCTTCCTTGTCGACTTTGGCTTTCTTGGCAGCTTCAATCTTTGCTTGACCTTCAACCGATGTTGGATCCTCCTCATCCATCACAACAACATTATCCTCATGCTCAGGCTGCGATGGTAAGTGTGCTCTATCCAACAAGTATGTGCCCGTGCCAAACTTGGCATTGATAAGCATCTGAATATGCGGGCAAATCCACATGACCTTTTACGGTCACCGCAGTCCTCTTGATGGTTTCTACTATTAAGTCCATCACCTTGAAAGGTGCTCTCTCATCAAGTATATGCAGCATGTTGATAGAGTATCCTCCGATCATGCAATGATCTCGGACTTGGGCATCAAGGTATGCCTCGAGAATAGTGTTTGTGGTAGGTAGACCTGCCTGGAGATAGTACACTGAGCCGAGCTTCCAGATTCCCACATCCTTAGCTGGTACCTCTTTGTACATATTCTTCATGGATTCATGGTTCTTCTTTGGAATACCATATACATCAACATCATCCTCTCTTGCCTTTGGAGCATTCAGCAGTTCTGCCCATTCTTCAACAGAAGAAGAATATCTTTGGCCTTGATCATCCATGTGATCTTTCCATCGGGATAGAAATGAGTCATGGCATAGAATTGCATAATCATTTCATCATTCCAATTTGTCAACTTCGACCTACAAAGTCTGCAACACCACATGCAAGTGAAGCTGTCATGCACATGTGGAAAGAAGTCTCTGTGCTCTTCACTTTGTCAATGTACTTCCAATCAACATATCTTGTATACGCCACTATGGGCTTCTTGTCCATCAAGACAGCCTCATAGAAGTCCTGCTTTGCTCTCGGTGTGAAATCTGGGATCAACAGCAGTTCTTCTCCTCACAAACATATGGATCAGCTTGTCTCCATAGCCCGAGACCTCTATCTTTCCTTTCCTTCATGTTCTCGGCTTGAGGATGAGCATCATTGTGTAGTGGCAATTTACGTGAAGTTTCAGCAAAACTGGTGCTTCATCATCGACACACCCTGGTGGCACATCATCTTTGTTCTTCTCGATCTTTGGAAAGTTCCTGGCTGTTTTCTTGGGCTTGGCGGCGAGGCTTTCTGGAGCTGCCTTGACTGGAGCAGATTGCTTAGGCTTTGAAGTGGTTCCAGCCCTGATGGCATCACCCATGAGCTTAGGCTTCTGAGGAGGCTGGGGTGCTTCCTCATCCTCATCTTCCTCTGCTGCATCAACATGCACTAACCTCTTCCTCTTGGAAGTTTTCTTCACCTTGCTTGCTGTTGCCTCTTCCATATTCAGCTTCTTGGCAACAGTGGACTGCTTGACTTTCCTGGTGCCCTTCTTAGTCTGCTGATCTTGAGGCTCTTTGGCAACAACTTTCCTCTTGGGCTTTGAGGAGACCTCTTCCTCAACAACAAAATCTGAGTCTTCCTCATCTGAGTTCCTCTTCTTTCTGGCCCTGGTGGCTGCAGGAGGCAAACCACTTGGTGTACTCCTCTCACCATCATCTGATGAGCTGCTGGGATAAGGACTAGTGCCTGCCTCTGGAATATCTTCAATAGGTGACTCTGACCTGTTCTGGCTGTCACTGGCATCGACATGGCTGACAACCCGTGAATAGATAAGGTGTAGGCGAGTAGAAGAGTTATCACAAACTGCGTTTTTGCAAACAAATGAGTTCAAATTCTAGTATTAGGTTTTCACAGAAGACATTTCGGTCAGACCGAGTTTAAAATTCGGTGAATCCGAAGTGTTCAAACAGAAGCCTTCACACCACTTTCGGTTTGACCGAGGTGGGTTTTGGTCCTGCCGAAAACACTAGGGTTTCACTAAATCCTCATTTAGGTCACACCGATTTGCACAACTCGGTTGGACCGAAGGTGCAGTGCAATGGCCAGAGGCCAAATCGGTCATACCGAAAATGTAAAATCGGTCTCACCGAGATGTGTTCGGCGGAAACCTAACCCTAAAACTTTTACTCGAATCTAGTCCAAACGAACTAATCTAGTGTTCAGGAAGATTTCAATTGTGGCAAGATTACAGGCAAACCAAACGTGCATTGAATCGGAGATGGGAGCACGAGTGGGATCGAAACTCACCCTAACTTGGTGGAGTTTCTCTACGGCGGCAACGGCGCGGAGAAGATGTCCGTTGACGGCGACGGAGACCTGCGGCGAGGGCGCATGCATTTACACGGAGACGATCCGGAGACCAGGCGATCGCAAAGAAGGGGTGTGGGGCGAAGCGTTTGAAGGAGTAATCAACGCTGCCCCTCGAGTATATATACCCCTCTGCTGTCGGTGGGACCGAGTTGTAAAACTTCGGTGGCACCGAGATGGATAATCTGAGGCGATTATGCACTTCGGTCACGCCGAAAATCACAACTCGGTTTCACCGAGGTGAAAACCTAGATTAGTCTAAATGCTTTCGTTTTGGCCGAATTTGAGTGAGTTGGTCTGACCGAATTCACTTAGAAGGTTTTGGAAGTTAGCCCTTGACGGATCGGTGGCTCCGAGTGCTCCTCACTCGGAGGGTCCGAAAATGACTTGTTCAAAGTTTGTGATGTAAGCATGAATAGAATTTGAGACAAGAAAGCATAGATAGCTAGGGAGGAACTTAGGCATTCTTGTCCATCCATTTGGTCAGAAAAATCAAAACAACCAAAACAACAAATGGATGTCCTCGAATGGATAAAGTCATGCATCCAACATGCTCACACAATAAGATAGCAAATGAAATATGTGTCAAACATGCACAAACAAAAACTCTAGCTACTATCACACAATTTGTCGATGACTAGGTCATCTTTATATGAGTATATTGACTTAGGAGTCAAATGAGAACATTTGATCATAGGTCATACTCATCGTTTAAGCACAAGTGGGGTTACCACTTTTACATAAAGCATTGATGTGTTCACATCATTTGAAGATGCTTTAGCTCAATTCTTTAGAGCAAAGCTCCCCTAGATGTGAGAACCCTTTTAAAGGGTCAAACTAACCTTGGGTTGTCGTAGAAGACTTCATGTAGATGTTGAAGATGTGGATGCTCAATGTTGATGAAGATCATCAAGAGTTGGGAGCAATCCTTTGGATTCGGGCACTTTCAATACCTACATGGGTTAGTCCCACAAGGAACAAACAAGGATATCCATGGACATAGATTGAAGTTCACAATGGATGATGTCCATGAAAGCAATGATTACCTTGTCCCTTGACTTACCAACAAGAGGGTTTGTGACTCCATGAACTAGTGCACAATGTGGAAGTTGGTTGCACAAGTTTTTGCCAAAATGAATGTGAGTGAAATATGTTGGCGGAGTCACCCTCAAGAACTCTCTAGTTCTTCTTCTTCGGGATCCACATCATCTTGATGGGAATCCTTGGGGTTGTAGTTGAGCTTGACGAAGTAGAACTTGACGTTTCCTTGGGAACCCACTTGACCATGGCTTGAGGTGCTTCAATAAATGCATCAATCTCCTCTTGAAGCTTGTCCTTTCCTTTTAGCTTGTGGTCTTGTGGTGGAAGGTCATCTTGAGCTTGTTCCACATTGGAAGAAGTAGGATCATACTTCTCCTTTTGAGAAACAAACTGTGGAGTGGGATATTGACCTTCTTCCCATTCAACACCCTCGGCGTTGAACTTTCGCTCAAAACCAATTCCTTGATTCTTCCGTGCCTTCCTTGCTTGCGAACAATTTCCTCAAAGTTCTTGCTTCCGCAAGGCTCTTGTAGACACCTTTCTCTATAATCCCTTTCAATAAACTATTTTCTTGCTCAAGTGTAACTTGGCTTGAAACATTGTTAGTGTAATCAAGAGAACTACTAGAAGCAACAATATTGGATTTAGCATGGTTATTGTTACTACTAGATGAAGAATTTTTCTTATGCTTGTCATGCTTAGTTTTAATAGGTGGCAAGAAATTTGACAAGAGAAGTCGTTTGGCAAGATATGAAGAACTCTTCTTTCGAAGATCGTCATTGATTGCTTTTAGAAACTCATGTTCTTGCTCTAGATTGAGCTTCTCGAAGCGTAGCTTCTCATGAGATCTTAGGAGCTCTCTATGATCTTCTTGAGTTGTTTCATGAGCTAACTTAAGAGTGTTTAGTTCTTTAGTTAGACGCTCAATCTCCTTCATAGCATTGTCATTCGACTCTTCTCGACTATAAAGACTACTAGCTTGTTCATCATTACTAGGCTCACTAGATTTATCATGTAAGAGCTCATCTTCACCAAGCAAGTCATCCTCATCACTATCAAAGTCAATGAATTCAGGGTGTGATACCTTGGGGCCTTTAGCCATGAAGCATCTTCCAATTCCCTCATTTGGTGAATCAAATAAGTCATAGGAGTTGGAGTTGGAGGACACGAGAGCAAGACCGGCAACACCTTCATCTTGACTATAGTCGGAGTTGGAGTGATAGCTTCTTTCGGATTGATTGTCGGAGTTGGAGCCGGAGACCCATTCACCTACATGAGCTTGATGTTTTCTTCTTGTGTAGCTCCTTGATGACTTGTCTTTCCTCTCCGAATCCTTGCTTCTCCGAGAGGGTCTTCGTTCATAACGATCATCTCTACTCCTTCTCTCTTTCCGAGGTGACTCATCTCTTGAGCTTCTTCTTCTTGGAGATTCTTCTCTTCTCTTGGAGATTCTTCTCTTCTCTTCACCATTAGGCTTATCTCTTCATTGGAAACTAGCTTGTCACTTGAGGTTGTGGGAGCATCACTTGTAGCTTTGTAAGCACCACTTGACTTGTTGTGAAGCTCTTCCTTATCTTTAAGTGTCATCTCATGAGCAACAATTCTTCCAATGACTTCGGTTGGCTTGAGATTCTTGTAGTTTGGCATCATTTGGATCAAAGTGCACACGGTGTCATACTTTCCATCCAAAGCTCTGAGAATCTTCTTGATGATGAATCGGTCGGTCATTTCTTCGCTTCCTAAGCCGGCAATCTCATTGGTGATGAGAGCAAGCCTAGAGTACATTTCAGCGACTCCTTCACCTTCCTTCATCTTGAACTTGTCAAGTTGACCTTGAAGAACATCTAGCTTTGATTCCTTCACGGACTCGGTACCTTCGTGCATTTCGACCAAAGTATTCCAAATCTCTTTTGCATTCTCAAGACGGCTGATTTTGTTGAACTCCTCGGGACATAAGGCATTGAAGAGAATGTCACAAGATTGAGCATTGTTTTGCAACATCCGCAATTCATCCGTTGTAGCTTCACGATCCGGAACTTTTCCTTCCTCGAAGAATTCACCTTGCATACCAACACAAATAATGCCCCATGCGGCTAGGTTATGGCCAAGAATATGCATTTTCATTTTATGCTTCCAACTAGCAAAATTTGTACCATCAAAGTAAGGACCTCTACGAAAATTACCCTCACTAGACGCCATACTCTCCTAGGTTGTGAAACCAAGCTTATGGAGTCCAATGCAATGGAAACCAATACAATGGAGACCAAAGCTCTGATACCACTTGTAGGATCGAAAGTATGTCTAGAGGGGGGGTGATTAGACTACTTGACAATATAAAAATTATGCCTTTTGATAAAGACAAGTTTTTGGTAGATTCACGGTTATGATCAAGTCAAGCATCACCCTACACATGCAATTCTAGAGTATAGGCAGCGGAAAGTAAATTGCACATGTAGTAAAGAGGGGTGGAGAAGAGCAAATGCAATTTTGGAGACACGGAGATTTTTCTCGTGGTTCCGATAGGTGGTGCTATCGTCATTCCACGTTGATGGAGACTTCAACCCACGGAGGGTAACGGCTGCGAGAGTCCACGGAGGGCTCCACCCACGAAGGGTCCACGAAGAAGCAACCTTGTCTATGCCATCATGGCCTCGCCCACGGAGGGCTAGCCTTACTCGGGTAGATCTTCACGAAGTAGGCGATCTCCTTGCCCTTACAAACTTCTTGGTTCAACTCCACATCTTGACGGAGGCTCCCAAGCGACACCTAACCAATCTAGGAGGCACCACCCTCCAAAAGGTAATAGATGGTGTTGATGATGATGAACTCCTTGCTCTTGTGCTTCAAATGATAATCTCCCCAACACTCAACTCTCCTCACCGATTTGGCTGTGGTGGAAGAAAGGATTGAGTGGAAAGCAACTTGGGAAGGCTAGAGATCAAGCTTCATATGGTGGGAGTGGAGCAACTTGATCTCAACACAAGGGTAGGTAGTTCTCTTCTCGAAAATGTAAGGTAGGAGTGGTAGTTCTTTCGATGGCTCTCTCCACGAATGAAGAGGGGTGGAGGGTATTTATAGCCTCCACACAAAATCCAACCGTTACACACATTTGACCAATCTCGGTGGGACCGAAGTTGACAACTCGGTGAGACCGAAAGTTCAAATCATGTGAACGTTGGGATTTTCGGTGGGACCGAAAATACAAACTCGGTTAGTCCGATTCGTGCAAAGACAAGAGCTTGCCAATCTTGGTGGGACCGACTTCATCATCTCGGTGACACCGATTTGATGACAGAAGGTTACAGAAGCTTGGCAACTCAAGTTTCGGTGAGACCGAGTTCAGAATCGGAAAATCCGAGATTTCTAGGGTTTGGCTTTATGGCTGAGGTGGTTCATCTCGGTGTGACTGAGTTTGGAATATCGGTGGGACCGAGATTACTTATGAGTGTATATGGAAGTGAAAGTTGCTGATAGTTTAGGAGATGTATCACTAAGCACTTTGAGCAACCAGATCATTATCATAACCTCATCCCCTTTTAATAGTATTGGCTTTCCTATGGACTCAATGTGATCTTGGATCACTAAACCAAAAATGGAGTCTTGAGCTTTTGCCAATGCTTGCCTTAGCATTTTGAGGGGTCCACTTCTTCAGTCCTTGCCATACCCATATCACTGAACTTTCTGAAATGATTCTCAAGTAACTATTAGTTCAATGATATATATGTTGTTATTAATTACCAAAACCACCCGGGGATTAGTTGCCCTTTCAGCCGCCATGTAGCCGCTCCATGGGGGTGCGGGATAGAGCACCGTCAGCGCCGGAAGGTCGAGTTAAGGAGAAGGTGCGATGCGATGAGTATACAACCTCTTTGCTGGCGCCTAGTAGGCCTCGACTTCGTCCGAGGTGTCGGTGAGGATGCTGCGGTTCCGGTGGAGCAGGTTAATGCAGCGCTATGGGAATCGAGCAGCTGCGATAGATGCGGCGATCGTCAGAGCAGCTCCTTGGAGGTGGAGGACGGGGCGGCTGAACCGGCGGGATGACGAGATGGACGACAGATCCTCATCCGGGGAGGTGGACGAGGGACGTCGAGCTGATGTGGTGGACGACGTCGTCGGGGAAGAGGCTCCGGCTGGGCAGCGGTGAGGTGGTGGACGGAGGAGGGGTGGGGTTTCGCGGCTGGAGTGGAGAGGTTATGGTGGCCTAGGATTTCGAATGGCGAAAAGGGGGCGATGGGAGCGGGTGAAGCATGACTTAGGGACGAGCTTGTCCAAAATGTAGGGTGTGTTACAAAAGTACCCCCCACTGATTTGAACTAGCGGCCCTTTCGGCTCAGGGTTAGAAGGGGGATTTCGCGCGTCGGGATTTGGCCGCTGCAGGGAGTTTTCGCGCGTGTTGTAATCTCGGGATAGCAAGGCGCGGGTTGTGAAGGCGCCAGTTTTGGGAGCACGATATTTGAATTTTCGGGACATAACAAGACGCGGATTGAATTTTTGGGACAAGCCTAACGTGTAATAATATTGTACTTGTACGTACCAAATCAATTCGCACTTCCCCCAACCAAAAAGAAAAAAATAAAACTATTCACACCACACAAAGAGAGAGTCTTGCCCATTTTACTATACAAATGCTATTCAAAGCTACTCCCTCCTTCCATCTGTATAGGGGCTAATGCATTTTTCAATGCTAACTTTGACCAAATATTAGAGCAATAATATATGACATGCAACTTGCACAAAGCACACTGTTAAATTCGTTTGTGAAAGGTTATTTCAATGATATAATTTTCACATTGTGCATGTCATGTACTATTAATCTTGTCAATAGTCAAAGGCGGTCTTAAACATCTCATTACGCCCTATATAGATGGAAGGAGGGAGTATGAATCCATGTTATGTCCGATTAAATTTTTTCGCTTGCTGTATAATGCATGTAACCTACTCATACCAACAGTTTAGTGCATTCCAAATGTCTATACTACCACTGCAATTTGAACTAAATTTGAATTCGTTTCTCTATTTCAATAAGAATCTACAATCATGATTGTTGCCAACTTCAACCATTATTCGTGTATTACCTTAATAACACACCACATGATTACTATAGAGATAGATATGAACTATGTGTACTACATGAACTCGAATTCTATTTTTTGAATACACTTGATGTTGATTCCAAAGAATAGTACATTTGATGTGCTAACTATATATTCATAATCTAAACCATGTTCCATACGTACACCGTGTTTATCACACAAAGTATAGTGCCCCGCCCCCTACATTATGACAAGTATTTAGACCTGAGCTGCAAAAGCCACACATTAGCCCAAATTATAATAAATGTTCTATGTATTATACGTAGTACTAGCAAGATGCCCATGTGTTCCACAGAACATCAACATGATCAAGGGGCCTAATTTGCAAATATGGAGAGGGGTGTGGGTATGTTTTTTCAAACTTGCCATAGTTTCCTTCCTATCTGCCAGATATAAATTGGACGGCCTATATTGTAGGATGGTAGGCACACCATCATCAACAACTCCGTTTTTTGCCAAGAGTAGAGATAAAATATATTATATGTAGTATAACATGTTCATAACCACACCATGTGTATCACCGTTATATATATTCACACATGCGCCGGTTTAAAACACTATGATTAATTCTTCAAATATCCGAATTCGCTTTTTACAATGAAGTATGATCTCTATTCGTCTTTTAATTACACCCACACAATCCTCTTATATTTCTAAATAGCGCTAACTTTCTCTCGTGCATGCACACGCCCTTAGCATTCTCTAGCTCCATCGTGCAAATTCGTCTTTTCACTTTAGGTTGTTCACCCATGCTGTGTGTAGGCCCCCGAGCTCCTTCCTTACGGGACACATCGATCGATATGCCTCTCTAGCCAGGTGTGCCTAGCACAAACACAAGCTTCCCCTCTTCTCTTGTCACCGTCCATGCCTCACTCCCACCACAATTTTCATCGATCTCGTACTCGCACACTCCTTCCCCCTCGATATAGTATGCCTCTCGTACCACCTCCTAGATGCATCTCTCTCTCTCTATCCTTCTCCTCGTGCCTCATTTGCTTCTAACACACACATGCATGTATACCATAATGATCGATCTCCCAACATATACATAGATCGACTTTAACTATCCCCCCCCATCGATCGACGTACCTCACAAGTTATGTCTCTCCTTTCTCTAACAAAGGGCGATTGATCTTCCTATGTAGTTACGTGTGCTTACCACTATCGGTGTCAAAACCGGCGGATCTTGGGTAGGGGGTCTCGAACTGTGCATCTAAGGCTAATGGTAATAGGAGGCAGGGGACACGATGTTTTACCCAGGTTTGGGCCCTCTCGATGGAGGTAATACCCTACTTCCTGCTTGATTGATCTTGATGATATGAGTATTACAAGAGTTGATCTACCACGAGATCATAGAGGCTAAACCCTAGAAGCTAGCCTATGATTATGATTGTAAATGTCATATGGACTAAATCCTCCGGTTTATATAGACACCAGAGGGGGCTAGGGTTACACAGAGCCGGTTACAGAGAAGAAAATCTACATATCCGAATTGCCAAGCTTGCCTTCCACGCAAAGGAGAGTCCAATCCAGACATGGGACGAAGTCTTCAATCTTGTATCTTCATAGTCCAACAGTCCGGCCAAAGTATATAGTCCGGCTGTCCGAGGACCCTTAATCCAGGACTCCCTCAGTAGCCCCAGAACCAGGCTTCAATGACGATGAGTCCGGCACGCAGATTGTCTTCGGCATTGCAAGGCGGGTTATCCTCCGAATACTCCATAGAAGATGTCGAACACAAGGATCGTGTCCAGCTCTGCAAAACAAATTCCACATACCACCGTAGAGAGTATAATTTTCCAAAAATCTAATCTGTTGATAGCTTTTGATGACATCATGCCACAGTCCGGTCTTTATTCGCACCGTTTTTCATAACCAGCCACCGCACATATCGTGAGGCGGTTTTATCGGTACGTCTTGTCGAAGCAGAGATCGTGTCCCCTTATCACGGGATTCTCATAAATACGGACGTGGGTAACCCAACCATGCCATCAAACGTGGCGCTTGGGGAATAAGCGATTGTAACGGGCAAGTGGGGAGATGCAGGATCCCTGCTTCCTTTATAAGGGGATAAGGACTCCCTCTTTCACCCATGCCTTCCTCCTATGCGCATCCGTCCCTTCTTGATCAAGCCCTAGCGCTCAAGCGTCGACCTTCTCCATCAAAAAGGTTTCCCAAAAATGTCTGGATCTGGAGCAGGAGGCAAGTGGATGGCCTCTACCATCCGGGAGAAGGATATTAAAAAGCTTCGGGGGGCCGGATATTTGGCCAAGACAATCAGCCACCGTCTTCCGACGGTGGGACAAATCGTACCCACCCCGGAACCCTACGAGAGGGTGGTATTCCTCCCTCATTTTGTCCGCAGGCTAGGGTTTCCCCTCCACCCATTTGTTTGCAGCATCATGTACTATTATGGGATTGATTTTCATGATCTATCTCCCAATTCTTTCCTCAATATCTTGAAATTCATTGTCGTGTGTGAGGCCTTTCTCCGTGTTCCGCGGCAATTTGGTTTATGGCTGAAGGTTTTTAATGTGAAGCCCAAGGTAGTGAGTGGCGAGCATGCCGAATGCGGAGGTGCCATGGTGAGCAAGATGCTCAATGTCACATGGCCAACAGGTGCTTTCAATGATTCCGTCAAGGAGTGGCAGCAGCAGTGGTTCTACATCACCGAGCCGCGTGGGAAGGAATGGGCCACCACCCCAGACTTCAGATCTGGTGCCCCCCTGCGGCTTACGTCCTGTCCCAAGAAGGGCATGAACTAGGCTTCATCTGACGAGCTATCGGAGCTCCAGACGCGCATCCAAGACATGGAAGAAAAGGACATCAAGCTCGTCAATATAGTCCAGGTGATGTTAGTTCGCCGGATTCTACCTTGTCAACACCGGGCTTGCAATCTATGGGAGTTCGACCTGGCCAAGCACCAGAACTTGTTAGAGCTCTTTGGCTCTTCACATAAGGACATCTGGAAGGTGCTTTTCAAGTCCGACAAATCATGACCGGACTCCGCCGAGGACCGCGGGTACCAACTGTCCCGCCCGTCAAGTTCGGTAAGTGATTGCTTGTTGACAGTTTGTATGTTTCACTCGTATATTCTTTAAGAAAATGCGTGAAGTATTTCCCCCAAATTTCCTAGGGCTGGGCGAAGGAGGCGGGGCAGATCTACTACCGGCCCCGCTACCCGAAGAACAGGCTGGCCCACTTCTGATGAAGATGTTGGTCCCGGCGCCTTACAAGGCGCCGAAGAAGAAGGCCAGAAAGGAAGCCAAGAAGTCCAGGGGTGGCCTCCATCGTCGTGGCACTTCGGACGCAAGATCTGAAGATTCCAATGCCCATTCTTCCTCTGAAGAGGATGAGGAGGAGGAAGGAGACGAATCCCCCACAGGAGGAAGAAAGAAAAGGACAGCCTCCACATCCTTGGAGGCCGAGCCACCTAAGAGGGGAAAAACTCCTCTACAAGAGGAGTCCACCGGTGCCACCGATAGCAGCCCGAAGTGGGATCCCAAGGCCGAGCCCCTGGTGAACTTGTGAGTATAAAATCTGAACGCACTCATGCACCCAGACTTGTCATGGCATGATATTCTAATCTGAGCCATGCTTTTTTCAGTCCGGCGAAGCCCCGCGCCGAACAATCCTCATCAGAAGATCTGCTGGGTTCGGACGCGATGGAGAGCGGAGCACCCCCAAAGGCCTCCTCCTCCAAACATATGAGTGAAACTGAGGTTTCGTCCCAGAAGGACCCAGGCTATGGAGGAGGGGAAATGGTTGCAAAGGCGGCGCCACGAGGCCATACTTCAGGGGCCGGACACACGGGAGAGAAAGGTCCCATAGGCGTCGACGGCGGGGGTCATCTTAGATCCAGACCCCAGCCAGACACGATTCTAGAGACCCATAAGGTCCCCGAGTCGGACACACGGCTTCCGTCAACTGGAGGAGGTATGCCTGCTCCATCGGTCGTCTCTATTCAACCAGAGGTGCCGGATACTTTATTGGCGGCGCTGGAGGGTGCCTCCATCGTTGAAGATCACCGTGCCCTCATGGGCGCGGTGATTGAGAAGATTCAGTCTGCTGAGAGTGGACTGAACGAATCCTGTATCAGCCTCATAACAGACTTTGAGGTATGTTTTATGAGTTTTTGGGAGAGTGTCATGGTAGAGATAGTAGCCCCTGATACACTATTCGGTGAAAGAAAGAACAGAACAACGGATCAAATTCATGCTCGCAGGAGACTCACTTGTAGTGACTGCCACCTCTCATGCTGCGGAAGTATCCGGACTGAGGCGTAGTCTGGAGCGGGCCGAAGGAGAACTTGGCCAAGTGAAAAGACAGCTGGAGGATAATCAAGGTATGTAGAAACCTTGTTTATGTATCACAAATGAATAAGTGTGCATAAAAAATATTTTTATAATGTGATCTAGGAGCGATGACCAAAATTGAGGCTCTCAGGAAGACTGTGGCCGAAGCCGAGAAGAAGGCGGCCGCAGAGTTACTGAGGCTAAGCGAGAGCTTCAAGAGGCCGTGCAGAAATGCGAGACCTTGGAGCAGAGTTTAGCAGGGAAGGAATCCAAACTCTCCTAGGCTCACCAAGCCGCAAGTGATGCCTGAGGGGAGGCCCAAGGTGCCCTAAAGGAAATCCAGGAGACGAGGAAGATTGCGGATGGTATGGCTTTTTGTGTACAAAGCGAGTATTTGAAAGGAAAAAAATCAAGTTGAGAGTTTAAATTTTGATTTTTTCAGGGGTGTTTGCAGAGCTGCCACGCAACATATCTGACGCCTCCCAATTTTACCGAGCCGAAGAGAGGAATACTACGGATAAACTCTTCTGGATGCAGTATCTGGCACCAAATTATCCGGTGTCGTTTTCCAATCAGCTGAAGCAGCTGGTCGAATTGCATAAGGCGGCCGAGCTAGCCATGAAGGATTTGATTATCTAGATGTGGCCTGCCGAGCCAATTCCAATCAGTTACTTCGGGCTCGTGAACCGGATTGCGAGTGCCTGCCCTCGAATCGAAGTGATCAAGCGGTCGGTCTGCATAGAAGGTGTGCAAATGGCCTTCTCCCTTGCAAAGGTGCATTGGGGGAAGATGGATGCAGAGAAGTTAATGACCGAGGGACTGCCCGAGGGGAAAGAGCACCGCAAGCTCGAACTGTATTATGAAGGTGTCTTGAAAGGGGCCCGCCTTGCGGCGGAGCAATGCACAAAGGACATTATATTTCCGTGAATACGTCATGCTTTCCTATGTAATATTTGAGCAAGGTCATTATTTATTGCTTGTCGTATGAAAGTTTTTCATCCTGTGCGGCCGTTTCATATAATAATCCTGAGAGGCAGCTGCTACCTCTTGAGCACTGCGTTGGATTTCCCCGAAGAGGAGAGGATGATGCAGCAAAGTAGCGTAAGTATTTCCCTTAGTTTTTGAGAACCAAGGTATCAATCCAGTAGGATACCACACACAAGTCCCTCGTACCTACACAAAACGATAGCAACTCGCAACCAACGCTTAGGGCTTGTCAATCCCTTCACGGTCACTTACGAGAGTGAGATCTGATAGAGATAATATTTTTGGTATTTTTGATAGATAGATGCAAAGTAAAAAGTAAAAGGCAAAGTAAAAACAAAGCAAGTAAATAAAGTGATAGAGATTGATATGATGAGAATAGACACAAATGAGGTTTCACTAGTGGCTTCTCTCAAGAGCATAAGTATTCTACGGTTGGGTGAACAAATTATTGTTGAGCAATTGACAGAATTGAGCATAGTTATGAGTATATCTAGGCAATGATCATGTATATAAGCATCACGTCCAAAACAAGTAGATCGAAACGATTCTGCATCTACTACTATTACTCCACTAATCGACCGCTATCCAGGATGCATCTAGAGTATTAAGTAAAATAGAGTAACGCCTTAAGCAAGATGACATGATGTAGAGGCATAAATTCATGCAATATGATAAAAACCCCATCTTGTTATCTTCGATGGCAACAATACAATACGTGCCTTCCAACCCTTTCTATCACTGGGTAAGGACACCGCAAGATTGAACCCAAAGCTAAGCACTTCTCCCATTGCAAGAACTACCAATCTAGTTGGCCAAACCAAGAAGGATAATTCGAAGAGACTTGCAAAGATAACTCAATTATACATAAAAGAATTTAGAGAAGAATCAAATATTTTCCATAGATAATACTGGATCATAAACCCACAATTCATCGGTCTCAACAAACACACCGCAAAAAGAAGAATATTACATCGAATAGATCTCCATGAGAGAGGGGGAGAACATTGTATTGATATACAAAAATAGAGAAGAAGCCATCTAGCTACTAGCTATGGACCCGAAGGTCTGAAGTAAACTACTCACACTTCATCGGAGGCGCTATGGTGATGATGTAGAAGCCCTCCGTGGTGGATGCCCTCCCATGGAGCTTCGAACAGCCCCAAGATTGGATCTCATGGATCTGTAAGGTTGCGGCGGTGGAATTAGGTTTTGGCTCTGCTCGATCGTGACGGGATACGTAGGTATATATAATAGGAAGGAGTACGTCGGTGGAGCATCAGGGGGCCCACGAGGTAGGGTGGCGCGCCCAGGGGGGTGCGCCCTCCACCTTCGTGACCGCCTTTAGCACTTCATGGAGTAGGGTCCAAGTCTCCTGGATCACGTTTGGTTGGAAAATCACATTCTCGAAGGTTTCATTCCGTTTGGACTCCGTTTGATATTCCGTTTCTTCGAAGCACTAAAATAGGCCAAAAACAGCAATTCTGGGCTGGGCCTCCGGTTAATAGGTTAGTCCCAAAAATAATATAAAAGTGGAAAATAAAGCCCAATATAGTCCAAAACAGTAGATAAAGTAGCATGGAGCAATCAAAAATTATAGATACGTTGGAGACATATCAGCAGCCAGTCGTCGGCTTCTGCCCCCACGTAGTGAGTACGGGGGTGTTGGGGATAAACCTGAGCACTCTTTATCCCAGTTTTGGGTCCCTAAAGGAGGTGTTCCGCACAGCGAACCAGGCAATTGGACTATAGGGCTTTATCGCTCTCACCTAGCCATGGGAGTTTTTTTTGAGGAAGGTAGGCGCAGCCCCTGGTGTTCGAAAGACCGCACGAGGGGCTCTATAAGCACCGGATCGGAAAAGGCCTATCCGTCGCACGCTGCATTGGTTATGGCATTATGGGAAAGAAATCCTTAAAGATTTTAGAACCTCTCGAACAGCTGACCAGCTCTCGCTACATCATGATAGTCAGTTTTCGGCTTTCTCTACTGAGGTTCTCGTCCGGAAGAACCGGGACACAATCTCAGTAGTTCTCCCAGTGCTACCTTAGACGATATAGCGGAACGTAAGGTACCAAAACATAGGAGCCGGGCAAACCCAACTATTGACCCAAGACATGATTCGGAGCTGATGCATATAATGCTATAAGTTCGGGGTGCCGAACTACCGTGAAGGTGTTCGGACTTTTTTGCCGTAGTATGGGCATGATGAAGCCCTTGGCATATTAAGGCATATCGCTAAAAGCAAACGCCTTTTAACAAAAAAGTTTTAAATAAGAAATAGCAGTAGATGAGCATCACATAAATCCACATGTTGTATTTGAGTAATACGTCAGCGTATGAGTATAGATGATATGAGAAAAGGAAATATGATTGCGGAACCTGCTGATACTGGGTGTGAGGAAATTGTGCTTGGACCCGGGGTGTAGTCGGATGATCATAGAGGGGAATATCTAGAGATTCCCTTACGCGCTCAAACTGTTTCCACGCCCTCCATCTTGGCCTATGTACAGGTGAACCTGCAAAGAAAATGAAAGAAATTGTTTTGCGCCGCAGGGCGGTTGAGCCGCAATATGTGGCTTGTATTATCTTTTTCCGGAGTGTTCTTAATTAAACTCCGGGCGAACCGGGCTATCCTGCCGCGCAGTAGTTCGGACTCCGTTGACAGTGTCTGGGAACATGGTCGTCGACTCGAGGTTCGGCTGGAAGGTGCCATCCGTTGTTCTTGCTGTTAGAGTAGCGGTAGACTATTCGGCAATGAGGGGGGGGTTTGGACCTGCCATTAACCGTGATGACGCCGCGTGGAACGGGCATCTTTAATTTATGGTAGGAATAATGTGGCACCGCGTTAAACCGAGCAAATGCGGTTCGTCCGAGCAGTGCCTGATGGTCACTGCGAAAGGTGACGATGTCGAAAATTAAATCTTCGGTACGGTGATTGTCCGAAGGTCCGAAGACCACTTCTAGTGTGATTGAGCCCGTGCTGGTATGACAACTTTGAAGGTGTTTTTTGTGGGCTTGATCCTTGAGTGATCGATGCCCATTTTGCGCATTGTATCCTGGTATAGCAGGTTCAGGCTGCTACCTCCATCCATAAAGTCTCGTTTGAGGTGGAATCCGTCAATGATAGGGTCGAGGACCAGTGCGGCTGAACCACTATGACAGATACTGGTAGGATGGTCCCTGTGATCGAAAGTGATCGGGCAAGAGGACCATGGGTTAAACTTTGGGTAGATTGTATAGACCTCCCTTAGTGCACGTTTCCACTTGGGAATGTGGCTTGCGCATATCATATTCACCGTTTTCACCTGGCACTACTAGGAAAAGGCCTGCTACTGGGGCACCTGTTTTGCCTACTAATGGCGCACTACAGGTGTGCCACTAGCATCACGCCATTAGAATTTAATACTAATGGCGCATCCCTGGTGCGCCATTAGTATACCAGATACTAATGGCGCACTAGGGAGTGCGCCATTAGTATATCACAAGGTGTGCCATTACTATCTAACTTAGTAATGGCGCACCACATAGAAGTGCGCCATTACTAAGAATTTTTTTTCATTTTTTTCAAATTTTTTTTTCAATTTTTTTTCGTTTTTTCTTAATATCGGGTCACTATGGCTTAATCTCGGGTCAATATGCTTAATCTCAAGTCAAATCGCACTAAGTGGTCAAACTTCCCGAAAGGTCACCCATCCTCTCATTATTCCAGCCCGAGCACGCTTAACTTCGCCGTTCTATCCAACCCCAGCACCACCTCACTTAACAAGCACTTGTTGATATATCTATCATATCAATCCTATTAAACCTTGTTGATGTCTCGGACTTTGTTCATATTCATGAGTATGATGAAATTTTGAAAAATATTTCAAACTTCCCGGTCATATTACCTATCATATTGTGGGGACCCCGACTCATAAGTCATGATCACCGAATGCACGTGTACAGTGATCCCAGAGATCAATGCTCACTGAACACACAGAAGCTGAATAACAAGAGTCTTACATCCATACAGACCATCTTACACAAATTGTGACCATTATGGTCAAGTCTTACATCGATAAAGCCTTAAGGGCTGAACATCAAATGAAACATAAGCAGCGGAAATCGTCATTGATAAGTAGAACCCATGCCATCTGCCTAACCCTACAGGCATTCTGACTGGGAAATGTCCTAGTTCGCATGATCGTCTCCAAAGAACTCTTCTTCGAACTCCGGTTCTTCCATGCTAGGTCAATTAAATAACCAGTGGCAAGCCAATGAGTACTTTGAATGTACTCGCAAGCAACCCATGATTTGGTTCAAGGTACAACAATGCATGACATAGGTAAATTTTGCATAAAGCTAGTTTTGAGTGCAATGACATGTTCAACATCCTATAAAGCATGCATCAAGAGAATTCAAGTAACCATGAGAACTGGTCACAGATATCAACATAAATAGAATGGGCACCAACCCATTTATCATAAACAGAGTGGGCACCAACCCATCTCAATCGTGTCAAGTCCTTTGACTTGACCCAAGTCATTTCCATCATCACACACACTAGGTTGAAAACTCTGGACATAATTTAAGCAGCACCGCCCAACCGTCCTTGACCGTGGACACGGCTATTCGAATAGTTTTACACTCTGCAAAGGTTGCACACTTTACCCACTAGATCCGGGGAACTTCCGTGTCATCCACGACCCGCGGTACCTCAAGCACCCGGGGTAAGCACCCGATCACTACCTTTCCCTAGACGACACTAACATGGAGTCCACTCGATTGGTAGCAACCCCCGTGCCAAACATTTCACATCATAAAGTTGTGGAGCCTTGCTCCCATATTCATCACATACCACAAGCACGGGGTACCAACGGTGTGTCCGTGCCTCTGTGAAAACAGTCATGGCCGCCTACACCGCACGACCCGTCCCAAGAGAGAGCACCAACTCTCCCCGTCACTAGTAATGCGGCTCCAAGCTAGTATCGGTCTAAGTACTCAATAATGCCCTTTCCCATATAAGGGTAGAGTGGTCGCGCATGTAAGGTTGGGACACCATCAAATCTTAAATCTAATCCGCTTTGAAAACAACACACACTTGCCCCGGTACACCACTTCGTCATCAAGTGGTTACCCTCTCATCATCTCCCTCGGGCATAAGTGGCACCCGATGGGGTTTTCAAAAGTCGTTTTAAAAGTATTTTGGTCTCCATCACCATGCATATCCCCGTTCCTTTTTGCGTAGCACTACTTAGCATCCTATCTACTCCCACCGGCATAACCCTCATAAGATGGTAGGGCCATGCACAATGCAAGTATCAACGAGAAAATAACGGAGGCAACCAACCCACGTGGTTCACCATCTCACCATGATTCCGATGCAACGATAATAAAGAGCTATATATGACATGCATAAAAATGGGGTTTCATAGTCATGGTCAAAGGGCTGCTTGCCTTGGTTGGCTTGATCTTCAAAGTCTTTGGGCCCTGCTCCTCCTTCTTCCTCGCCTACCTCACAAACACGGATACGCCGCAAGAAAACAACGGAAAAATAAGACAATAATAAAAACAGAAAAGTCAAAGTGCTCGGAAAAATGTCAACTTATTTTTGTAAAATACTAGGAGGAAAGCTAGAAGGGACAAGTCTTGGTTTTGGTTCTGGAGTAGCAGAATAGGAGATATGGATTTTCAAAGGCTTATTTAAATGCTAAAAATCACATTTAAATATCTACAGAGAAGAAAAGTTTGTTGGATTTGAATGAAAGTTGCACCATTAAATAGGTTGCAATATTCTAGGAATTTAGAAATTGGAATCAATTCATTTGGATAAATATTCTGTCCTATGGAATTTTTGGAAATAAGACAGAAAAAGAAAAAGAAAAACGGCGCTGTGCCACTGGGCCAGAGAGGCCATGGCAGCAGCAGGCCCAGAGGGGAAACCAGCCCACGCGGCCTCCACGTCGAAGGCGTAAAGGCGAAATACGCCTTCAGCTGACGGCCGATCGTTCTTGGCACAAGACGCTTTAAACCTCACGGTGGATCCCACCTGCAGTATGCGTGGTCGACGGGCGGCCCCACGGCGGCGTCGCTCACCTCCGCCAGAGGCGACGGCGAGCTCGCCGGCGGCGATACAAGGCACGGGAAGGGATGCGGGGGCTACCGTCGAACTCAGGGTGGAGTCGCGGTCCTGGTGGTGGTGGAGACGGTCGTCGGAGTGACCTGCTTCGCCGGCGACGAGGTCACGCGGCGGAGGCGCTTCGGGCGTCGGTGGCTCCGGCCGTTTCCGGCTGCAAAACAAGGGGGAAAGAGAGGGGAAAGAATCAGTGACGCCTCGCGGTTCTAGATCGAGAGAGAGCTGGGGCGGAGAAGGCCTGTACCGCGCGGACGCCGACGAGCCGAGGCGGCGGAGCTCGAGCTCGATCTCGAGCTCGGGGGGCTCTGGAGAGAAGTGAGTGGTGCGGGAGGCTGATTGGGAGTGTGGAGGGGCGACAGGGAGGAAGAGAGAGACTCGGGGCTGCCTTATATAGGTTGGCCGCGGTTCACCGTAGGCGTGGCCTACGGGCGCCCGCGGGATCGGCTCTGGAGGCCGTTGGAGAAGGCATGGGGCTGTCCACGGCGTTCGTGGGGGTGGAGTAGGGCGCCAGGGAGAAGGAGAGAGAGCTGGGAGAGACACTGGCGCTCGCGCGTGTGAGGCCGGGCATTGGACGAGCCAGGCGGCGGCGGGCATGCGCTGCAGGAGGGGAGAGAGAGGAGAGACAAGGGGCCTGCGGTGGCGGTCACGGACCCCGAGGGGCATCGATCAGCGCTGGGGTAGCACGAGGTGGTCGGGGCACGCGCGCCAACGGTCGCGAAGCGAGGACGTGCTCCAGAGCGCGACTTTGGCCGGCATCCGCGGCTTTCCCGCGTCGCGCGCGCGTCCACTCGTGTCTGAGAGCTACAGTGGGAATGAGCAAAACCAGGAGCCTTGGATGCTCTGGTGTGCAGAGGGGAGAGAGAGAGGCTGTGAGAGAGAGAGGAAGATGTTGTCCAGAAAGGACAAATGAGGTTCCCTCCTGCTTCCACATTGCTTCCTCGGGTAGAAAAGCATCTAAGTGACAGAGGGGAACGAGGAGGGGTTGTGGTAAAAAGATGAACTCAAGGAGATTAGTGAAAGTGGCCAAAATAGGCATTTTAGTTATTTGCCAGAAGGTGTTTGATGGAGTTTTGGATAAGCTATTGACTTCCACTGGCCAAGATACTCCATGGGGTGAAATGTCACATATATTTAGGGCCTTCCACCCATTTAGAGCTTATTTGGACAAAGTTGCCAATGCAACTCTTGCAAACCCTAGAAATGGGCAGAAATGGATTTGTGTAGATCCAGTGGAGTAGATAATTTCTCCTTGATGCACCACTTGGTGTGGTGGCCTTATTTGGTCATATGATCAGCTCACCAAAGTTGGGGTCTTGGAGAAGAAGTTGGTAGTGCAAAGTAGTTCAAACTTGATTCTGGTCAGAGAGGGTTTTGAGGCACTTTGACCAAGATTTCCTCTTCTCCAACCTGTGCCATTTGGTCTAGATGCATAATTGGACCAATGAAGTATGTTCACCAAGTTTGAGCACCTTTGGACACATTTGGCAAAGTAAAGTTGATCAAACTTCAGAATGGACAGAAATGGTTTTGAGGGGTTTTGATGATGTTATCTTGTTCTCCAAGTCATGAGACTTGGCAAGATCATCCCATATGTCATATGTGACATGGTAGAATTTTCCTGGAATTTTTGGAGAATATTTCCTTTGTAAATATTTCAAAATCTTGAAATATCCAGAAAGGGTTTTAGAGGGATTTGACCAATATTTTGAACATGACCATGTGTTGAAACTCTTATATATGGACAATATATGTCCTATGAGTTTCCCTAAATTTTGTCAAATATTTTTAAAACAATAAAATAATTTTTCCCTATTAAAGACCATTTCTGGCCTTAAGAAAAAGCTTTTAAATAAAATAGTAAAACAACTTTTAAAATTATATTTTTGTGGTTTCTGGGCATCCTATATCTAATAGGAGTCAAATATATTTTTGGAAAGATTTTTATTGCCATTAATTAAGTACTTGCAGTGCAAACCTCAATTCAGGGGTTTTTGGAAAACTAAATTTAGAAAATACTTTCTGGCCAAATATTTTTGTAAGAAAATTCCATATAGCACTATACACATGGCATGGTCATTGGTCAGGAGCTTGGGGTAAGGAGATGAAATATAGAGGGTAGAGTAGTTGACTATAAGGAGCACTTGAAAAGAAACACACAGAGAAAACCAACTCCAAATAAAAGCCAAATAATGCAAAAAGTTTTTGTTGGTCCAAATTTTCATGCTTTATTAATGAGAATGAAATGTTACAAAATGCAGGGTGTGACAGACCTACCCCCCTTACAAGAATCTCGTCCCCGAGATTCCTAAACTAGGCTTTAAAGAGATACGGAAACTCGGATCTAAGGTAGTCTTCACGCTCCCAAGTTGCTTCGCTTGATGTGGTTGCTCCATTGACCTTGAAGTACTTGATGGTGCGGCTTGAAAAGGCCGCTCAGCCTCATCCAGAATGCAGATGGGCCTCTCACGATAAGTCAAATCAGGTTGAAGGTCGATGGCTTGGTGATTGACGTCCTTGTTGAGGTCAGGCTTTTCTGCAACTTGGAGGCACTTCCGGAGTTGTGACACGTGGAACACGTTATGCACATCGGAAAGTTCAGTTGGAAGTTCCAACTGATAAGCCACTTCTCCTCGTCGTTCCATGATCTTGAAGGGGCCAATGTATCTCGGAGCGAGCTTTCCTTTGACATGGAAGCGCTGGGCTCCTTTGAGAGGGGTGACCCGGAGATAGACATGGTCTCCAACTCGAAGTTTATGTCTCTCACGACGTGAGTCAGTAGCTCTTCCGCTTTGACTTGGCAGACTTCAGACGCCTCTCGACAAGCTGGACTTGCTCTTCACTTCACGAAGGATATCCGCCCAAAGACAAGTCCTTCTCCGGTCTCGACCAATTGAGGGTGTGCGACACTTCCGCCAGATAACACCTCAAACGGTGCCATCTCAAGGCTTGCCTCGATAACTGTTGTTGTAAGAGAACTCGGCGAAAGGAAGGCAATCTTCCCACTTAGCTCCATAAGCTAAGACACGTGCTCGAGCATGTCTTCGAGTATTTGATTTACTGTTTCGGTCGACCTCCGGCCTGTGGGTGGAAAGCAGTGCTGAAGGACAACTTGGTCCCTATGGCCTCCTGGAATTTCTTCCAAAACCTTGAGGTGAACTGGGTTCCTCGATCCGACACAATCTCCTTGGGAACACCATGAAGGCTCACTATTCGGTTGATGTAGAGACTGGCTAACTGGTCCCCCTTGTAGGTCGTCTTGACAGGAATGAAGTGGGCCACCTTGGTCAAATGGTCAACGATGACCCATATTGAGTCATGTCCCTTGCTTCACCTGGGTAAACCGGTGATGAAGTCCATCCCGACTTTGTCCCACTTCCATTCAGGTACCTTGAGGGGATGCAACAATCCAGCGGGTCGCTGATGTTCAGCTTTGACTCTCTGCCATACGTCACATTTTGCAACATAGGTGGCAATCTCCCTTTTCATCCCGTGCCACCAAAATCTCTCCTTCAGGTCTTGATACATCTTGGTGCCTCCAGGGTGGATGGAATATGGGCTGTCATGAGCTTCTTGCAAGATCAGGTTCTTGAGCTCAACCTTGTTGGGCACGCAGATGCGGTTCCCAAACCACACAATTCCTTCCTCATCCTCTGAGAATCCTTAGGCTTTGCCTGCCTTGATCTTCCTCTTGATGCCTTCAATACTCTCATGTCCCTTCTGAGCTTTCTTGATATCATCCATCAAGGTAGGCTTAACTTCGAGGTTGGCCAAGAATCCTGGTGCGACCAGTTCCAACCCGAAGCTTTCAAGTTCTTGATACAAGGCGGTAGCTTGTGCTTTAGCATAGCATTCAAGGAGCAAGCCTTCCTGCTCAACGATCTGCTACCACATTAGCCTTTCCAGGTGGTATTGAACACCGAGGTCATAATCCTTTATCAACTCCAGCCATCTTCTCGCCTCATGTTCAATTCCTTTGAGTGAAAATATACTTCAGACTTTTGTGATCCGTGTATATCTCACATCGCTTCCCCAAGAGGTAATGTCGCCAAGTCTTCGTGGCATGAACCACAGCTGCTAGCTCAAGGTCATGAGTAGCGAGTTCTCTTCGTGAGGTCGAGTTGCCTTGAAAGGTAGGCTACGACTCTGCCGCCTTGCATCGTAACACCTCCCATCCGTTCTTGACGATCACAATATATCACAAACTCCTTGTGTATATCCGTGTGGCCGTAACTAGGGCGGTGGTTAGCCTCTTCTTCAGCTCCCCGAAGCTCTCTTCGCACTTCGGCCCATTCAACTTCCTGTCCTTCTTCAAGAGCTGAGTCATGGGTCGGCAATGCTAGAGAATCCTTCAACGAACTTGCGGTAATAACCCGCGAGTCCGAGGAAGCTTCGACTTCCTTCACATTGCTCGGGATTGCCATTCACCACGGCTTCAATCTTAGCAGGTCGATCGACAATCCTCTTCGCTAAAACATGACCCAGAATCCAACTTCACGCAGCCGTAATTCACACTTGCTGAACTTGGCATACAGCTTGGTGCTCTCGAAGCTTGTCTAGGACCATCCTCAAGTGTTGCTCGTGCTCTTCTTCCGACTTCGAGAAGACAAGAATGTCATCAATGAAGACAACGACAAATTTGTCCAAATATTACATGAAGACCTTGTTCATGAGATACATGAAGTAAGCTGGGGCATTGGTCAACCTAAAGGACATGACCGTGCATTCATACAGCCATATCTGTTACTGAATGCCGCCTTCGAATATCTTGGGGTCTGATCTTGAGTTGGTAGTACCCAGATCCGAGGTCGATCTTGGAGAACACCTTGGCCCCATTGAGTTGATCAAACAGATCTTCAATCTTGGGAAGTGGGTACTTGTTCTTGATTGTAACTTCGTTGAGGGAGCGGTAGTCAATGCATAAGCGGATGGTACCGCCCTTCTTGCCACAAATGTAATGTGTGATCCCAAAGGGGAGGCACTAGGGCGGTTAAATCCTTCCTCAACTGCTCTTCCACTGCTTCTTCAATTCGCTAACTCCTCCGATCCCATTCTATAAGGCTTTTATAGATGGGTCCTGCTCTGTATGAGCTCGATGATGAACTCAATGTCCCGGCCAGGGCATTCCTAGTAGCTCATCAGAAAAACATCGGGATACTCAGATACTACGGCACTTGTTCCAATCCAACTTCAATGAGACGGTTGACTTGGTTGGCTTGAGCAGAGGAGGGTTGGAGGCAAACTTAACTTTGACTCCTCGGCCATTGGTCATAGTGATAGTCCGGTTATGCAATCAATCAAGCCTTGGTGCTTGCTGAGCCAATCCATTCCCAAGATCACATCCAAGCCTTGTGATTTCAGGATGATAAGGTCTGCTAGAAATCTACCCGCTAATGGTGATCCCGACTCCTTTACATCCTATCTTGGCTCTCATCTCGCCTCCGGGGTTTGTACCACCATAGGGTTATTCAGGGTGTAGGGTCATGCCACTTTTTAATGCAAAACTTTGGGTGACAAAAGAATGCGTGGCTCCGAATCAAACAAAACAATTATGGTGCTGAATTGACAAGGAACGCACTCAAAGACGACGTCCGGTCTTCCCGGCCTCTTCCGCAGGACATGATTCACACGACCCCGCCATTGTTGGGCAAGTTGCGGGAGCTTGGTTCCTTGGTGGCATCCCACGGCCTTGTCCCGGTTCTGCGATTGGGGCGCGTCGGGCTTCTTGTTGGGGCAATTTTGAGTAGTGTCCCGCTGTCCACATCCAAAGCAAGTGACTTGGTTGGGGACGACGCCTTGCCAAAGATTGTTATTGGGGTTGTTGTAAGCTGGCCTCGGGTTGGCATACCGCTGAGGTGGATAGTTGGTGCGGGTGCGGAGCTCGTGGTTGCCGATAGGTTGGCTTGACCGAGCTGGCTGCCACGGACGAGGCTTCGTTGCCGGAGCTACCCTTGCTAATCATCTTGCGCTTACGAGTGTCATCCAAGGCACGCCGCTTGTCCTCAAGCATGAGTGCCTTGTTCACCAGATCAGAAAGGTTGGGCAGTCACACACAACAAGCGAAGTCTCGCAGCGTCTGGTTAAGGCCTTCCATGAAGCGCCCTTTTGGCAAGATCGGTCTTGACATCCTCGGGGCATACCTTGAGAGAACACCAACTTCGTGATGTACTCCTTGACAAGCTACTACCTTGCTTCGTGGCTCGAACTCACGCTTGATGGCCATGATTCCAAAAGGAATGTGGGCCTTATGGAATTCTGTCTTGAAGGTGTCCCAAGTGATGTCTTGCTCAAGATGCATAGCCTTGAATCCATCCCACCAAGCTCCGCAGTCCCCCGAGACAAGGGCAAGATACGCCACTTTATCACGGTCCTCGCAGCATCCGACTAGTGCCAAGCAGATCCTCAATGGTGCGGACCCGGCCGTCTGCATCCGTGAGTTCAGCAGCCTCGATGAAAGTGGGTGGTGCATGCTTGAACTCCACCAGCGTGGAACGCCCATGGCCGTGTCCCGCCGGGCCGGGCGATTGACAGCTTGAGCAATCATCCGAGGGCTGCAGTGTTGGCTTGGTGCTCCTCTCGAAGGCTTGGAGAAGCTGAGCCAAGTCCATGCTCGGAGGAGGTGGTGGTGGTGGAGTCTGTCCTGGGCTTGGTCTTGGCTAGCTCTCGCCTCGCCAGAACCTCCGCTTCTTGCGGCTGGGTAGAGGTACCAAGACGTGTTACAACAGCATCCCGTTGGAGCGGTCGTGGTCTCATGATTGGGAAGATAAAATGAGGGAAAGCAATATAGATGGGATGCCTAGTAAGGGGTGGTGTGACACAATATTTGTTAACCAAGGCCGTAAGGGCCAAACTCATGCATTAAAACCAAATGGGAAATGTAGTCGCTACAAGTTCCCTCAAGGGAAAGTACGACTTCATCAAAGCAAGTTGAAAGCAAACACAACATAACATGGTTTCATAAGAACCATTACAAGGACTCGACTTCACAAAAGGGGTACACGACCTATCCTACCATAGGCTACGAGCTAGCCTATCCTAGTCCTGAACGGTGTCTAAGTGGTGGAATGCTCGGTCGGGTATTCTGGCTCCTCTGGGTCTTCCTCCTCATCCTCATCTGTCTTGGTCTCTTCGTCGCTTGAGGAAGTGGGAGAGTGGGGGAGCTGAACACGGCGCTGCTTTGCCGGTGGCGTCGTGAAGAGGTTGCGGTACTCCTTTGCCGTCATACGGCGTGGCTAAGGTGATCCCTTGGCATGTGCCACCTGTGGGGTCGTCCGCCGATAAGCTATCGCTGGCTGTCCAGGTGCTCCATCCTTCTTGATCCTGTCCGCCTTCATCTGAACTATGCGGAGGAGCTCCTTGGTCTCGCTGGAGTTCCTTCCAAGTCTGCCGACTCGAGGCTAGGTGCTGTGCCGACTGCTTCACACAAGTCAAGTAGGTCCGAAGCAGAGAAAGTCCTCGCCCAAGGGTGGTGCTGGTGCGCTGCTCGCCATCACCTTCCTTACGATAAGGCAGTATCGAGTGGCTGGCTCACTCGCCATCTCCGCAGGAGATCCCGGAGGCGAAGTCGCCTTTGAGGGCAGCAGCCTCACGGCGAGGAGCAAGGTCGCCATCCGGGTCCCTCAAAGAACCAGCTCATCGGGAGTCGCTTTGCTCACGACTACCTCTACGTGATACTCCTTCTGGTGCCGTCGACCCAAAGGCTCGTGGTAGGAGAAGGTGGGGACTTGAGTGAACGGCACTTCCCGAGGCTATCCTCAAGAAGCACGGAAACCCAAAGGGTCGAAGTCCCTGCACGCGGTCATCTACAAAAGTGGAAAGGAAGGGTCAATAAAGGAATGTGACCTATGTTTGGGGATACTAACATAAAACATAGGTATATGCGTAATCTAGGGATAGTCTCGCCTAACTAACGCCCATGCTAACTAAGGCTTCCTACAACAGATGGCTCGTACCAGCCTGGGGGACCCCGACTCATAATTCGTGATCACCGAATGCACGGTACAAAGGATCCCGAGATCAATGCTCACCGAACACACGTAAGCTGAATAACAGAGTCTTACATCCATACGCACTGCCTTACACAAATTGTGACCATTATGGCCAAGTCTTACATCGATAAAGCCTTAAGGGCTGAACATCAAATGAAACATAAGCAGCGGCAATCGTCGTTGATAAGTAGAACCCATGCCATCTGCCTAACCCTACTGTGCATTCTCGACCGAAACGCCCTAGTTCGCATGATCGCCTCCAAAGAACTCTTCTTCGAACTCCGGTTCTTCCATGCCTGGTCAATTAAATAACCAGTGGCAAGCCAATGAGTACTTTGAATGTACTCGCAAGCAACCCATGATTTGGTTCAAGGTACAACAATGCATGACATAGGTAAATTTTGCATAAAGCTAGTTTTGAGTGCAATGACATGTTCAACATCCTATAAAGCATGCATCAAGAGAATTCAAGTAACCATGAGAACTGGTCACAGCAATCAACATAAATAGAATGGGCACCAACCCATTTATCATAAACAGAGTGGGCACCAACCCAAGTCATTTCCATCATCACACACACTAGGTTGAAAACTCTGGACATAGTTTAAGCAGCACCGCCCAACCGTCCTTGACCGTGGACACGGCTATTCGAATAGTTTTACACTCTGCAGAGGTTGCACACTTTACCACTAGATCCTGGGAAGCGGCGCGGGCAACACTCTCTCGGCCGGCGCGCCGCTTCAATGCCGGCACCAGTGAGAGGTAGCGTCCGCTCTGGCCGGGCATGAATGCGGCACTGACCATTTCGGGCAAGAAGCACGCACGGGTGATGAAGGGGGTTCCGGTTGGTCAGGACCGGCCGTGGTAGCGGTCCGGACGTCCGCAAGCAAGAGATGTTGTACGTTAATATTGCTGCGTATATAATTAACAACGTAAATAATGTGCTAGTTGGACAAATATGATTGGAGATGGAGATGGAAATGAAATTTTACGTAAATACGGATATGCATGTCTAAGTCTATGTGTGTGCGCATCGACGACTCTCGTGACTCGAAGCGGGGCGTTTTTTGATCGAAGTTTTCTTTTCTGGTACGCTAAAAATTGTCCGCCAATTTTTGTTTTTTTCCGGAACGACGATTCTATTTAAAACCACCGCTATGGAGAGATTTTTGTACTCCATTATAGCCTCCTGTTTGATAGAGTTTCTCGCGTCTCGCTCTCTCACCCTCTCCATATCAAAATAAGATGACAGTGTCCACTCCATCTCTCTCCTCACCGGTGGTCACAGATCCGGCCGAATCCCGTCCGCTGCGGGAGGTGAGGAGATGCAGCGTTGACATTGTCGTCGTCGGTGACGGAGGAAGCCGATGCGCACCGTCCTCTCAGACTCGATGCTGGCACGGACGAAGATCCTCCGCGCCCTTGTTCGCTGCCATCGTGTGGGCAGATCCCGCCCGCCCGCCTAAACGACATCTCACCCACCTAAGGTATAACTTCTTGTATTGGTCCAGCTCCCCAGGTCGCTGCGTGCGGGTTTTCTTTTATGCGACTTCTCCCCAACTCCCCATGTATAGTAGCTAGGGTTCGTCGGCTGGTCCAACATCACCTACTAGTACTATTATAGAGGAAATGCCACTCGAAAAGTTTTCCTGATTTATGCCTCGGTGGAGGTATACATGTTGTTTCGACAAAAAGTACAAGGTGGTTGTGCGGTCATTGTCCATATGGTGTAGTACTATCACTGGGTAATTGAAGAAATGCTTTTTTTCTCGGGTATCCTGGTTTAGTTCCCATCAAGATAATTATGATGCTTCTGTTTGTTGGTGTACTTTTCATTAATTCTTATTAACAATTGGAGTAAAACAAAGTAACAACACTATATCCCTTTTTATATTTTTGGAAACAGCGATGCGTATCTCCATACCCAGGCATGTCTTCCTCAATTTTAGTTGAACTGCACAAAATTGGATGGACATTGTTGTGCCGCCTCACTGTCCTCTGCCATGTGGTTCTTCCTTCCTCGAGCTTGATTACTGAGAAGAAACAGACCACAGTGAGGATTTGTCGAACTTCATAGGTGCCTCACCAAAACTTGATGCCAAATGGATGATGTATCACCATGATGACCTATCGATGCTCATGGTTGCGCCTCATGGTTGCATCGGCTGGTGATGCTGATCGATTTTCAATGAAAAACAAGATTTCTTCCATTAGTGCTCTTTGCTTGTTACGCACAAAGATGATATCCTTCGTCAGTTCACCTTGGTTGCGTTGGAGACGCAGTCGTCTTTAACGTTGGTGCAATTTTATCACACAATTGGCTATGAACCAAATGTTTCCTCGAAGAAGGATCGATGTTGGTACTAAGAGCATAAGTTTTGTATTGATTTCTAAGCCTTCTCACAACTTTGTCTCCAGCTCCCTGTAATTTTATTTGTCCAAATTTATTAACTTTGATTTAAAAAATGGTGTGTACTAAAAACCCGGATGGACGAGTAGCCTCCATTTTTATTTACTCAAGATACTATATTTGATCAAGTCAAACTTTGTAATACTCTCAAACCTTTCCGATAATTGAAATTAAAATTCTTTATTTGTACACACTCCCACACGTTTCAGATAATTTGGCGCATGTGTGGTTGTTCACTTAAGGTAGGGTAGTGTACCGCACGCGAAGGACAGGAAGTGCGACCAGGACGCGTTGGCGTGGATCGTTAGTTCATCGGAAGTAGTGGTAGTTTTCTTCATTGTACGTTAAATAAAGAGTTTCGTTTCGTACATACACAATTTAAAACGATTGTTATGGAGAGAATAAGAAAACCACTCCACGAGAGTACTATATGGACGTAGCTTCATTGACTTAGTGCACCTGCCTTTGGGTTTATGAAAGGTGGGCCCAAAATGTGACTGGCTCACCTGTCATACAACCAAAAGTAGGTGGAGTGAAGGCACCGAGCTCACCGCATTACACAAGAGTATATATATAAGCCGGAGCCTCAGCGCTTGTTCGCTACGGTTTGCACTCTCCACACTCTCGCCGCACTACATATATGTCTACACGCTGGAGGCTCAGCGTTCATTTGCTAGGGTTTGCTATATTCACAGTGTCTCACCCTCTCTTCATCAGATCTAAACAAGACTGCGTTGGCCTCTTGTGTCTCTCTCTCCCCCCTCACAGCTAGTGAAGGAGGCGCCCGTACCCCATCGCACCGGGAAGGGAAGGAGGTGTGCTGCCGTTCGTATCCCGTTCGTATCCCTTCGGCGAGGGAGGCAGTCCACTGCCGTCTGCACTCTTCTCTTTCACCCAGCTCCTGTGCGGGAGGGCCACCGAACCCTTCTTCCTAGCTGTCATACGTAGTGTGGGCAGATCCGGCCTCCCGCCGCACGCCTTGCCACATCCCGACGACCCTAAGGTATAAGTTTCTTTGAAACCGTCGTTGCTCTAGCTGCATGTGGATCTTTTTCGATCTATAGTCGAATCTAGGTCTTGGTTCAAAGAACAAAGAAGGGTGCGGTGGCCTGGAGCAAGAATCTTGGACGTGGTTCAATGAGGAAAGGAGGGACAGAAAGTAGTATAGACTAGCTATCCAACCGCTTTGTTGGTGGAAAAGGGAGAAAGGGGGTAACCCAGTACACACATCTGTAAGGAACCGATCTCTTTGTTGAAAAGGGAAAGAAACTGGGGGGGTCGGGTAGTTTGTGCAGGACTGGATTTGTTGCCCTCACATAGGAAAAAGGTTCAGAGTGAACAAATATGGGGCCGACGCATATATGCTGCTTGGATACATACTCTGCATCACCCATTTATACCTGTGGACGCCCATGGTGCTAGCATGTCCCATACAGCTATTTTATTGTTGTTAATCTAAGAATGCTGCCGAAAAATTGAAGCAATGCCACTATTAAAAGTAAATTACATTTTTTCACGAATGTTGTTTTAAGAGAATGTCTCTGTTAATATGAATCAATGCAACCGTTTTAGAAATGCTACTAACCTGCTTTGTTTTCCATCCAAGATAAGTTAGATGCTTCTTTCTGTCACCGTTTGTTTCATCCTCCTTTATCGGCAAGTAATTGTTTCCTTTTTTGCCTCTATTAAAACAGGCGTATTGATTCAACTTGTTGCTATTGCAGCATTTTGCTTCGCTACTCGAAACACTTTGCTTGATTTCAGTGCAACTGTACAAAACGAGATTGGATTTCCTATTCGTGTTGGCAGATTCGGAGTTGATCTTGTGAGCGTCATGACAGGTTGGTACTTGCCTTCATCCACATGATCGTGCAGTGTGTTTTGAGATGTTGTGCTACTTGTATTGGTACAGTTTTAGATAAATGTTGAATTGAAGCTATTGTATTGCTCTTTTCCCATTAAGTAGCTTAACAAAAATGGTACCAACCTGCATATGATGCTTGTTGCTTTGTTACAACAAACTCTGCATCACCCCCTTTATAAGTAGATGGAAGCACATGGTGTTGTTGCGCCCACTCTCCCCTAGAAATGTTTATGCTTTTTTTTAATCTATTGCCGCTGGTAAAATTAAGCAATGCCACTCTCAGAATTAACTACTGAATCTTATTTCAAAACTGCAACACTTGTTAGGGATTGGCGGGATTACCATTTTTGTGGTCGCATGTTTCATCTTCCTTTATTAGCAAGTAATTGATTCCTTTTTTACCTCTATTTAAACAGGGATATCTATTCAACTTGTTGCTATTGCGACATTTTGCTTCGCTACGCGAAACACTTTGCTTGATTTCAGTGCAACTGCACAAAACGAGATTGGATTTCCTATTCGTGTTGGCAGATTCATAGTTTATCCTGGTATTCTCATGAAAGGTCAGTACATTCCTTCATCCACATGATTGTGTAGTGTGCTTTGAGATGTTGTGCTACTTGTATTGGTACTGTTTTAAATAAATGTTGAATTGAAGCTATTGTATTGTTGTCTTTTCCCATTAAGTAGTGAACAAAAATGGGACCAACCTAGACATGATGCTTGTTGCTTTGTACAACAAACTCTGCATCACCCCCTTTATAAGTAGATGGAAGCACATATTGTTGTTGCTCCCACTCTCCCCTGGAACTGTTTATGATTTTCATTAAACTAATGCCGCTGGTAAAATTAAGCAACGCCACTCTCAAAATTAATTAACTACTGAATCTTAGTTCAAAACTGCAACACGTGTTAGGAATGGTACTATCCTGCTTTGTAATTCTTTCTACATGTTTAACCAAGGTATTGTTAAGATAATTACTCTGTTAAAATGAATCAGTTGCTTTGTTTTAGGAATGGTACTTTTCTGCTTTGTCGTTCTATATACATGTCGAAACAAGGCATTGTTAAGATAATGTCTCAGTCAATATGAATGAATCACACTGATGGAGAATTGCTACTCTCCTGCTTTGTTTCCCATTAAGATAAGGTAGATCAGTAGATGCTTTTCTTCTGGGTGTACAAGTCATCAACCATTATTTCTCAATAATTGTTTCCTTTGTACCTATTGTTGCTTACAGGGATATCAAAATTAAAGCTCGGTTTTATTCCGACTTCGATTTTAGTTGAACTGCACAAAAGGAGCCAATGTGTCCATGGGAAACTGCTGCATTACTGGGTCCAGTTGGTCGTTCCACTTTGCAGAAAGAAGCAGTCACTATTTGCACTACATTACAGAAGGAATGACCGAGAAGCTTTACAGAGTATTATTAGACGCTAGTGATATGACTAGTCTGCAGAAAGCATTGGCAATTCTACAACACGTGGAGTGCACTGGGCAAAAAGTGCTCAAAAAAGTAAGAAGCTACGACAGGACTCCACGATCATAGGCATTACATATTTTGAATGGGAAAAGCTTGTCAAAGTTTAATCATTGATGTTAGCAAGAAGATGTTATTTTAATATATTGGAATTGGAAAACCTTGTCAAAATTTGCTCATTGATGTTAGCCAGAAGACATGCATTTGATATTTTTGAGTGGGACGCCCTTGCTGTGAGCAGCGTCGATTGTTTTTCCCTATTCCTGTGTTCAGTTTAGAAGTAAATAGTTACTCTGCTGAGATATTCCTGTGTTAAAAGTTTGTTCTGAATATTGTCTTTATAATGCCAGGCCTTGTGTTTGATTGCAAAGTTGAGCTTGCAATGTTGTGGCATGCGGCATCATGAGCTGTTCACCGTGCCTCCTGAGAATAATGCTTCGTATTGTTTTGCATGTCGATCTAATGCCAGTGATTTTCTTGTTAAGAAGATCATCCTCTTCTGTTGTTTCCCTGCTTAAGAAGTTCATCGTCTTATGTTTCATTCATTGCCTATACGACAAGTCGGGTAGGTTAGACGTGAAACCATATGATCTTCCGACCAACTCATGATATTAGGCTGTGATTGGATCATCTTTTTCCAACCAAAACCGCTTGTAAAAAAATGATGCTTGTAAATAAAAGCAGATGGTCTCGGGCGAAGCGCTTGGTTGGTCTATTTCGACTAGTAAAATATTGGAAGTACTTCACACACGATAAAAACGCTGAACGACACTCGGACAATTGCTAATCCAGCCGTTAGCTGATGTTTCAGCCTTGCCCATGGATGGCATGATACGCATGTCGTGCATGTATCGTCTGGTAATGTCGTCCATATAGCAGTGCTCGTAAAATATACACTGGTCTCTCAAATTACACGCGTAACCCGCCGGTTTTACTTACAGACCTACATTTTACGCGTTGTTTGAAATAAACCAGAGCTCCCATTACACATGTATTTTAGGCGTTGTTTCCGATGACGAGTAAATTACACTTGTATGTTAATACAGGTTTGAAATAAACCAGAGCTCCCAAGCGCGGCCTTGCCGTTTCATTCCATCTCAGTTTCTCAAAGGTGTCATAGGTATCCGATGATCTTGGCTTCCTGAATGAGCTGCAGGTGCTGTATCAGACCATCCGTAGGGCTCCATCGTCCTTCGAGTTGTTGCGCTCACCGTGGCGCCGAGCATTGTTAACATCGTCAATGAACATGAGGATTCAGGAGATGACTTTATTTTGACTAGATGACACTAGGGATCCACTAGGGCCATAGCCGTACGTACGCAAGTGCCTCATTATTATGTACAACTATATTTTTTTTTGCTTCCTCCTGGTTTCCTGACATCACGGTCCCACACCATTGTCAACCTATGTAGTCAATATAAATGAGAAAATTGCACAAGGTGCGGCCGACAACTGGGACCAAGCAGCTCGAGCAGTATTTGTGTTTTTGAGGCGTGAGCACTGCAGAGTTTAGAGGAGAGCAGGGTATTAACTGGGCGGGTTGTGTCCCGTCTAGCCCAGGCCAGATATCCAGCCCAGATATTAATTTTTTCAAGATGAAAATGGCTAGCCCATGTTGGGGAACGTTGCAGAAAATTAAAAATTTTCCTACGGTTTCACCAAGATCCATCTATGAGTTCATCTAAGCAACGAGTGATAGGAGTGCATCTACATACCCTTTGTAGATCGTGGAGCGAAGCGCTCAAGAGAACGGGATGATGGAGTCGCATCGCCGTGATCCAAATCACCGATGACCAAGTGTCGAACGGATAGCACCTCCGCTGCTCAACACACGAGACAGAGCGGATGACGCCTCCTCCTTCTTGAACCAGCAAGGGGAAGGAGAGGTTGAGGAAGAAGACTCCAGCAGCAAGACGACGGCGTGGTGGTGGTGGAGAAGCAAGATTCGCAGGCTTCGCCAAGCAACCATGGAGGAGGAAGAGGTGTAGCAAGGGAGGGAGGCGCCAAGAATCAGGGGGTGCCGCTGCCCTCCCTCTCCCTACTTTATATAGGCTCCCAGGGGGGTAGCCAGCCCTAGAGATGGGATCTCTAGGGGGGGTCGGCCAAGGGGGGTGGAGTGCCCCCCAAGGCAAGTGGAGGCGCCTCCCCAGGGTTCCCAACCCTAGGCGCAGAGGGGGCTGGGGGCGCGACCAGCCCACCAGGCTGGTCCCTCCCCACTTTCTGCCCACGGGCCCTCCGGATGGGTGGCCCCACCTGTGGACCTCGACCTTTCGGTGGTCCCAGACAATACCGGTGACCTCAAACTTTCCCCGATGGTCAAACAAAGACATCCTATATATAAATCTTCACCTCCGGACTATTCCGAACTCCTCATGACGTCTGGGATCTTATCCGACTCCAACAACATTCGTAATCACATACAAGTCTTCCTAATAACCCTAGCGCCACCGAACCTTATGTGTGGACCCTACGGTTCGGGAATCATGCGACATGACCGAGACAGCTCTCCGCCAATAACCAACAGCGGATCTGATACCCATGTTGGTTCTACATGTTCCACGATGATTTCATCGGATGAACCATGATGTCGAGGATTCGATCAACCTCAGATACAATTCCCTTTGTCAATCGGTATGTTACTTTGCCCGAGACTCGATCGCCGGTATCCCAATACCTCGCTCAGCCTCAAGCATCGCAAGTCACTTTACTCATACCATAATGCATGATCCCCGACCAAACACTTGGTCACTTTGAGCTCATTATGATGATGCATTATCGAGTGGGCCTAGAGATACCTCTCCGTCATACAGAGTGACAAATCCAGCCTCGATCCGTGTCAACCCAATGACACTTTCGAGATACCGTAGTGCACCTTTATAGTCACCCAGTTATGTTGTGACATTTGGTACACCCAAAGCACTCCTACGGTATCCGGGAGTTACACGATCTCATGGTCTCAGGAAAGGATACTTGACATTGGAAAAGCTCTAGCAAACAAACTACACGATCTTGTGCTATGCTTAGGATTGGGTCTTGTCCATCACATCATTCTCCTAATGATGTGATCCCGTTATCAACGACATCTGATGTCCATCATCAGGAAACCATGACTATCTGTTGAACAACAAGCTAGTCAACTAGAGGCTTACTAGGGACATATTATGGTCTATGTATTCACACGTGTATTACGATTTCCGGATAATACAGTTATAGCATGAATAAAGACAATTATGAGGAACAAGGAAATATAATAATAATCTTTTATTATTGCCTCTAGGGCATATTTCCAATAGTCTTCCACTTGCACTAGAGTCAATAATCTAGTTACATTGTGATGAATCGAACACCCATAGAGTTCTCGTGTTGATCATGTTTTGCTCATGAGAGAGTTTAGTCAACGGATCTCATGACATTCAGATCCGTATGTACTTTGCAATATCTATGTCTCCATCTTGAACATTTTCGTGGATGGAGTTGAAATGACGCTGATGTGCTCGGTCTTCTTGTGAAACCCGGCCCTTGGCAAGGGCAATAGCTCCAAAGGTTGTCACGTAAGAGTTTGATCGGCCCCAATGCATTGGGTATGACTCCTAGGTTGGTGATGAACTCCTTCACCCAAATTGCTTCATGCGCTGCCTCCAAGGTTGCCATGTACTCCGCTTCACATGTAGATCCCGCCACGACGCTCTGCTTGCAGCTGCACCACCTCACTGCTACACCATTCAACATATACACGTATCCGGTTTTTGACTTAGAGTCATCTAGATATGTGTTGAAACTAGCGTCGACGTAACCCTTTACGACGAGCTCTTCATCACCTCCATAAACGAGAAACATGCCCTTTGTCCTTTTCAGGTACTTCAGGATATTCTTGACCGATGTCCAGTGTTCCTTGCCGGGATTACTTTGGTACCTTCCTACCAAACTTACGGCAAGGTTTACATCAGGTCTGGTACTGTCGTGGCTGGGGACGAGCACCTATGGGGCAGGGGGGCCCTTCTGGTCCGGCAGGGGGGGCGAGGGCCGCACGAAGAGCGGATCGAGGTCACACACGCGGGGGATTTTACCCACTTCGAGCTCTCCGAGAGATAAAACCCCATCGCTGCTTTGTGTTGTATTTGTTCCGCCGAGAGCGCGAGCGACAGGTGCCGGATGTGTCGATGGACCGAGCCCTTCTACGCATGCATGGGCCTCCCTTTATAGTCTAAGGGGTCACCGAGTGGCAGCGAGGAAGAGGGGTAAAAGAGTAAAACGCAGGTTGGTACAATAAGAAATCAACAAAGGTCCCTACCTAACTCTCGACGGCAGGGACAAAGGCATTTAATGCCCGTCCGTCGCCTAACAAAGGCAAGGAAACGACCGCTAGGTGCGCCACCGCTCGCCATGATGGCCTCCTTGTCAGCTCCGCCACACCGACCAAGATGGATGCACAAATACCGCCACGCGCTCCGGATGGCCTCGGGTGACACGCCGTTGGATGCGCCGGAGCTTGGGTGCAGGGTGGCCTTTGCCGCTGCAAGCGCTTTGCCGCGCTCTTCTTCTTTGTTGCGCCGCAAGCTTGTCGGTCGTCATGCCTTGCCGGACGCTGCGCGCGCGGCAAGTCTTCCGACGCGCTTTGTTATCCTTCCCGCAAGCTCCTCTTGCCGGGTTTGTTCTTCCCGCAAGCCCTCTTGCCGGGTCTTTGTCCACTTGGTTGACACTTTGTTCTTGAATGGCGTAGTGGAAATGACGGAGGGTCTTGGCGGGCGCCAGCGAGCCTTGCCGCTGGTGTCAGAATCGCCTGCAGACAAGTTCGGGTACTAAGGTACCCTACTTTAGTACACCGACAGAGCCCCCGGCTCGGGCATACGCGTGCCGAAAGCGCCGGGCCAGCCCAAAATAGTGCACGGGCACGCCGCCTGGGTCCGCATAAAAACCTACTCCGCTTCCACCGCTGCCCCCGCGAACGCACGCGCCGATTGCGGCGCCGTGGGAGAGAACGTGGTCAAGACTTAATTCCGTGAGATGCGAACGCTCACATCCCCTGCTTATAAGCAGGGAAACAGGCCGCTTCCCCACTTTCGCCACTTGCGTTCCTTCCTTCAAAGCTACGCCTGCTCCCCACCGCCAGAGTCGAAGAGAGCAGTGTGCCGCCGCCGCCGTCGCCGCTGCCGCCGCCGCCGCCTCCCCTCATCGCTTCCGCCATGGCTCAAGACCGGAAGGCTGCGAAGATCGCGAAGGCTGCGAAGGCGCGAAGGCTGCGAAGTCGCCGAGGCGCTGAGCTCGAGGCGCCAAGCAAGAAGCAAGTGCTTCCTCCCCAAGAGCTCACCCCGAGGCGCCATGGACGGAGTTCTATCTCTTCCGGGTCGACGCAGACGTAAGCACATCCACAAGACGCCGGTGCTTCCGCCGAAGCCTCCAAGTCGAAAAAGTGCCCCAGAGGGTACTACTTCTTCCCTGTTCTTCTATTATGGCTCGCCCACCTTTTTCCACTTTTCTTTGCGACATCATGAACACCTATGGGTTTCATCTTCGACTTCACCCCAATGCCGCTCGACAATGGCGGTTTTCGCACACTCTCGAGAACTTTGTTGGCATCCTCCCAATGTCACTCTTTTTCGCTACTATTTCTCCTCGGCCGAGAAAGGGAGCCACCGGCTGGTGGAATCGCCTCGACCTCCCGGATGGGCATGAAGGAGGTGTACTTGACGGCGAGCCCGCAGCAAGTGGGACGAGTGGAGGGCGGAGTGGTGCCGGATCTGTGATGCCAATCCGCCGCCATTCACCAAACCGCGCGAGACCCGGTGGTGCGTGGCAGCGATCGAGCGCTCACACCGGACGATGCTAAGCCGACGATCGCCACCACCCGAATCTTCGCTTAGGCATGCCGGACTCACAACAGGGCAGTTGGCGCGATTTCCTTCGCCGCGACGCTTCGCAAGAGAGGGGGAGGCCCGCCGCTGTTCAGCCAGACCGGGCGGATTTCATGAGGCTGCGCCAGGCCTCAACTTCAACTTCACCATTCGAGCTTGACGGATGCCGAGGAGATGTACAAGCATGACCCCAACCATCCGTAATGGTTCCAGCTTGCCGAGGGCGCCGCCCCTTGTGCAACAACTCCCAAATACGATCACATCTCAAGAATGATGCCGGAGTGCGACTCACGGATAAGTGCAAATTGATAGAGCCCGCGCCGAGGTCGTGCAGCAATTCTTCGATGACTTGGTGGAGGTGGCAATCAACCGACAAGCGAAGCTCTCACCACGCCACAACCGCCAACGAGCCGGGCGATATTGCTAGCAGGGACGAAGAGGCGGCGTAGCACCGCCATGGCGAAGTTTGGCTTCACGGCGGAGGCGACGCAGCTGAGGCGGCAAGCCTCGCCGCCCGGAAGATCTTGCCGGAGAGGCCAAGGCGAAGGGGAGGCCCAGGTCAAGCGAGCGAGCCCGCCGAGGGCGCGAGCGGCCAGCCGCCTCGAGTAACTTGCCGCAGCGGAGCTCCTCAACAAGAGCCCCACCCGACCGAGAAGGCGCTCACGAGTTGGGGAGCTGGCGAAGAGCAGGCCGCCCAGCAGCCGCGGTGCCGTGGGACACGCCCACCGCTGCCAAGTAACGTTGCCGCGGGAGGGTCCCAAGCTGTGCCGGCAACAGAGGCGGGGTCTTCCCGGGCCACCACGCTTGATCTCGCCATGCCCTCGGCAAGCGCCGAGGGAGCCTACCTCCGCCGAGCCGCGCCGAGAGGGTACGGAGTTCGACCTCTCCGCGCTGAGCTCCGGCGACGGCGAAGAGGAGGAGGAGGAAGAGGATGAGGAGGAGTAAGGCTTTCTCCTTCCTGCACTCGTCTTTCTTTGTTGTTGTTTGTCTTGTATCTGATTTGCTTCTCCCTGAACTCCCGCCCCTTTCTGTGACTTTGGCCAAGAGGGCGCGAAGAGGGCCAAGATCCCCGTGGTCGACATCGGGACGATCTCGCTGCGGACGATGGAGGAGACGCCCGAGACCACCTTGATGGATCCGATCCCTTCTCTCGCTGCAGCCCCTCGCATGCCCCCAGCCAGAAGTGTTTTGGTTCAATTCCGTGTGGGCGCAAGACGGTGCTTCTTCTTTTGTCGACATCTTGATTATTGACTCATTTGTATAGGAGCGTAACAAGCCCACCAGAGCATCGGAGGTCGACCCGAGGTGTCGCCGGCTTCAACTACGCCACCAAGGGCCGATTCCTCGATATGGGAGCACTCCCGACAAGGAGGGATCTCCGCAAGGGCGGAACCGGCGAGCCCCAGCAGGAGCCCATGATCACAGAGCCCAAAGACAGTGACCCTCCTTGCCTAAACTTTCCCTTGGGTTCTGCTGATCTTCTTTGTCTTCCTTTGGGTATTCGCTGACTTTTCCTTCCTCTTCCTCGTTTTCAGATCCTCCTCTTGGGGACCCAATGGAAACTGAGGCCACCGGCGAGGAGGGCGTGCGCGGCAACACTAAGGACGTCGCTGCCGACGAGGAAGAGGCCGGCGCTGATGAGCCCGCCGACGAGGAAGCCGCCAGGACTGCTGGTGCAGGAGCCGAGGGATCTCGACGGCCGATCGACGACCCGGAGGACGCAGAGCGAGGCGCCAGACCGATCACCGACCCTCCGCTGCTGATCCGCATCGGGCTCCGAGGAGCCCCAGCCAGTGCTTACTTGAAGGCTGGCGAGGGCGCAGGCATCAAGCTTCCCTAGGCGCCGAGCCTGTGGCGCCTGGCCGAGGGAGAGGAATTTGATGGGAGGTATCGCCCACTGGGCTGGCGGTGGCTGACAAGCCAGCAGCGGCAGCAAGCGAGTCCGAGGAGGAGCAGCTGTTCAAAGCTGGTGTCACTCTACCGCACTGCAAGCAGAGCTCGAGTCCCGGAAGCGCTTTGTCGCAAGCGGAGTCGACATAGAGAAACATGCGCAAGAGCTCCGGAGCGCAACCTGTGGCCCTCCGATCCATTGCAGAGGAGAGGGCGAGCTGGCGAGGCAAAGGAGGCGCTTCATCCTCGAGAAGGCTCAAGCCGAGGAGCAGCAGAGGCTCGCCGCCGAGGAGATGTCCAGCGGGAAGGTGAGCCGACATGTAAGAAAGCCACCGATAACACGAGGAGGAGCTCGAGGCACGAGAGCAAAGCGCTATGGACGCCAAGGAGGCAAGGATTTGAGCCGCGTCACCGAGGCCGCCAAGAAGGATTTAGAGGAGAGGGTGACATGGCTGGAGGCGGACATGACAAGGAAGAATGACGAGCTTGACATACTCCAGCGCGAGCGTGAAAAAGATGCACGCGCCCATGGCGATCTGCAGGCCCAGCTCGCCGAGAAGATCAAGGAGCTGAACGCCGCCAAGGACTCGAGTGCTGATCTAGAGCTGAAGCTGTCCACCTTCGTGGGGACGCTGGATGCCGCCAACAAGCGAGATGATGACTTGAGGAAAGAGCTCAAGGGCAACGAGGAGCTGCTGACGAGGGCCACCGAGACCCAGAACACCTTCAAGACCTCGGTGGAGCTCTGGACGGAGGGCCTCGTCAACATCTCCGCGCTCATTGACGAGGAGCTGGCGGGGCTGGACTTGGCGGGCTTCGGGTATCCCACGGAGGGAAATCTCCAGCCCAGCGCCAAGCTCACGCTTTTCTTCAAGGATGTGGTGATGGTTTCCCGCAGCTCCGGAAAGGATCCCGGCAGCCGGCCAAGGAGTCGCGGCGATCCGCACTCAAGGTCCCGGAGAAGGTGTTGGTGAAGATCCTCTTCCGCAACCCGAGCGTCGACTTCACCCGTGTCACCAAGAAGCTGTCGGCGGATGCCGATCTTGAAGAGCTCAAAGCCATCGTCGCACCCATCATGGACAAGATCAACGAAGTTAGGAGGGTCGACGGCGATCGTGTGGATTAGGCCGCCCTTCTTCTTCCTCTTCCCTGCCGCTGCATTTTCAGTTATGAGGACAATCTAGTCAGTGCCACAATAAGTCATTTTTGTAATATAACTTTATTATGGGCAATGCTCGTTATGCTATATCCTTTACTCCGTTACATCCCTTGCATGTTTTTCCCCTACGCTTTGAGGGAACTTGCCGGCGCGAGCACACTTGCCGAAAAGCGAACATCAAGAGCCCATCGGCGGTGCCGCCCGCAAGAAATCTTGTCGGGCCTAGTTGCATCTCGCTTGTATTGTTGAGCGGACTCAAAACAGCTCAAGGGCGAACTTAGCCGCGAAGCCCATTCCTCCGCAAGCATGTGTTTTCCATACAAGGCACGTAACGCTCAGTGAATATAACTTAAAGAATTTAAAACTGACTATGCTCAAACTTTGGCAACTTAGCTTTTCTGTCGTCCTCGCCCCGGCAAGGTTAGATTCCTTTGAACGACGCCTAGTCCACATCTTTATCTTCTCCTTCCCCCGGTGAACTTGTGGGCGGAGGAACCTTCTTTTTGGGAAGAAAGAAGAGAAAATAATGATATTGAACCTTAAAGTTCGCTATTGCTTACCGGGGGTGTGTGCTGCACAAAGTGTCAGATATAGATGCAAAAGAAAAGAAGATGCATTAAACTTGACAAGATGTGCGAGGCACGTGAACTTTATTTATGCACGGGAGCTGCGCCGCTTTGTACAAAGGGTTACATGCGACAAATGCAAGGCTTGTATAAAGGTGGTTGCCGAACGGGTCCGAACCGCGCCTTTATGGGTAAAACTTATAAGATGTTCTATGTTCCGTGAGTTGCTCACCGAATGCCATCCTCGGTCTCTGGGCATGACAGCGCCGCCTAGTGACTCGCTTTCACCCGATAAGGGCCTTCCCACTTCAAGGCCAACTTGTTGGAATTCTTGGCGGATCGAACACGCCAAGAACAAGGTCGCTTTCTCAAGCTTCGCATTAACTTTGCGGCTATGGTAGCGGCGCAAAGCTTGTCGGTAGCGAGCAGCTCGACAAAGAGCTCGAAGATGATTCTCCTCGAGGAGCAGCGCACATCTCGCCGCAGCTGCTCTTGCTCAAGCTCATCATAAGCGAGCACTCGAGGCGATCCGTGATACGAAGTTCCGTGGGGAGAATCGCCTCGCTCCGTAGACCGTGAGCAAAGGGTGTCCGCCAAGGCTCGACGGTGTCGCTCGATTGACCAAAGAACCACCGGCAGCCGCTCAATCCAATTTTTTCCGTGACTTGCGCAGCCTCGCCGAAGATCCGGTCTTGAGCCCGCCAGCAGATTTCAAGAGTTTGCTTCTCCGCTTGACTGCTGCTTCTCGGTGAGCAACAGAGCGGGCGATCTTGGTGCCAAGATCTTGGACGATTGCATGAATGCGGCTCGTGAATTGTGTGCCATTGTCGGTGATTATCCTGTTAGGGATTCCAAAACGGCAGACAATTGACCTGAAGAACTTGAATGCTGATTGTGCTGTCACCTTTCTCACTGGTTCCACTTCCGCCACTTTGTGAACTTGTCGATTGCAACGCATAAGTATTCAAAGCCCCGACAGCTCGGGAAAGGGGCCGAGGATGTCGAGCCCCTGCACCAAAAATGGCCAAGATAAAGGGATTGTTTGGAGAGCTTGAGCTGGTTGATGAATCTGCTTGAATGGAACCGCACGCTTCACACTTGGTTACTTGTGCGCAGCATCCTCGAGGGCTGTCGCCGTAAGAAACCTTGCCGAAAAGCCTTACCAAAGAAGTGCTCTCGCGCCTATGTGGTGACCACATATGCCTCCATGTATCTCCGCCAACAGCTCTTGTCCTTCTTCCGTGGAGATGCACTTCAATTTCACTCCGCTGAATCTTCTTCAGACAAAGATGTCATCGACAAACCGGTACATACTTGATTGTCGGGCTACTTTCTCCGCTTCTTGCTCCTCGGAAGTTCTCCTGCTTGCGTGAAATGGACGATCTCTCAGGCCCATGTTGGAGCCAGCTTGTGGCTCGACGGCAAGGACTAAAGGCGAATGTTGCCAAGGAACATCCACTTCTACGGCAAGGATCTCGATCCTGCCGGGCGTGATGTTCCCTGCAAGCGTGTCGGGACACGGCTTGTTGGGGCGCCTGCTTCAACGAAACAAACCATAGGGCTTGTCGAGCAGATCGCCTCGCGCCTCTCGTGTGCTGGTCCCGTGACCTTCTTGGCGGCGGCTCCGGGAGCTCGCCGAAAGTAGTCGCAGTGACCAACTTCCTCTTTTTGCTCTGTCAGCTTGATGGTGTTACAGATGGCTGAGTTAGCTTGAGCACAAAAATCCCGGTTCCACAGTAACTTGAGCGCAAAGACACTTTGATGTGCCATCTCGCAATGTCATTCTCGAGCTCTTGGAACATGTTCCATCCGCAGCCGCCAAAATGTTCTTCAAGCTTCCTCACTTCATCGATGTATGCTTCCATCAATGACTTTGATAATCTTTGTTCACTTGGCGACGACTAGCTGCGAGTCACCCCTGACAATAAGGTTCCTGATCCCAAGTTCAGTAGCGATTCGAGTCCGCAAGCAACCCTTCATACTCTGTAGTATTGTTTGTTGCTTGCTCCTTGGCAAAGTGCATCTGGATCACGACTTGAGGTGTTCTCCGTGAGTGCGATAAGTAGTACTCCCGACCGGCGCCTTGCAGCGAGAAGGCTCCATCAAAGTACATGACCCATTCTTTGCTTGCTTCCTTGACAGGATGCTTTTCTCCGAGTTTCCTCATCGGGCGTTACGCCCATTCCGCTATGAATTCTGCCAATGCTCGGCTCAATAGTTGAAGTACTCTCAAACTTGAGGCCAAAGCTTGACAATTTAGTGCCCACTGACAATTCTGCCTGCTGCTTCGGATTCGCAATATCCTCTTCAACGGAAGGAGTGACAACTGTGATCTCATGTGCTTGAAAGTAATGGCGATCTTCCTCGAGGCCATGAGAAGGCCAAAAGCAGCTTCGCGACACCGTAGTATCTTGATCTAGCCTCGCAAAGGGAGCCGACGGCAAAACCGGCGCCGCACCATCTTCTTCGCTTTTCTTCCGCAATCGCGCAGATCCATCCTTGGCGGAGCCGTAACTTATCGGATCGTGGCTTGCCGTCCGAGCTTGTCTGAGAAGCCCCCGCTTGTTGCCGACTCCGCTGTCAGCGTCACCGCTCATCATCCGCTTCTCTCCAAGAATTAACGCAGCACTAACCATTTGATTGGTTGCCGCCAGATATAGCAAGAACTTCTCCCGTGGTTTAGGTGCGACAAGTGTTGGAGTACAGAGATGTATTTCTTCAAGTCTCGCAAAGACAGCCTCCGCTCGAGTCCATTTCATTGACCTACCTTTTTCAAAATCTTGAAAAGGGCAGGGCGCGCCAAGCAGATTTAGAGATGAACCTATCGAGAGCAGCAACGCAGCCGCAAGCTGCGACATCCTTGACTCACTTCGGGCTTCGATCCGCTCGATGGTTTAATCTTGTCGGGATTGGCTTCAATCCCCTCTCGAGATACAAAGAATCCGAGAAGTTTGCTTAAGGGACTCCAAACACACACTTCTCGTGATTCAGCTTGAGATTGATCTTGCGAGATTTGCAAAAGTCTCGCCTAAATCTCGGACCGAGTCTCTTTGTTCTTGCTCTGACCACTATGTCATCCATGTAAGCTTCTACATTTCGTAGCTGTGCCTCAAAAGCATGATCGACTATTCTTGCAAATGTTGAACCAGCATTCTTTAGTCCGAAGGCATCCGACAAAGCAAGACGCGCCGCATGGAGTAATGAACACCGCTTTTCTTCATCCTCTTCCGCCATGAAGATCCGATGATATCCTCGAGTATGCATCAAGGAATGAAAGCAGATCACATCCTGCCGTGGAGTCGGCTAATCCGTCAATGCGCCGAGAAGGAAATGGATCTCAGGGATGTGCTTTATTGACATCCGTGAAGTCAATACAAAGCCTCCACTTCCCGCTGGCCTTGGCGCATTTACCATCGGATTGGCTAACCACGTTGGATGGCGCACTTCGACCAGGCCTGCTGCTTCCAATTTCTTGATCTCCTCTCGCAATGAACTCTTGACGCCCATCGCTTGTTTCTCGACCGCTGACGGGCGCGTGAGGAGGACGCGACAAGGTGGTGCTCAATTACTTCCTCGAACACCGGGATGTCGATGGTTGCCATGCAAACACATCGACATTCGCCCGCAGAAAGCAACGAGCCGCTTCCTATTTAGGGTCAAGCGTGGCAATCGATGGTGAAGGTACCACCAAGGCCGCCCTCCTTGGCGCCCACCTTCTTTGTCTTTGGTGAAGTTATCTTTGCCTTCTTGCACTTGCCGTGGAGCTCGATGGTGCGCCCTCGACGGAAGCGCAGCACCAAGAGGTGCGCTTGCCGAGTGGGCATCGAGCTACTCTTGCCGGACTTGGTTCTCCTTCCCCGTGGAGCTTCAGCGGCAAGTGGTTTGTGCTCGCTGCGGCTGCCGCTTCCCAGAGATCTTGTTGGTACAGATAAGTGCATCCTTCTTGTCGCCGTGGACGGAAATAACACTTATCGGACCAGCATCTTGAGCACATTGTAGGCATAGTGAGAGGCTGCCATGAACTTGGCAAGCGCCGACGGCCGAGTATCCCATTGTAGGGCAATGGGAAATCAGCAACGCCGAACGTGACTCTCTCTCACTGAAATTCAGCTCGCTGCCAAAGGTTACGGCAGGTGATCTTCCCTTGGGCTTGCTCCTTCCCGGATTTATCCTTGAAAGGTACCAGCCTCTTCGAGCTCATTGTCGGGATCCGGAGCTTCTTGAGCACCGCGGAGGAGATGAGATTCAGGCCGCCCCGCCACAACCAACATCTTTGTGACCTTGAGGTTGCGGATGGTTGGTGAAACCAACATCGGCAAGCACCGACCGCAGTGATGCGATCAGGGTGATCCTCAACGTCAAAGACGATGGGTGTGCTGGACCACTTCAGGGGCTTGCGCGCTTCGACTGATGGTTCTGCTGCGTTCACCTCCCGCACCCACTGTTTGAGTTGACGGTGCGAGGTGTGCAGAGAAGCACCGCCGTCAACGCACAAAACCTCCGTCGCCTTCTGAAACTCTTGGTCATCGGTCTCGTCTTCCTCCATCTCATCATCCTCATCATCTTCTTCATCCTTGTCGCAGCCGCGGGGAGATCTATCTCCTTGCCGCTGCTTGGGCTTGCCGTGGCGTCCTCCCTGGGCGGGAAGCTTCTTGCCGGATCCTCCGCCACCTTTCTGGGCCTTCTCCTTGTCGCGCGCCATATTCGCTTCGCAGCTCCGCCATCTGCTCAACCTTCTTGCACGCTTGGAGGTCATGGCCCTTGGTGAGATGGATCTTGCAATATTGCTTGCCGGAGCTGCCCCGCTTGTCGGCGCCACCATAGCTCGCCGAGTCGCTGGCTTTGGCCTTGCCGAGCCTTCGCTGCGGATTGCTCAACGACTAGCACATCCTTAGCCTTTCTTTTACTCGTTGTTCCGCCCGGTTCTTCCTTGCCGAGCGGTGTCCTCTTCATTGCCGATCCTTCGCCTCGCAGCCTCCGGATTTTCCTCCTCCTCGCCCGCGGCACACTTGTCGGCCGAGCATATAGCTCGCCGACATCCCTAATCTTGCACATCGCCATCTCCTCCTCATCCGGCGGTTGCGCGACGTTCGATGGTATGCGCCGATAACCGCGCAGGTGGACGTCCGGATGTTGCGCTGCACCGGCTGAATCTCTCAGATGTACTTGCGCAGAGGTTCTCCTCTTCGACGAAAGCAGATGCAATCACTCTCTCGCCATTTGGTTTGTGGTCACCGTGAAGGCGCCGACAAACTGATGGCACAGGTCCGCCCACGAAGAAATGGAGCTGTCCGGCAAGTGCATGAGCCAAGATCTGACGTTGGGCTTGAGCACTAGCGGGAAGTAGTTGGCGAGGATCTTCTTGTCTCGCCCCCCGGCAGCCTGCACCGCGATGGTGTAGACGCTAAGGAACTCCGACGGATGTATCCTGCCATCGTACTTCTCGGGCACGCCGGGCTTGAAGTTCTTGGTACTGGGCCACTGGACTTGCCGCAACTCACGGGTGAACGCAGGGCAACCTGCCGCGTACGGCAAGTCGCCTAGTTCCCCCGGCGCGTACATATCGACAAGGCCCAGCCGCTGGTCGATTGACGCCGCTTCTTCTCGGCCGATCTGAGTACGAAGCGCTTCGTGTCGCCGTTTTGAAGAACTTGGCGCTGATCGCAGCGAAGTTCGCGGGTCCGACGACTTAGTGGAGTCGGCGCTGGGTTGGCTCGGCGAAGTCGACGATCTTGGCCTTCGTATGGAGTGCATGGAAGCGCACCCCAGCGTGTCTTGTCGGCGCTCGGCTTGCGCCGGGCGCCTTGCCGGGCTTCGGCGCGCTTTGGTTGCCGGGCTTGTCACCGCTGGCGAAGGCAATGAGGCTATAATGGTCATCCTCCGCCACAATCTTGTGTGGCGCCGAGGGTAGTCTAGGAGCATCTCGCTCGGGCCGCTTCCTCTGCAGCCTTGGGTGGCGGTGGCGATGAGCGGCGCGAGAACGGATGTGCTCGACTCCCAACCGGATTGAAGGAGCAACACCCGCCCGGCGATCAGATACTTCACTCGCCAAAGATGTCGGGCGTGTTTCGCTGGTCTTGAACGCCCGCCACCCACCAGCTTGGCCTTGTTCCATCGCTGAGCACGGTGCTAGGGGCACCGTGGCGTTGTTGGTCTTGCATCTCCTGAGAGGGGCGCGGTGTATATCCAGATGCTGAAGCTTGCGGGGCCTTGTCCTTGGACCTGGTGACGACTTGAGTGCCGCCATCGGCGCCCGCTCCTCCGCCGGCGTCCGCCCCACCGCCCGTTTGCTCCGGTGGCGATAGGACAGTCGCAGACGGAGCGGCTACCTCCGAGGCCTTCTTCTTCGGTGGCATGTTGACGAAGATGTCGATGTAGCGTGCGCGGAGACCGGATCGGATTCGCATGACCTCGACGCCCCCTACCTGGCGCGCCAAAGATGTCATGGCTGGGGACGAGCACCTATGGGGCAGGGGGGCCCCTTCTGGTCCGGCAGGGGGGCGAGGGCCGCACGAAGAGCGGATCGAGGTCACACACACGGGGGATTTTACCCAGCTTCGGAGCTCTCCGGAGAGATAAAACTCCTACTGCTGCTTTGTGTTGTATTTGTTCCTGCTCGAGAGCGCGAGCGACAGGTGCCGGATGTGTCGATGGATCAACCCCTTCTACGCGCGCATGGGCCTCCCTTTATAGTCTAAGGGGTCACCGATGTGGCAGCGAGGAAGAGGGGTAAAAGAGTAAAAACGCAGGTTGGTACAACAAGAAACAAAGGTCCCCTACCTAACTCGACGGTAGGGGACAAAGGCATTTAATGCCCGTCCGGTCGCCCAACAAAGGCAAGGAATCGATCATAGGTGCGCCACCGCTCGCCACGATGGCCTCCTTGTCGTTTCCGCTACACCGCGACCAAGATGGCTGCACAATACCGCCACGCGTGCTCTCGGATGGCCCTAGGGTGACACGCTTGGATGCGCTGGAGCTTGGGTGCAGGGTGGCAGCCTTGTCAGCTGCAAGCGCCTTTGCCGCTGCTCTTCTTTTGTTCGCGCCGCAAGCTTGCGGTCGTTGTGCCTTGCCGACGCTACTGGGCGTCAAGCAAGTCTTCTCGACGCGCTTTGTTATCTTCCGGCAAGCTCCTCTTGCGGGTTTGTTCTTCCCGCAAGCTCCCTTGCCGGGTCTTTGTCCACTTGGTTGACACTTTGTTCTTGAATGGCGAAAGTGGAAATGACGGAGGAGTCTTACGGGCGCCAAAGTAGCCTTGCCGCTGGTGTCAGAATCGCTCGCAGACAAGTTCGGGGTACTAAGGTACCCCTACTTTAGTACACCAACAGGTACACAACATGGCATACATAATAGATCCTATGGCTGAAGCACAGGCGATGACACTCATCTCTTCTTTATCTTTTGCCGTGGTCGGGCATTGAGCCGAGCTCAATCTCACACCTTGCAGTACAAGCAAGAACCCTTTCTTGGACTGATCCATTTTGAACTTCTTCAAAATTTTATCAAGGTAAGTGCTTTGTGAAAGACCTATGAGGCGTCTCGATCTATCCCTATAGATCTTGATGCCTAATATGTAAGCAGCTTCTCCAAGGTCCTTCATTGAAAAACACTTATTCAAGTAGGCCTTAATGCTGTCCAAAAGTTCTATATCATTTACCATCAAGAGTATGTCATCTACATATAATATGAGAAATGCTACAGAGCTCCCACTCACTTTCTTGTAAACGCAGGCTTCTCCATAAGTCCAAGATAAACCCAAATGCTTTGATCATCTCATCAAAGCGAATGTTCCAACCCCGAGATGCTTGCACCAGCCCATAAATGGATCGCTGGAGCTTGCATACTTTGTTACCATTCTTAGGATCGACAAAACCTTCCGGCTGCATCATATACAGTTCTTCCTTAAGATGTCTGTTAAGGAATGCCGTTTTGACGTCCATCTGCCATATCTCATAATCATAGTATGCGGCAATTGCTAACATGATTCGGACGGACTTCAGCTTCGCTACGGGAGAGAATGTCTCATCTTGTCACACCCTGCATTTTGTAAAATTTCATTTTCATTAATAAAGCATGAAAATTTGGACCAACAAAAACTTTTTGCATTATTTGGCTTTTATTTGGAGTTGGTTTTCTCTCTGTGTTTCTTTTCAAGTGCTTCTTGAAGTCAACTACTCTACCCTCTATATTTCATCTCCTTACCCCAACCTCCTGACCAATGACCATGCCATGTGTATAGTGCAATATAAAATTTTCTTACAAAAATAATTTGGCCAGAAAGTATTTTCTAAATCTAGTTTTCCAAAAACCCCTGAATTGAGGTTTGCACTGCAAGTACTTGAATAAGGGAAGTAAAAATCTTTCCAAAAATATATTTGACTCCTATTAGACATAGGATGCCCAGAAACCACAAAAATATAATTTTAACAGTTATTTTACTATTTTATTTAAAAACTTTTTATTAAGGCCAGAAATGGTCTTTAATAGGGAAAAATTATTTTATTGCTTCAAAAATATTTGACAAAATTTAGGGAAACTCATAGGACATATATTGTCCATATATAAGAGTTTCAACACATGGTCATGTTCAAAATATTGGTCAAATCCCTCTAAAACACTTTCTGGATATTTCAAGATTTTGAAATATTTACAAAGGAAATATTCTCCAAAAATTCCAGAAAAATTCTATCATGTCACATATGACAGATTGGATGATCTTGCTAAGTCTCATGACTTGGAGAACAAGATATCATCATCAAAACCCTTCAAAACCCTTTCTGTCCATTCTGAAGTTTGATCAACTTTACATTGCCAAATGTGTCCAAATGTTCTCAAACTTGGTGAACATGCTCCAATGGTCTAATCATGCATCTAGACCAAATGGCACAGGTTGGAGAAGAGAAAATCTTGGTCAAAGTGCCTCAAAACCCTCTCTGACCAGAATCAAGTTTGAGCTACTTTGCACTACCAACTTTTTCTCCAAGACCCCAACTTTGGTGAGCCTGATCATATGGCCAAATAAGGCCACCACACCAAGTGGTGCATCAAGGAGAAATGATCTACTTCACTGGATCTACACAAATCCATTTCTGCCCATTTCTAGGGTTTGCAAGAGTTACATTGGCAACTTTGTCCAAATGAGCTCAAAATGGGTGGAAGGCCCTAATTATATGTGACATTTGACCCCATGGAGTATCTTGGTCAGTAGAAGTCATTAGCCTATCCAAAACTCCATCAAACACCGTCTGGCAGAAAATTAAAATGCCTATTTTGACCACTTTCACTAATCTCCTTAAGTCCATCTTTTTACCACAACCCTCCTCGCTCCCTCTCACACTTAGATGCTTTTCACCCGAGGAAGCAATGTGGAAGCAGGGGGAAACCACATTTGTCCTTTCTGGACAACATCTTCCTCTCTCTCTCACAGCCTCTCTCTCTCCCCCTCGCACTCCAGAGCATCCAAGGCTCTTTCCTAGTTTTGACCCCATCCACTGTAGCTCCCAGACACGAGTGGACGCACATGACGCTGGAAAGCCGCGGATGCCGCCAAAGTCGCGCTCGAGCACGCCATCAAGCCCCGACCGCTGACGCTGCCCCGACCACCTTGTGCTACCTCATGAGCTGGCCGATGCCCCTCGGCGTCTGTGACACGCCACCGCAGGCCCCTTGTCTCTCCTCTCTCACCTCCTCGCATCGCGCGTTCGGCGCCGCCTGCTTGGCTAATGCACGGCTTCACACGCCATGAGCGCCGTAACCTTCCCCGCTCTCTCCTTCTCCGGCGCCTTACTCCATCCCCACTAACGCCGTGGACAGCTTCATCCCTTCTCCAACGGCCCCCAGAGCCGATCCCGCGGGCGCCCGTAGGCCACGCCTACGGCGAACTGCGGCCAGCCTATATAAGGCAGCCTGAGTCCCTCTCTCCCTCCCTGTCACTTCTCCACACACCCAATCGACCTCCCGCACCACTCCTTCCTCTCCAGAACCAACCAAGCTCGAGATCGAAGCTCGCGCCGCCGCCGCCTCGCTCGGGCGTCCATGCATGTACAGCCCTTCTCCGCCTCACTCTCTCGATCTCGAATCATGAGGCGCCACCGATTCTTTCCTCTTTTTCCCTTGTTTTGCAGCTGAAACGGCCGGAGCCACCGACGCTCAAGCGCCCCCGCCACAGGACTCGCCGCCGCGGCAAGCCACCCGCGACTGCTCCACCACCACCGTAACCGCGACTCCACCTCGAGTCCAACGGTAGCCCCGCATCCTTCCCGCGTTTTATATCGCCGCGGCGAGCTCGCCACCTCTGGCCGGAGGTAGACGACGGCCGCCGTGGGGCCGCCCGTCACCACGCCTCGACAGTGGGATCCACCTGTCGTTTAAAACGTAGGCTACAAGACCGATCCGCCGTCGGTCAAGGCGATTTCGCTTTTACGCCTTTGACGTGGTGGCTGCATGGGCTGGTTTCTCCGGGCCTGCTGCTGTGGCCTCTCCGCCCAAAGGCACAAATACTGCTTTTTTTTTTTTTTTTCTTATTTCCAAAGATTCCACAGATGTAATATTTATCCAAATGAATTGATTCCAGCTTCTAAATTCCTAGAATATTGCAACCTATTTAATGGTGCAACTTTCATTCAAATCCAACAACCTTTTCTTCTCTCAGAATATTTAAATGTGATTTTAGCATTTAAATAAGCCTTTGAAAATCCATATCTCCTATTTTGCTACTCCAGACCAAAACCAAGACTTGTCCCTTCCTAGCTTCCTCCTAGTATTTTACAAAAATAAGTTGACATTTTTACGAGCACTTTGACTTTTCTGTTTTTATTATTGTCTTATTTTCCGTTGTTTTCTTGCGACATTAGATCCCGTGATTTGACGAGGTAGCCGAGGAAGAAGGAGGAGCAGGGCTCAAGACTTTGAAGATCAAGCCAACCAAGGCAAGCAGCCCTTTGACCATGACTATGAAACCCCATTTTATGCATGTCATATATAGCTCTTTATTATCGCTGCATCGAATCATGGTGAGATGGTGAACCACGGGTTGGTTGCCTCCGCCATTATCTCGCTGATACTCGCATTGAGCATGGCCCTACCTTCTTATGAGGGTTATGCCGGTGGGAGTAGATAGGATGCTAATGTAGATGCTATGCAACCGGGATGGGTTCGTGCATGGTGAAGGAGGCAAGTGCTTTCAAAAGTCTTTTCGAAAACCCCGTCGGGTGACACTTATGCCCGAGGGAGATGATGAGATAGGTGACCACTTGATGACGAAGTGGTGTGCCAAGCAAAAGGGTGTGTTGTTTTCAAAACGGATTGGTCGGAGTTGCACTGCTATTCCAACCTTACATGCGCGACCACTCTACCCTTATATGGGAAAGGGCATTATTGAGTACCTAGACCGATACTAGCTTGGAGCCCGTGACATTAGTGACAGGGGAGAGTTGGTGCTCTCTTGGGACGGGTCGTGCTGTAGGGCGGCCATGACTGTTTTCACAGTGGCACCGACACACCGCTGGTACCCCGCTCTTGTGGTATGTGATGAATATGGGAGCGAGGCTCCACGACTTTATGATGTGAAGCGTGGCACGGGATTACTACTAATCGAGTGGACTCCATGTTAGTGTCGTCTAGGGAAAGGTAGTGACTGGTGCTTACCCCGGTACTTGAGGTACCGCTGGTCGTGGATGACACGGAAGTTCCCGGATCTAGTGGGTAAAGTGTGCAACCTCCGCAGAGTGTAAAACTATTCGAATAGCCGTGTCCACGGTCATGGACAGTTGGGTAACCACTCTTGGGCTACGCCCACTTGTTTTCGCACCAAAGTGTGTGTGATGATGGAGATAACTTGGGTCAAGCCAAAGGACTTGACACGATCGAGATGGGTTGGTGCCCACTGCTTATGATAGATGGGTTGGTGCCCATTCTATTTATGTTGATATCTGTGACCAGTTCTCACTTGTTACTTGAATTCTCTTGATGCATGCTTTATAGGATGTTGAACATGTCATTGCACTCAAAACTAGCTTTATGCAGAATTTACCTATGTCATGCATTGTTGTACCTTGAACCAAATCATGGGTTGCTTAAGTAGTACATTCAAAGTACTCATTGGCTTGCCACCGGTTATTTAATTGACCAGGCATGGAAGAACCGGAGATCAAGAAGAGTTCTTTGGAGACGATCATGCTAACTAGGACGCTTCCCAATGTAATGCCTCGAGGGTTAAGGCGTATGGCATGGGTTCTACTTATCGACGGCGATTTCCGCTGCTTATGTTTCATTTGATGTTCAGCCCTTAAGGCTTTATCGTTGTAAGACTTGACCATAATGGTCACAATTTGTGTAAGACGGTCTGTAGGGATGTAAGACTCTTGTTATTCAGCTTCTATGTGTTCAGTGAGCATTGATCTCTGGGATCACTGTACACGTGCATTCGGTGATCACGACTTATGAGTCACTTTATCACGGTCCTCAGTGCATCCGACTAGAGCCAACAGATCCTCAATGGTAAGGACCCAGTCGTCTGCATCCAGGGGTTCAGCAGTCTCGATGAAAGTGGGTGGTGCATGATTCTTGAACTCCACCAGAATGGAACGTCCATGGCCGTGTCCCGCCGGCTGGCAATTTGACAGCTTGAGCAATCATCTGGAGGGCTGCAGTGTTGGCTTGGCGCTCCTCTCGGAAGGCTTGGAGAAGCTGAGCCAAGTCCATGCTCGGAGGAGGTGGTGGTGGTGGAGTCTGTCCTTGGGCTTGGTCTTGGCTGGCTCCTCGCCAGCAGAACCACGGCGGCTTCTTGCGGCTGGGTAGAGGTACCAGTACGTGTTACAACAGGCATCCTGTTGGAGCGGTCAAGGTCTCATGATTGGGAAGATAAAATGAGGGAAATCAATATAGATGGGATGCCTAGTAAGGGTGTGGTGTGACACAAAATTTAAGTTAACCAAGGCCAGAAGGGCCAAACTCATGCATTAAAACCAAATGGGAAATGTAGTCGTTTACAAGTTCCCTGAAGGGAAAGTACGACATCATCAAAGAAAGTTGAAAGCAAACACAACATAACATGGTTTCATAAGAACCATTACAAGGACTCGACTTCACAAAAGTGGTACACGACCTATCCTACCATAGGCTACGAGCTAGCCTATCCTAGTCCTGAACGGTGTCTAAGTGGTGGAATGCTCGGTCGGGTATTCTGCTCCTCCGGTCTTCCTCCTCATCTTCATCTGCTTCGCCTCTTCATCACTTGAGGAAGTGGGGAGTGGAGGAGCTGAACACGGCGCTTGCTTTGCGGTGGCGCCGTGAAGAGGTTATGGTACTTTTGCCATCATACGGCGTGGCTGAGGTGATCCTTGGCATGTGCGACTGTGGGGGTCGTCTACCGATAAGCTATCATGGGCTGTCCAGGGGGTGCTCCATCCTTCTTGATCCTGTCCGCCTTCATCTGAACTATGCAGAATTTACCTATGTCATGCATTGTTGTACCTTGAACCAAATCATGGGTTGCTTGCGAGTACATTCAAAGTACTCATTGGCTTGCCACTAGTTATTTAATTGACCAGGCATGGAAGAACCAGAGATCAAAGAAGAGTTCTTTGGAGACGATCATGCTAACTAGGACGCTTCCTACCGTAATGCCCGAGGGTTAAGGCAGATGGCATGGGTTCTACTTATCGACGATGATTTCCGCTGCTTATGTTTCATTTGATGTTCAGCCCTTAAGGCTTTATCGTTGTAAGACTTGACCATAATGGTCACAATTTGTGTAAAACGGTCTGTATGGATGTAAGACTCTTGTTATTCAGCTTCTGTGTGTTCAGTGAGCATTGATCTCTGGGATCACTGTACACGTGCATTCGGTGATCACGACTTATGAGTCGGGGTCCCCACACATCTTAGTCAACCCCTTGAACTTGTCGATAACCCTTAGCGACAAGTCGAGCTTTATAGATGGTAACATTTCCATCCGTGTCCATCTTCTTCTTAAAGATCCATTTGTTTTCTATCGCTCGCCGATCATCGGGCAAGTCTGTCAAAGTCCATACTTTGTTTTCATACATGGATTCTATCTCGGATCGCATGGCTTCAAGCCATTTGTTGGAATCTGGGCCCGCCATTGCTTCTTCATAGTTCAAAGGTTCACCCTTGTCTAAGAACATGATTTCCAGGACAGGGTTGTCGTACCACTCTGGTGCGGAACGTGTCCTTGTGGACCTATGAAGTTCAGTTGCAACTTGATCCGAAGTACCTTGATCATCATCATTATTTTTCTCTCCAGTCGGTGTAGGCATCACAGGAACATTTTCCTGAGCTGCACTACTTTCCTGTTCAAGAGGTAGTACTTCATCGAGTTCTACTTTCCTCCCACTTACTTCTTATGAGAGAAACTCTTTTTCCAGAAAGGATCCGTTCTTGGCAATAAAGATCTTGCCCTCGGATCGTAAGTAGAAGGTATACCCAATGGATTCCTTAGGGTATCCTATGAAGACGCATTTTTCCGACTTGGGTTCGAGCTTTTCAGGTTGAAGTTTCTTGACATAAGCATCGCATCCCCAAACTTTTAGAAACGATAGCTTAGGTTTCTTCCCAAACCATAATTCATACGGTGTCATCTCAATAGATTTAGACGGTGCCCTATTTAAAGTGAATGTAGCTGTCTCTAGAGCGTATCCCCAAAATGATAACGGTAAATCGGTTAGAGAGACATCATAGACCGCACCATATCCAATAGAGTGCGACTACGACGTCCGGACACACCGTTACACTGAGGTGTTCCAGGCGGCGTGAGTTGTGAAACGATTCCACATTTCCTTAAGTGCATACCAAATTCGTGACTTAAATATTCTCGTCCATGATCTGATCGTAGGAAATTTATCTTTCGGTCACGTTGATTCTCTACCTCATTCTGAAATTCCTTGAACTTTTCAAAGGTCTCAGGCTTGTGTTTCATTAAGTAGACATACCCATATCTACTCAAGTCATCAGTGAGAGTGAGAACATAACGATATCCTCCATGAGCCTCAATGCTCATTGGACCGCACACATCAAGATGTATGATTTCCAATAAGTTGGTTGCACGCCCATTGTTCCGAGAACGGAGTCTTGGTCATCTTGCCCATGAGGCATGGCTCACATGTGTCAAACGATTCATAATATAGAGACTCTAAAAGTCCATCAGCATGGAGCTTCTTCATGCGCTTGACACCAATGTGACCAAGGCGGCAGTGCCACAAGTATGTGGGACTATCGTTATCAACTTTACATCTTTTGGTATTCACACTATGAATATGTGTAATATTACGCTCGAGATTCATTAAGAATAAACAATTGACCATCGGGGCATGACCATAAAACATATCTCTCATATAAATAGAACAACCATTATTCTCGAATTTAAATGAGTAGCCATCTCGTATCAAACGAGATCCAGATACAATGTTCATGCGAGGTAGAGGTAGCGAGCCGACGGCGATCACATCGACCTTGGAACCATTCCCGACGCGCATCGTCACCTCGTCCTTCGCCAGTCTCCGCTTATTCCGCAGCTCCTGCTCTGAGTTACAAATATGAGCAACGGCACCGTATCAAATACCTGTGAGTTACTACGAGTAATCGTAAGGTACACATCAATTACATGTATATCAAATATACCTTTAGTGTTGCCGCCTTCTTGTCCGCTAAGCATTTGGGGCAGTTCCGCCCAAAGGACCCTTCCCTTTGCAATAAAAGCACTCAGCCTCGTGCTTGGGTCCATTGCTTGACTTCTTCCCGGCAACTGGTTTACCAGCGCCGCAACATCCTTGCCGCCCTTCTTGAAGTTCTTCTTACCATTGCCCTTCTTGAACTTGGTGGTTTTATTGACCATCAACACTTGATGTTCTTTCTTGATTTCTACCTCCCGACTTCAGCATTGAAAATACTTCAGAAAAGTTTTCACCATCCCCGCATATTGTAGTTCATCACAAAGCTCTTATAGCTCGGTGGGAGCGATCAAGGATTCTGTCAATGACCGCCTCGTCCGGAGGTTAATGTCCACTGGGACAAAGCGGTTGTGCAACCTGCACATTTTGAGTATGTGCTCACCGATGTAACTATTTTCCTCCATCTTACAATCTGAGAACTTGTCGGAGACTTCATATCTCTCGACCCGCATGAGCTTGGAAAACCATTTTCAGCTCCTCGAACATCTCATATGCTCAGGTTGCTCAAAACGCTTTTGGAGCCCGGTTAAAAGTCTGTAAAGCATGCCGCATCGAACGAGGGAGTAATCATCAAGACGTGATCGCCAAGCGCTCATAACGCCTTGGTTCTCTCGATGGGTGCTTCACCTAGCAGTCCATCTAGGACATATGCTTTCTTGGCAGCCATGAGGATGGTCTCAGGTTCCGGACCCAGTCCGTATAATTGCTGCCATCATCTTTCAGCTTGGTTTTCTCTAGGAACGCGTTGAAGTTCATGTTGACATGAGCGTTGGCCATTTGATCTACAAGACATATTTGCAAAGGTTTAGACTAAGTTCATGATAATTAAGTTCATCTAATCCAATTATTTTAATGAACTCCCACTCAGATTAGACATCCCTCTAGTCATCTAAGTGTTACACGATCCGAGTCGACTAGGCCCTGTCCGATCATCACGTGAGACGGACTAGTCATCATCGGTGAACATCTCCATGTTGATCGTATCTTCCATACGACTCATGTTCGACCTTTCGGTCTCTGTGTTCCCGTGCCATGTCCGTACATGCTAGGCTCGCTGGTTAACCCTAAGTGTTTTGGCATGTGTAAAACTGTCTTACACCCGCTGTATGTGAACGTAAGAATCTATCACACCCGATCATCACGTGGTGCTTCGACACGATTTAACTTTAGCAACGGTGCACGCTTAGGGAGAACACTTCTTGAAATTGTTGTAAGGGATCATCTTATTTATTACCGTCGTTCTAAGTAAACAAGATGCATAAACATAATAAACATCACATGCAATTATATAGTAGTGACATGATATGGCCAATATCATATACCTCCTTTGATCTCCATCTTCGGGGCTCCATGATCATCTTTGTCACCGGCATGACACCATGATCTCCATCATCATGATCTCCATCATCGTGTCTTCATGAAGTTGTCACGCCAACGACTACTTCTACTTCTATGGCTAACGCGTTTAGCAATAAAGTAAAGTAATTTACATGGCGTTCTTCAATGACACGCAGGTCATACAAAAATAAAGACAACTCCTATGGCTCCTGCCGCTTGTCATACTCATTGACATGCAAGTCGTGATTCCTATTACAAGAACATGATCTCATACATCACAATATATCATTCATCATTCATCGCAACTTTTGGCCATATCACATCACAAGACACTTGCTGCAAAAACAAGTTAGACGTCCTCTAATTGTTGTTGCAAGTTTTTACGTGGCTTCTAAAGGTGATCTAGCAAGAATGTTTTCTTACCTACGTTAAAGCCACAACGTGATTTGTCAACTTCTATTTACCCTTCATAAGGACCCTTTTCGTCGAATCCGCTCCAACAAAAGTGGGAGAGACAGACACCGCTAGCCACCTTATGCATCTAGTGCATGTCACCGGTGGAACCTGCCTCACGAAGCGCACGTAAGGTCGGTCCGCCGCTTCATCCCACAATACCGCTGAAGCAAAATAAGACTAGTAGTGGCAAGAGAGTTGACAACATCTACGCCCACAACAAAATTGTGTTCTACTCGTGCAATAGAGAACTACGATAGACCTAGCTCATGATGCCACTGTTGGGGAACGTTGCAGAAAATTAAAAACTTTCCTACGGTTTCACCAAGATCCATCTATGAGTTCATCTAAGCAACGAGTGATAGGAGTGCATCTACATACCCTTGTAGATCATGAGCGGAAGCGTTCAAGAGAACGGGGATGATGGAGTCGTACTCGCCGTGATCCAAATCACCGATGACCAAGTACTGAACGGACAACACCTCCGCATTCAACACACGTACGAAGCGGATGACGTCTCCTCCTTCTTGATCCAGCAAGGGGGAAGGAGAGGTTGAGGAAGAAGACTCCAGCAGCAGACGATGGCGTGGTGGTGGTGGAGAAGCAAGATTCTCGGCAGGCTTCGCCAAGCAACCATGGGAGGAGGAAGAGGTGTAGCAAAGGGAGGGAGGCGCCAAGACTCGGGGTGCCGCGCCCTCCCTCCCTCCTTATATAGGCCCCTGTGGGGTAGCCCCCTAGAGATGGGATCCCCGGGCGGCGGCCAAGGGGGTGGAGTGCCCCCAAGGCAGTGGAGGCGCCCCCCAAGGGTTCCCAACCCTAGGCGCAGAGGGGGCCACGGGCGCACCAGCCCACCAGGCTGGTCCCTCCCACTTCAGCCCACGAGGCCCTCCGGATGGGTGGCCCCACCGGTGGACCTCGACCTTCCGGTGGTCCCAGTACAACACCGGTGACCCCAAACTTTCCCGATGGCCAAATAGCACTTCCTATATATAAATCTTCTCCTCCGACTATTCCGAACTCCTCGTGACGTCCGGATCTCATCCGGACTCAACAACATTCGTAATCACATACAAGTCTTCCTAATAACCCTAGCGCCACCGAACCTTATGTGTAGACCTTACGGGTTCGGGAATCATGCGACATGACCGAGACAGCTCTCCGCCAATAACCAACAGCGGATCTCGATACCCATGTGGGCTCCTACATGTTCCATGATGATTTCATCGGATGAACCACGATGTCGAGGATTCGATCAAACCCGATACAATTCCCTTTGTCAATCGGTACGTTATTTGCCCGACACTCGATCGCTTGTATCCCAATACCTCGCTCACCTCAAGCACGCAAGTCACTATACTCATACCATAATGCATGATCCCCGACCAAACACTTGGTCACTTTGAGCTCATTATGATGATGCATTATTGAGTGGGACCGAGATACCTCTCCGTCATACAGAGTGACAAATCCCAGCCTCGATCCGTGTCAACCCAATGACACTTTCGAGATACCGTAGTGCACCTTTATAGTCACCCGCTTCGCCAGGACGCTTGGTACACCCAAAGCACTCCTACGGTATCCGGAGTTACACGATCTCATGGTCTAAGGAAAGGATACTTGACATTGGAAAAGCTCTAGCAAACGAACTACACGATCTTGTGCTATGCTTAGGATTGGGTCTTGTCCATCACATCATTCTCCTAATGATGTGATCCCGTTATCAACGACATCTGATGTCCATAGTCAGGAAACCATGACTATCTGTTGATCAACGAGCTAGTCAACTAGAGGCTTATTAGGGACATATTATGGTCTATGTATTCACACGTGTATTATGATTTCCGGATAATACAGTTATAGCATGAATAAAGACAATTATCATGAACAAGGAAATATAATAATAATCTTTTAGTATTGCCTCTAGGGCATATTTCCAACAGCCCAGCTATACATTTTTTTGAGGAATACCCAGGCAAGGTCAACTTGTTATTCTCCGCCCCGCTGGGCTGCAAACCTTTCCTATGAGGGATGCATAGGCTTAACAGGAAAATGGGCTTTAAAAAATAATAAATGGGATGTAATTATAAAAACTGGGCATCGGTTCGGAGGCTGACCTGTGGGCCTACTAAGTTGGCGTGTACCAAAGGCTTTGTCAACTTAGTCAATATAAACGATTCTAGCTTTAGTGACCGTACGATGTCCATCCAACGGCCGTAGTGCTTCTTCAACCTCTGGTTTTCTTGCTCCAAATTACCAAAGCAGCGCCGGTCGTGCCGCATGCTCCTGCCTCCCGTGATCGGCAGTGCCGCGGAGGCCTCACCGCCTCTACTTTCCCATCATGGCCAGCCCTCAAGGCGACGACAACCTCACACCACACCAACCAATGAACTCTCAGATTCTCTCCGCTGGCTTCCACGGCCGTTTTCCCGGCTCAAGATCGTCCCCTTCCTAGGCCTCACCGTCGTCCACCGCCATGGTGATCTCGGCGCAGCGTGGTCAATGTGGTCAACGACCGACTCCCATCGGAAGAGTACTATACGTGGAGAGGCTGACAGCTGGGTCCATGACAGCCGCAAGGAAGTGCCCCTCCTTATTACACGGAAAATAATTATTCCTCCAGCTGACAGCAGGTACCCACCGGACGGGCCACCAGTATTTCGCAAAAAAAACATTTCCCCCTGACTGCTGGGACCCATCGGACGGGCCACTGTATTTTGCGAAAAAAATGTTCCCCCCGCTGTCAGCTCGGACCCACCGGCAGTGCCTCCTTATTACGCACAAAAAAATGAATACTCCTCCGGCTAGCTGGGACCCACCTTGGTGGGAGGCATACATGTGGGCCTACTAAGTTGACGGGGATGGAGGGCTTTGTCAACTTAGTCAATATGAACGATTCTAGCTCCAGTGACCGTACGATACCCATCCAACGGTCGTAGTGCTTCTTCAACCTCTGGTCTTCGTGCTCCAGCCACCCAAAGCAGCGCCGGTCGTGCCGCATGCTCCTGCCTCCCATGGCCGGCTGTGATGCCGTAGAGGACTCACCACCCCTACTACTCCCACCGCTGACCAGGCCATCTCTCTACTCACCCGCACCCCATGTTATTCTGCGGTGATGGCAGCCTCACACCGCGTCGAACCAAAGAACCTCGACTCCTCTTCGCGGGGCATCCACCGCTGCGTCTTCCCGGCTCGCGCCATCCCTTCCTAGGCTCACATACCGCCCACCGCCGTGGTGCTCTCGCGCGGCGTGGTCAACGTGGTCAAGGAATGACTTCCATCGGACATGGACCGTACATGGAGAGGTCGATACCGGGTCCACGGCCGCAGCAAGGAAGTGCCTCCTTATTACGCTGAAAATAATGATTCCTCGACCGACAAATGGGACCCATCGACGGGCCATCAGATTTCACGAAAAAACATTTCCTCCTGACAGCTGGGACCCACCAGCTACATCTTTGCATGCAAGGAAGTACGCCCCGCAAGAAAAACGACGGTTCTCGACCGCTGGGACCCACCAGCTACACCTTCGCACACAAGGAAATGCGTCCGCAAAAAATGATTCGCTTCGATACCGGGACCCACCACCTACATTTTCGCACGCAAGGAAGTGCCTGACAGTCGGGACCCACCTGGTCGAAGCGTATGTATCGTTGTCATTCTGGTCGCGAAGGTGTACGTACATACTAGTGGATGTAGAGGCGCGCAAGTGTCGTAGTAGAGGTGCGCACGTGTCGTAGTAGAGGCGCACATGTAGCATGTACACGTACGTACAATGGCCAGGGTGCGAGAAAGAAAATACGGCCATGTACGTACATACGGACGGGGTCTCGAACGCCTACTTGTGCATATGTACGACCAGGGCTCGTGTACATGGCTGGGTCGGAAAGGAGAAATAGCGTCGTCATCGTGTTCATGGGGAGGCAACAGAATGCGTCATGTTCATGGGGAGGCAACAAAATGCGTCATGTTCATCGGGAGGCTATGGAACACATGGGAGCCAACCGGCTTGGACGGAATAGGCGATGGAAACGAGGCCTGGCGTACCGCAGAACGGAGGAAACGACCTTATGTTCGACCGACCACGTTCGAAACGGGATCTTGTTCATCGGGAGGGGTCTGGCGTACCGCAAAACGAAGGAAACAGGCCTAATACGGTCGAAACGGGGGTCCTGTTGATCGGGAGGGCTGTGGCGTACCGCAAAACGGACAAAACGGACTTGTGTTGGAGCGCTACGGTCGAAATGGGGTCCAGCCATCGAGAGGGTGTGGCGATCGCAAAACGGACTCCACGGATACCGCTCATCTCCACCGTTAACCTCCTCCACCTCCACGGGCTCCTCGCTCATCCAGCCTCCATCGCGCGCTACTCCATCGGCCATCGCTCAACCACCCTCCACGGGCACCCCTTCACCGCTCATCGCTCATCCATCCTCCACGGGTCGCCCTGTTCATCCAGAGGCAACGCCACGGGACCGTGATCCACCCCGCCGCCACGGTTCATCCAACCCCGCCGCAACGCCATCGCTCATCCAATCGATCGGGTTTAGTTAGCAGCAGTAGAAAAGGAATTATTCGATCGGGTTCAGTTAACATCCATCGATCAATCGCTCGGGTTCAGTAACGAGTAGCCTGCAGTCCAATCGCTCGGTTTCAGTTAGAGCCAACGCCTCGCACACACGCGCGTACATGTACGAGAGAAACATGCATCGCTCGACCCCCGACCTCCCACCGTAACCGGGAACTCGCCGAAATTTTCATCGCCCTCGCTTCTACCACAGATTTTTCCATCATGGACGGCCCAAAGAATGTCATGAAGCTACGTCTCCGGCCCGCCTAGGACGAAAAGCCCATTTTCTGTCATGATTTTTTGTCATAGAAGTAGGAACCCACCACATCTATGATGATACCGAGTTTTGTCACAATTATCGTATCACGCCAAAGATGCGACCCTATCCTAAAGGAACTCGAAGGTCCCACCAAGGATAGAAGCGCATCTTGAAGACGCTTTTGCAAGGTGGATATCATTACATCAACATTGCATAATAGATAGGGATACATACATAAGGCATACAATGCCACACGAATACAACATCATATTACATAAGAGAACCATCCGACTAAGGATGAAACACAAACAGAAACTCAAACGACATCCACCCTACTAGCCTAGGCTGCCAACCTGGAACCTATCCCCTGTTCGAAGAAGAAGCGGAAGAAGAACTCCAAACAAGCAACATCGCTCTCGCGTCAAGGTCATCGTATAACCTGTACCAAGAATCGTTGTTGTAGTAATCAGGAGCCACGAGGACTCAAAGAATCCCATTACCATGGGTATCAAGACTAGCAAAGCTTAATGGGAAAGGAAGGGACAAAGTGGTGAGGTTGCAGTAGCGACTAAGCATAATGTGGTGGCTAACATACGCAAATGAGAGCGAGAAGAGAAGCAAAAGGAACAGTCGTGAAGCTAGCAATGGTCAAGAGGTGATCCTGAACTCCTACTTATGTCAAACATAACCCAAAACCGTGTTCACTTCCCGGACTCCGCCGAAAAGAGACCATCACGCCTACACACGCGGTTGATGCGTTTTAATTCGAATATGGTGTCAAGTTATCTACAACCGGATATTAACAAATTCCCATCTGCCACATAACCGCGGGCACAACTTTTGAAAGATAATTCCCTGCAGGGGTGTCCCAAATTAGCCCATCACAAGCTCTCACGGTCAACGAAGGATATTCCTTCTCCCAGGAAGACCAGATCAGTCTCGGAATCCCGGTTTACAAGACACTTCGACAATGGTAAAACAAGACCAGCAAAGCCGCCCGATGTGCCAACAATCCCGATAGGAGCTGCACATATCTCGCTCGTGGCAACACCGGATGAGCAATCCGCATAACTAAAACCAGCATCAAGTTTCCCTAAGGGGCGCTACAAAGGAGCTCGTTCGACCAGCACTTAGAGAAGCAATCGCCCGGGGCTAAATAAAGATGACCCTCGGGTTGGCCGACCCAAGGGAAAGGTATAGGTGGTGGTGAGGCAAATGGTAAAACCAAGGTTGGGCCTTGCTGGAGGAGCTTTATTCAAAGCGAACTGTCAAGGGGGTCCCATAAATCACCCAACCGCGTAAGGAACGCAAAATCATGGAACATAACACCGGTATGGCGGAAACTAGGGTGGCAAGAGTGGAACAAAACACCAGGCATAAGGCCGAGCCTTCACCCTTTACCAAGTATATAGATGCATTAATTAAATAAGAGATATTGTCATATCCCAACATAATCCTGTCCACCATTGAGCAATCTTCAACTTCACCGGCAACTAACAACGCTATAAGAGGGGCTGAGCGAAGCGGTAACATAGCCAAACAACGGTTTGCTAGGAAGGGTGAAAAAGGTTAGAGGCGGACATGGCAATTTGGGAGGCTTGAAGAACAAGTGATAGGTAGCGCAGCAAAGCGATAGAACGAAGCAACTAGCATAGCAATGATAGTAGAGAGATCCAGGGTAGTGGTCATCTTGCCTCAAATCCCGCAAGGAAGAAGAACGAGTCCATGAAGAAGATGAACAGGCGAAGACGAACCAAGCGTAGTCGAACGAATCCTCACGATCGCAACGAAACAGGAACTATCGAGAAGAAGCATAACCGGAAAGAAGCAAACAACATAGTAAACACACAAGCATAAACATGACATGATGCACAAACAATCATGATGCATGTTAGGTTTAAAGAGGCATGGCATGGCAAAGTGCAACAAACAATACTACAAGTTAAGTGAAGCTCAATATGCAACGAGTTGCATATTGACGAAACACCACATTCGAGTTATTTAGTTCGCTCTCGTTTAGGTACTCAACAATATTAAATGTTGTCAAACATGGCAAGAGGTGAAGCATAAGTAAACTAACTATTTAGGCAAGTTTAAATGAGGCCGGAACAACAAACAACAATTCCGAAAAATCCCCAGATGCATATTTCGGATTTGGTACTGTTCTGCCCTAAAACATATTTTATTGTTGTTAAGCAGGAAAACAAAGTGCACCATGTTAATCTATGCATTTTTCTAGACCATTTACATATAAATTTTATTAAGATTGGAGCTACGGTTATTTAGTTATAAATTAAACCATTTTAGCATGCGATTTATGCAAATTAATGCAAACAGCAATTTTAAATATTTTTAACATGGATGAAGTTTGCATATTGTGAAACTAGATGAACTTCTAAGCATTCTACATATATAAAGTATTTGCATATGATGCACGGTTAATTAAGCATGAGCATTTTAAAATAATGGCAATTTTCTGAAAATATGCATGATAAAGAATAAATGCTAAAACGCATGGAACAGGAAAAAAACATGCACGGCCGAATTGCAGCACTCTGCAGCGGCCCAGGAGGTCTTGGCCCGAGTGAGCGCTGAGTGTGCAAAAGTAACAGGAAAACAGAACAAAAATGGGGCCGGCTGGGACTCGAACCCCAGACCCATCAAATGAATAGTGGCTGCTCTAACCAGTGGGATAGTTGTGTGTTCGTGGCAAAGAGAGCTCCCTGCTGTTTATGACCTATCTCACAGCAGAACGTGCTTGGCCATGGCTGCACGGCGACAACCAGCGTCGACTGCTGTGAGCAAAGGCGGCGGCCTCTGCAACAACAGAGAAGCGGCGGGGGTGCGGATATAGGTGGAGGGCACTGCTACTGAACGAGCACATGTGTGCGTGCATGTGTGGTTGTGTGCAGGCATAATGCTGCGGCCATGGCGGCGAAGTGCGGCCAGGCAGGAGGCAACGGCCCAAGGGCGCGAGACGAGGGGTGTATGCGAGGCGGGGGTCGGGTGCGCTATGCATGGGTGCAGCAGCGGCAGCGTGTGCGAACAGATGTGTTGTGAAGCGAGGTGCACGAGCTCGAGCCCAAGGTCACGGCCATGGCGGCCGAAACCGGAGGCGCGCGAAACGATAGATATGCGGACAAACTAGACCAGAGAGGGAGATGGGGAGGATCGGAGCTTCACCGTGGGGGTACCGCTGGAGTCGTATGAGGTCAACGGAGATCGGAGACGGCGGGAGGATGCGCTGATCGAAGCGGTGCTCGGCTCCATGAAGAAGAGGAAGCAGGGGAAGAAGACAGCGACGGGGAGGTAGACGAACTTGGCGATCCTTGGGCGGGAAAGACGTCCGAACGGAAGTAGTTGACATCGAGGAAGAAGATGGACATGCCGGAGATGACCGTGGTGGCCTCCATCCATACAGGCAAAGGCGAAGCTCTCGGTGGTGCCCTCTGTTCTCTGTCTCTTAAGGAAGAAGGAGAAACATGGGAAGGGAAAGGGTGGCGGCGGCAAGAGGGAAACCCTAGGGGGCATGGGCTTGGGGCTATATAGGGGAGCGGGACGTGCTGGCCTCGACGTCCGCGAAGTAGAGCTCACGGCTTTGGTGCTGCTGAAGGCAGAGGAGGGAGACGGCGCCAGAAGGAGCAGTGGCCGCTCGCTCACCGGGCCACGGAAAGAAAGGCCTGTGGGCTGCGGGAGTGAGGCTGGTGGGCTGCATTGTTACATCGCCGCTTTCTTCTTCTATTTTCTTCGCATGTAAAACCGCATGTAAAAGCACAGGAATAATGGAGAGGGTGGAGAGAGATATGAGGATATCCCTGGAGTCCAGAATTTGTGCAGAATTTTAATAAATTGCTTTGGACATTTTTAAGGATATAAAAATTATTCAAGTTTGAATTATATTCAAACTTGAGCCATTTTTTTAACCCAACCATAACACTTTCAAATGGGCTGAAAATTAGCAGAGATGATGTAGGCAAAGTGCAGGATTTATAGGAAAATAATGAACATTTATTGAGGACAGAAATATGCCACTTGCAAGAAATGTGTGAGAATTGAAAGGAAGAAGCTAGTGATGGGGTGATGCACTTGATGATGGTTTAGATGGAAGGGAAAGATGGAACAGCAAAGAAGATGAGGAGAAGGAGTTCACAAAGATAACACGCACACAACAAAGATGATCATGATGCAAATGCAACAACTATGACAAAATGCAATAGAACATCATGAAGAATATGACAAAGCAAGATGATCATGGCAACAGCAAGGATGGAAAAATACAATTAATAAATAGCATGATGCAAGAAGCAAAATATGACAAGCACTCAACATGAACATAGCAACAAACATAATAAACACACGACAACAACTAAAATAAATGGAAGGCAACTGGAGCATCGGTCTCGGGGCGTCACAACACTCCTCCACTAACAGACCCGAGATCTTAGGAACGAGACGGAAGAGAAAGAGGATGAGGTGAAATAAGAGCGCAAGAGAAAAGATGAACCAAGTCGAGAGCACTCGGGCAGAAAGAGGAACGGCGAATATGACGAGATCAAATGCACATGGAAACAAGATGAAACCACTCCGGTTAGAACAAGATAGAAAAGGAATAGAACATGAACTTCACAAGATGGGATGACCTTGATGAGATGAACAACACAATGCCTCTGGTAAAATTAAAATAGTGGAATGAAAAGAACGGATAAGAGAACAACAAATTTCACCACGAATGAATTAGATAGCCTCCTTAGAAGAAAAGATTTAACGAGGTTGCTGAGAAAATCAACAACAAAAAATAAGTTTGTTGTGGACTTATGGAAAATCCTCTCAAATTTGAGGTGAAACTGTGCCACAAGAAAATGCTTGAATATCTGGGAATAACGAAGAAAAGCAAAACTCCACTTGAAGAGAATACAGAGAATTAATTGCACTTCGAGATGCGAGAAGAATAGATACTTGAACTCCAACAACAAAATCTTGATGAACTCTTGAAGAATGATTAAATCATGAAGAACCACCATGAAGAACTCCGGTGACAAAAGATGATGAGATAGGAATGAAGGATGAAAAGAATAAGACTAAAGCCTGCGATGATTTAGATGGGGGTTCCGACGAAATGGCTGAGGAAATTAGAACTCCGGAAAAGAAAAGGTGAACAACTTAGATCCGAGAAAATCACTCATCACGACCAATCTCCGAAGAAAAGAATTAAGCAACTAGACCACGATGAAATGAGAATAAGAATTATGTTGTGCTTATCCTCCACTAATTAAATTGATGAGAGGCAATGGATTTGCATACAACTTATTTCTCTTGCAAAGGATTGAGGAGTGACATAGCGCAAACCTGAGAAGGTCTTACTGAACCACCGGTATGATTGGAAAAAATGAATGGATTAAAATGATAATCAAGGAAAAACAATCTTGAACAAACCACCATAAGAATTCAAAAATGACTGATGAAAGAGAATGAATCACCGGGAAGAATTAGAAGAACCAATATGCTCGAGGGGATTTAGATGCAAAAAAACAAAGAGATCATGAGCTGATGAAAGAACACTTGAACGAAGCACCTGGACAATTGGATAACGATAGCTGAAATGTGAGGACTAAGAATTCTTCTGGGACGAGGGCCTTCGGTGAAAAGAAACGGAAAACAACTCCTGACATACTACGGATGGTTAAAAGATTTTCTGAAAAATGGAATAACTCGCGAGGATAACATGAAGCTAGAACCACGAAACTTCGAGAGAACAGACAAGATTTAGAGGAAAAACTCTTCTTCGGTCTTCAAATGACGACAGAAAACCACCAAAATTACTGAGATACACCGGGAGAATGAAAAGCGAAGAGGTTGAGCCAACAATGAAAAGAATTTGAAAGAGATCTTGGAGAAGGCATGTGACTGATGGGATCCATTCTTACATCACACTCTGAAAATAATTTGAGAATAGCTCCGGGAAATTAGAAGAGTCAGGTAAGATCCTGGGAAAAGACCTGTGGGTTAGGGCCCACTAAAGAGAAAAACACCGTTGGAAAGGGATGTTGAACAGATAGATGATGCACCGGAACAATTGAAATATTTGAATGAGGTGACAACCTCGAATTAATTGGGACACAGGCGAATCTCCTGAGATGTCTTCCGAACTACGGAATGATTGAATGGCGAGAGGCAAACGAGCAAGGAGAACACTTGATCCAAGGAAAAGAAATTTGATCAACCCTAAAAACTTGAATGGAGTCCACCGGAGAAGAAAAAGAGATGAAGAATGTCAAACAAAAGAGAATTCACCGGTTGAAACAATTGATGGAAGAATAAAGAGGCTCCACACGAATGGAATTCATGCTCGAAACAGACTCAGACTCCGGGAAGAAGAGGGTGGGAGGGCGGGAAAACAAAGACAATTTGGAAGGGGGAAAACCGATGAATAACTTCAAGAGGAAACATCGGTTGAAAGAATGCAAATGCTTCGCATGAGTAGGATGGATACTCGATTATGGACTCCGACCTCGAGAAGAAAAAAAAAGGGGGGGCGGGTGGGCAAAAGAAAACAACTGAGGTTTGAACTTGGCAACGATGAAGAGGCTCGAGTCAAGTTGACGAGAAAATGCACCGGATGAAAAGAGCTGAGAACCAACGACCGAAAAACGAACCGCGTGATCCTAAAGAAAATTTGAAAGGTAAGAGGAGTAATTCAAAACACCTACGTCAAGATTCCTCACCAGAGCGATGAAGGGATGCAGAGTAAAAGGAATTCCAACTCTCCGATATAACTAAGTTCCGAAAAAGTTTTCTTCTAGACTCAACTGCGGCCAAACTACACGATCAATCAAGGGGGCTCCTATGGTCGGTCGAGGCTCTGATACCAACTTGTCACGCCCAAGATGCGACACTATCCTAAAGGAACTCGAAGGTCCCACCAAGGATAGAAGCGCATCTTGAAGACGCTTTTGCAAGGTGGATATCATTACATCAACATTACATAATAGATAGGGATACTACATAAGGCATACAATGCCACACGAATACAACATCATCTTACATAAGAGCACCATCCGACTAAGGATGAAACACAAACAGAAACTCAAACGACATCCACCCTGCTAGCCCAGGTTGCCGACCTGGAACCTATCCCCATATCGAAGAAGAAGCGGAAGAAGAACGCCAAAAAAGCAACATCGCTCTCGCGTCAAGGTCATCGTATAACCTGTACCTGCAACTGTTATTGTAGTAATCTGTGAGCCACGAGGACTCAGCAATCCCATTACCATGGGTATCAAGACTAGCAAAGCTTAATGGGAAAGGAAGGGATAAAGTGGTGAGGTTGCAGCAGCGACTAAGCATAATGTGGTGGCTAACATACGCAAATGAGAGCGAGAAGAGAAGCAAAAGGAACAGTCGTGAAGCTAGCAATGGTCAAGAGGTGATCCTGAACTCCTACTTACGTCAAACATAACCCAAAACCGTGTTCACTTCCCGGATTCCGCCGAAAAGAGACCATCACGCCTACACACGCGGTTGATGCGTTTTAATTCGAATCTGGTGTCAAGTTATCTACAACCGGATATTAACAAATTCCCATCTGCCACATAACCGCGGGCACGGCTTTCGAAAGATAATACCCTGCACGGGTGTCCCAACTTAGCCCATCACAAGCTCTCATGGTCAATGAAGGATATTCCTTCTCCCAGGAAGACCCGATTAGTCTCGGAATCCCAGTTTACAAGACATTTCGACAATGGTAAAACAAGACCAGCAAAGCCGCCCGATGTGTCGACAATCCCGATAGGAGCTGCACATATCTCGTTCTCACGGCAACACCGGATGAGCAATCCGTACAACTAAAACCAGACCTCAAGTTTCCACGAGGGGCGCCAAAGGAGCTCGTTCGACCAGCACTTAGAGAAGCACCGCCCGGGGCTAAATAAAGATGACCCTCGGGTTGGCCGACCCAAGGGAAAGGTATAGGTGGTGGTGAGGCAAATGGTAAAACCAAGGTTGGGCCTTGCTGGAGGAGCTTTATTCAAAGCGAACTGTCAAGGGGGTCCCATAAATCACCAAACCGCGTAAGGAAAGCAAAATCAAGGAACATAACACCGGTATGACGGAAACTAGGGCGGCAAGAGTGGAACAAAACACCAGGCATAAGACCGAGCCTTCCACCCTTTACCAAGTATATAGATGCATTAATTAAATAAGAGATATTGTGATATCCCAACATAATCCTGTCCACCGTGGAGCAATCTTCAACTTCACCTGCAATTAACAATGCTATAAGAGGGGCTGAGCGAAGCGGTAACATAGCCAAACAACGGTTTGCTAGGAAGGGTGAAAAAGGTTAGAGGCGGACATGGCAATTTGGGAGGCTTGAAGAACAAGTTATAGGTAGCGCAGCAAAGCGATAGAACGAAGCAACTAGCATAGCAATGATAGTAGTGAGATCCAGGGTAGCGGTCATCTTGCCTCAAATCCCGCAAGGAAGAAGAACGAGTCCATGAAGAAGATGAACGGCGAAGACGAACCATGCGTAGTCGAACGAATCCTCATGATCGCAACGAAACAGGAACTGTTGAGAAGAAGCACAACCAGAAAGAAGCAAAATACATAGTACACACACAAGCATAAACATGACATGATGCACAAACAAGCATGATGCATGTCAGGTTTAAAGAGACATGGCATGGCAAAGTACAACAAACAATACTACAAGTTAAGTGGTGCTCAATATGCAACGAGTTGCATATTGACGAAACACCACATTCGATTAATTTAGTTCGCTCTCGTTTAGGTACTCAACAATATTAAATGTTGTTAAACATGGCAAGAGGTGAAGCATAAGTAAACTGACTATTTAGGCAAGTTTAAATGAGGCCGGAACAACAAACAACAATTTCGAAAAATCCCAGATGCATATTTTGGATTTGGTACTGTTCTGCCCTAAAACATATTTTATTGTTGTTAAACAGGAAAACAAAGTGCACCATGTTAATCTATGCATTTTTCTGGCCCATTTACATATAAAGTTTATTAAGATTGGAGCTACGGTTATTTAGTTGTGAATTAAACCATTTTAGCATGTGATTTATGCAAATTAATGCAAACAGCAATTTTAAATATTTTTAACATGGATGAAGTTTGCATATTGTGAAACTAGTTGAAATTCTAAGCATTCTACATATATAAAGTATTTGCATATGATGCACGGTTAATTAAGCGTGAGCATTTTAAAATGATGGCAATTTTCTGAAAATATGCATGATAAAGAATAAATGCTAAAACGCATGGAACAAGAAAAGAAACATGCACGGCCGAATTGCAGCACTCTGCAGCGACCCAGGAGGTCTTGGCCCGAGTGAGCGCTGAGTATGCAAAAGTAACAGGAAAACAGAGCAAAAATGGGGCCGGCTGGGACTCGAACCCCAGACCCATCAAATGAACAGCGGCTGCTCTAACCAGTGGGATAGCTGTGTGTTCGTGACAAAGAGAGCTCCCTGCTGTTTATGACCTCTCTCATAGCAGAACGAGCTTGGCCATGGCTGCACGGCGACAACCGGCATCGACTGCAGCGACCAAAGGCGGCGGCCTCTACAACAAAAGAGAAGCGGCGGGGGTGCGGAAATAGGTGGAGGGCGCTGCTACTGAACGAGCACATGCGTGCGCGCATGTGTGGTTGTGTGCAGGCATAATCCTGCGGCCATGGCGGCTTAGTGCGGCCAGGCACGAGGCAACGGCCCAAGGGCGCGAGACGAGGGGTGCGTGCGAGGTGCGGGTCGGGTGTGCTATGCATGGGTGCAGCAGCGGCAGCGTGTGCGGATAGATGTGTTGTGAAGCAAGGTGCACGAGCTCGAGCCCAAGGTCACGGCCATGGTGGCCGAAACCGGAGACGCGCGAAATGATGGATATGCGGACAAACTAGACCAGAGAGGGAGATGGGGAGGATCAGAGCTTCACCGTGGGGGTGTCGCTGGAGTCGTACGAGGTCGACGGAGATCGGAGACGGCGGGAGGATGCGCTGATCGAAGCGGTGCTCAGCTCCGTGAAGAAGAGGAAGCGGGGGAAGAAGACAGCGACGGGGAGGTAGACGGACTTGGCGATCCTTGGGCGGGGAAGACGTCTGAACGGAAGTAGTCGACGTCGAGGAAGAAGTAGGACATGCTGGAGATGACCGTGGTGGCCTCCGTCCACACAGGCAAAGGCGAAGCTCTCGGTGGTGCCCTCTATTCTCTGTCTCTTGAGGAAGAAGGAGAAACAGGGGAAGGGAAAGTGTGGCGGCGGCGAGGGAAACCCTAGGGGGCGCGGGCTTGGGGCTATATAGGGGAGCGGGACGTGCTGGCCTCGACGTCCGTCAAGCAGAGCTCACGGCGTTGGCGCCCTCAAGGCAAGAGGAGGGAGACGGCCAGAAGGAGCAGGTGGCCGCCTCGGCTCGGCTGGGCTGGGAAAGAAAGGCCTGTGGGCTGTGGGAGTGAGTGCCAGGTGGATCATGCTGTTGCCACTGCTGCTTCTCTTCTTCTCTTTTCTTCAGACAAAAAAGCACAGGAATAATGGAGAGGGTGGAGAGAGATATGAGGATATCCCTGGAGTCCAAAATTTGTGCAGAATTTTAATAAGTTGCTTTGGGCATTTTTAAGGATATAAAAATAATTCAAGTTTGAATTATATTCAAACTTGAGCCATTTTTTGAACCCAACCGAAACACTTTCAAATGGGCTGAAAATTAGCAGAGAGGATGTAGGCAAAGTGCAGGATTTATAGGAAAATAATGAACATTTATTGAGGACAGAAAAATGCCACTTGCAAGAAATATGTGAGAATTGAAAGGAAGAAGCTAGTGATGGGGTGATGCACTTGATGATGGTTTAGATGGAAGGGAAAGATGGAACAGCAAAGAAGATGAGGAGAAGGAGTTCACAAAGATAACAAGCACACAATAAAGATGATCATGATGCAAATGCAACAACAATGACAAAATGCAATAGCACATCATGAAGCATATGACAAAGCAAGATGATCATGGAAACAACAAGGATGGCAAAATACAATTAATAAATTGCATGATGTAAGAAGCAAAATATGACAAGCACTCAACATGAACATAGCAACAAACATAATAAACACATGACAACAACTAAAATAAATGGAAGGCAACTGGAGCATCGGTCTCGGGGCGTCACATATCATCATAGAAGTGTCATAAGTATGACAGAAAAAAATTCGTTCATCCCAAAATGTCACGGATGTGTCTTTTTTTGTAGTGGCGGCTGCGGCGCGGCGCCAGTGGAGAAGGTTGTGTCACGTGCCACCCGCGGCCGGCCGCCCCCGGTGGAACGCGAGCCGTGAACAAAGCAGAGTGGAGGTCTTCCTCGTCAGCGGGCGCTGCCGAGGAGGTCTGGACGATCCAATATTCAACATGCACTCTCGGGCTGTCGGCCATGGCGTCGGTGGAGCGGCGGAGGACTGGTCGACGGAAGAGAAGATCCGACGCACCCCTACCTGGCGCGCCAAATGTTGGATTATGGGATCCGCAAATTTGAGAGGTTCGAACTCTGGGGTGCGTGCAGAGATCTCAACCTACCCAGCCTGCCTACTCGCAATCCTCCTAAGCCTAGCGCATCGAGCTCAAAGGGACAAGAGACACATCAGTTTTATCCTAGTTCGGTCCACCGATGTGGTTTAATACCCTACTCTAGCGTTTTGGTGGTTTGCCTCGAAGGGCTGAGGATGAGCTAGTACAGTGGTTGAACAAGCCTTAGGAGGTGAGGTGTTCTTGAGCTCGTGTGGTGTATGCTAGTTCTACCTGTTCTGATCCCCCCTTCTATGGTGGTGGTTAGTCCTATTTATAGTGGCCTTGGTCCTCTTCCCAAATATGAGCAGGAAGGTATCCCACAACAGACGGATTTGAAAGGAGACAAGTAGTACAGTCTATCTGACAAAAGTAGTCTTCGGCTGCGAAAAGCCTCTGGTCGTGAGGCTGCGGTGGGCTCGTCGACAATCTCCGTCCTACCATCCTGGCGGTCTTGGTCTCATTGCACCAGAATCAAAACCTTTGCCGATTCCTCGGGACTCAGCGCATGCGCCCTGCTTCCTTTGTACCGAAGAGGAAACCTGCGCGCTGCGCCCGCCTAGCCTTGGTCGTCATGGCGCACGTCAGTTGAGCCTCATGAGGCAACATTGCATACAACTCTCCGCCCCTCGGGAGCCAGCCTGAGGAGGCCGATTCCTTCGGGGGTCTTGGCGTCACCCGCCTCATGAGGCTTGGTTCCTCGCGAGATTCTTGTGTTGTTGATGTTGAAGCTGGGCCGTACCAGGCCGTCGTTGGAGCCACATGGTGGGCCGCAGGTAGGTAGGGCTGGATACCACCGAATCCAGGACGCCGACAGTTTAGATTGTTCGATATTTAGTTGTGAGCTGCAAACGCCACACATTATCACAAATTCAAATAAAATTTGAGATTGTTTGATGTATAGTATGGTTTAGATTGTTCGATATTTAGCTGTGAGTTGCAAACACCACACATTATCACATTATGGTATAACATGTCCAAAACCACACCACGCGTATCACCTCTATATATATTCATGCATACATATGTTTATAACACTATGATCTCCTATTCAAATATATGAATCCACTTTCATATCGAATTATGATCTTTGTTAGTCTCTTACACCCACATAATCCTCTAACCTTTGTAGCTAGCACTAACTTTCTCTCGTGCATGCACACGCCTTCCTTGCCCTCCCCCTCCCTCAGCATTCTATACATCGCGCACATTCATTTTTTTCTTTAGGTTGTTCTCCCATGCTCTGCACAACTCCTTTATGACACACACCGATCGATAAACACTACAGGAATCAGCTACTTTGCCATCAGCCACGGCGGACGGCAAAGGCATGGATGGCAGACGGGAAAGGTCTTTGCTGTCCGCCGCGGACGGCAAAAGGGGACGGCAAAGTAGGGGACGGCTAAGACCTACGTTGCCATCTGCTTCGGGCGGCTGACGGCAAAGGGGCCTTTGCCATCAGCAGCGGACGACAAAGAATGCAGACGACAATAAATGCGTTGTACTCCGTTAGGTGGTTAACGGCAGGCCTTTGTCGTCCGCCGCTGTAGGCAAAGTTTTTCTTTTGTCATTCCATCGCGGGCTTATTAAAGCCTTTGCTGTCACCATCAGAGGCAAACCGACCAAATTGGTCACCTCCCAGAAGCACGATTGCCGCCATGTGGCCTCTTTGCCGTCCGCTGCTGATGGCAAAGATCCCTTTGCCGTCGGTGGCAGACGGCAAAGAGCCTGCATATTGTCTCTATTTTTCTGTTTTTTTAATCCAACAATTTTCACAGCAAATATATATGACATATATAGATATATTTCCATATCACATATCCAACACATAAGTTTCATATCACATATCACATCAGTTTCATCCATACACATTGTTCATACATAAGCAAGTTCCATCCATACACATTGTTCCATCCATATACATATTACAATGCAAAGTTTCATCAAGATAGCAAGTTCCATCATAGCAGGCTAGATACAATGCAAAGTTTCATCAAAGGAAAAGCAAGCACTCCATCATAGCAAGCTAGCTTCCATGAAGTGAATGAAATCTGCAAAATGGTAAATAAGAAAGTTAGAAATAGGTGACTAGAACAAGAAGACTAGAACAAGAAGTATATGTCATTTATGAGCTAAGTTAGGTGAAATGGATCATATATGAGCTAACTATGTTGAAATGGGTGGTTTATGAGCTAACTTAGTCGAAATGGATCATTTATGAGCTAACTTAGTTGAAAATGGGTCGTTTATGAGCTAACTAAGGTGAAGGGCATCGTTTTTGAGCTAAGTAAGGTGAAATGGATCGTTTTTGAGATAACTTAGGTGAAATGGATCATTTATGAGCTTTTATGAGCTAACTTAGTTGAAATGGGTCGTTTATGAGCTAACTAAGGTGAAATGCCACGTTTTTGAGCAATCTAAGGTGAAATGGATCGTTTTTGAGCTAACTTAGGTGAAATGGATCATTTAAGAGCTAATGTAGGTGAAATGGATCTTTTTAGCTAACTAAGGTGAAATGGATCATTTAGGAGCAAATCTAGGTGAAATGGGTCATTTTGGAGCTAACCTAGGTGAAATGGGTCATTTTGGAGCTAACCTAGGTGAAATGGGTCATTTTAAAGCTAACATAGGTAAAATGGATCATTTAGGAGCTAGTCTACGTAAAATGGGTCATTTTAGAGCTAACTTGGATAAATTGGATCACTTGTAAGCTAACTAAGCTGAAATGAGTCATTTTAGAGCTAACTTAGGTAAAATGGATCGTTTAAGAGCTAACTAAGCTAATTATGCAATTTTTGACATAAGTAAGCTAAGTACATATCGTTTTAGAGCTATCTTAGGTAGAATGGATGGTTTATGGGGTCAGTAAGCATATTAAGTCATTTTGGAGGAAAAGAAGCTAACTCTAGGTCATTATGGTAAGCATGTTGGAGGAAATAAAGCTAAGTCTAGATCTTTATGCATTTGTTAAGCAAAACACTAGAGAAACTTACCGTGATCAGGGAGGTGTACGAGCGGGCTGGCTCGTGCCGGTAGCTGGAGAAGGATCGTGCGATGCGTTTCTGGAGTTAAGCTACACCAAAGATCATTTCCAATGTCTCGTTAGCATTATGACACTCAAATGTTAAGACTAGCAAGTAATGTCCATTCTAATTAAACTCACCGTGCTCCCAGGAGCAATCACTGGCATCGGTGGTGCGGTCTGACCGGACTTCTCGCACACAGACTGCACCTTTGGTTTTCACAACAGAGTCATACTAGTTAGTAATGAGACTCAAATGTTAAGACTAGCAAGTAATCTGCAGAAGAAACTTACCACAAGGAGCTCGTACATGGCTCTTGCCTGCATGTCATTTCGTGCCCTCTCCTCCTCCAACATCTTTGTCGTCCTCTCCTCTAACTCCCGCTGCCTCTCCGCCGCCTCCGCCAGAAGTTTCTCCGTTCTATCTCTCTCACTCTATATAGCAGCCTGCAACACCACTCATATGACCATTTGTAATCATTGATGGAAGCGCACACAATGTAATGGAGAAAGATAGCTGAGTACTTATAACTAACCTTGAAGGCGAGTTGGATTGGCCGTTCACGAGGCCTTGTCTCAGGAGCAGAGCTCAATTGGCGCGCCTTGATCTTCGGGAGAGTGCTAGGACAACGGATAAGTCCATCTCCCATGCCTATGGAGCCATGGGACCTCCCGCCACCAGATATCATCAGAAGCTCTGTATCAATGGGACCCTGGCTCGGGTTAAAGTCCTCCCCTTTCCTCGCCTTCCCCTGATCTCTATATTGCACAACCTTGTCGTGGGCGGAGATGTTGCTGAAGTTCTTTGGATCATCGAGGACAGACGCAGAGAATGCCTTGACTTTCTTGTAAGGGCCAGTGTGGGCCATGGCATACTGTGTCGTACACCTCGCACCTTATCCGCCTTTATTGTAGTGTGCCCGAAAGAGAGAAACAAAGTAAATTAGTAATTAAAGGGCTAAAGCTAGCATGATGAATGAATTGCATGAATCATGAAGCAAACCACATACCCAGTTCCGCCAGATGAAATAAGTTGAGCTGCCTTGGTGGTGTGGCACACCTTCCATTTGGGCACGTTTGTCCTTGGCCTCGTTGTGGGTGGCCCGCCATTCTTTTGAGCACCACGCATTGACCAACACCTCCCAACAATCCATCTGATCCGCACACCATCTCGGAGGGGCCTAAGTTAGCAAATAGAAACTTGAGCGCTATGGCTATGAATGACTAAATGAAGGAAGTAAGTACAAGGCCTTAAGAATTACCTTCATGTTCTGCTCCTTACTCAAGAACTTATCGCGACACTCCTGCTTGGGCTTCTTGATACCACGCCCGGTGTAGTAGTCTCGAACAGCCTGCACCCGAACCTCATGCCGTAAGTTCTGAAGTAGGCACTTTCACTCCTTGTCGATAACATCTGCCGCCTCCTCCTCGTATCCCTCCTCACACCTGTAGAATGTCTGCAATCAAATGAGACAATACTGATTAGTACAATTAATAACTAGCTAGTTCAAGATTTTTAGTTGTGTAAAGGAGAAATTACCCAGAACTTTCTGATCACCACGTCTGCCCTCGTCTTGCACAAGACACCGTCGATAATCTCACCCGGCGGGGCCGGGGCAGCCAAGTAGTGCTCCCAACTCAATCCAACCTCTGGAAGCCGACCCTCACCAGACAACGTGACAAACCCCGGGAAGTTTTGCCGAATCAGAACTCCAAGGACGGAGTTGGGCCGGCGGACACTTTCATGGTGGTCCAACCCCTGCAGCATGATAAGGCCAACACATTAGTAATTTGAAGAAACGTGAATGCAGAAGGTACAAAAAGATTAAATGCACTTCCCTCTCCCCATCAGGGAAAATCAACCACCTCTGCTCGCGGGTCGCCGGCACAGACGGGAGCCGTGTAGCACCACGCTGGTAGACGGTGCCCCCTCCTCCTCAATATTAGTCGGCTCCCCGTCATCATCAGCATGGCCACTCGGCTCCCCGCCATCATCAGCATGGCCACTCGGCTCCTCAGGCTGACCCGACCAAGTACCCCATCCAGACGTGTGCTCCTTCGGGGTCTCGTGAGCCCAACTCTCGTGGGCCGAAGGCCCGTCGACCCGAGGCTCGTGGGCCAAAGACCCGTGGACCCGAGGCTTGTGGATCGGAGACTGTGTAGCCTCCTCCTCGAACGAGTCCACCCTAGCAGTCACGTGCTCGGGTGAAACAGCTGGGGGTGGCGGCGAGGAAGGCGCCATAAGAGTCACCCTACCTCCTCTCCCGCGACCACGTGCTCCACCTCCTCTCTTCTTCTTACCTCGTCCACTACTAGGCACCGTAGTCGATGAAGAAGGGCCCGGTAGTGTCGACATACTTTCCAGCAACGCTCGGCGGAGAGGTGCGTGTGCAATGGAAGACCTCGCACCACGCACCGACGAAGAAGGGGCCTCGGCGCGCTCCCGACCAGCGCCTACCATCTTGCAACACCTGCCATGACAAAGAATAAACAAAATTAGTACAACATAAAAAAAGTACCAACATGAATAATAATATGTATATCACTTAAGTGTATCATCATCAAGTACAACATAAAAAATTGAATACCTTACACTACTAATAATCTCGATCAGTATCATCAATAAACGCATAATCATCATCATCACTATAATCAATGACGGGCTCACCATAATCATCATCATCACTATCATCACTATAATCATCATCATCATCACTGGACACACAAGAATTATATATATAATTCACCATGTATATATTCATCAGTTGATCTACTTTGTCAATTTTATTACGTCCATGCAACCTACACTCTAATAGGTAATGATAGGTCCTAATCCCACTCGAGTATGTGTAGATTGGGTTCATTTTCCCATGCTATGCTCGATTCGACGTAAAATTCGACAAGACCTCCCGCTGTTCTCTTGATACACGTCTCTGCAATAAACAGAGAGGATGTGTACCCGGAGAACAATTGGGGAGGCACTGACGAAATTTATGCGTCGGATCTGGAGCAAAGCTTATGCGTCGGATCGGCTGCTGTTTCGGGGTCGGCGGTTCGGGGTGTCGTGTCGGTGTCGGGGTGCCGTGTTGGGGTCGGGTGCTGTTTCGGGGTCGGGGGGTCGGGGTGTCGTGTCGGGGTCGGGGTGTTGGGGTCAGTGGGTCGGTTGTCGGGGTCGGGGTGTTGGGTCAGGTCAGGCTCGTGGTCGGGGTGTCGGGTCAGGATCGGGGTCGGGGTGTCGGGGTCGGTCTCGTGGTCGGGGTGTCAGGTCGGGGTGCCGGGTTGGGGTCGGGGTGCCTGTAGGTGTCGGGGTCGGGGTGTCGATTGGGTCAGGCTCGGGGTCGGGGTGTCGGGGTCGAGATCGGGGTCGGGGTGCCGGGTCGGGGTCTCGGGGTCGGGGTGTCGTGTCGGGGTGCCGGGTCGGGGTCGGGGTGCCGTGTCGGGTCGGTGTTTTTCCTCTTTTTTCCTTTTCCTCTTCTTCCTTTTCTTCCTTTTCTTCCTTTTTTCCTTCTTCTTCTTCTTCTTCCAACTTTCCTTTTTCCTCTTCTTCTTCTCCTCCTCTCCTCTCTTTTCTTCTTCTTCTTCCTCTTCTTCTTTTTTCTCCTCCTCCTCCTCTTCTTATTCTTCCTTTCCTTTTTCCTCTTCTTCTTCTCCTCCTCTCTGTTCACACAAGAACATGTCACCATGTACCCTCGACACCGGGGGTGATGCACCGCAGCTCACGTCGAAGGAGACCCGTCCGAAAGCGCGGTACGCAAGCAATCCGACGGGTGCTTTTGAGAACCCGAAACCCCACACGCCCGGGAGGGACCCCGTCAGGGCGCGCGGCGGCTATGGGCTTCCCTAGGTCGAATTGATCGCCCCTAGGGCCTCGAGGTTCGCCGCCCTGCAACAAGAAGAACAGACGAAGAACGAGGAAGAAGAAAAACAAGGGAGAAGGAAAAGTAAAGGTAAAAGGTGTAGATAGATTTGTTTGATTGTGTGTTGTTCAATCGGCCATCACCCCTTAGGTATATAAGAGGCGGCTGGACTTCCCGTGCAAGGAAAAGGCTTGGATTCACGTCCAAAACCCTAGTCAAATTCGGATTGGTTTTGTCCGAACGTTCCAAAACTGTTCGGTTTAAACTAGCTGCACCTTGAGGGTCTTTTTTGTGGTGGTAAACGATCTCGGATGGAAACAAGCCCAAAAGCAATCTTGACCGTTTCGACAAGATGAACAACTTATATGATGAACGTTTTTTGATCAGAGGTAATCTTGAAGGTCAAATTGGTCATGCAAAACAGGCTATCCCTCGCGCTACCCATCGCATGGGTGTCCGTGGGCGCGTCGCTTTTGCCTCGTGACAGTCTCAGATTCGATGGCTCTAACTTTTGCATACGAACTCGGATTGGAACTATTTTTATATCAAAATCGATTGTTTCGACGAGACGAAAACAATCCATGTAGATAATGTTTCCATTTCAAGTCATCTTGGGGGCTTAATCAGCCAAACTGTACTCTGAATATAAGATCTTGGTACTTTGAGCATAGTTTCGGCCTTCGAGATGAAATCGGACTGCGATGACCCAAAATTCAAACATGTTCATATCGACAATACAAAACTCTTTCATGAAGATCACTTCTCCATTTGAGGCCATCTTAAATAAGTTATTGAACATGCCAAAATCTGGTGTCAGCACATGCCCCCTGTTTTTCGGCAAAACTTGTGTGCCGAAAAATAACTTGCACGAAGTTTGTTCTAAGCACGATGTCAACACTCCATCGGCCATTTTGTACGTGCTTTGGACGATAAGTATATATCGGCCATTTAGATTAGCAACAAAAGTGAAGCTAATCGAACATATAATGATTTTGTAATACCCTTTCATGATGTAAGAAATTATATTTTATCCATGGATTAAAATAAGCCCATTGAGGGTAACCAATCATACCTGATGAAGAATTCCATGGCATAGGAATCAACGGAATTGTTGAAGAAAATGGATAATGTGTGTACCGAAGATGTTGAAACCTTCGGCTTGGTCCTTCGTAGCTTTCACTCTTTTCCTTCTTCACCTTTGTGGCACTCCTTGTAAAGGAAGCTTGCACATAATTCTTATTTTGAATATTTCCTTTGGGAACCCACGCCATATTTTTCTTTTCAAGTTATTGTGCACTCAGCTTCTGCAACTCCTTATTTTGCCAATACAATAAGCCGAGTGGGATCCCAGCTGCGATTTTGTTTGAAGTAATGGCAATTCTTGTTTTACCTTGTGCACTCTCAACTTCTTCCCTTCAGATTTGGCACTTGATTGACTTGCCTCATTGCCTTTTGTAGCCAATGTCAACACCTTAATTGGCTCTTTTTCATTTGAGATCATATCTGAAGTGGCACTCTTACGACCATCTCTTTTGACGCGGTAGATTTGCTCAACCACCTCCTTATTCTTCCTTGTGCACTAGACCGATTCTTTATGATTGAAACGGTCTTTGACGCGTGATTCTTCAAATGTTGATCTCCTTGGAGCTGCATAGTATTGGTGAGATGGTCTAGAATAAGATGGAGAATGTGCCCTTATATCATACATGTCCCATGATAAATATGTATCTATATAAGCATAGGGAGGCATCCACGGCATTGGCATTGGCGGCCCAAAATAAGGATATGAATATGTTGCATTAAAGTCACTTTGCCAATACCAATCCTCATATTTGCGCCTTGGGGGTGATCTTGGTTTCTTTGCATGATTTGGCCGATAAGCATTCTTCTCTTCACTCTTCTTTTGATATTTATCCAATAGTTCAGCGAAGGTGATTTTTGATCTCTCACACTTGCGCTTATTTCGGCCTTTGTTTCCTTTGGTTGTGCTTGCACCAATCATTGGATTTGCTTGTTGCCCCCCAGTCCTTGGCATCTCCATTGTAGCTTCAATGGAATTCTCGCCTTCAAAATTATGTTCATTATGCTCTTCAACAACTTCTTTACTTGAAAGCTTGACCCCATCAACTGCAGTTTTTACCTCCTCTTTAAATGGATCAGCTTGAAGCAGCCGATGCAAAACTTTCTGCCATCGAGACCAATCGGAATAGACTGGTCATCTCTGGGTGTCTCAACAAATTTCAATCGTCCTTTATCAATGGCTGATTTAACTATTTGACGAAACATATTGCAATCCTCAAAATTATGTTTGAACGAATGATGCAACCTACAATACATTCGTCCTTGAATTGATGGCTTGAAATCGTGATCAAGAATTCTTATGTAATTATTTTTCAGCAATAAATCAAATATTTGGTCACACATGCTTGAATTGAAGGTAAACTTCTTGCTTTCTAGCCGTTCTTGCTGTGTGAACGGCTTTGAACATAAGCAAACGAATGGTTCAGATTTAGAATCTTCCCATTCGACTATACATTGTGTTTTCCACTCTATCTCCGGTGTCTTTGGATAAGATATTATATTACCATCGGATTTCTCAAAAGAAATTAACCTTGGCTTTAAACTTCCGATACGAAAATATTTAGAACACACATGTCTCAACTGAGACAAAGTGCAAGCCAAGTAAGAAATAAGCAAAGCTACCCAACTAGATATGAACTTTAGATAAAGCAATGGGGAAAGCTTTGGCCACAACAATAAGTCATTATCGGTCTTTATAAATGGTGCAATGAGTTGACCGATATAGTCTATAACAATTTTGTTGCTAACAAGTAAATTACTCTTCTTCATTTGTCTTTAAAAATTACTTATGAGAATTTTTCTTTTAGAAGCATCGACAATAAAGTTGCGACCAAATCGGAAGATAGGCAAGTCACTTGCTAGACATACCTCTTCAATTAGGTTGGGAGAGCATGATGGTTGTATCGCTTGAATAATACTTTGTTCCACTTTTGAATGACTCTCCAATGCCTTGGAATCCTATTTTTGTTTGATAGATTCGGTACACATACTATTTGATTCGGCTTTTTTAATAACCGAATTAACTTTGTTATCCGAATCACCACTCTTTCTTTCTTTGATTCGCAAGATTGCTTGTTCTTGTCTAAATTCAGCAAACATTGCAACTAGTCTATCTTTAAGCTTTTTTCGACCAATTTCAGCCGAATCTTCATCGGATTGCCCCCCAATACTTTGAGACGCTTTCGGCAATGGTGTGTTGCCGAAATTCTGTAATTGTGCACGGGCAACATGATATGCTACGTTACTAGGTAAAGACACATGCGCTCTGGTAGAATTCTCACTTATTCGGCCATGAGCTTGAAGGTGCGGAGCCGAATCACGAATATCTACAATTGCGTATGGTGCCGAAAAATTCGTAGCATGAGGTGTAGCATATGATGTTTGAGGGTAATTGGCCGAATAACTAGTAGTGGCATGGCCAATTCCCCTATCCACCGGCACGTTTGGATTAACATACTGCAAGTTATTTGCCGATGAATAAAAAGTTTAAACACTTTGTTGCATACTATTGGAAGTTCCTACATGGGGTGTCTCAACATGATTAACCAAACTCATCATGTTGTTCATAGGCATATAGATTTGTGGGGTTGCCGATGCATAGGAGTTGGGATACATATGTTGCATGTTGCTAAAATTATATGAAGTTGAAGCATGAAGATTATTCTGAATCGGCTGTTGCACATAATTAGATGCATGATTGATAAAACTAGGGCTAGCCGATACAATATGCTCATTAGACGATCTAGCAACAACATATGTATTATTTGCATCTACATAAGTGAATTGGGTATTCATGTTACCTTTGTAGATTGCAAACCCTAGATGACGATCTCTTCGTAGCAAGAACGGGCTGGAGACCGTTCAAAGCTTCGTACCCAGCGGAGTCACCAAAAAGTGTGTTCGCACACGAACACGTCACCGTATACCCTCGACGCCGGGGTTGAAGCACCGCAGCTCACGTCAAAGGAGACCCGTCCGGAAGCACGGTACGCAAGCAATCCGGCGGGCGCTTTTGAGAACCCGAAACCCCACACGCCCAGGAGGGACCCCGTCAGGGCGCGCGGCGGCTATGGGCTGCCCTAGGTCGACCTGATCACCCCTAGGGCCTCGTGGTTCGCCGCCATGCAACAAGAAGAACAGACGAAGAACGAGGAAGAAGAAGAACAAGGGAGAAGGAAAAGTAAAGGTAAAAAGTGTAGATAGATTTGTTTGATTGTGTGTTGTTCAATCGGCCGTCACCCCTTAGGTATATAAGAGGCGGCTGGACTTCCCGTGCAAGGAAAAGGCTTGGATTCACGTCCAAAACCCTAGTCAAATTCGGATTGGTTTTGTCCGAACTTTCCAAAACTGTTCGGTTTAAACTGGCTGCACCTTGCAATCCTGACCGTTTCGACGAGATGAACAACTTTTATGTTGAATGTTTTTTGATCAGAGGTAATCCCTAGGGTCAAATCGGTCACACAATACAGGCTATCCCTCGCGCTACCCATCAGACAGGGTGTGTGGTGGGGCGCGCCAGTTTTTGCCTCGTGACAGGGCTGTATTCCGATGGCTCTAAACTTTGCATACGTACTCGGATTGGAATGATTTTTATATCAAAATCGATCATTTCGACGAGACGAAGACAATCCATGTAGATAATTTTTCAATTTGAAGTCGTCTTGGGGGGCTTAATCAGCCAAACTATACTCTGAATATAAGATCTTAGTACTTTGAGCATAGTTTCAGCCTTCGAGATGAAATCGGACTGCGATGACCCAAATTTTAAAGATGTTCATATCGACAATACGGAACTCTTTCATGAAGATCACTTCTCCATTTGAGGCCATCTTAAATAAGTCATTGACCATGCCAAAATCTGGTGTCAACACTCTCCTCTTTTTTTCTTCTTCTTCTTTCCTAAACCTAAACCTAAACCTAAAACTAAACCTAAATCTAAAACTAAAACTAAAACTAAAACTAAATCTAAACTAAACATAAACCTAAAATTAAAAAAATAGAAAAAAGGAAAAAACTAAATCTAAACCTAAAACTAAACTAAAACTAAACCTAAAACTAAACCTAAAACTAAAACTAAAACTAAAACTAAATCTAAACTAAACATAAACCTGAAACTAAAAAACAGAAAAAAAGAGGAGGTAGAGCTCACTGGGCAGGGCAAGGAGGAGGTGGCCGGTGGAGGAGGGGGCGGGCGGCTGGGTGGCGGCGTCGGCGCCACGATGGCGACGGGCGGGGCGGGTGATGGGGCGCAGGCGTGGCGCCAGGCTGGCAAGGCGGCGCGAGATTGCAATGCAGCGTGGGGCCGGGCTGGGGCGGGGGGGGGCTGGGCGCTGTGGCGCCGAGACGGCAGGCGGCGGGGCGACGGGCTGGGTGGCACCGGGCGGGGGCCGGGCGGCGGGGTGGTGGGGCGACGGGGCGGCGGAGAGTGGTGGGGGCGGGGGAAAGTGGTGGGGTGACGGGGCGGCGGAGAGTGGTGGGGGCGGCGGCGCGCGTGTCAAGAGGGAGAGAAACAGAGTGGGGCGGGGTGGGGCGCGACCGCCGTTAGATAAGTTAAATCTTTACCGTCCGCCCCCTTTGCCGTCCACTTTTTTGCTCTTTGCCGTCTACTAGTGGACGGCTAAGAGGGGGGCCGTTAGGTTTTTTTAAGTAGCTCGTCAGTGGGGCCCCCTCCCTCTTTGCCGTCCGCTAGCCGACGGCAAAGCTTCTTTGTCATCCGCTAGCAGACGGCAAAGAACTGGCTGATGGCAAATATGATCTTTGCCATCAGCCAGTTCTTTGCCGTCTATTTTTTGGAAACGGACAACAAAGACCTCCTTTGCTGTCTGCTAGCAGACGGCAAAGAAAGGGCTGATGGCAAATCCTCTGATTCCAGTAGTGAAACCTCTCCAGTGATGTCTGCCTACAACATACACATGCACCTTCCATATCCTCCTTTCCGTGTCCATGCCTTGTGTCTCTCATACGGTCCCATACACATGTAAACTCTCGCCCCTCTTTTCATCGATCTCACAATCGCACACTCCTCCTCCTATCTAGCTAGTAGGCCTCTCGGACCACCTCCTAGCTCTATTCTCTCTGTCTATCTGTCTCGCTGGGCCTTATTTGCCTATAACAAATGGATGTACACCGACCAATCTCCCGCTATACATATAGCTAGCTAGGTCGTTATAACTCGTTTTCCCCATGGGTCAATCGACCTACACATGCCCCCCCTCCATCATTCATGCATGCATCCCAACACATCTATCACGCACACGCACACACAGAAACACATCCCCACTCTTATTGGTAATATTGCAGTTCTACCCTCAGTTTGTCTAGTAGGCCTCTCCCACCATCTTCGAGAAGCAACTCCATCACCCATCCAGCACTCTCTCTCTCTCTCTCTCTCTCTCTCTCTCTGAGGGAGTCCTGGACTAGGGGGTGTCCGGATAGCCGGACTATCATCATCGGCCGGACTCCAAGACTATGAAGATACAAGATTGAAGACTTCGTCCCCGGATGGGACTTTCCTTGGCGTGGAAGGCAAGCTTGGCAATACGGATATGTAGATCTCCTACCATTGTAACCGACTCTATGTAACCCTAGCCCTCTTTGGTGTCTATATAAACCGGAGGGTTTTAGTCCGTAGGACGGACAACCATTACAACAATCATACCATGGGCTAGCTTCTAGGGTTTAGCCTCCTTGATCTCGTGGTAGATCCACTCTTGTACTACCCATATCATCAATATCAATCAAGCAGAGTAGGGTTTTACCTCCATCGAGAGGGCCCAACCTGGTAAAAGCATCATGTCCCTTGTCTGCTGTTACCATCCGCCTAGACGCACAGTTCGGGACCCCCTACCCGAGATCCGCCGGTTTTGACACCGACATTGGTGCTTTCATTGAGAGTTCCTCTATGTCGTCACCGATAGGCTTGATGGCTCCTTCAATCGTCAACAACCACGCAGTCCAGGGTGAGACTTTTCTCCCCGGACAGATCTTCGTGTTCGGCGGCTTTGCACTACGGGCCAATTCGCTTGGCCATCTGGAGCAGATCGAAAGCTACGCCCCTGGCCGTCAGGTCAGATTTGGAAGCCTAAAATTCATGGCTGAAATCCGCGAAGACTTGATCTTCGATGGATTCGAGCGACAGCCGAGCGCCGCAATGTCACGATGGGCATGATTTAGCTCGCCACGGACAAAGCCTCGAGGTCAGACATGAGTCCGCTCCGACCCCTAGTTCGGAGCCGACCGCGCAGATCGAGGACGGGTGGCTGGACTCCTCACCGGACTGACCTTGTCCCTCATAAAGCTCGTGACTCTGAGGTGCCAGACTCCTCGCCGGACTCCGAACCTCCTGCGCCCCTACCAATCGAATCCGATTGGGCGCCGATCATGGAGTTCACCGCCGCGGACATCTTTCAGCACTCACCCTTTGGCGACATCCTGAATTCGCTAAAGCATCTCTCGTTATCAGGATAGACCTGGCCGGATTGCGGTCAGGACGGTTGGGATGCGGATGCGAAGAAATTCAAAACCCACACACCACCCACTTTGTAGCCACTGTCGACGATCTAACCGACATGCTAGACTACGACTCTAAAGACATCGACGGTGTGGACGACGATGCCGGAGACGACCAAGAACTAGCGCCTACGGGGCACTGGAAGACCACCTCGTCATACGACATATACATGGTGGACATCCCAAAGGATGGGAACGGCGAAGAAGCAGCAGAGGCAGATTCCCCCAAGAAACAGCCCAAGCGCCGACGCGTCGGGCGCCGCTCTAAATCCCGCCATAGCAAGAATGGAGATTCCAGACCGAGATAATAACACCCCGTAGAGTGCGAAGACAACCCCTCCAAAGAAGATTCAGCGCAGGAGGACGCAGGCCAGCCCTCACGAGAGCAGCAGCATTTAAGAGGTCGAGGATGATAATTACATGCCTCCCTCCGGAGACGAGGCAAGCCTCAACGACGAAGAATTTGTCGTGCCCGAGGATCCCGTCGAATAAGAGCGTTTTAAACGCAGGCTTATGGCCACGGCAAACAGCCTAAAGAAAATGCAGCAACAGCTCAGAGCCGATCAAGACCTGCTGGTCGACAGATGGACCGAAGTCCTCGCGGCCGAAGAGCATGAACTCGAATGCCCCTCCAAAAGCTACCCAAAACGCAATTTGCTCCCCCAATTAGAGGAGGAGTATAAACCCTCATCACCAGCGTGCAATACGGCAGACCGACCACCTCGTGGCCGCGACAGAGAGGCCTCTAGGCCCTCCATCAGGACCGTAGCTCAGCATCGCTCAAAAAGTACGAAGCCACGGGGGAATGCGCTGGACTTGCGAGACATATTGGAGGACAAGGCAAGACAATCAAGATTGATCTATGGATCACGTGGGCGCCCCACGATGCGAGATGACTACCGTCGCGCCGGATACAGCAACTCCGGCCAGGCCGAACACAGTAGACAAAGCTCGCTGGAGCTACGTCGTGACATTTCCCAATATAGAGGCGCCGCACACCCACTATGCTTCACAGACGAAGTAATGGATCATCAAATCCCTGAAGGGTTTAAACCCGTGAACATTGAATCCTACGATGGCACAACAGACCCCGCGGTTTGGATCGAAGACTATCTCCTTCATATCCACATGGCCCGCGGCGACGATGTTCACGCCATCAAATATCTCCCACTCAAGCTTAAAGGACCAGCTCGGCATTGGCTTAACACCTTGCCAGCAGAGTCAATTGGGTGTTGGGAGGACCTGGAAGCCGCATTCCTTGACAACTTCCAGGGCACATATGTGCGACCACCAGACGCCGATGACCTAAGCCACATAATTCAGCAGCCAGACGAATCGGCCTGACAATTCTGGACACGGTTCCTAACAAACAAAAATCAAATCGTCGACTATCCGGATGCAGAGGCCCTCGTAGCCTTCAAACATAATATCCGCAACGAGTGGCTGGCCCGGCACCTAGGGCAGGAAAAGCCGAAATCCATGGCAGCCCTCACATCACTCATGACCCGCTTCTATGCGGGGGAGGACAGCTGGCTAGCCCGTAGCAACAACCTTAGCAAAAATTCTGGCAGTCCGGATACCAAGGACCGCAATGGCAGGTCGCGTCGAAACAAAAACAAACGCCGCGTTAACGGCGATAACACCGAGGATACGGCAGTCAACGCCGGATTCAGAGGCTCTAAACCCGGTCAGCGGAAAAAGCCATTCAAAAGAACTACTCCGGGTCCGTCCAATTTGGACCGAATACTCGACCGCTCTTGCGAGATACATGGCACCCCGGAAAAGCCAGCTAATCACACCAACAGGGATTGTTGGGTATTTAAGCAGGCAGGCAAGTTAATCGCCGAAAACAACGACAATGGGCTGCATAGCGATGACGAGGAAGAGACCCGGCCGCCGAACAGTAGAGGACAAAAGGGTTTCCCCCCACAAGTGCGGACGGTAAACATGAAATACGCAACCCACATACCCAAGAGGGAGCAGAAGCGTGCACTTAGGGATGTATATGCGATGGAGCCATCGCCTCAAGTTCAATCTATGGTCCTCTTGCCCGATCACTTTTGATCGAAGGACCACCCACCAAGATCCGCCATGGCGGATTCGCGCATTGGTTTTAGACCCAATCGCCGATGGATTTCACTCACCGAGTCCCGATGGACGGCGGCAGCAGCTCGAACCTGCTTTATCGAGACACAATGCGCAAGATGGGCATAGACCCTCAAGGATTAAACCTACAAAGACGACCTTCAAAGGCGTCATACCGTGTAGAGGCCAATTATGCAGGCTCGGTTACACCGAAGTGGTCTTCGGATCCCCGGATAATTTCCGAAGCGAGGAGTCAAACTTCGATATAGTCCCGTTCCGCAGCGGCTATCATGCTCTGCTCGGACGGACCGCGTTTGCAAAGTTCAATGCGGTGCCGCATTATGCATACGAAAACACGGTCAACGGAAACACGAAACGCTCCCTCCTCAAGATGCCAGGCCCTCGAGGAGTCATCACGGTCAATGGAAACACGGAATGCTCCCTCTGAACGGAGGAACATACAGCGGCTTTCGCGGCAGAAGTACAGAGTAGCCTCTTAAGGCAATTCTCAAGTCCGGCCGTTAAGCGACCGGACATGGCCAAGCGCGCCCGAAGTAACATACATCAAGACCACCTGGCACGTTCCGAGCACGCATAGCAATGTGGACCCTACCCCAGCCCTTGCATGATTGCAAGACTAGTCCTTCGCGTACATCATTACACTTTGGAGATACCATGGGCATAGGGGGAGGGGCACGACCACGACAGGTCCAGCGTGCGGCTCAACCACACCAGCGGCTCCCAAGTGTGTCGCTCTTTTTCTTTTTTCATTTTCTTACCCACAGGACTCCGTTCACCAGAGGCCCTGTCCGGCAGTAGACCTGCCGAACTACGATGCAACAGCCAGGGAAGGAGAAAGGCTACGACAAACACTCAGGTGGTCTCCATTATGAGCATTAAATCTATTTAATACACCATTCCGCAGCCTACCCCTAGAGGGGGACATGTTTAATAGTCCAACCCCTTGCTTACCGCACTATTTGTATCGCTCTGCATTCATAGCAGTATTTCTGAATAAACAATGCATCGCTTTTCGCTTATAATCGCATCCCTTTTTTATATATGTTCATTTACGACATCCTGCATCCGTACACTTTGGTACGGCCGAATACACCAGGGGCCTAAGTTCCCCGCATTATGGTGTGATAAGTCCGAACACTTTCCAAGTGCGGCACCCCGAACTTATAGCATTATATGCATCGGCTCCGAATCATGTCTTGGGTCAATAGTTGGGTTTGCCCGGCTCCCATGTTTTGGTACCTTACGTTCCGTTTTATCAGCTAAGGTAGCACTGGGAGAACCACTGCGATTGCGCCCCGGTTGAGCTGGGCGAGTGCCTCAGTGGAGAAAGCTAAAATTGACCATCATGATAAGGTGAGAGCGGGTCGCTGTTCGAGAGGTCTTTTCTTGTCCCTAAAGACTTATGCCGCTTAGAGCGAGGAACCGGCTTTGTACGGCCCAGGCATGGATAGCGCCCCGAACTCGGTCTTCCGAATACTAGGGGCTTTGCCGAAATTTAAAATTATAGAATTCTACGGCTAAGTGAGAGTGTTCAAGCATTATAAGTCCGATTGCCTTGTTAAATGCGTGTTGGCGCCTCCTAGATGGACCCAAAATGGGAACAAGAGCGCTCAAGTTTATACCGAACACCCCAAAGACTGTGGCATGGGGGCTGAAGCCAACGACTTGCCATCTCTCGAGATTTTATAAACGGCCGCACGAAGGTAATATTTTAAATTAACAAGCGTTGTTTAGCGATATGAACAAAGTTTTCAGCGCAGACAGATAACACATTGCGAGTCTACTCAAATATTACATCTTTGGAGCACTCATCCGCAATCTTGCGGGCAACCTTCAGACACTCTTATAATACATTTCGGGCGCGATACTCCTTGCCCGCCGGCAGCTGATCCGTGAGAAGCTTCAAGATCCAGCCTGCCCCAAAGCACTTTTGCACGGGCAAGGGTTCGACGGGCACCTTCAATGCGGCGAGCGCTGACAACTTCCACCTGTGGACATGCATCCACCAGCCGCGCACCAGGCGAAGTAGCTCCTGTGCATGGCCACTGGGGCCACAAACGAACTATGAGGCCCTTCATGGCCTGTTCGGCTACCTTGTGGAGCTCGACTAGCTGCTTGACTGGTCGCTAAGGGCACCGGATGTCCGCCTCAAAGATATTGAGACCGAAGACCTTATCCGCCGAGCTCCCTCCTCGGCCCGGTAGAATGCGGCAGCATCGGACACCGCGAGGCAGATCTGCAGACGCTCCTGGAGAGCTCCGAATTCGGGTAAGTGACAGGTAATACACATTCACATGCTTGCTTTGCATGAAAAAAGCCTTACCCGCTGCTATTTTCTTCAAATCTTCGACCTCCTGGAGGGCCTTGTGGGCTTCGTGCTTAGCGGCTTTTGGACCCTCAAGGGCCGATGCAAGCTCGGACTTTCGAGTCCTCGAGTCGCGCTGCAAACCCTCATGTTTTTCCATGAGAGCCTGGAGCTCTTGCTGCACCTCTGCCACCCTCGCCTCCTGCTTCTCCCGCTCGGCTCGCTCATGCCGCATTATGCTCGCCGCAGACACCACCTCCTTCAGGGTCGCCACCTCGTTCGTGGCCCCTGGAGTACCCACGTTATCCTTGTTATTTTTCTTGCAACCAAAATCCTTTTCTATAAGGTACAAATTCAATATGGTGTTACTCACATTCCCTGTCCTCGAGCTGCTTCTTGGCATGGCCGAGCTCACTCTCCGACCGCTCGAGGCTCTGTTTCAAAGCATCGACCTCCGCAGTCAGTGTGGCGGAGGTCAGCAGCGCAGCCTGCAATCCCATATAGACATAATTTTTAGACCTCCTGCGTATATCTTTTTAGATCCTCAGTCCGGCTTTTCTTTCCGAACATTGAACCGAGCATCAGGGGCTACTGTCTATGCGGTATTACATTACATATTTTAAATTTCTTACCTCAAAGCCCGTTAGAAGGCTGCTGCAGGCTTCGGTCAGCCCGCTCTTGGCGAGCTGAACCTTCTGAATCACCGCACTCATGATAGTGCGGTGTTCTTCCTTGATGGAAGCGCCGTTGAGCACCTCCAACAAGTTGTCCGGTGCCTCCGGTTGGACGGAGGCCGCCGGTGTCACGGTCTTGCCCTTCTTACGAAGGGGCCGCCTGCCGGACTCCAGAACCACTACAGGTTCCAGTGCGGAGTCCGGTGCAAAGTCCGGGAGGCTGACTTGCGGCGCCTCCGGAGCCTCCCCCTCCTGATGGGTCCCCTCCTTGGATCCCACCTCGGCGTCGTCAGCGTCACGGGGAGTCGAGGCGGTCGGAAGGGAATCCACATCCGACGGAGCCAAGGACCCGCTCGATGAAGCGGGAAGATCATCCTCGGCCGGGCTACAGGTATTATGCGGCATTAGAAGGACACTACGTGGCACAAAGGGAAATTATAAATCATTCAGGAATCCGGATACTTACGATCTTGCCGGGGGCTTGGCCCTTGGCGGCTACTCCCCGTCGCCGTCGTCGGCATTGGCGGAGCAGTCCGGAGGAAGGGTCCTTCCCTTCTTGGACCCTTCGGCCTCCCCCGTTGGGGAAGCCTTCCTCTTCTTCTCTCCCCCCTCTTGGTGAGAGGCCTCTTTCTCCTCCTCATCTTCGGGGGAGGAGTCCGCCTCGGAGCCATCGGACGACGAGTCCGATACCACCTGGCGCCGGGAACTTCTTCGGGTTCCCGTGGCCTTCTTCTTGGCCTTCTTCTCTGGAACCACATAAAGTGCCGGGACTAGCAGCCCCGTCAAACGGATATCCGCCGGGTCTTCGGGGAGGGGAGCCGGAAAGATAACCTATCCGGATGTCATCTGCCAGTCCTGTTAAAGGCATGGGGAATTTTAGATCCCACATAGAGTCAAACTATGAAAGAAATGAATGTCCCATAAAGGATAACATAGCTTACCGCTCCGGCCGGGCGCCGCGTGCTGAATCCGTGATCTTCAGTTGCGGATGCGGGGGCTTCTCCGCCCTTGAATAGCACCCTCCAGGCAGCTTCGTACGTTGTGTCGAAGAGCCCGCTAAGGGTCCGGTGCTGTGCCGGATCAAACTCCCACAATTTGAAAGCCCGTTGCTGGCAGGGGAGAATCCGGCGGACGAGCATGACCTGGATCACATTGACAAGCTTAAGCTTCTTATTCACCAGCTTCTGGAGACAGGACTGGAGTCCGGTCAGCTCCTCCGAACTGCCCCATAGCATGCCCTTCTCTTTCCAGGAGGTGAGCTGCATGGGGGTACCAGATCTGAACTCGGGGGCCGCTGCCCATTTAGGGTCACGCGGCTCGGTGATGTAGAACCACCCCGATTGCCACCCTTTGATGGTTTCCACGAAGGCGCCCTCGAGCCAAGTGACGTTGGGCATTTTGCCCACCATGGCGCCTCCGCACTCTGCTTGGTTACCCTTCACAACCTTCGGCTTGACATTGAAGGTCTTTAGCCACAAGCCGAAGTGGGGCTGGATGCAGAGGAAGGCCTCGCACACGACGATAAACGCCGAGATGTTGAGGATGAAGTTTGGCGCCAGATCGTGGAAGTCCAGGCCGTAGTTGTACATGAGCCCCCAGACGAAGGGATGGAGTGGGAAGCCTAGTCCGCGGAGGAAGTGGGGAAGAAATACGACCCTCTCATGGGGCCTGGGGGTGGGGATGAGCTGCCCCTCGTCGTGCAGCCGGTGCGCGATGTTGCTGGACGAGTATCCAGCGTCGCGCAGTTTTTCGATGTGCCCCTCCGTAACGGAGGAGGCCATCCACTTGCCTCCCGCTCCGGACATGGCTGGAGAAGGTTGAGGCGAGGTGTGCGGACATGGGCGCTGGAGCTCGAGTGCGCGGAGATGGATAGGCAAAGGAGGAAGAAGGCGTAGGTAAAAAGGGTGGATCCTTATCCCCTTATATATGGGCGGACGAAGACTATGCGTCCCCACCGGCCTGGTAAATCTCGCCTATCTCCCAAGCGCCACAATCAATGGCGCGGTTGGGTTACCCACGTCCGTATTGATGGGAATCCGGAATAAGGGGAACACAATCTCGCTCGACAAGACGTGCCAAGGAAATCGCTTCGCTAAGCGTCTTTGGTGGTATAGTAAAAACGATTCAAGTAAAGGCTTGGCAGTGGTGTGACGTCACGCCACAAAATACTCAGCAGATTGAGCTTGTGTACATATTATTCTCTCTACGGTAGTATGTGGAATTTATTTTCCAGAGCCGGACACTATCCTGGTGTTCACAATCTTCTATGAATTTATTCGGAGGAGGAACCCGCCTTGCAATGCCGAACAATATGCGCGCCGGACTCATCGTCATTGAAGCCTGGTTCAGGGGCTACTGAGGGAGTCATGGACTAGGGGGTGTCCGGATAGCCAGACTATCATCATCGGCCAGACTCTAAGACTATGAAGATACAAGATTGAAGGCTTCGTCCCGTGTCCGGATGGGACTTTCCTTGGCATGGAAGGCAAGCTTGGCAATACGGATATGTAGATCTCCTACCATTGTAACCGACCATGTGTAACCCTAGCCCTCTCCGATGTCTATATAAACCGGAGGGTTTTAGTCCGTAGGACGGACAACCATTACAACAATCATACCATAGGCTAGCTTCTAGGGTTTAGCCTCCTTGATCTCGTGGTAGATCCACTCTTCTACTACCCATATCATCAATATCAATCAAGAAGGAGTAGGGTTTTACCTCCATCGAGAGGGCTCGAACCTGGGTAAAAACATCGTGTCCCTTGTCTCCTGTTACCATCCGCCTAGACGCACAGTTCGGGAGCCCCTACCCGAGATCGGCCTGTTTTGACTCTCTCTCTCTCTCTCTCTCTCTCTCTCTCTCTCTCTCTCTCTCTCTCTCTCTCTCTCTCTCTCTCTCTCTCTCTCTGACCCAACCTATTTCTCGTCCTTCACTTATGTATGGATGTCCACCAATCTCCCCCAAGACATAGCTGGGTCTCTCCTACTCAACACATATATGAGTCGATCTACCTCTCTAGTTAGGTCTCTGCCTCCGCCTCCCCCACCACACACACACACACACACACCGACACATCGAATTCTCTAGTCATGTCTCCCTGCCAAACACAAACTTGCCATGTGCCCTCTGACGTTCCTATAGGTCAGTTGCCCTATATCTTTGACTTGCACACACACAATTTTGATGTCCCTCTTCATTGATCTCGCACCCACCCACTTGATCCTCTCTTTGACTCTATCGATATATATGACCCCTCCCTCTCTTCTCGTGGATCGCCCCCTCTATATATGATATAGATAGGCCTCTATTTCACACACATTGCATGTGTCCATTTTTTGAGATATCATCGACACATATTCCCACAAATACATTCACGAAATCACACCCCCCGCCCCAACAAAAACACCCATGAACACACACACACCATTTGTCTAGGTCTATATCTCTCTCACACACACCCATGTAGGTGGGGGACATGCATGAAGAGAAGAGGTGCAAGCACGACGCGTGTAGTCCCGTCTCTTTTCCAACCACACCCACGCGGGTACACGGTGGAGCTCATTTCTGTATGAAAAGGCAGCCCACATGGTAATTTGACAGGTGTACTGGTTGTCCGCTTGATGGAGAATCGTGTACCATGGGTGAACAAACAAATTGCGACTTGACGCGTTATGTTAAAAAAGAGGCAAACCATGTGAGGCCTACCTTAGAGGCAAGGCTCTATAGACTGAAGATGCTCTGTATGTATTACTTTTGATGTGTCCCGTCAACTCGCAGAACGAGGAGAAGCTTGCTTAGTACACCGTCTCCCCCGCCCACGGGTACAGTGGCTTGCAGGACGAGGTGAACCTTGCTTACTACGCCTTTCGCCCGCTCCCTCACCCATGCGCGCGGTGGCTCGCAGGACGAGGAGAAAATTTTACTACTCTCCCCGTTTACTCCTCGTCCCTACCTTGGTTAGAGAGATTATGATATTGTTTGAAATATATGTCTTTTAATAGAATTCAATATGAACTACTAGTACATACTCCAAACGCTGATGTATATAGGCATATTTTAGAGTGTAGATTCACTCATTTTGCTCTGTATGTAGTCCATACTGAAACAGACGTAATAGTACACACTCTCCCTCGTCCCTCACCCCTGGCCCCTCGACCCTCGCCCACGTACATGGTGGACGTGCAGAAATTTATTGTGTCTCAGATAGCCATAATGATATATACTACATTACCATTATTGCTCGACTTCCCGAAGAGGCGAAGAGCCAAGCGCAAGGTTTATAGGAGAACGAGTAGTAGTAGTACTAGTAGTACGTACCAGTGGTACGTACTGTATGAGGAAGAAGGCAACAAGATGTATGTTTTGTGTGACAGTCTCTTCTTACAGGACGTGCTAGACCTAGTGGACCTCATTGTTGCAATGGGAATACTCCATATCAAAGATGGCACGATTCAGAGTGGTGGGCAGCAAGCATAATTCGAAGTTGCTTTGTCTTAAACCCCATGAAGAAATCGCATCGAAAGGAATAACCATCCTCTACACGTGATCCTATGTAAAATGAGTAAAGGAGACAAAAAGAGAAAGAGACAAAGTAAAAAAAATCACCAACCTTAGATCCAGGCCTATTTTATCAGTGAATGATATTTCTACGTCGTGATTGACATGGCTAATATTATTAACCATGCTATGGAGGTAGAAGCAGATTTTTATTTATTTGCGGAGGTAGAAGTGGATGGATATTCAACAAGGAGTGAAATGATGGCTGCTTCCTTGGTGAAACATAGAGAAAGGTGGGCCTTGTGATCTAACGGCTTATTATTCTTTATTACTGCCTATACTATTTGCCAATGCTACTATATAATAACCGCGTGGTATAGTAGTGGGCTATACTTATAATAACCATGCTCAAAGAGAAGAGGTGCTGGCATCCATGGTTGCATTCTTGTCCAAGCATAGTTGTTCCCTCTTCAAGCATGCTCATCTCACCACCCCTCTTCATGCATGCTCTCCTCATGCATGATCCTAGTGTATTTGCGTTGAGCTGGTGCGGACTCATGCACCCTTCATACACCCTACCAAACACACCCGTAGCACTAGTAGCACTATTTGCGTCTTTTGCGTCTTCCCCTACCACACACGTGACACGGTGGAGCTCATTTATGTAAGATAATGCAGCCCACGTGATAATTTGACGCGTCTAGTAGTAGTTACTCACTTATAAATAATGGAGGGTCGGTAACCACGCATGAATGGTGCCGCGTCATTTATAAATAAAGTTTTTTTCTTCAGCAGCACGTACGCAATATAAATAGGTTCATATGGAGAGAAAAACCGCTCCACTATATACATAGCCAGACGAGCCTATACCGTTTCTTGTTGGGGTTGCTCTCTTCACACTCTCTCGCACAAAACAACTGTGGCCACATCTCTAACATCCGGGCGGATCACGTCCGCCAGGGGAAGGGGTGGATTCTTTTTGTAGATCTGGTCGCCATCGCCGACGGCGAAACCCACTGTTGGCACCTCCCGGTCAAGGGTCTCCGACGTTCTCTCTCACAAAGCCGTTGAGGTTGCCTTCGTCCCTTGCTCACTGCCATGATGTGGGCAGTTGCTGCCCCCCGCCGCCCTCCTCTAGGTTGAGCTATGTCCCGACATCCCTCAGGTACAACTTACTTACAGCCGGCTTGCACCACTACCCCAGCTGCCCACATCGCTCCATCTGGATATTTCTCTACTTGTTTGCCCCGCACATACCTCTACTGGCTTCTACTGTATTTGTGATGAGTTTATGTCTCATGAACAAGTCCCAATAATCTTATTCTAATCACTCTTCTTCAATTTCTTTGCTAGAGGGATGCTCATCTCGATTTTAGTGGAACTGCACAAAATGATCCGATGGTCAAAGGGTTGCAAACTTCTTTTCTTAGGAAGCTTCAACGTTGCCAGCAAATTAAAGCCTGGTTAGGGTTTAGGGTTCAAGGCCTTGGGACTGCATGGATCCTTTTTTTTAGTTGTCTCCATTCCAAAATAAGGTTCAATTTAGAAGTAGCACAACTTTGTGCAAAAGTTTGTATAAAGTTGCGACACTTATTTTGGAATGGAGGGAGTACATATTGGCTATGATCTGTCAATCTTTGATATGTAATAGCATGCATGTTAGTCTCCTTTGTATTTGATGAAATGTTGCAATGGGGCAACCTTGGACGCAAGATACATGAAACAGAAGCTGGAAGCTTCATAGCATTGTACAAATTTATATCCTCAGAAATTACAGTACGTACTACGTACTATACTACTATGTAAAGAGTTAGGTGTAGTGTGAGGTGGGCCATGTAATCAGTGAACCTGCGTGTTTTCACTGCTTTCGCACTCCTCCGCTGTAAGAATGGGGAAAGTTTTAATCTAGTACCTCCTTTCGCCGAGATGTGGGACATCCAGCAGTCATACCACCTCAGTAATAATGACCAATGAGCCGTCAAATCACATAGACCCAACAGTAAGTTGGACGGACGAAGCAACCATTACTCTTGAATTCGATTGTCCCTTCAACGCAGGCGCTAGTGAGAGGTCGCGTCTGCTCTGCCCGGGCATGAATGCGGCACCGATTCTTTGGAATGGCGCTGACCGTTTTGGGCGGGAAGCGCACGCGGGCGATGTAGGGGCTTTGGGTGGGCGAGGCTGGTCAGGAGCGGCCGTGGCAGCTATCTCGACCGGATGCTCGGAAACGAGAGGACACACCAACTCTCGCGGCTAAATCGTACAGTACACACCATCTCTCTGTAGGAGTAGGTCAATGTGCCACTCTCTCTAACACACACACGCTGTTAAACACACACACACACACACGCACATGCACACACAGGTTCATAGAGTAGGAATATCGTGCGAGTGCGAAGCCACAGGAAGTGAGATACAAATGGAGTACGTACAAGAAGAGAAGAGGTGACAAATATTCCATCAAACCTGGACTGACTAGTAGTACTCCCTCCGTCTAGGTTTTAAGTCATCTTACGAAAGTCAAATATTCCCAAAATGTTTAGACGTCGTCCATTAACTTCGCATCTCAATCCCCTCTTAGCCTCATTGCTAGCGAGCATTCTTACTTACTCTACCTTGTTATCTCCCCCGGAAACCCAATGCATGGAGCGCAACTACGCGTTGATCAGTCAAGAAATCGAAGTGGGCTTGCATGCGAGTTAATACGTGGCCCTGCATGGTAGCTAAAACGACATTTCTTAATTATTGCGTTTAGAGACAGAAATCAGGGCTTTGATTGGAGGAAGACTAGTCAAGTTTCTCCTTCTCCTCCAATCTGTTTGCACCTTGGTCTCACTGCACCTTCTAACATGACTTACACTTAGACGGAGGGAGTAGTACGAGATACGGTAGCACCCTGACTTAGGTCGAATACAAGTGACCAAAATTATTGGAACAGAGCAAATTTTACAAACTAAATAATTAAATTGAATTTCTCGTTTATTTTTCTGAAACGGAGGCAAAAGATTTGCCTCATCAACTAAATGATACGAGAATAGAGTTTCAGGATTTGCAAGTGACCCTACAAATAAACGCCATGGAAATTACTATCAATACGCCCTAGTTTCTTAGCACCCGTTCTAACTCTTAGTACATACGGTGGCACACTGACTTAGGCCAAATACAAGTGCCCAAATTATTTAAAATTGGAGGATGGTGCAGCCCAGCTTTCCGATATTTTGACGGTGTGTGGTTCAGTTGTTGTTCACTTCGGAGGGTCATGTACCACACGTAACGTTAGTAAGCGCTACCGGGAGGCGTGCAGCGTTAATTGCGAGTTGACTCCTTCGAGCGTTAAATTTTCTTCACGTATTAGCATTTCCCATAGTATTTTCCTTCACTACGTTAAATAAAGAATTCCATTTCGTGCACAATTTAAAACGTTGTTATGGAGAGAAAAAGAAAACCACTTCATCTATATACATTGCAGCCTCAGCGCTTGTTTTCTAGGGTTTGCATTGTTCACACTCTCTCTCCACTATATATATACACGCTGGAGCCCCAGTGCTTGTAGTTGCTCTCTTCACACTCTCTCACCCTCTCCAGATCTAAATAAGACTTCGTTGGCCTCTCTCTCTCTCCCCTCACTGCTGGTTAAAGAGCCAGCAGTGTCTGTCCGCCGAGAAGGGAAGGAGGCTTAACGCTATAGCCATTGGTGAGGGAGGGAATCCACTACCGGTGGAGGGATGGATGAACAGTAGACGGTGGAGGGGTGCCCATGCAGGGGTGGTTGAACAGGACCCCGTGGTGTGGAGGGCTGGATGAATAGTAGACGATGGAGGGGTGCCCGTGGAGGGGTGGTTGAACAATAGCCGGTGGAGTAGCGCGCGGTGGAGGCTGGATGAACAGGAGCCCATGGAGGCTGGAGGAGGTCGATGGTGGAGATGAACAGTATCCCGTGGAGTCCCGTTTTGCGGTACGCCACACCCCTCCCGATGAACAGGACCCCTGTTTCGACCTTAGCGCTCCAACACAAGTCTGTTTCGTCCGTTTTGGGGTACGCCACACCCCTCATGATCAACAGGACCCCCATTTCGACCGTAGGAGGTCCGTTTCATCCGTTTTGCGGTACGCCACACCCGTCCCGATCAACAGGACCCCTGTTTCGACCGTAGGAGGTCCATTTCCTCTGTTTTGCGGTACACCACACCCCTCCCGATCAACAGGACCCCGTTCCGAATGTAGGAGGTCCGTTTCCTCTGTTCTGTGGTACGCCAGGCCTCGTTTCCATCACCTGTTCCGTCCAAGCCCTCCCGATGAACATGACCACACATTCCATTCTGACGCAGCCGGTTGGCTCCCACGCGTTCCGTTGCCTCCCGATGAACACGACGCATTCCGTTGCCTTCCCATGAACACGACACATTCCATTGCCTCCCCATGAACACGATGACGACGCTGTTTCTCCATTCTGACCCAGCCATGTACACGAGCCCTAGCAGTACGTATGCGCGAGTAGGCGTTCGAGACCCCGCCCGTATGTACACATACGTGGCCGTATTTTCTTTCTTGCACCCTGGCCGATGTACGTACGTGTACATGCTACGTGCGCGCCTCTACTACGACACGTGTGCGCCTCTACTACGACACGTGCGCGCCTCTACATCGACTAGTATGTACGTACACGTTCACGACCAAAATGACAACGCTACGTACGCTTCGACCAGGTGGGTCCCGACTGTCAGGCACTTACTTGCCTGTGAAGATGTAGCTGGTGGGTCCCTGCAGTCAGGGGGCGAATCATTTTTTTTTGCCCGGACGCACTTCCTTGCATGCGAAGATGTAGCTGGTGGGTCCCAGCAGTCAGGGGGAAACATTTTTTTCGCGAAATACGGTGGCTCGTCCGGTGGGTCCCTGCTGTCAGGTGGAGGAATAATTATTTTGCGCGTAATAAGGAGGCACTTCCTTGCTGCAGCCGTGGACCCAGCTGTCAGCCTCTCCATGTACAGTACACGTCCGATGGAAGCCGTTCCTTGACCACATTGACCACGCCGCGCCGAGAGCACCAGGGCGATGGACGACGGCGAGGCCTAGGAAGGGGGCGACACGGAGCCGGGGAAGACGCGACAGTGGATGCCCATGCGTAGAGGAGTACAAGGGTTCACTGGTTCGCTGCGGTGAGAGGCTGCCGTCGCTGCAGAATAACAGGGGGTGTGGGTGAGTAGAGGGATGGCCTGGCCAGCGGTGGGAGTAGAAGGGGGCAGTGAGGCCTCCGCCGCATAGCAGCCGGCCATGGGAGGCAGGAGCACGAGGCACGACCGGCGCTGGTTTGGGCGGCTGGAGCAAGAAGACCAGAGGTTGAAGAAGCACTACGGTCGTTGGATAGACATCGTACGGTTACTTGAGCTAGAATCATGCATATTGACTAAGTTGACAAAGCCCTCCGTCCCCGTCAACATAGTAGGCCCACAAGTCAGCCTGCCACTATACTGGGTCCCAGCTAACAGGGGGAGTATTCATTTTTTTGTGCGTAATAAGGAGGCACTCCCATGCATGCGAAGATATAGCTGGTGAGTCCAAGCTGTCAACGGAGGTAATGTTTTTTTGCGAAATACAGAGGCCCTTTCGCTGGGTCCCCGATGTCAGGTGGAGCAATCATTATTTTGCGCATAATAAGGAGGCATTTCCTTGCGTGCAGTCGTGGACCCAGCTGTCAGCCTCTCCACGTACAGTCCACTTCAGATGCATGTCGGTTGCTGACCACGTTGACCAGGCAGCGCCGAGAGCACCAGGGCGATGGACGACGGCGAGGCCTAGGAAGGGAACGACACAGAGGCAGGGAAGACTCTGTAGTTTTTTCCCACGCTGAGGGGAGTCTGTTGTCGAGGTTTCTTGGTTCGTCTGTCCCTCATTTGGAGAATAATAGCAGGTGTTGGTGAGTAGAGGGATGGCTAGGCCAGCGATGGGAGTACGATGGGCGATGAGGCTGCGCACGGCCTGACCCGCATGAGGAGGAGGAGCAGTAGTCCCGCCGACGCTTGTTTGAGCGGCTGGAGCAGGAAGAGCACAGATTGAAGAAGCACGACGGCCGTTGGATGGACGTCGTACGGTCACTGGAGCTAGAATCATTCATATTGACTAAGTTGACAAAGCCATCCGTCCCTGTCAATTTAGTAGGCCCACAAGTCAGCCTCCCACCATGGTGGGTCCCAGCTAGCAGGGGGAGTATTCATTTTTCTGTGCTTAATAAGGAGGCACTTCCGGTGGGTCCGAGCTGACAGCGGGGGGAACATTTTTTCGCGAAATACGGCGGTCCGTCCGGTGGGTCCCAGCAGCTAGGGGCAAACGTTTTTTTGGCAAAATACGGTGGCCCGTCCGGTGGGTCCCAGCAGTCAGGGGGGAAACGTTTTTTCCGCGAAATACTGGTGGCCCGTCCGGTGGGTCCCTCCTGTCAGGTGGAGGAATAATTATTTTGTGCGTAATAAGGAGGCACTTCCTTGCGGCTGCCGTGGACCCAGCTGTCAACCTCTCCACGTACAGTACTCTTCCGATGGAAGTCGGTCGTTGACCACATTGACCACGCCGCGCCGAGAGCACCATGGCGGTGGACGACGGCGAGGCCTAGGAAGGGGACAACGCGGAGCCGGGGAAGACGCGGCAGAGGATGCCCACGCGGAGAGGAGTGCGAGGTTCACTCGGCTGCGGTGTGAGGCTGCCGTCGCCGTAGAATAACAGGGGGAGTGGGTGAGTAGAGGGATTGCCTGGCCAGCGGTGGGAGTAGTATGGGGATGGTGAGGCCTCCGCGGCAACACAGGCCGCCACGAGAGGCCGGAGCATGCGGCACGACCGGCGCTGCTTTGGGCGGCTAGGGCAAGAAGACCAGAGGTTGAAGAAGCACTACGGCCGTTGGATGGACATCGTTGACCACGCCGCACCGAGAGCACCAGAGCGGTGGACGATGGCGAGGCCTACAAAGGGAATGACATGGAGCCGGGGAAGACACGGCAGTGGCTGCCCATGCGGTGGAGATTACTAGGGTTGACTGGTTCGGCTGCCGTCGCCGGAAAATAATAGGAGGTGTGGGTGAGTAGAGGGATAGACAGGCCAAGGATGTGAGTATGATGGGGTCATGGGGCCTGCCCGACAGCACTACTGGCCACGGGAGGCCGGAGCAGGCGGTTTCGACGGCGCTGGTTTGGGCTGCTGGGGCAGGAAGATCGAAGACTGAAGAAGCACGTTTGCCGTTAGATTGACATCTAACGGTCTAATGCTGGTAGAGTTGATTGTTGACTAAGTTTCTTTTTTGAGAAACCTTCTGTACGCATGAACTTAGTAGGCCCGCAAGTCAGCCTCCAAATCTGTGGCAGACAACATAAAGCCCATTTGCTATTTTTTATAATTTGCAGCCCATTTGCTAATTCTTAAGTAATTTGTTACAACCCATTTTCTGCCGAGGAACACGGTCAAAAAGTTAAACCTTATTTTGCATATTTTGGTGGAGTCCGAACTGTTGTAATCCCGAAATGATAAACATTTTTTAAGAACTTATTGATTTGCCAAAAAATCGTTTTGTTTTTGTAAGCAAATAAAACGTGGGACAATTGAGTTGGTTTAAGGGAAAACCAGTGGTAAAAAAATCAGCGCTGGGTGGGAAAAAACAACAAAAATAAGGATGTAAATATGAAAAGGGAATTTCATGGGTTTTCAATATAATGATACATGTATATGAACTAGTAAAACTATAGGTAGAGATTAGAAAACGGATGTAGGACATGCGTTTCAAGAGGAAAATAGAACTGGGCTATTTGTTTGATTCGGTAAAAAAACTGCCTGGGGATGTTGTAAGAAAAAATAACTAACGCTGGCGGGCCAGAGGCTAGTAGATACCTACTGGATCTTTGTGCCCCGTTGTCGTCATGGGCTGGGCCTGTTAAAAACAAAACCAACCCTGGGCAGTCTACAACCCAGTTGAAACTTGCTCGACCTGAAAAAACAATATATGTGCTCAATAAACGAGAGAATTCTGCAAGTACAGACTGATAACTGGGATGCAGCACGGATTTTTTTTTATCGTGATATTAAGTGCATGCACTTGTTTCGAAAAAATTGGAGAACTGGGAATTCGAACGGCGGGTGCTTATGCTACCCATCAAATAAAAAATCAGGTTGCCTGAAAATTCGTTTCGAAACAAATGATTCAACTTTATATCCACGTCGACCCTCGGCATGATGGTTGGAAGCAAATGCAAGTTCATACCAAAAGATCGTTAACAACAATACCAACTTGCGGACAACAAGGTAGTACAACTACCAATACCAAACTAACTTATAATCTCTTTACTCCTGGCCCTAGTGTTCGTCTGGTAGAAAATCTTGCACAGGACCAGTTCCCGCTCCATCTCTTGCTCCAGGTCCCCGAGATGGTACTGGTGCATCACCCAGTTGGTCCTCTGCTGGTCAAAGTTCTTGTTGGTGTGTAGCACCAGAACCTTTTTTGCTGCCCGTCTGCCGGCCATTGACAATCATCGGCAAGGTATTGCCGGTCTTCTCCCACATCGCGTGCATGCCGCACTTCGACTGTATCTTGCGACGCGTCCACGTGCCCCTTTTGAACGCCATGGAATTGCGCTGGAAGAAATGCTTCCTTAGGCCACTCAGTGTGATACCTGCAGTATTGTGGAATACAGGTTTTAGTGTACCTAGTTGGCATTTTCATAACATCTTTGGCATGTTGCAGTCACTTGTTTCACTTTTTATTAAATGTCAAATTGTAATTGCTTCACCAGGTCTGCATCTAAAAAAAAATAGAGCTATAAACAAAGGAATATGTTTGTGCAAGTAGACGGCTGATCGGTGTCTTACTTGGAAGTTTCTCAGGTTGGGTGTAACATATGTCGTGCTCACGAATCGTTGAGAGACTGAAATCTCGCACTGTCAGCACTCACATTGGCCTCAAGGTGCTCGACCAGCTCCTGATCCGTGGGATCGAACTTGACGCCAGCCGGCAACACCGGCCAATCCTTCTTCGACTTGCATCGGTAATTCCAGTTATATGGTACTGAATGTATGATCAATCAACTGTTTTAAGTGAATGATGAAAGATTTCGACAGATAAGTGGTAGTCAAAATCTGAAATCCAGAATACCCGAACACGCCGCCGAGATTCTTGTGTCACCTCACGCGCAGCTTGTTGTCACGTCAATTCAATGTGTGGACATGATGAATAATTTGACCGACGTATACTAGTACTGCTACTTTACTACTTACTGGTCGTATTTAGTGTCACAATTTATACATAGGTTTAACTAAAAAGTACGCACTTGACGCCTAACTGATATATATATATATATACATTTATATTGAATTGATCAGTACATATATATGGCTTCTGCACAACATCTCCATCATCATTATTAGTACATCCTACGCAGGTGAGTTAGGATGCACTTGATCCCAGGAAGATATCTATCCTTCAAACCAGAGGAGTGCTTCAAACTAACAACAGTACATAGTATCCAACAAAAAAGGGTCGTGCTACAGCAGCAGAATACATGGCTCAGTCTAGATATCAGCACGAATCAATTTGTGCATATTTGCTGTTGGCATGAACCACATCACTGCATGTCGGGTTTGCAAAAGAAATCCATTGCATGGAAGCTTGATGCCTTTCACACACTGAAGATTATCTGGCAACAAGCTGTGTCGACAAATCTCTGGATATGGTGATTCATGAAACCCATGGTATGATGTGTAAACACAGCCCCCCCTCGCGAATGGAAGTTGCATAGCACAATAATCATCACGAGTGATATGATCGATGATTGGTTGGATGATCGGATAATTGAGCCCGAGGAACAAGGAGTGGTTGCCGGGGCTGTAAAACCACCTCCAGTTGAATACGCCTGGCCCAACGGAGCTGGGATCTTTCTCGAACACGAAGCAGCCATAGCTATAAATGTCACGAATTCCCCACACGTTGTACTGCATGTGGTCTGATGAAATGGTTTGGTCAATTTGGTACGTGCGAATGAGCATCAAATAACCGCCGTCAGCTGAACAAGCGATAAACCACCACCCATTGGCTGGTATGATTCCAGGTCCTGGAATCATGAAGGCCTGCGCATTTGCGTCTGCTGCAACAATTCAAATTGGAGACCAAAAGGACAAAAATAAACAATCATGGTCAGGGTATGTGTGGAGTTAAGATTATTATATACATATGTGTACATGACTGAAAGTAAATATCAACCATGAGTGACTTATATCTTGATGGAAAACTCAAAACTATGGAATACTAGGAAAAAATGCATGGTTGGAAATACTAGCAATGTTCATGTCCGTTGCAACGAATCATAATTAGAACAATACTTATTCACAAACTTGGTACAAAACACTCTAATTTTTATATACATATGTCACTAGAGATATATTATGTTTCAATTAGAATATATTCCTTGGGCTGTTTTGGTGAGGTCAGGGAGGGATGTGGTTGGTTTTAAGATACTAATTATGGGTTTTTCTGCAAAATTGGTAGACAAGTGGGATGTTGGTGGGAAAAGGCAACAACTTACCTCACAATCATTAGATTTAGATCTAATGGTCCGAAACGACGGATGGCAAACACACCAACATCACCAACTTAGTCTTGTGTAGGAGTACTAGCAAGATCCGTGCATTGCATGGAACATCAAGATGCTTTTTTTATAAAACACTTGTTGTGATTGACCCTTGCGAGAGTAATCCCATGTGTAAAAACTAATGATATCTCGAGTAATATGAGATAAGGTGCAGAGGAGTGGGGTGTGGTGGTGGTTGGTCGTCGGACTGAGCGGAGGCATGGGGATTGACGACGCCGGCGGCGGCGCCACCCGAGCCAGTTTGTTCGAGGCTTCCTTTCTTAATTGCTCAACAACGAGGTTTGTTGGAGATAAGGATGAACGAGGAAAGGCCTTGTCTGCAAATGTGGAGAGGGGCGCGGGTATCTTTTAATTTAATTTCCATCCGTCAGATATAGATCGGACGGTCTATATTGCAAGATGGCACACGTACCACCATCACCAACTCGGTTTTTTATAAGAGAAGAAATATAAGTATGGAGATACAAACGTATTATCGATACTTGCTTCCGTAAACTAGCATCTACATTCTACTCAACGCCTCAGCATGTGGGGCCATAGCACAATGACTTCTCGACTATGTAAAACAAAGATTTTCCCATCGCCGCCAAGGAGGGGGTGACGGTGGCGCACTTTTTGGCTTGCTCTAGTCCTAGTAGCCATACTAGGTGGTCTAAGCACGTGTAGATTTATTCTTTTTCACGTCTCCTGTTTGCCGTACTGCCACGACTGTTGATGAATAGACGGTAAGTTATTCCCGGGGAAACCCTTGTTGAGCGTGTTTGCGAGAGAGAGAGACAGTGTGCATGTGTGATATGTTAGAGACTGAGGCAATGATAACAAATTCTTTGTGTCTATGTGTGTGGAGGATAGAGAGAGACATGTACATGGGGCTTTGTGTTGTATAACATGGAGACACATATAAATAATTAGAGAGTGAGTGTGTGAGATACACATGCGTACATGGGGAGTGATGAGCATCCAGATAAAGGGGTGTTTGTGCGTGTCTGTGTGTGTTTGTGCACGCGTTTGTGTGTAAGAGGGAGAGAGTGTATGTGGAGTATAGAGACCACTGATGATGTAAACGTAGTATAAGGGAAGGGGGAATGGTGTGACATGTGTAGTGGCGGGATAGCACGGGTGCGGGCGGGGGGAGCAGACTATTTGGAAGAGACATCGAGTGTGTGTGGGAGAGGGGTGTGAGAGCGAGAGAAAGAGAGAGAGAGCTCGCGACGGAAAGAGAGAGAGAGAGGAAGAGAGGGGGCCAGAGGGATCGTTTGTGTCCATAAATGGCGTATAGATAGGGAGACAATGTTGATGTTGTCCGAAATTGGCCTATGAACGGAGACGCAAGGGAAGCCAGTCATCGTGTGTGTGATAGGGACTTCATGAGAGATCTAGAATAGATGGTGTAAAGAACAATGTGCGAAATTGAGAACGATTATACATTAGGGAGCTATGCAAAGAGTCACGACATATATGTATACAGGGAAGGAGCTGGGGCGGGTCCGCATGTGGGAGAGATAGAAAGAGGAGAGTGGTGCACAAGGAGACAAAGTGTGTCTGTTTGCAGTGGGGGTGGTGTGTGAGGTGAGTGCGCGAGAACCACATAACTAGGGAGATAGACGTTTGGGGGCGAAGTTTTGTGTGTATGGGAAATATACACTCTACATAGTGCATGTGCTTGGGTAAGAGAGATATCGGGAGGCCTAGAGAGTGAGGGAAGAGATTTGTGCATGCCCGAGAGACAAAGCGATAGAGACCTATGTTGGGGTCCGGACTTTACAAGAGAGAGGGGTGTTAATGTGCTCGTGTGTTGGTGTTTGGGGGAGAGAACAACTTCTCTATGTGTGTGTGTGGTGGGGAGGGGGGGTTGACTTCAGATAAAGAGTGAGGTGTCCATATTTGAGGGACTTTAGCGTAATTGAGATATTGTGCACTCATGGTTGATCAATTTGTTTCACAGTTTGTACTATGAGATAACAAAACTTTTGAACATGCGTGATATACCTTGATGTACCAGAATTACAACCCTAAGATTGGAATTTTGGAATTTGACTCCATCATTAGCTTTTGTAATTCATTTAAACGGAGGTACATTTTTAAGCCGGGATTTCATGATTTCAAATTCATATATCAAACCTAGAGATATAAACATACAGGCATGTTCAAACTTGATAATCATCCACTTTATTCATACACATACACATTTTTGCTTTTGTCATCATATTTAGGATAAACACATTGGAATTTCATTTGAATTGGACCGTATGATGGTATTTTCTTGTAGTAGCTCAATGATCCTTATTTGAATTGAATGGACAATCTAAGTTTCGAGTTGGAGACATTGATTTTCAAAACATGCACATTTTTTTTGCATGCAAAACAAACGAATTGTCGGCCATGATATCATAGTCGGCCGTACGAGAGCAGAATACTTATAATTTTAGGCGCCAAAAGCTTTCAAACTTCCCGCTCACATCGAAATATCATGCGCCCGAAAGTTTAGCCCTGCGATATTCCTGTTTTACCCCTGCCACATGAATGGAAAAGGGCTACTTTGGTAACTACATTGTTTTCCCCTCTTTGCCCCCAACATTCTTCCCTAGAGCCCCTCCCCTTCCCCTCCTCGACCCCCCCAACCACGGCAAGCCGCCGAATCTAGTACTCCGCTTGCAGTGGACCTCACACCCGGCCGGATGTACCTTCCGCACCTTGGAACCCCCAACTGCCAACTCACCACTTCACCGGAGCCGCTTCAGCGACTGGCTTGTCCACCGCTCCAGATCTCCTAGACCGCCATCATGGTCCACCGCACCGGATCTGCTTAACCGGCGCCCTCGTCCACCATAGCGTAGGCCCTTCACTGACTTCCTCGTCCGCCCCTTCACTGGCCCTTCATACAAGCCCTTGTGCACCGCAACAGATCCGCCTCATCGAAAGAACTGTACAACGCGCCCGCAGAAGCCTTCGTCCACTGCACCGGACCCGCTCCACAGACGCCATATTCCACTCCACCGGCCCTGCTTTACCGACGCCGCAGCCTCATCAGGTTATTTTGATTTGTACTCCTTCGCTTTTTCTCTTTATCGTGCTACTGTTCACTTACCAAAGATGAGCTTTCTTGTATGTCGACAGGCACCGCAACCGTAGCACCAGAGCCGCTTCAGCGACGGCGACAGCCGGCCCAAACTCAGCCGCAACACGAGTAGCATTGATGATCCTTAGCTATCAATTATGACAACGATACCCATATGCCACCGAGAATTAGGTACTATTATCAAACGGCTGGCGCCTATGTTCACTTTCCTAGCATAAGCACCGCACCTTTGAATTTCTTCAGGGCATCATTTAGTTTTTCATGAGACGTGTTATTCTGCTTGCACCTATAGGGCCATACTTCTTGCAGTGAACATGTTACATGTGCTAAATTACATACCAGTGCACATATAGTTAATATTCTTTAGTTTTGTTCTGATGCCACATGTTGGTTCCATCAGACTGGTTAATGTTCTCTATGCTTAATTACACATCAGCAAACTAGCATGTGGTTCCGCTGCTTTTTGTTCGTTTTACCCTACATTTTCTGATGCTAGCTATTACATCACTGCTCTGAGCCTCTGTTCGTTACTTGTTTGTGTGTTCTTGATCTTCCCAAGTTGCATGACTAATTTGATGCTTCTATTAATTATGGAGCTGCCAACCCCATCAAGCAAAATATTTGTTCTTTTGGGGCTGGCACCTCGAACAAGCATAAAAATAGAGGGAAGCAGATATATTGTCGTGTATGCACACACCCTTCTTTCATTAGTTTAGATGAACCATTTATGATCAATTCGGACCAGTGCATGCGATTAAAATTAATTTTACCTAAATAGATGTTGTAGAATAAACTACAACAACTAGATTTGCAACAACAGGATGCTGATGATATCTTCAAAGAACATTGCAACAGCAGCTAGGCTTCACAGCAACATATGGTAAGCTAGTGCGTTTTAGTACATGTGAAATGTAATGCGAGTGGGCTGCTTTCTTGGCTGGTGCCCTCAACGTGTAATCCAACCGATTTACAAATAGTTCAGTTGTCTGCTCGGCTGTATTGCTTGATTTGAATGCTTGTTTGTTGTTATGCTATACGTACCTGAGTTGGCCAATATGTCAGCAGTGCTGGCTGTACTACCGTAAAGAAATGCATGTCTATTCCATTTGAGTCCTTAACTTTTCCTCTCAACTTGATCACAAGACTGTCTTCATAGTTTATATGAGGCCACACTATTAACTGCTTTCTCAGATTATTTCAACTGCTTAGATGCCTTGGCAACTTAAATATAGCGGTTGTAAACTCCCTTTCAACTAGGGATGTCAACTGGGTCCCGTTTAATCCCGATTAAAGTCCACTAGTGGTATGATAGTTCAAAAGAGTTTTTGTTTTTTGAGGAAAATGAACTAGGGAGGTAGCAAAAACTAACTAGATGGGACTGGCGGATGTCGTTTATTTGCCACTTACATCCCTAGTTTCATCTTACCATTTTAATTTCTTTTCGACTGATGCTACTTCGAACCATTTAAATATAGTTTGCCATGCTCGGCAATAATTCATCCGTCATTTACCATGTAAGCTTACAGCTTGGATCATATGATAACTATCTCTACTTATGTCCAGCGGAAACCTTTCAGGATGCCGTTCACACTAGGACACAATGTACAACCCCAGAATCTATTTGTGGAAGCAGTGCGCCATCCATGTTACCAGATGGTAGCAGATTCGGAGAGGCAACACCACCGAGAAGCGATCTGAGCACGATATGATAGTGCTTGAGGCTCTACTAGAGGCGAAAAGACATGGTGTGGCTGCCATGAATGAGGTAATCTTTATCTTGAGGCTGGAAATTACGGAATTAGCGGCACGCATTATGCAAGCAACCCAAGAATTGGAGGAAGTAAGAATGTTGCATTTGAAGACGGAGGAGGTCCTGCTGTTTCTGCTATCTGAAGCCCAAGGTAATCCCGGTTCTTCTAAGATACCAGTTGAAATTGTCATTAGATTATTGTACTTGCATGTTGTGTCATGTCTCTGAATGGATTATGTTGCAAGACCCCCTATGTTGTCCATGTGTTGTAATGATCCGAATTTTTAGGTGAGGTAATCCTCAGTACTTGTATGATTGACATAAGGTGAACTTTTTTTCGTGTGAGCATATTGTATTGGATGAAATAACTGTTTGACTCAGAGTGTATCCAACCTACTGAATTCGATGATCACAACATTTCTAAATCATAATCATATATAAAGGTGGAATAAATCTTTGTTGTGGTTTTGAAGAAATAAATAACAAAACGTATAATTATCTGTGGATATTCATAATCGAATACAAATTGGATTTGAATTTAGTTTGCCAGGTCCCAGGGAAAACGTGAATGCTAATTCTCCCAAGTTTTGAACGAAGCGGCTAAACACCCACTATAATTTGTGGGCTGCCCGAAGCATGTGTTTGCGAGATGGAACTTACTATCTACCTCTGACACTTGACATGCTTATCGACCGGATTTACACTGCTGTTGATAGGGGTAGACTAGTAACTTCAATCAGACGTGACACAACGGCCTCTGAGCCCATTCAGACACGGTGGGCGCCAAACGTGGGCGGAAAAACACATTTGATTCAAGCTCATCCGAAAGACATGTGTCTCTTCCTCCATTTTCCCATTCATACACGATGGGCGGCAAAACAAACTCTCGTCCGAAATCGATGTAGGCTAATATTTTAAATAGTGGCAGATGTGTAACTTCCATCAGACGTGACACAACCGCCCTACCTGTCAGCCCCGTTCATACACCGTGGGCGCCAACCGTGGGCGGCAAAACACCCTCTCCACGCCCAAAATAGTTACCGGCAAATATTTGGGAGATGCGAGATTACCGTCCTATCCCCAACCGACACGATGTCCGAAATTTTAAACGGGGGACAAGTTCGTAACTTTCCCCCATTTCAGAGAAGCGCGTCCCAAAGTTTGAGATCCCCCCTACATTTCCCCATTCATACACCGTCGACGGCACGACAACCTCTGCACTGCGGCCAGCCTCCTCCGTCCGCCACCCCATCCTCCACCTTGCCGGAGCCGCTACCCCTACCCCATCGTACACTTCAAGAGGTGGATGTCTCTCATCCAGGGCGCTGGACCAGGATCCTTTCATCGCCTCCTCTCGCTTCATCGGCGCCGTCGTCCACCTTGCCGTTGCCACTCCTACGACCGCCTCGTCCACGGCAATAGGATATATCCCCCAACCCAGCCGTCTGTCGTCTAAAGTCTTCTTCCCCGTCGCCGACAGCGATCACACCCGCAGCACCCTCAACGTATCAGCATAGGCCTACACGGCATCGCAAGACAGGTGTTACTCTTCCATATGTGCTTAAGTTATTGATCTCACCTGGAAAACAGATCGTAATTTGTTTACTATACTTTTCTTGTCCGTACCAAATCGTAGTGGCTTGTTAAAAGCAAACATTGGTTGCGAAGTAGCTTTTCCGGTTTGCACCTTCAGATCCGCCATGGCACGGGCACTATACTCATAAATCTTATGGTTTCGCACCTTTATATTCACTACCATCATCGTAGGTGCTTCGTGTCGTGCTAGCACTGCTCCTCAAGACCTCAACCCAAAGCTTACGTGTTGAAATACGAATCTGATATGATGCTCATATCACTAAAACAAAGAACGTTTAATTGGTCACCTAATGTTCCTATATTCGTTTCTAAAAGCATGTGCGCCACCCACTGGTCCAGCTAGTTCCACTTTCCTGATTTTTCTCTTGATGCTTAGGGTTTTCCCCTATTATCTACTCTACTATGATCTGCGTAGGTGCTTTCTGTCGTACTAGCATTACTCCACCCTTTAAGCTAAACAACACAACACTCAGAATTCGAAAGCTTAGTTGTTCAAATATGATTGTGATATGATACTGATATTAGTTAACCGACACATTTAATTGGTTAGCTAAAGGTCCCACTTGAGTTTCCAAATGCATGTCACGACATATAGAGAGACAGCATAATTGCATTTCTTTGTCACTTTTTGACCGTACTTTCTTGTCCATACCAGATCTTAGTTGTTATTTCAAAGCAAACACCGTTGCTAACTACCCTTTGCACGGTTTGTAGCTTCAGATCTGCCATCCCACTGCCACGGTCAACACTGTACTCATCATGCTTATGTTTTCTCCATTTTATGATGACCACAGTCAGCCTACGTGGTTCGTGTCGTAATAGCACTGCTCCACCCATCGAGCTAAACAAGCTTAGTTGTACAACATATCTGATATTATTGCTGATATTAGTAAAACTGAGTGATGTTTAATTGGTTAGCTAAATGTTCCTACTTTAGTTTCGAAATGCATGTGAGCCACATGTGGAGAGACCGGAAAGAATAGTAATTCTTTGTGCGCTCTGGTTCATCATGGGTGGCCAACCGACATTGTATTGAAACACTTGTAATATCTTCAATCTGCTTGCTCTTCTACTCTTCTTTAAGATGATACTCTTCTCTTGCGGTCGACTGGTCAGGTCGAGTTGTTCTCCCTTAGTATATTTTGAATGTGTCAGGTTAGGTCGACTTGTTCTTCTTTACTATATATTGAAGCTATCATCTGTGAAGTGTCATCACTTATGGAGATCTCATACTTTGAGTAGTAGGCCACATTATATTAATGCACACAACAAATTACAGCATGCATGGCATCCGTTAAAAGAATTGCAGAGATAGCACAAAGGGGTTTACAGGGAGGCAGTATTGGATTAGAATCATTTCTGCATTACAAAAAAAATCTCACTTGTTTTTATGTTTTCATGCATGTCAGATATTGAACATTATCAAAATGAATATGAGGATGGGCACACGAGAGGAATATTGCGAAATGATCCACTAGCTAACAAACTTGGCTTGGTGGAGGATGGCCTATCTTATTCACCCATCAAGGTGCTTGCTCCAAATTTGCAAAGTTGTATTGGTCGCACATATTTTACATCTGACCTCTTGCATTACTTCTACTTTGTTACACTATCTGCTTAGTTTAAGCATCATATATGAGTATATGCCATAACAATCCATTTTCTGTACCTATTCCATGTGTCTTCACACTATGTTTTTCCAGTCAAATGTTGTTCTTTCGTAATAGATGTCCAAAAGGAAGAGGGTGAGTGCAGATCCTCGAGGAGTACAAACTAGGTATTTGGAAAAGGTAGTGGTACCTGTTCAATCAGATAGATCAGCAGCCACAGAAAACACAGGCCCAATTGTACCACACTTTACCCCTACTCCAGTGGCCAAACCCCTATTAGAACTGCTAGGAGCCCAACGTCAAGTACTGTCTATGATATCAATTCAAAATTTGAACTCCTAAATTTTTGCTTGTGCCTTACCTTCTCTCTTGTATGGAAACTAATTTCAGATCAATCTCCTTGCTCAAAGGATCATACGATCTCAAAACAATAATGGGCTCTGCATTGCTCTTGTAAGTACCTCTCTCCCTTTTGCCTTGTAACGCTGTAGTTAATTAATTCCTATTTGATTATGTATCATCAGTCTGCACCTGAGCTTCATTATCCTCTGTTTCTTCCAATATTATTTGATCTATATTTACTCTTTGCAAAATGTAGAATAATGGCAACACTTATAAAGAATTTTATTTGGGGGAATTTATTGAATTATCCTTCCATCAACATGGAGAAGGGCTTTGTCCAGCCCGTGTTAACATGTAATGTAAGTTCATCCTTATCAAGCCTTCAAACTTTGTTCTAGTATAGATTTGGATAGGCATCATTTCCTCCACTGCAATTTGCTTTGCTGTTTACATCTAATTGGATGTTTGTAACAACTACCAGTTTCAAATTGTAGTTGTAAAAACATGTTCCTTATGCAGAATAGATCCATTTATTTTCTTATACAATTGTGAAACCTGTTACGTGTCTCCTTGTTTCTCTTTCAGAATCGTATCTCTTACGCCAGGCAGAACTTTAGGGAAGATAGTGAGCCAAACCATCTTGAGGACAGCGAGATGACCCCAAGGTACTGTCTTGATGAAGAAAGTGAGTTGAAGCTACTCACCAGCAGGTGTGAGACAACCTCTGTGCAGTCACTGCCTCAATCAGTTTGACTTCTTCAGTCTCAACTTAAAGCTGAAGGCTTGCTTCAGCTCAGCTCCGACTTCAAGTCAAAGATGCAATGAAGATGTCAGAGGACTGCCGTGCGCACCATTATGCCTTAAATCTAGTGTTGATGCATCTATCGTTGACACAACTGAGGTATACTCAGCTTCTTCAGCTGTTTGGGGGGCCCGACCTGGCCAGGCCTAGTGCCTTCTGAAGTGCTCTTAGTTTTGTATATTCTTTTGTCGGCGCGTTTATTTGCACTGGTGGTGAACTTTGATGCCCAGTGGATGTAATATGTGTGATAGCCATGATAGCCTAGTGTAAGTTGCTTGCTTATTTATTTCCTTGTTGTCTTGTTTATTTGTTTGCTTGTAGTCATTGCAGTTCTTTTTCCGCGGTTAGCTAGTGGCTGCAATAACCTATTTTTTAAAACTCGGCCACAATAACCATGGGCTAATATTTACTGTAGTGACACTGGGCCTCCTACGGGCCGTAGAAACAGTGGGCCTTCTACGGTTCATAGAAACAATGGGCCATCTACGGGCCGTATCATCAATGGGCCTTATATGGGCAGTATGATCGATTGGCCAAACATGGGCCAATAACAGGCCACATTATGGCCGTAAACAGGCTAGAGTTGGAATCATCCGTTCATGGGTCGACCATAATGGGCCATCATTAATAGGCCGTTATTCATGATGCTATGAAAACGGCCCAACTTGTTAATGGACCACAAACGGGCTGACTGTAACCATGGGCTGAATTTGGCCCACAAGCAGAAAATGATAGTAACGGCCCGTCAGTAAACGAATGCTGGAAATGAGCCCAAGAATAAATGGGGTCTGAGAAGGCCGAAAGATAACATGGGCTGGAAACGCCCAACGAAATAACGGGCCGTTAATGGGTATAAAGTGATACACTGTTCATTACGGGCCAGTTTCACCACAGGCCGTTAATGGGTGTAAAGTGATACACTGTTCATTACGGGCCAGTTTCACCACGGGCCGTTAATAGGCCAAGAGTTACATAGGGCCTCTTATGGGCTGAAAGACGTCATAGGCCATACATGGGCCAGAAGTGAAAATGGGCTGGAATCATATTAGGTGGCCCAGATGATGCTACTGGGCCTAATTCGGATAGGGCATAACGGGCCTTGGGTTAGCGGGTTGTAAATGGGCTATATGCGAACAGGCCGTTAACATGCTTTACATGGGCCGACCCGCCACATTTTGACCAAGTCAAACTGGCCGACCTTTTCACAGGAATGGGCCTCTGTTGGGCCGTGCCACATGTCAACATATCATAGGCGCCTTCTGTCCAATGAGTGGATGACATCTGTCCCAACGATGAGCCGACACGTGTTTCCTCCAGCCAATGATGATTTTACATGTGGAAAATCCCCATTGGTCGGGGCTAACGGGTTATCGGATCCAAAACCCGACCCGATAGCTTAACGGCGTTCCATTACGGTGGTTGCCACATGTCGGTCACCCTTGACGAAAGCACTTCTGTGACGCGGGATTTATCGTCATTTAAGTGGACACTTCCATGATGATAATTTTGGTAATGTCATGGAACACTTCTACGACAGCACAAGTATGACTTTCTTGATTCTGTCATAAAATTGTCGTGGATGTACATGCATCACAGAAAATGTGACCTACTGTGACAAACACGTATCATCACGGAAGTGTATTTTTTTGTAGTGCATGTCGTGTTCACCATAGAGCAGGTGCGGCCGCACTTCGACTCCCTAATAGCGAAAGAGCTACCAGTGTAGGAGGAACTGTGCTGCAAACTCCGTCTCCTCAATGAGCACCGGCGAACAAGCGAACGACAATGCCGTCGCGAACATGTGGCCCTATGATCCTGGCTTCCCGAATGAGCAGCAGGTGCTGTATCAGACCATCTGTAGGGCCCGTGAGGCCCCCTCAGTCATCCTTCGAGTTGTTGCGCTCGCCGTGGTGCTGCCGTCTCGCGTTATCAACATGATCAACGAACATGAGGAATGAGGAGATGACTTTACTTGGAGAGGATGACAGTGGGGACCCACCAGGGCCATAGGCGCACGTACACAAGTGCCTCCTTATTATATACAACTATTTTTTTGCTTCCTCCTAGTTTCCTGACATCACGATCCCACACCATTTTCAACCTATGTAGTCAATAAATGAGAGAATTGCACAAGGAGTGGTCGACAGCTGGGACCAAGCAGCTCGAACAGTATTTGTGTTTTTGAAGTGTGACCACTACAGAGTTTTTCTTGAGCGATGTTTTTGTTGTTGTTTAGAGGAGAGCAGGGTATTAACTGTGCGGGCTGTGGCCCTTCTAGCCCAGGCCTGATATCCAGCCCAGATATTAATTTTTTTCAAGCTAAAAATGGCTAGCCCGGCTATACTTTTTTTTGGAGGAATACCCAGGCAAGTTCAACTTGCTATTCTCCGCCCCGCTGGGCTGCAAATCATTCCTAGGAGGGATGCATTAGGCTTAAGAAATAATAAATGGGATCAATTATAAAAACTGGGCAGTAACTATAAAAAATGCACCAAACACGTAATTAGTTTTTAAAAAATATTATTTTTGGATTTTGAAAATTTTAATTTCATTTATTGTTGCGCGCGCAATATTTGTTGGATTTTACGTAATACAAATTTATTTCGGATCCCATCAAAATGTGGGAAATTTTATTGAATTCTGTTTTGAGCGGTTGGTTGAAATTATTAATTGTTGTCCTAGCTAGAAATGGGTTGTACTTTTAACAAACTATAAATAGGCTGTAGTAAATTCCATTAGAATTCAAAAATGGGTTGTACATTCTTACAAATCGCAAATGGGCTATATGTTCTTTGTCACACACTTGTGGGCCCACTAAGTTGACGCGTCCCCTAAAAAAACTAAGTTGACGCGCATGCAAGGCTTTGTCAACTTATAGTTAACACACGCTTCCAGCAGCAGTGGCCGTTGGATGTCCATCCAACCGATGCGTGCTTCTTCTTCAATCTCGAATATTCTTGCTTCAGCCGCCCAAAAATGATTCCTCCCCCTGACACGGGCCCCACCATTTCGGAGGCTGGCCTGTGGGCCTACTAAGTTGACGCTTACCAAGGGCTTTGTCAACTTAGTCAATATAAACGATTCTAGCTGAAGTGACCGTACGATGTCCATCCAAAGGCCGCCGTGCTTCTTCAACCTCTAGTCTTCTTGCTCCAGCCGCCCAAACTAGCGCTGGCCGTGCTGCCTGCTCCTGCCTCCCGTGTCCAGTCGTTCTTCCACCGCTGGCCATGCTATCCCTCTATACTCACCCACACCTCCTGTTATTCTCCGGCGACGGCAGCCTCACACCGCAACCGAAGCAGTCAACCCACGTACTCCCCTCCACGTGGGCATCCACTGCCGCTTCTTCTCCGGCTCCGCGTCGTTCCCTTCCTACGCCTCGCCGTCGTCACCGCCTTAGTGCTCTCGGCGTGGCGTGGTCAACGAAGGACAGCCATCAGAAGAGGACTTTAGGCGGTGAGGCTGACAGCTAGACCCACCAGCTACATCTTCGAACACAAGGAAGTGCCTCCTTATTACTCGCAAAATAAAAATGATTCCTCCCTTGACAGCTGGGACAGACCAGCTATATCTTCGCATGCAAGGAAGTGTGTCCTTATCCTCACTGACCGCTGGGACCCACCCAGTCAAAGCGTACGTAGCATTGTTTGTCTGGTCGTGAACATGTACGTACATGTCGGCGTCCTGGATTCAGGGGTATCTAGCCCTGCCTGCCTGCGGCCCACCACATGGCTCCATTGATGGCCTGGTACGGCCCAACTTCAGCATCAACAACTCAAGACCCTCGCGAGGGGCCAAGCCTCGCGAGGCGGAGGACACCAAGACCCCCGAGGGGCGGAGAGTTCTATGCAGGTTATCTCACGAGGATCAGATGACGTGAGCCATGATGACTAAGGCCACGCGGGCGCAGAGCGCATGTTTCCTCTTCGGTGCAAAGGAGGCAAGCAACAGGCGCAGAGTCCCGAGGAATCAGCCAAAGGTTTCCATTTCAGTGCAACAAGACCAAGACCACCAGGACGGCAGGACGGAGGTCCTCGACGAGCCCACCGCAGTGTCATGACCAGAGGCTTTTTGCAGGAGAAGACTACTTTTGTCAGGATAGACTGTACTAGTTGTCCCCTTTCAAATCCGGCCGTTGTGGGGTCCCTTCCTGCTCTTATTTGGGAAGAGGACCAAGGCCACTATAAATAGGACTAGCCACCACCAGGACAAGAACAACTAGAACCAGCATACACCACACCAGCTCAAGAACACCTCACCTCATGAGGCTTGTTCATCCACTATACTAGCTCATCCTCAGCCCTTCGAGGCAATCCACCAAAATGCCGGAGTAGGGTATTACACCACAAGGGTGGCCCAAACCAGGATAAACCGTTGTGTCCCTTTGTCCCTTTGAGCTTGCCGCGCTAGGTTTAGGAGGATCGCGAGTAGGCAGGCTAGGTAGGTTGAGATCTCCGCACGCACCCCAGAGTTCGAACGTCTCAAGGGTTTGCAGATCCCATAATCCGACATTTGGCGCACCATGTAGGGGTGCGTCGAATCCTCTCTTTCGTTGATCGATCCACCACCACTCCGACACCTCCATGGCCGACGCGCGCCGGGATCGCGCCGAGCCTCGGGCTGCAGTTGCTGCCCGCGTCGCTCAGACGGCTCCGACGGGTGACGGTTGTGACCGTCGCGCTCCTTCTCCGGTGGCCAACGCCTCCATGGGCCCTGCCGGCCACAAGTAGCAAGCTTCATCGCTGCACCCGTCGGTGCACCGTGACGGCCGCTCTGCTACTTCGTCACTAACCCTAGCAGCTTCGTCATCCCACGCACATCACGGCCAGGCAGATGCGCAGGTCGCTCTGCTCATGGCGTAGGAGCTCCTTCGCTACAGCCCAGTCGGCGACCTCTACGAGGAGTGGCTCGAGCGGATCGCTGAGCTCGTCAGCGTTGTGCATGGGGGCTTCGCCGAGCTGACTCGGTCGCTGCCTTAGCAACCACCTGCAGTGGGCGACGTGGCGCACAGGGCTCCTCCACCACCTCCGGCCCAGGGCGCCATCATCGAGCCAAGGCGTGTGGCTCCGCGGTCACAGGGGGAAGCGCAAGTGCTTCCCGCACCCCAGCACTAGGCCCGCGTACCGCCGCAGGAGGTGGCGGTGCGCGTGCACCAAGACCAGTTTCCACCCCCTCAAAGACCTCCGGTGGACATGGCAGGATGCCGCGCATTCACTCCGGAGCTCTGCAACATCGTCTGGCCAAGCAAGTTCAAGACTCACCTGCCTCCATGCTACGACGGCAGCGCCGACCCCCCGAGTTCCTGCACCTCTATGAGCTGAGCATCGAGGCAGACAACGGCGACGAGAAGATCAAGACAAACTGGTTCCCGATGGCCCTCAAGGATGGCACGCATTCTTGACTCTTGAACCTGACCGAGTGATACGTCTCCATCGTATCTATAATTTTTGATTGTTCCATGCCAATATTCTACAACTTTCATATACTTTTGGCAACTTTTTATACTATTTTTGGGACGAACATATTGCTCCAGTGCCCAGTGCCAGTTCCTATTTGTTGCATGTTATTTTGTTTCACAGAAAACACATATCAAACAGAGTCCAAATGGGATAAAAACTGTTGGGGATTTTTTTTGGAATATTTATGATTTTTGGGAAGAAGAATCAAGGCGAGACGATGCCCGAGGGGGCCACAAGGCAGGGGGTGCGCCCCAGGGGGTCAGGCGCGCCCTGGACCCTCGTGTCCACCCTGTAAGGAGGTTGGTGCCTTTCTTTCTCCGCAATAGATCTAATATCCGGATTGAAATCATGTTAAAATTTCAGCCCAATCGGAGTTACGGATATCTAGGAATATAAGAAACGGTGAAAGGACAGAATCTGAAACGCAGAAACAGAGAGAGACAGAGAGACGGATAGAATCTCGCCCCTCCGCCACCATGGAGGCCATGGACCAGAGGGGAAACCCTTCTCCCATCTTGGGAGAAGGTCAAGGAAGAAGAAGAAGAGTGGGGGCTCTCTCCCCCTCTCTCCTGGTGGCGCCGGAACGCCGCCGGGGTCATCATCATCACCGCAATCTACACCAACACCTCCGTCATCTTCACCAACATCTCCATCACCTTCCCCCATCTATCTACAGTGGTCCACTCACCCGCAACCCGTTGTACACTCTACATGAACATGGTGCTTTATGCTTCATATTATTATCCAATGATGTGTTGCCATCCTATGATGTCTTAGTAGACTTTTGTTGTCCTATCGTTAATTGGTGAGTTGCTACGATTGGTTTAATTTGCTTGTGGTTATATTGCTATCTTTTGGTGCCCATCTTATGAGCGTGCGCGTGGATCACACCATAGGGTAAGCTGTATGTTGATAGGACTATGTATTGGAGGGCAAGAGTGACGGAAGCTTCAAGCTAGCATAGAAATTGATGCATACGGGATTGAATGGGGGCCAATATATCTTAATGCTATGGTTGCATTTTACCTTAATGACGTTAGTAGTTGCGGATGCTTGCTAATAGTTCCAATCATAAGTGCATAGAATTCCATGTCAGTGATGACATGCTAGAAGTGGCCTCTCCCACATAAAACTTGCTATCGGTCTAGTAACGTAGTCAATTGCTTAGGGACAATTTCGCAACTCCTACCACCACTTTTCCATACTCTCTATACTAACTTTATTGCTTATTTATCTAAACAGCCCCTAGTTTATGTTTACGTACTCTTTACATTCTTGCAAACCTATCCAACAAGACCTACAAAGTATATCTAGTTTCACACTTGTTTTAGGTAAAGCGAACGTTAAGCGCTCGTAGAGTTGTATCGGTGGTCAATAGAACTTGAGGGGATATTTGGTCTAGCTTTAGCTCCTCATTGGGTTCGACACTCTTAATTATCAATAGAGGCTACAATTGATCCCCTATACTTGTGGGTTACCAAGACCTTTTTCTGGCGCCGTTGCCGGGGAGTCATAGCATGGGGTGAATATTCTCGTGTGTGCTTGTTTGCTTTATCACTATGTAATTTTTATTTGCTGTTCTAAGTTGTTCTCTATCTTTAGTTATGGATATGGAACACGAAATACCAAAAAAATTAGGTGTACTTGCCACTCATGGAGATGGGGAACCTCCTAAAACCCTCGATGCTCATTATGTGAAAGATATTATGTAATATTTTGATAATCCCGAGAAAACCCCATTCAACTTTATAATGGGAGTAATGTTGGATCAATGTGAATACTTTAGGGATTATCGCTTGAATAAAAAAGGGAAACTATTATGGGATCAAATTCATATGTTGCATTGGTATGCTCGAGAACTGTGCTTTAGGTATGATTATACTTGTTGCTCTAGGATGAAGGCTCCATACCTTCCCTTTTCTTGCAAATTTAATGATAATGAAACCTTAGCTTCTTATGCTAAAGGTATATATGATTACTATGATGTGGAACAAATAGAAGAATTCATTGCTGTTATGGGTGCTTATGAAATTGAATCTTTGTTTAAAGAGTGTGAAAATCTTGATGATGCTGTTTACGGACCTGAAATTTTTGCTATACTTAAATATTGCTATGAGAATTATGAATTCAATTATGATATTAATGAATTTATTAAGAAAGTCTCCGCTGTCCAAGAAGAGACTGATATTTTGCAGGAATCTATGGAAGAAGAGTTTGATGAAACTGTGAGATCATTGGATGAAAAAGATGAGGAGGAGAGCGAAGAACAAAAGGAGGAAGAGCGGATTGATCACCCGTGCCCACCTTCTAATGAGAATAACTCTTCAAATCATACATTTTTTAATTTCCCTTCGTGCTTACCGAAGGATGATTGCTATGATGATTGTTATGATCCCATTGATTCTCTTCAAATACCCCTTTTTGATGCTATGATTGTAGCCATGATGCCAATATGAACGATGCTTATGGAGATGAACTTGCTATAGTTCCTTATGTTAAACATGAAATTGTTGCTATTGCACCCACACATAATAGTCCTATTATCTTTTTGAATTCTCCAAACTACACTATATCGGAGAAGTTCGCTCTTATTAAGGATTATGTCGTGGGTTGCATTTTACCGTTGCACATGATGATTTTGATAGATATAATAGGCATGTGCTTACTGCTCCAACTTGCAATTATTATGAGAGAGGAACTACATCTCCGCCTCTTTATGTTTCCAACACGATAAAATTGCAAGAAATTGTTTATAGTATGCATTGGCCTTTACTATGTGTGCATGAATTGTTCTTTTATGACATGCCAATGCATAGGAAGAGAGTTAGACTTCGTTGTCGCATGATATATGTTACTTTGTGCTCACTACTAAATCACAATTAATTGTTAATTAAAATTGGCTTTGATATACCTTGGGATCCGGGTGGATTCATTATTTGAGCACTATATACCTAGCTTAATGGGTTTAAAGAAAGCGCTGCCAAGGAGACAACCCGGAAGTTTAGAGAGTCATTTATTTATGTTGAGTGCTTTTATAAAGTTTAAAAACAAAAATAAATAAAGAGGGGAACCCAAAACTTTTCAAAAAGGAAAGTGAAAGTGAGAGAGACAAGCATTGTTGAAGTGGGGGAGCTCCTTGAACTTTGTTCATGCTCACATAAACTTTGTGAATCTTAATTACAGAAACTTTTCATCAAAAATAATTATCCCCTTGTACAATTCCATTGTATTATAAGAATAATGTGCCAAGGTTTGCCTTTAGGATGTTTAGATTGCTTGTTGGTTTGTGCGGTGTATGACAGAAACTTTGGATGTAGTGCGCGATTTTACATTTTTTACTGGAACCTCAAACGGTTCTGAACCTTTTTGCACTGTCTTTATATACAAATCTTTTATTTTTCCTAATTTCGGCAGAATTTTTGGGGTACCAGAAGTATTGTGAATGTTCAAATTACTACCGACTGCCCTGTTTAAGACAGATTCTGTTTATGATGCATAGTTTGCTTGTTTTGATGAAACTATCAATTTCTATCAGTGGATTAAGCCATGGAAAATTTATATTACAGTAGCTACAATGCAAAAACAAAATATGAATTGGTGTGCAATAGTACTTAGAGTAGTGATTTGCTTTATTATACTAACGGATCTTACCGAGTTTTCTGTTCAAGTTTCGTGTGGACGAAGTGTTCGAAGATCGAGGAGGTCTCGATATGAGGAAAAGGAGGAGAGGCAAGAGCTCAAGCTAGAGGATGCCCAAGGTACCCCTAGTAAATATTCAAGGAGACTCAAGCGTCTAAGATTGGGGATGCCCTGGAAGGCATCCCATCTTTCTTCAACAAGTATCTGTATGTTTTCGGACTCGTTTCGTTCATGCGATATGTGCAAATCTTGGAGTGTCTTTTGCATTTTGTTTTCACTTTTCTTTTATGCACCATGCTGGTATGAGATAGTCCATGGTTGCTTTATAGAATTATCTTTGCACTTCACTTAAATCTTTTGAGTATGGCTTTATAGAATGCTTCATGTGCTTCACTTATATTATTTGAAGTTTGCATTGCCTGTTTCTCTTCACATAGAAAATCGCCATTTGTAGAATGCTCTTTTGCTTCAGTTAAATTTGTTAGAGCGTGGGCATATCTTTTGTAGAAATAATTAAACTCTCTTGCTTCACTTATATCTATTTAGAGAGATGACAGGAATTGGTCATTCACATGCTTAGTCATAAAATCCTACATAAAACTTGTTGATCAATGAATATGATATGTTTGATTCCTTGCAATAGTTTTGCGATATAAAGGTGGTAATATTAGAGTCGTGCTATTGGAGTAATTGTGAAATTGAGAAATACTTGTGTTGAGGTTTGCAAGTCCCGTAGCATGCACTTAGGGTAACCGTTGTGTGACAAATTTGAAGAATGGGGTGTTCTTTGATTGCCTTCCTTATGAGTGGAGGTCGGGATTGCGCGATGGTTAACTCCTACCAACCCTTCCCCTAGGAGCATGCGTAGTAGTACTTTGCTTCGAGGGCTAATAAACTTTTGCAATAAGTATATGAGTTCTTTATGACTAATATGAGTCCATGGATTATACGCATTGTTACCCTTCCAACATTGCTAGCCTCTTCGGTACCGTGCATTGCCCTTTCTCACCTTGAGAGTTGGTGCAAACTTCGCCGGTGCATCCAAACCCCGTGATACGATACGCTCTATCACACATAAGCCTCCTTATATCTTCCTCAAAACAGCCACCATACATACCTATTATAGCATTTCCATAGCCATTCCGAGATATATTGCCATGCAACTTCCATCATCATCATATACATGACTTGAGCGTTCATTGTCATATTGCTTTGCATGATCATAAGACAGCTAGCATGATGTTTTCATGGATTTTCTGTTTTTTCATATCTTTGCTACGCTAGATCATTGCACATCCCAGTACACCGCCAGAGGCATTCATATAGTCATATCTTTGTTCTAGATATCGAGTTGTAATATTGAGTTGTAAGTAAATAAAAGTGTGATGCTCATCATTATTAGAGCATGGCCCCAGTGAGGAAAGAATGATGGAGACTATGATTCCCCCACAAGTCGGGATGAGACTCCGGACTTTATGAAAAATAAAAGAGGCCAAAGAAGCCGAAATAAAGAAAGAGGCCAAAGAAGCCCACCAAAAAAGAGAAAAAAATGAGAGAAAAAGAGAGAAGTGGCAATGCTACTATCCTTTTACCACACTTGTGCTTCATAGTAGCACCATGTTCTTCATAGAGAGAGTTTCCTATGCTTTCACTTTCATATACTGGTGGGAAATTTTCATTATGGAACTTGGCTTGTATATTCCGATGATGGTCTTCCTCTAATGCCCTGGGTCTTCATGATCAAGCAAGTTGGATGCACACCCACTTAGTTTCCAGTTTGAGCTTTCATACACTTATAGCTCTAGTTAATCCGTTGCCTGGAAATTCCAACTCCTCACATTGACATCAATTGATGGGCATCTCCATAGCCCGTTGATTATCCGCGCTGATGTTAGACTTTCTCCTTTTTTGTCTTCTCCACACAACCTCCATCATCATACTCTACGCCACCCATAGTGCTATGTCCATGGCTTACGCTCATGTATTGCGTGAGGGTTGAAAAGGCTGAAGCGCGTTAAAAAGTATGAACCAATTGCTTGGCTGACACTAGGGTTGTGCATGATGGGAGCATTTTGTGTAACGAAAATGAATCATGGCCAAACTATATGATGTTGTAGGGATAAGCTTTCTTTGGCTATGTTATTTTGATAAGACATAATTGCTTTATTAGTATGCTTGAAGTATTATTGTTTTTATGTCAAATGATAGACTATTGCTTTGAGTCACTCGTATCTTAATATTAATGCCATGATTAGATTACATCATCAAGATTATGCTAAGTAGCATTCCACATCAAAAATTATATTTTTTATCATTTACCTACTCGAGGACGAGCAGGAAATAAGCTTGGGGATGCTAATACGTCTCCGTCGTATCTATAATTTTTTATTGTCCCATGCCAATATTCTACAACTTTCATATACTTTTGGCAACTTTTTATAGTATTTTTGCGACTAACATATTGATCCAGTGCCCAGTGCCAGTTCTTGCTTGTTGCACATTTCTTGTTTCGCAGACCCATATCAAACGGAGTCCAAACGGGATAAAAACTGACTGAGATTTTTTTGGAATATTTATGATTTTTGGGAAGAAGAATCAATGCGAGAAGATGCCCGAGGGGGCCATGAGGCAGGGGGCGTGCCCTGGGCCCTCGTGGCCACCCCGTAAGGCGGTTGGTGCCCTTCTTTCGCCGCAAGAAAGCTAATATCCAGATAGAATTGGTGTTAAAATTTTAGCCCAATCGGAGTTACGGATCGCCGGGAATATAAGAAACGGTGAAAGGCCAGAATCTGAAATGCTGAAACAGAGAGAGACAGAGAGACCGATCAAGGAAGAAGAGGGGAAACCCTTCTCTCATCTAGGGAGAAGGTCAAGGAAGAAGAAGAAACCCCTCTCTCCCGGTGGCGCCGGAACACCGCCGGGGCCATCATCATCGCCGTGATCTACACGAACACCTCCGTCATCTTCACCAACATCTCCATCACCTTCCCCCATCTATCTACAGCGGTCCACTCTCCCGCATCCCACTGTACCCTCTACTTGAACATGGTGTTTTATGCTTCATATTATTATTCAATGATGTTGAGGGAGTGCTGGACTAGGGGGTGTCCGGACAGCCGGACTATCAATATCCGCCGGACTCCCATACTACGAAGATAGAAGATTTAAGACTCCGGCTCGTGTCCGGAAGGTACTTTCCTTGGCGTGGAAGGCAAGCTTGGCAATACGGATACGTAGATCTCCTACCGTTGTAACCGACTCTGTGTAACCCTAGCCTCTCCGGTGTCTATATAAACCGGAGGGCTCTAGTCCGTAGGACGAACATTACATCTCAACAATCATACCATAGGCTAGCTTCTAGGGTTTAGCCTCCTTGATCTCGTGGTAGATCTACTCTTGTACTACCCATATCATCAATATTAATCAAGCGGGGCGTGGGTTTTACCTCCATCGAGAGGGCCCGAACCTGGGTAAAAACATTGTGTCCCTCGTCTCTTGTTACCATCCGCCTAGGCGCACAGTTCGGGACCCCCTACGAGATCCGCGGTTTGACACCGACATTGGTGCTTTCATTGAGAGTTCCTCGTATGCCGTCACCGATAGGCTCGATGGCATCTTCAACCATCAACGCTGTCCAAGGTGAGACTTTTATCCCGGACAGATCTTCGTGTTCGGCGGCTTTGCATCTGCGGGCAATTCGCAGGCCATCTGGAGCAGATCGAAGCTTCGCCCCTGGCCGTCGGTCGATTCGGAAGCTTGAACTTCACGGCCGATGACCGCGGAGACTTGATCCTTAGCGGACTCGAGCCATAGCCAGCGCGCCCGCCTTTGTGGCGATGGGCATGATCTAGCTCTGCCGCTGGGCGGTGCTTTGGAGGCCGCTTTTCGAATCCGCTCCGACCACTGGCGGGCTGATTGCCCATGTCGAGTCGGTGGATGACGCGCGCCCGGGCTTCAACATCAGCGGCGATGGGCGGATACCAATTTGTCCCTGCGAAACTTCGTGATCGAGGCATCGGACTCCTCGCCGGACTCCGAGCCTCCGCCCGGCCAATTAAGCCGGATTGGGCGCGGTTATGGAATTCACCACGCGGACATCTTCGAACTTCGCCTTTTGGCGATATCCTGAATTCTCTGAAGCATCTCTACGCTATCGGAGAACCTGGCGGACTATGGCCAGGGCGGTTGGAGTTCGGACGACGAAGAAATTCAGAGCCCACCCACCACCCACTTTATAGCCACTGTCGAAGATTTAACCGACATGCTAAACTACGACTCCGATGACATTGACGCCATGGACGACGATGCCGGAGACGAACAGGACCCAGCGCCCACAGGGCCTGGAAGGCCACCTCGTCGTCACGCGTCTACATAGTGGATACCCCAAAAGAAGGGATGGCGAAAAAGCAGCGGAGGAAGATTCTCTAAAGAAGCAACCCAAGCGCCGGCGTCGGCGCCGCTCTAAATCCGCCACAACAAGAATGGGGATTCGGCACGGAGACAATAACACTCGGAGAGTGCGAAGGCGATCCCCTCGCAAGACTCGGTCAAGAAGGGCCGAAGCAAGCCCTCACGGCAGGCGGCGAAGGGTTGAGGATGATAACTATATGCCTCCCTCCGAAGGCGAGTAAGCCTCAACGATGATGAATTCGTCATACCCGAGGATCCCGTCGAACAAGAGCGCCTCGGTAGCAGGCTCATATCTCGGCAAATAGCCTAAAGAAAAAGCAGCGACAGCTCAAGCTGATCAAGATCGCTAGCCGATCGATGGACTGAGGTCCTCGCGGCCGAAGAGTATAAACTCGAGCTCCCCTCCAAAAGCTACCCAAGACGCAAGCTGCTCCCCGATTAGAGGAGGAAGCATACATGCCTTCATCACCAGCGCCGCGACATGGTGACCGACCACCCGTGGTCGCGACAGAGAGGCATTCAGGCCCCCAGCCTAAACCGTACCCCGACATCGATCCAAGAGTACGAAGCCAAAAGGGAACGCGCCGGACTTGCGAGACATATTGGAGGACAAAGCAAGACAATCGAGATCCATCTATGGATCACGTGGGCGCCCGACCACCCACGATTTAATACCGTCGCGCGGACATAACGCCACCGGCCAAACATAGCGAGACAGCGCTCCCTTGAGCTGCGTCGCGATATTGCTCAATATAGGGGCGCCGCACACCCGTTATGCTTCACTGACGAAGTAATGGATCATCAGATCCCCGAAGGGTTCAAACCCGTAAATATCGAATCTTCACGATGGTACAATAGACCCGCGGTGTGGATCAAGATTATCTTCTCCACATCCATATGGCCCATGGCGGCAATCTCCACGCGATCAAATATCTCCCTCAAGCTTAAAGGACCAACTCGGCATTGGCTCAACAGCCTGCCAAAGCGAGTCAATTGGGTGTTGGGAAGACCTGGAGGCCGCATTCCTTGATAACTTCCAAGGTACATATGTGTGACCACCAGACGCCGATGACCTAAGCCACATTATTCAGCAGCCAGACGAATCGGCGGACAATTACGGACACGGTTCTTGATGAAGAAAAATCAAATCGTCATTGTCCGGATCACGGAGGCCCTTGCAGCCTTCAAACATAATATCCGGGACGAATGGCTAGCCGGTACACAGGCGGGAGAAGCGAAATCCATGGCAGCCCTCACATCACTAATGACCCGCTTACGTGCGGGAGAGGACAGCTAGCTAGCCCGCAGCAACAATCTCCGCAAAAATTCTGGCGGTCCGGGCACTAAGGACAACCACGACAGTCACGTCGAATCAAAAACAAAGCGCCACATTAACGGCGGCGACAAAGAGGATCTGGCGGTCAATGCGGATTCGAGCTCAAAACCAGGTCAGCGGAAGAAGCCATTTAAAAGAACAACTCCGGGTCCGTCCAATCTGGACCGAATACTCGACCGCTCATGCGGATACATGGCACCCGAAAAGTTAGCTAATCACACCAACAGAGATTGTTGGGTGTTCAAGCAGGCGGCAAGATAATTGCGAACATAATGACAAGGGGCTAAATAGCGACGGCGAGGAAGAGACCGGCCGCCCGAACGATAGAGGACGAAGGTTTCCCCCACAAGTGCGGACGGTGAATATGATTTACGCAACCCATATACCCAAGAGGGAGAGGAAGCGCGCACTACGGGGCGTCTATGCGATGGAGCGATCGCCCGAAGTTCAATCCATGGTCCTCTGTCCGATCACTTTCGATCGGCGAGACCATCCGACCAGCATACGCCATGGCGGATTCGCCACATTGGTCTTAGACCCAATCGGCGATGGATTTCACCTCACAAGAGTCACGATGGACGCGGCGGCAGCTTGAACCTGCTTTACCGGGACACGGTCGCCAAAATGGGCATAGACCCATCTAGGATTAAACCTACTAAAACAACCTTTAAAGGTGTCATCCGGGAGTGGAAGCCAACTATGCAGTCTCGGTCTGCTGAAGTGGTCTTGGAACCCGGACAATTTCGAAGCGAAGAGTTAATCTTGATATAGTCCCGTTCGTGGCGGCTATCATGCCCTGCTCGGACGAACCGCATTTACAAATTCAGCGGTGCCGCATTATGCATACCTAAAACTCAAGATGCGGGCCCTCGTGGAGTCATTACGGTCAATGGGAATCTGAGCGCTCCCTCGAATGGAGGAACATCTGGCGGCTCTCATGGCGGAAATCTGAGCAGCCTTCTCGGCAATTCTCTAGTCCGGCAATTAAAAAGCGGATACATTAAAGCGCGCCGAGCAACACCAACCAAGACCACAGCACGATCGAGCATCGCAGCGTAGCAATGCGGCTAACCCCGCCCACACATGATCACTAGAATAACACTCGCGTACATCATTACGCTTTGGAGATACCATGGGCGCGGGGGAGGGCTTAACCACAAGGACCAAAGAGTGCGGCTCGACCACACAAGGGGCTCATCGATCGCCCCTTGGCTTTGTTTTTATATTTTCTTCTTTTGCATACACAGACTCCATTAACGAAGCCTGTCCGGCGCCGAACTTGCCAAACTCAAGATGCAACAGTCAGGGATCAAAGAAGGCTGCGACGAACACTCAGGTGGTCTCCATTACGAGCATTAAATTCGATTACATACACCAAGTCTGCAGCTTATCCCTGGAGGGGGACATGTTAATTTAGTCCGAATCCCTTGCTTACCGCACTATTTGTATCAGTCCGCTTTATTAGCGCACCTTCTTTCATAAATAACATAACACTTCCTTCTTGCAAGTACATTACCTTTTCATTGCAATTGCATTATATTTTACATATGTTCATTATATGACATCTTGCACCCGTATACTTTAGTGCGGCCGAATACACCGAGGGCTTCGCTCCCCATATTATGGTGTGATTAAGTCCGAACACTTTCACAAGTCGGCACCCGAACTTATAGCATTATATGAATCAGCTCGAATCATGTCTTGGGTCAATAGTTGGGTTTGCCCGGCTCCCATGTTTTGGTACCTTACGTTCCGTTCCGTCGGCTAAGGTAGCACTTGGAGAACCACTGCAATTGCGCCCGGTTGAGCAGGTTAACGCCTCGATGGAAAGCTAAAACGGCGGCATGATAAGGCGAGAGACTGGTCGCTATTCGAGAGGTTCTTCCGGGTCCCTAAAGGCTCATGCCGCTCGGCGAAGTTCGGATGATGTCCGACGAAGGCGTGGATAGCTCCCAGATTCGGTCTTCGAATACCGAGGGCTTCACGAAATTTAAAATTATAGAATTCTATGGCTAAGTGAGAGTGTTCAAGCATTATAAGTCCGGTCGCCTTGTTACGTCGTGTTGGCGCCTCCTAGATGGACCCAATAATGGGAACAAGAGTGCTCAAGTTTATCACCGAACACCCCAGCCTTTGTAGCCGGGGCTGAAGCCAACGACTTGCCATCTCTCGATTTTACAAGCGGCCGCATGAAGGTAATATTTTAAATTCAACAAGCGTTTCTCATGGCGCATATAAGCGAAGTTTTTCAGCGCCGAGGATAAATATCTGTGAGTTCACTCAAAATTACATCTCGGGGCACTCATCGCAATATCACAGGCCCCTTCAGACAACTTTATAATATCGCTCCGTGCGATGCTCCTTGCCCGGCGGCGGCAGATCCGTGAAGCTTCTCGCATCCAGTTTGCCCCATTGCACCTTTATGCGGGCAAGGGCCCGACGAGCACCTTCAATACAAAGTGAGCGCTTGATCACATCCAGCACTGGGCATGCATCCACCAGCCGCCGTACTAGGCCAAAGTAGCTGCCGGGCATGGCTGTCGAGCCATAGCCGGACTATGAGGCCCTTCATGGCCTCCTCGGCTACCTTGGAGTTCGACCAGCTGCTTGACTGGTCGCTTGAAAACACCGGATGGCGGCCTCGATATCTGAGACGAAGACCTTCTCCGTCGAGCTCCCTTCGCCCCACGATAGAAAGCAGCGGCATCGGGCGCTTTCTGGCAGCAGATCTGCAAGCGCCTCGAGAGCTCCGATCGGGTAAGTATCCGGTAATTTACATTAATGTGCCTGCTGCATGAAAAAGGCCTTACCGCCGCTATCTTCTTTATGTCCTCTACCTTGAAGGGCCTTACGGGCCTCGGCCTTGGCGGATGGGCACTTTCGAGGCGAGGCAAGCTCGGACTCTCGAGTCTTGGAGTCACGCTCCAAACTCTCATGTTTTCCCATGAGAGCCTGGAGCTCTTGCCGCACTTCCGCCACCAGCGCCACTTGCTTTTCTCGCTCAGCCCGTTCCGTGGCTTCATTGCGTTCGGCCACGGACACGGCATCCTTCAGGGCTGCCACCTCCTTAGTGGCCCCTGCAATACATGTATTATCCTTATTAATTTTGTTTGCAACCAAAACCCTTTTCTGTAAGGTACTTATTTTCAGTGGTGTTATTCACCTTCTTTCTCCTTGAGCTGCCTTTTGGCATGGCCGAGCTCTTGCGCCGACCGCTCAAGATCTTTTTTCAGCGCCTCGAGCTCCGCTGTTAATGCAGCAGAGGTCAATAGCGCAGCCTGCAAGCCCATATTGACATATTTTCGAAACCGTGCGTATATCTTGTTAAAGATCCTTAGTCCGGCTTTTCTTTCCGAACACCGGACTAAGCATCAGGGGCTACTGTCTATGCGGTATTATATTACTTAATTTTAACCTTCTTACCTCAAAGCTTGTTAGAAGGCTGTTGCGAGCTTGAGTCAGCCCGCCCTTGGCGAGCTGGACCTTCTCAATCACCGCACTCATAAGAGTGCGGTGTTCTTCGATGGGCGCCTTTGGCGCCTCCAGCAGGTTATCCGTGCCTCGGTTGGGCCGGAGGTCGCCGGCGTCATGGTCTGCCCTTCTTTCGAGGGCTGCTTGCGGACTCTGGAACGCTACGGGTTCGGGTAGAGTCCGCACAAAGTCGAGGCTGCTGACGGCGCCTCCGAGCCTCCTCTGGCGTGATCCTCAGGATTCCGCCTCGTCGTCCTCGGCGTGGGGTAGAAAGCGATCGGGATGGAATTTACATCCGGCGGCGCCAACGACCCGCTCATCGAGTCGGGAAGGTTGTCAGCGGCCGGACTAAAGGAACAATGCAGCATTGGAAGGACGCTACATGACATACAATATACTGCATATAAATGATCCGGATACTTACGATCCTGCCGGACGCCGGGCCCTTGGAGGCCACTCATCCTCGCCAACGTCGATGTTGGCAAAACTGTCCGGGGGGATAGTTCTCCCCCTCTTGGACCCTTCGGCCGCCTCGGTTGGGGAGGCCTTCCTCTTCCTCTCTCCCTCCTCCGGGAGAGAGTACTCCTCCTCCCCGTCGTCTTCGAGGGAGGAGTCCTCGTCGTCGTCGTCGGGCCTTTGATTCTTGAGAACTCTTCGAGTCCCTGCGGCCACCTTCTTGGCCTTCTTCTCCGGCACCACATACGGTGCCGGAACCAGCAGCCTCGCTAAGCGGGCATTCACTGGTTCTTCTGGCATGGGAGTCGGGCTGATGAGCAGCTGGCCTTCTCCATCCAGTCCTGTCAAAGGAAGAGGCAGATTAAAAACCTCACTAGAGTCAATCTAATTACTTCAAGTGTCCGTAATGGGGTCAATCACTTACCTCGTCGATCGAGATCGCAAGCTGAATCCGCGGTCTTCGGTCGCGGATGCGGGGGCTTCGGCGCCCTTGAACAGCACCCTCCAGGCGCCTTCGTACATTGTGTCGAAGAGCGCGCTTAACGTCTGGTGCTGTTCCGGATTAAACTCCCACAGATTAAATGCCCGTTCTTGGCATGGGAGAATCCGCCGGAGGAGCATGACCTGGACCACGTCGACGAGCCGGAGCTTATTGCTCACCAGCTTCTTGATGCAGGCTTGAAGTCCCGTCACCTCCACCAGATCACCCCACTGCAGGCCCTTCTCTTTCCAGGATGTGAGCTGCGTAGGGATTCCAGATCTAAATTCGGGGGCCGCCGCCCATGTGGGCTTGCGCGGCTCGGTGATGTAGAACCACCCCGATTGCCACGCCTTAAAGAGTCCACGAAGGTCCCTTCTAGCCAAGGGGCGTTGGGCGGCTGCCCAACATGGCGCCTCCGCATTCGCTTATGTCCCTTCACAACCTTCGTCTTGGCGTTGAAAGTCTTGAGCCACAGGCGAAGTGGGGCGGATGCGAGAGAAAAGCCTCGCACACGACGATGAACGCCGAGATGTTGAGGACGAAGTTCGGCGCCAGATCGTGGATATCTAGGCCGTAATAAAACATGATCCCCCGGACAAATGGATGGAGCGGAAAGCCCAGTCCGCGGAGGAAGTGGGGAAGGAAGACGACCCTCTCATGGGGCCCTGGGGTAGGGATGAGCTGCCCCTCGTCGGGCAGCCGATGTGCGATGTCGCTGGAGAGGTATCCGGCGTCGCGCAGCTTGGTGATGTCCTCCTCCTTGGCGGTGGAGGCCAACCATTTGCCTCCCCCTCCGGACATATTCGGAGAAGGGTCGAGGGGAGATGCGCGAGCTTGGGCGTTGGAGCTTGAGTTCGCAGGGATGGATGAGCAAAAGAGGAAGAAGGCGTAGGTGAGAAGGTAAATCCTTATCCCTTATATATAGGCGGACAAAACTCTGCGTCCCTCACCGGTCTGGTAAAACTCGCTTATCTTCCAAGCGCCATCATCAATGGCACGGTTGGGTTACTCACGCACGTATTGATGAGGATCCCGAAATAAAAGGGCACACGATCTCTTCTTCGACAGGTCGTGCCAAGGAAACCGCTTCGCTAAACGTGCTGAGGCAGAATAATAAAAACGATTCAAACAAGGGCTTGGCTGCGGTGTGATGTCACGCTGCATAATACGTCAGCAGATTCAGCTAAGTGTATTTTATTCTCTCTACGTTGGAGTGTGGAATTTATTTTGCAGAGCCGGACACTATCCTGGTGTTCATTATCTTCTCTGAATTATTCAAGGAGGGGAACCCGCCTTGCAATGCCGAACATTATGCACGCCGGACTTATCGTCATTGAAGACTGGTTCGAGGACTCTTGAGGAGTCCGGGACTAGGGGTGTCCGACAGCGGACTATCAATATCCGCCGGACTCCCATACTACGAAGATAGAAGATTGAAGACTCCGGCTCGTGTCCGGAAGGTACTTTCCTTGGCGTGGAAGGCAAGCTTGGCAATACGGATACGTAGATCTCCTACCATTGTAACCGACTCTATGTAACCCTAGTGTCACACCCTGCATTTTGTAACATTTCATTTTCATTAATAAAGCATGAAAATTTGGACCAACAAAAACTTTTTGCATTATTTGGCTATTATTTGGAGTTTATTTTCTCTCTGTGATTCTTTCAAGTGCTTCTTGAAGTCAACTACTCCACCCTCTATATTTCATCTCCTTGCCCCAAACTTCTGTCCAATGATCATGCCATGTGTATAGTGCAATATAGAATTTTCTTACAAAAATAATTTGGCCAAAAAGTATTTTCTAAAATTAGCTTTCCAAAAACCCTTGAATTAAGATTTGCACAGCAAGTACTTGATTAAGGGCAGTAAAAATCTTTCCAAAACTATATTTGACTCCTATTAGATATAGGATACCCGAAACCACAAAATATAATTTTAAAAGTTGTTTTACTATTTTATTTAAAAGCTTTTTCTCAAGGCCAGAAATGGTCTTTAATAGGGAAAAATTATTTTATTGTTTTAAAAATATTTGACAAAATTTAGGGAAACTCATAGGACATATATTGTCCATATATAAGAGTTTCAACACATGGTCATGTTCAAAATATTGGTCAAATCCCTCTAAAACCCTTCCTGGATATTTCAAGCTTTTGAAATATTTACAAAGCAAATATTCTTCAAAAATTCCAGGAAAATTCTATCATGTCACTTATGACAAATTAGATGATCGTGCCAAGTCTCATGACCTGGAGGACAAGATAACATCATCAAAACCCCTCAAAACTATTTCTGTCCATTGTGAAGTTTGATCAACTTTACATTACCAAGTGTGTCCAAATGTGCTCAAACTTGGTGAACATGCTTCATGGGTCCAATGATGCATCTAGACCAAATGGCACAGGTTGGAGAAGAGGAAATCTTGGTCAAAGTGCCTCAAAACCCCCTCTGACCAGAATCAAATTTGAACAACTTTGTTCTACCAACTTCTTCTCCAAGACCCCAACTTTTGTGAGCATATTCACATGACCAAATGAGGCCACTACACAAAGTGGTTCATCAAGGAGAAGTGTTATGCTCAACTAGATCTTCTCAAGTCTATTTCTGCTCATTTCTAGGGTTCACCAAAGTTGCATTGGCAACTTTGCCCAAATAATCTCCTAATTGGTGGAAGGCTATATTTATATGAGTCATTTCACCTTGTGGAGTATCATGGCAATTGGAGTCCATTTGCTTGCTCAAAACTCTATCAAACACCTTCGACATTTTGCAAAACCACTGTTTTGACCCTTACACTATTCTTGGTGAGCTCTAATTTTACCACAGCTCCTCCTAGACCCCTTTCACCTCCAAGAACAATGGCAAGCCCCAGCTCAATAATTGAGGGTGAAACCCCCTCTTTCTCTCTCTGGACAGCCCTTTCTCCCTCATCCTCACCTCTCTCCTCACCCCAAAGGCCATCCAGGCATCCAATGCCTCCCCTCCTTCTTTACTACCTCCACGGCACTCTTGGACATCAAGGCGCGCCCATTGGGCATATAATATGCCATGGCATGCCATCTGCAGCTCGAGCACGCCTTCTGATCGGCTAGGCACTTATGCCGCCCCTTCCAGCCGCTCTGGCCCCCTGCTCTCTCTCTCTCTCTTCTTCCCCTGGGCGTAGTCGACCCCCACGAACACCCCAGACACAACCCAGCAGGCCCCCGTGACCCGTGGCGACGGCAACAAGCTCGACGGCGCACAGGTCCACGGTGGACCACTGTGCGGCTATATAAGCTCGCCCCGGGCCGCTCCAGTGGCATCCGCCTCCTTCTCACGCCTCTAGGAGCACGCCCACACCACCCAATCACCCCCGGAGAGCCTCTGTGCTCGGGATCGACCGGAGCTCCGCCGCCTCGGGTCGCCGACGATCTCAGGGTACGGGCTCCCTCCGCCCCTTCTCTCCGTCAATCTGAACTCTCCTCACCTCCCTGATCCTTTCCCCTCCGTTTCCCCTCTCATTTGCAGCGGAAACTTGACCGAGCCGTCGACACCAAGCTCCTCCGCGCGAACCTCGTCGCCGGGCGAACCCCTGCTCTCCGACGACCAACTCGGCACCACCCGAGCAGCGACACGACGAGGAGCCAGCGGTGCTATCAGCTCGACCAGCCGTGCCTGCGTCGCCGCCGGTGAGCACGCCCGGCCCTCTGTCGCGAGTCGGAGATGACAGCGGGCCCGCCATCATCCTCACTCTCTCTCGCCTCTCTCTCCCATCGGCAGCTGGGCCCCGCCGTCGGGTTTGAAAACTGGCCTTGTGTAGGCTGTGGCTGCTCTACTGGCGGCCTGCTGGTGGGCTGGCCTGCTCAAGGGTTGTTACGGCCCGGCAGTACAAGATGCCACTTTTCTTTTCTTTTCATCACATATTCCAAAAATTCCACAGGACATAATATTTGTCCAAATGGATTAATTCCAATTTCTAAAATCCTCAAATATTGCTGCATATTTAATGGCGCAACTTTCATTCAAATCCAACCAACCATTCTTCACTGAAAATATTTAAATGTGATTTTTAGCATTTAAATGTGCCTCTGAAAATCCATATCTCCTGTTCCACCACTCCAAATCCAAAACTAGCAAGTTTCCCCATCTTATATTTCCATCTAATATTTTACAAAAAGAGTTGACATTTTTCTGAGCACTTTGATTTTTCTGTTTTATTATTGCCTTATTTTCCCGTTATTATTTTGCGACGATAGATTGCGTTCTTGTGAAGGAGTTGGACGTAAGACTTTGAAGACCCGAAGACTTTGTTGAGCGAGCAAGCAGCCCTTTGACCATGTCTATGAAACCCTTTTTTATGCATGTCATAAAGCACTTATTATCGTTGCATCGAATCATGAAGGATGGGTAACCACTTTGGTGGGTTGCCTCCGTTACTTTCCTCGTTGATACTTGCATTGTGCATGGCCCTACCTTCTTATGAGGGTTATGCCGATGGGAGTAGATAGGATGCTAAGTAGTGCTACATAAAAGGGACGGGATATGCATGGTGATGGAGACAGAATATTTTCAAAGTCTTTTCGAAAACCCCGTCGGGTGCCACTTATGCCCGAGGGAGATGATGAGATGGGTGACCACTTGATGACGAAGTGGTGTGCCAAGGAAAGTGTGTGTTGTTTTCAAAACGGATTGGTCGGAGTTGCGACCGTTATTCCAACCTTACATGCGCGACCACTCTACCCTTATATGGGAAAGGGCATTATTGATTACCTAGGTCGATACTAGCTTGGAGCCCGCATTACTAGTGACGGGGAGAGTTGGTGCTCTCTCTCGGGGCGGGTCGTGCCAGTAGGGCGGCCATATGCATCTTCTGACACGGACACACCGTTGGTACCCGTGCGGTGGTATGTGATGAATATGGGAGCAAGGCTCCACTAAAATGTTATGTGAAATGTTGGGCACGGGGTTCTGCTAATCGAGTGGACTCCATGTTAGTGTCGTCTAGGGAAAGGTAGTGATCGGTGCTTACCCGGGTACTTGAGGTATCGCGGGTCGTGGATGACACGGAAGTTCCCGGATCTAGTGGGTAAAGTGTGCAACCTCTGCGAGTGTAAAACTATTGAATAGCCGTGTCCACGGTCATGGGCAGTTAGGTAACCGCTCTTGGGATCGTCCACTTGTTTTCAAACCCGGTGTGTGTGAGATGATGGAGATGTCTTGGATCAAGTCAAAGGACTTGACACGATTGAGATGGGTTGGTGCCCACTCTGTTTATGATAAATGGGTTGGTGCCCATTCTATTTATGTTGATATCTATGACCAGATCTCATGGTTACTTGAATCCTCTTGATGCATGCTTTATAGGTTGTTGAACATGTCCTTGCACTCAAAACTAGCTTTATGCAAAACTTTACCTATGTCATGCATTACTGTACCTTGAACCAAATCATGGGTTGCTTGCGAGTACATTCAAAGTACTCATTGGCTTGCCACTGGTTATTTAATTGACCAGGCATGGAAGAACCGGAGTTCGAAGAAGAGTTCTTTGGAGACGAGCATGCGAACTAGGACGTTTCCCAGTCAGAATGCCTGTAGGGTTAAGGCCGATGGCATGGGTTTATTTCTCGACGAAGATTTCCGCTGCTTGTGTTTCATTTGATGTTCAGCCCTTAAGGCTTTATCAATTTAAGACTTGACCATAATGGCCACAATTTGTGTAAGACGGTATGTATGGATGTAAGACTCTTGTTATTCAGCTTACGTGTGTTCGGTGAGCATTGATCTCGGGATCCTTTGTACACGTGCATTCGGTGATCACGACTTGTGAGTCGGGGTCCCCACAGAGCTGGTATCGAGCCATCTGTTGTAGGAAGCCTTAGTTAGCATGGGCGTTAGTTAACTTGAGACCATCAAACCTCTCTTCTTTTACGAAGCTTACCCCACCAAGATGCATTTTCCTTATTGACCTCTCCCATTCAACCTTTGTAGATGGCTGCCGTGCAAGACTTCGACCACGGTTTCCGTGCTTCTCGAGGATAGCCTCAAGAGGTGCAGTTCCACCGAGCCCCCACTTTCACCTACCATGAGCATTGGATCAATGGCCCGAGGCGGAGTATCATGTGGAAGTGATCGTGAAGGCCAATGACTCTCCAACAAGCTGGTTCTTGAGGGACCCCGGATGGCAACACTAGTTCTTGCCGTCGAGGCGGCAACCCTCAAGGCACTCACTGCGCCTCCGAGACCTTCTTCGAGAGATGGCGGGCGAGTTGGCAACCCGTTTCTTGCCTTATCGGAAGGAAGGCGAGGATGAGAGCAATGCACCAGCTCCACCATTAGAAGAAGGACTTCCACTCCGATTCGGACCTACTTCAGCCTTTGTGCGATAGTTTGGCACAACACTTGGCCGCGGAATCAATGGAACTCGAAAGGAACTTCATGAGACCAAGGCACTTCTTCGCCAAGCACAAGAGAAGGCGGACAGGATCAAGAAGGAAGGTGCTCCCCTGGACAGCCCTTGAATCGCATCTGAGAGGCGGAAGACCCCCAAAGGATGGAGAACCACCACAGCGACCCGCATGGCGCAAGGGATTACCGCAGCTCTTCACCCCACCAGCAAAGCAACGCGTTGAGCTCCTCCACTCCCCACCCCTTCAAGCAATGAAGAAAGCCGCTCTTGATGAAGAGGAGGAAGACCAGTGAGAGCCAGGACTACTGCGACCGAGCATTCCACCACTTAGGCATCATTCACAACTTGGATATGCCCGTTAGTAACCCTCTGTAGGATAGGTCGTGTACCCCTATCGAAGTCGAGTCCATGTAATGGTTCTTATGAAGCCATGTAGTGTTGTGTTTGCTTTTGTTGTGTTTGATGGATGTCGTGCTTTCCTTCGGGAACTTGTAAACGACTACATCACCCATTTGGACTTTAATGAATGTGTTTGGCCCTTTTGGCCCTTGCATGAAATCAATTAGTGTCATACCAACCCCCTTACTAGGCATCCCATCTATGTTGCTTTCCCCATCATTCCCCAATCATGAAACCTTGACCACTCCAACAGGATGCCTGTTATAACACGTACTGGTACCTCTACCCAGCAGAAGAAGCGGAGGTTCTGCTGAAGCGAGAGTCACCAGACCAAGCCCAGGGACGACTCCACCCCACCACCTCCTCCAAGCATGGACATGGCTCAGCTTCTCCAAGCCTTCCGAGAGGCACGCCAAGCCAACACTGCAGCCCTCGGATGATTGCTCAAGCTGTCAATCGCCCGGCCGTGGGAGCACGGCCATGGGCGTTCCACACCGTGGAGTTCAAGAAGCATGCACCACCCACTTTCATCGAGGCTGCTGAACCCTGGATGTAGGCAGTGGGTCCGCACCATTGAGGATCTGCTGGCACTAGTCGGATGCACCGAGGACCGTGATAAAGTGGCGTATGCTGCCTTGTCTCGGGGGACTGCCAGAGCTTGGTGGGATGGATTCAAGGCTATGCATGTTGAGCGAGACATCACTTGGGACACCTTCAAGACAGAATTCCATAAGGCCCACATTCCCTCTGGAATCATGGCCATCAAGCGTGAGTTCGAGCCACTGAAGCAAGGTAGTAGCACTGTCAAGGAGTACATGCAGAAGTTCGGTGTTCTCTCAAGGTATGCCCCGAGGATGTCGGCCGATCTTTGCCAAAGGGAGCGCTTCATGGAAGGCCTTAACCGGACTCTGCGATTTCGCTTGTTGTGTGTGACTGCCCAACCTTTCTGATCGGTGAACAAGGCACTCATGCTTGAGGACAAGCGGCGTGCCTTGGATGACACTCGTAAGCGCAAGATGATCGGCAAGGGTAGCTCCGACAACGAAGCCTCGCCGTGGCAGCCAGCCCGGTCAAGCCAACCTATCGGAGCCAAGAGCTCCTGCACCCGCACCAACTATCCACCTCAGCGGTATGCCAACCCGAGCCAGCTTACAACAACCCCAATAACAATCTTTGGCAAGGCGTCATCCCCAATCAAGTCACTTGCTTGGATGTGGACAGCGGGACACTACTCCAAGAATTGCCCCAACAAGAAGCCCGACGCCCGCGCCCCAATCGCGAGAACCAGGCCAAGGCCGTGGAATGCCACCAAGGAACCAAGCTCCCGCAACCTGCCCAACAATGGCAAGGGTCGTTATGAACCATGTCATGCGGAAGAAGCCCAGAAGACCGGACGTCGTCTTTGAGTAATTCCTTGTCAATTCAGCACCATAATCTGTTTTGTTTGATTACGGAGCCACGCATTCTTTTGTCACCCATAAGTTTGCATTAAAAGTGGCATGACCCTACACTCTGTATAACCCCATGGTGGTACAAACCCCGGAGCAGAGATGAGAGCCAAGACAGGATGTAGAGGAGTCGGGATTGTCATTAATGGGGTAGACTTCCTAGCGGACCTTATCATCTTAGGATCACAAGACTTGGATGTGATCTTAGGAATGAATTGGCTCATCAAGCACCAAGGCTTGATAGATTGCATAACCGGATGTCACTTTGTGACCAATGACCAAGGAGTCGAAGTTAAATTTGCCTCCAACCCCTCCTCTGCTCAAGCCAACCAAGTCAACTGTCTGAAGTTGGATTGGAGCAAGTCTTGATAGTATCTGAATACCCGATGTCTTTCTGATGAGTTACGGGAATGCCTCTGACCGAGACATTGAGTTCATCATCGAGCTCATACCGGAGCAGGACCCATCTATAAAAGCCTTATAGGATGGGATCGGAGGAGTTAGCGAATTGAAGAAGCAGCTAGAAGAAGCGAGTTGAGGAAGGATTTATCCGCCCTAGTGCCTCCCCTTGGGGATCACCTGCTTACATTTGTGGCGAAGAAGGGCGGTACCATCCGCCTATGCATTGACTACCGCTCCCTCAATGAAGTTACAATCAAGAACAAGTACCCACTTCCCAAGATTGAAGATCTGTTTGATCAACTCAATGGGGCCAAGGTGTTCTCCAAGATCGACCTCGGATCTGGGTACTACCAATCGAAGATCAAACCCCAAGATATTCGAAGGCGGCATTAGTAACGGATATGGCTGTATGAGTGCACGGTCATGTCCTTTGGATTGACCAATGCCCCACTTACTTCATGTATCTCATGAATAAGGTCTTCATGGAATATTTGGACAAGTTCGTTGTTGTCTTCATTGATGACATTCTTGTCTTCTCAAAGGCGGAAGAAGAGCACGAGCAACACTTGAGGATGGTCCTAGACAAGCTTGAGAGCACCAACTGTATGCCAAGTTCAGCAAGTGTGAATTCGGCTGCGTGAAGTTGGATTCTGGGTCATGTTCTAGCGAAGAGGGATTGTCGATCGACCTGCTAAGATTGAAGCCGTGGTGAATGGCAATCCCGAGCAATGTGAAGGAAGTCGAAGCTTCCTCGGACTCGTGGGATATTACCGCAAGTTCGTTGAAGGATTCTCGAGCATTGCCCGACCCATGACTCAGCTCTTGAAGAAGGACAAGAAGTTGAATGGGCGCCGAAGTGCGAAGAGCTTCGGGAGCTGAAGAAGAGGCTAACCACTGCCCGATTACGGCCACACCGGATATACACAAGGAGTTTGTGATATATTGTGATCGTCAAGAATCGGATTGGGAGGTGTTACGATGCAAGAAAGCGAGTCGTAGCCTACCTTTCAAGGCAACTCGACCTCATGAAGAGAACTATGCTACTCACGACCTCGAGCTAGCGGCGATGGTTCATGCCACGAAGACTTGGCGACATTACCTCTTGGGGAAGCGATGTGAGATATACACGGATCACAAAAGTCTGAAGTATATTTTCACTCAAAGGAATTGAACATGAGGCGAGAGAAGATGGCTGGAGTTGATAAAGGATTATGACCTCGGTGTTCAATACCACCTGGAAGGCTAATGTGGTAGCGGATCGTTGAGCGGGAAGGCTTGCTCCTTGAATGCTATGCTAAAGCACAAGCTACCCGCCTTGTATGAAGAACTTGAAAGCTTGGTTGGGCTGGTTGCACCAGTTCTTGGCCAACCTCGAAGTTAAGCCTACCTTGATGGATGATATCAAGAAAGCCCGGAAGGGGCATGAGAGTATTGAAGGCATCAAGAGGAAGATCAAAGCGAGCAAAGCCTCGAGATTCTCAAAGGATGAGGAAGGAATTGTGTGGTTTGGGAATCGCATCTGCGTGCCCAACAAGGTTGAGCTCAAGAACCTGATCTTGCAAGAAGCTCATGACAGCCCATACTCCATCCACCTGGAGGCACCAAGATGTATCAAGACACGAAGGAAAGATTTTGGTGGCATGGGATGAAAAGGAGATTGCCACCTATGTTGCAAAATGTGGCGTATGCCGAGAGTCAAAGCTGAACATCGGCGACCCATTTGGTTGTTGCAACCCCTCAAGGTACTGAATGGAAGTGGGACAAAGTCGGGATGGACTTCATCACGGTTTACCCAGGTCAAACAAGGGACATGACTCCATCTGGGTCATCGTTGACCATTTGACCAAGGTGGCCCACTTCATTCTGTCAAGACAACCTACAAGGGAACCAGTTAGCAGTCTCTACATCAACCGAATTGTGAGCCTTCATGGTGTTCCCAAGGAGATTGTGTCGGATCGAGGAACCAGTTCACCTCAAGGTTTTGGAAGAAATTCCAGAGGCCATGGGGACCAAGCTGTCCTTGACCTTGCTTTCCACCCACAGGCCGGAGGTCGACAGGCGAGTGAATCAAATACTCGAAGACATGCTCCGAGCACGTGTCTTAGCTTATGGAGCTAAGTGGGAAGATTGCCTCCCTTTCGCCGAGTTCTCTTACAACAACAGTTACCGGGCAAGCCTTGAGATGGCACCATTTGAAGTGTTATCTGGCGGAAGTGCCATACACCTCTCAATTGGTCGAGAGACGGTGAAGGACTTGTCTTTGGGCGGATATCCTCCGTGAAGCGAAGAGCAAGTCCAGCTTGTCGAGAGCGTCTGAAGTCTGCCAAGTCAAGGCGGAAGAGCTACTGCTGACTCACGTCGTGAGACATAAACTTCGAGTTGGAGACCATGTCTATCTCCGGTCACCCCTCTCAAAGGAGCCCATCGCTTCCATGTCAAAGGAAAGCTCGCTCCGAGATACATTGGCCCTTCAAGATCATGGAGCAGCGAGGAGAAGTGGCTTACCAGTTGGAACTTCCACGAACTTTCGATGTGCACTAGCGTGTTCCACGTGTCACAACTCGGAAGTGTCTCCAAGTTCGAGACAAGCTGATCTCTACAAGGGCGTCAATCACCAAGCCATTGACCTTCACTGATTTGACTTATCGTGAGAGGCCCATCTGCATTACGGATGAGGCTGAGCGGCCTTTTCAAGCCGAACCATCAAGTACTTCAAGGTCAATGGAGCAACCACCTTTGAAGCGAAGCAACTTGGGGCGTGAAGACTACCTTAGATCCGAGTTTCCGTATCTCTTTAAAGCCTAGTTTAGGAATCTCGGGGCCGAGATTCTTGTAAGGGGGTAGGTCTGTCACACCTGCATTTTGTAACATTTCATTTTCATTAATAAAGCATGAAAATTTGGACCAACAAAAACTTTTTGCATTATTTGGCTATTATTTGGAGTTGATTTTCTCTCTGTGATTCTCTCAAGTGCTTCTTGAAGTCAACTACTCCACCCTCTATATTTCATCTCCTTGCCCCAAACTTATGTCCAATGATCATGCCATGTGTATAGTGCAATATAGAATTTTCTTACAAAAATAATTTGGCCAAAAAGTATTTTCTAAAATTAGCTTTCCAAAAACCCTTGAATTAAGATTTGCACAGCAAGTACTTGATTAAGGGCAGTAAAAATCTTTCCAAAACTATATTTGACTCCTATTAGATATAGGATACCCAGAAACCACAAAAATATAATTTTAAAAGTTGTTTTACTATTTTATTTAAAAGCTTTTCTTAAGGCCAGAAATGGTCTTTAATAGGAAAAATTATTTTATTGTTTTAAAAATATTTGACAAAATTTAGGAAACTCATAGGACATATATTGTCCATATATAAGAGTTTAAACACATGGTCATGTTCAAAATATTGGTCAAATCCTCTAAAACCCTTCTGGATATTTCAAGCTTTTGAAATATTTACAAAGAAATATTCTTCAAAAATTCCAGGAAAATTCTATCACGTCACTTATGACAAATTAGATGATCTTGCCAAGTCTCATGACCTGGAGGACAAGATAACATCATCAAAACCCCTCAAAACTATTTCTGTCCATTCTGAAGTTTGATCAACTTTACATTACCAAGTGTGTCCAAATGTGCTCAAACTTGGTGAACATGCTTCATGGGTCCAATGATGCATCTAGACCAAATGGCACAGGTTGGAGAAGAGGAAATCTTGGTCAAAGTGCCTCAAAACCCCCTCTGACCAGAATCAAATTTGAACAACTTTGTTCTACCAACTTCTTCTCCAAGACCCCAACTTTTGTGAGCATATTCACATGACCAAATGAGGCCACTACACAAAGTGGTTCATCAAGGAGAAGTGTTATGCTCAACTAGATCTTCTCAAGTCTATTTCGCTCATTTCTAGGGTTCACCAAAGTTGCATTGGCAACTTTGCCCAAATAATCTCCTAATTGGTGGAAGGCTATATTTATATGAGTCATTTCACCTTGTGGAGTATCATGGCAATTGGAGTCCATTTGCTTGCTCAAAACTCTATCAAACACCTTGACATTTTGCAAAAACCCTTTGTTTTGACCCTTACACTATTCTTGGTGAGCTCTAATTTTACCACAGCTCCTCCTAGACCCCTTTCACCTCCAAGAACAATGGCAAGCCCCAGCTCAATAATTGAGGGGTTAAACCCCCCCTCTTTCTCTCTCTGGACAGCCCTTTCTCCCTCTTCCTCACCTCTCTCCTCACCCCAGTGGCCATCCAGGGCATCCAATGCCTCCCCCTCCTTCTTTACTACCTCCTGGCACTACTGGACATCAGTGGCCGCACCCACAGGGCATATAATATGCCATGGCATGCCATACGCGCGCTCCAGAGCACGCTACAGTGCGGCTAGGCACTGTAGCCGCCCCCTTCCAGCCGCTTCCGGCCACCTCGGGCCTTCCCTCGCGCCAGCCGAGGCACCTCGACGTCCACGACACGCCACGACGCTGTCCCCCTCCTCTCTCCTCCTCCCCGCGCCTCCGCGCTAGCGAACAAGGGCCGCCCGAGCGCACCAGTGAGCGTGCTCACACGCGCGGTGCCTCTGGCCCCCTGCTCTCTCTCTCTCTCTTCTTCCCCTGGGCGTAGTCGACCCCCACGAACACCCCAGACACAACCCAGCAGGCCCCCGTGACCCGTGGCGACGGCAACAAGCTCGCCGGCGCCGCAGTCCACAGTGGACCACCGTCTTGCTATATAAGCTCGCCCGGGCGCTCGGTGGCATTCGCCTCCTCCTCACGCCTCAGAACACGCCCACACCACCCAATCACCCCGGAGAGCCTCTGTGCTCGGGATCGGCCGAGCTCCGCCGCCTCGGGTCGCCGTCGATCTCGAGTGCAGGGCTCCTCCGCCCCTTCTCTCCGTCAATCTGAACTCTCCTCACCTCCTGATCCTTTCCCCTCCGTTTCCCCTCTCATTTGCAGCCGGAAGCGGCCGGAGCCGTCGACACCGAGCTCCTCCGCCCGCGAACCTCGTCGCCGGCGAACCCCTGCTCTCCGGCGACCAACTCGGCACCACCCGAGCAGCGACCGACGAGGAGCAGCGGTGCTATCAGCTCGACCCGCCGTGCCTGCGTCGCCGCCCGGTGAGCACGCCCGGCCCTCTGTCGAGGTCGGAGATGACAGCGGGCCCGCTTTGTCATCCTCACCTCTCTCGCCCCTCTCTCTCCCAGCGGCAGGTGGGCCCTTCGTCGAGTTTGAAAACACAGCACGCCTGCTTGTCTTGCTGGCTCGGCTGGGCCGCCTCTTGGCTGGGCAGCTGCCTCTTGGCTGTTACGGCCCGGCGAGCACAGTGCCTCTTTTCTTTTTCTTTTCTGTCACATATTCCAAAAATTCCACAGGACATAATATTTGTCCAAATGGATTAATTCCAATTCTAAAATCCTCAAATATTGCTGCATATTTAATGGTGCAACTTTCATTCAAATCCAACCAACCTTTCTTCCTTTGAAAATATTTAAATGTGATTTTAGCATTTAAATGTGCCTCTGAAAATCCATATCTCCTGTTCCACCACTCCAAATCCAAAACTAGCAAGTTTCCCCATCTTATATTTCCATCTAATATTTTACAAAAAGAGTTGACATTTTTCTGAGCACTTTGATTTTTCTGTTTTATTATTGCCTTATTTTCCCGTTATTATTTTGCGACGATAGATCGCGTTGCTGACGAAGGAGTTGGACCAGAAGACTTTGAAGACCCCGAAGACTTTGTTGAGCCAGGCAAGCAGCCCTTTGACCATGTCTATGAAACCCTTTTTTTATGCATGTCATAAAGCACTTATTATCGTTGCATCGGAATCATGAAGGATGGGTAACCACTTTGGTGGGTTGCCTCCGTTACTTTCCTCATTGATACTTGCATTGTGCATGGCCCTACCTTCTTATGAGGGTTATGCCGATGGGAGTAGATAGGATGCTAAGTAGTGCTACGCAAAAGGGACGGGGATATGCATGGTGATGGAGACAGAATATTTTCAAAGTCTTTTTGAAAACCCCGTCGGGTGCCACTTATGCCCGAGGGAGATGATGAGATGGGTGACCACTTGATGACGAAGTGGTGTGCCAAGGAAAGTGTGTGTTGTTTTCAAAACGGATTGGTCGGAGTTGCGACCGTTATTCCAACCTTACATGCACGACCACTCTACCCTTATATGGGAAAGGGCATTATTGATTACCTAGGTCGATACTAGCTTGGAGCCCGCATTACTAGTGACGGGGGAGAGTTGGTGCTCTCTCTCGGGGCGGGTCGTGCCGTAGAGGCGGCCATGTCATCTTCTGACACCGACACACCGTTGGTACCCGTGCGGTGGTATGTGATGAATATGGGAGCAAGGCTCCACTAAAATGTTATGTGAAATGTTGGGCACGGGGGTTCTGCTAATCGAGTGGACTCCATGTTAGTGTCGTCTAGGGAAGGTAGTGATCGGTGCTTACCACGGGTACTTGAGTCTGCGGGTCGTGGATGACACGGAAGTTCCCGGATCTAGTGGGTAAAGTGTGCAACCTCTGCGAGTGTAAAACTATTGAATAGCCGTGTCCACGGTCATGGACAGTTAGGTAACCGCTCTTGGGCTCGTCCACTTGTTTTCAAACCCGGTGTGTGTGAGATGATGGAGATGTCTTGGATCAAGTCAAAGGACTTGACCACGATTGAGATGGGTTGGTGCCCACTGTTTATGATAAATGGGTTGGTGCCCATTCTATTTATGTTGATATCTGTGACCAGATCTCATGGTTACTTGAATCCTCTTGATGCATGCTTTATAGGTTGTTGAACATGTCCTTGCACTCAAAACTAGCTTTATGCAAAACTTTACCTATGTCATGCATTACTGTACCTTGAACCAAATCATGGGTTGCTTGCGAGTACATTCAAAGTACTCATTGGCTTGCCACTGGTTATTTAATTGACCAGGCATGGAAGAACCGGAGTTCGAAGAAGAGTTCTTTGGAGACGAGCATGCGAACTAGGACGTTTCCCAGTCAGAATGCCTGTAGGGTTAAGGCCGATGGCATGGGTTCTATTTCTCGACGAAGATTTCCGCTGCTTGTGTTTCATTTGATGTTCAGCCCTTAAGGCTTTATCGATGTAAGACTTGACCATAATGGCCATAATTTGTGTAAGACGGTATGTATGGATGTAAGACAAGTGTTATTCAGCTTCTGTGTGTTCAGTGAGCATTGATCTCTGGGATCACTGTACACGTGCATTCGGTGATCACGACTTGTGAGTCGGGGTCCCCACACCTAACCTCTCCGGTGTCTATATAAACCGGAGGGCTCTAGTCCGTAGGACGAACATTACATCTCAACAATCATACCATAGGCTAGCTTCTAGGGTTTAGCCTCCTTGATCTCGTGGTAGATCTACTCTTGTACTACCCATATCATCAATATTAATCAAGCGGGGCGTGGGTTTTACCTCCATCGAGAGGGCCCGAACCTGGGTAAAAACATTGTGTCCCTCGTCTCTTGTTACCATCCGCCTAGACGCACAGTTCGGGACCCCCTACCCGAGATCTGCCGGTTTTGACACCGACAGATGTGTTGCCATCCTATGATGTCTGAGTAGATTTTCGTTGTCCAATCGGTAATTAGTGATTTTCTATGATTGGTTTAATTTGGTTGTTGTATGTTGTTGTGCTTTGGTGTCCATCATATGAGCGCGCGCATGGATCACACCATAGGATTATTTTTATGTTGATAGGACTATGTATTGGAGGGCAAGAGTGACAGAAGCTTCAACCTAGCATAGAAATTGATGCATACATGATTGAAGGGGGGACCAATATATCTTAATGTCATGTTTGGGTTTTTACCTTAATGAACGTCAGTAGTTGCGGATGCTTGCTAATAGTTCCAATCATAAGTGCATAGAATTCCATGTCAGGGATGACATGCTAGCAGTGGCCTCTCCCACATAAAACTTGTTATCGGTCTAGTAACGTAGTCAATTGCTTAGGGACAATTTCGCAACTCCTACCACCACTTTTCCATAATCGCTATACTAACTTTATTGATTCTTTATATAAACAGCCCCTAGTTTATATTTACGTACTCTTTATATTCTTGCAAACCTATCCAACAACACCTACAAAGTACTTCTAGTTTCACACTTGTTTTAGGTAAAGCGAACGTTAAGCGTGCGTAGAGTTGTATCGGTGGTCGACAGAACTTGAGGGAATATTTTTGGTTCGACACTTTTACTTATCGAAAGAGGCTACAATTTATCCCCTATACTTGTGGGTTATCACCGAGGGGTCGGTTTCTTCCTAGGAGGAGATGCGCCTCCGCTTCATCGCCAACTTCCGGGGCATTCGCGACCATCCGCCGGCCGTGGGTGACCTGTGCCGCATCAAGCAGCAACCTGGAGAGACCCTGCAGAAGTATATCTAGTGTTTCAACAATGTTCGCCTCAGGATTCCCAAGGTGTCGAACGTGGCCATCATCTCCGCGTTCACCGATGGCATCTGCGATGTCAAGATGAAGGAGGAGCTCGCCATCCATGAGGATCTCTGCACCGCTCTGGAGATGTTCAACATGGCGAACAAGTGCGCAAGTGCTGAGGAGGGACGCCTCTCCCTCCTTAAGCTCCCTGATGCTGATCCAGAAGACACGAAGACCAAGACCAAGGACGTGAAGCGCAATGGGCCAATCGTGCTTGCGGCTGAGCCAGAGACGAAGCGCGGCTGCGATCACCCCGAGTCATCCAAGAGCAATCGGCCATTCTGCGTCTTCCACAACATTCACAGCCACAACACCAACAACTGCCAGGAGCTCAGGCCCTCCGCTATGAGCACCTCGGTTGACGCCTCGAGTGCAATAGTGGAGGCTACAGTCGTGGAGACGGCCGAGGTGGTGGACACTGGGATGGGCGCGACCATCGTCAGGAGTAGCGCGACCAGCCTCATGAGGATGGCTGGCAGGGCCAGCCTCACGAGGGCAACTGGAGGGAGCAGCCTCGTTGAGGGAGTCCAGGCTTAGGGGGTCCTCGGAAAGCCGGACTATATGCTTATGCCGGACAGTTGGACTGTGAAGATACAAGATTGAAGACTTTGTCCCGTGTCTGGGTGGGACTCTCCTTTGCGTGGAAGGCAAGCTTGGAAATTTAGATATGTATATTTCCTTCTCTGTAACCGACTCTGTGTAACCCTAGCCCCCTCTGGTGTCTATCTAAACCGGCGGGTTTAGTCCGTAGGACAACAACAATCAGAATCCTAGGCTAGCTTCTAGGGTTTAGCCTCTACGATCTCGTGGTAGATCGACTCTTGTAATACTCATATCACCAAGATCAATCAAGTAGGAAGTAGGGTATTACCTCCATAGAGAGGGCCTGAACTTGGTTAAACATTGTGTCCCCCGCCTCCTGTTACCATTAGCCTTAGATGCATAGTTCGGGACCCCCTACCCGAGATCCACCGGTTTTTCAACCGGCATTGGTGCTTTCATTGAGAGTTCCACTATGTCATCACCCTAAGGCTTGTTGGCTCCTTCAATCGTCTACAGCAATGCGGTCCAGGGTGAGGTTTTCCTCCCGGACAGATGTTCGTATACGGCGGCTTCGCAGTACGGGCCAACTCGCTTGCCATCTGGAGTAGATCGATAGCTATGCCCTTGGCCATTATGTCAGGTTCTGAAGACTTGATCTTCGACGGATTCGACCCCATAACAGGTGCACCCTACAGTCGCGATGAGCATGACCTAGATCTGCCATTGGACGATGTTCAGGAGATCGCACCTGCAGCTGCCTTGGCTTTAAATCTGGAGCGGATCGTGCCATCCGAGGATGGCTGGATGGACCCCGCCACGAAGGCCGCAAACTCAGCGGCGATAGAGCCGAACACAGACTTCACCTCCAATGAGGTCTGTGTCAGCGGACCTTTGGACTCGTCTCCGGCCATAGGCTCCGAACCGCGTGCATCCGTGCCCATCAAACCTAACTGGGCACCGGTCATGGAGTTTCGCTCCGCAGATATCTTTCAGCATTCGCCCTTAGGCGGCGTGCTAAACTCATTAAAATTCCTTTCCCTGTCAGGAGACTCTTGGCTGAACTATGTCTGGCTTGAGTGTGAAGCGTATGAAGAAGGAATTTGTTACCCACTCACCACCCACTTAATAGCCACTGTCAATGACTTAACCGACATGCTTGATTTCGACTCCGAAGACATCGACGGTATGGACGACGATGCCGGAGAAGAACAGGAACCACCGCCCACAGGGTGCTGGACTGCCACCTCATCATATGATATATATATATATATATATATATATATATATATATATATATATATATATATATATATGGACACACCCAAAGAAGACAATGGCGAGGGTCAAAAGGATGCAACGGAGGGTGACCCTCTTGAGAAACAACCTAAGTGCCAACGTCAACGGCACCACTCTAAACCTCGCCATAGCAAAAACCGCGATACCAATACCAGAGACAATAGCACTCCAGATGATGCCGAAGACGAAAACAATCCCGCCCAGCCAAGCCTCGGCGAGGTGGGCCGGGAGATAAACAAGCTAGCAGCGACAAGCGAGGCAATGGATGAAGACTCGAAGGATGACAATTACATGCCCCACTCCGAAGACGAAGTAAGCCTCGATGACAAAGAATTTCTCGTGCCTGAGGATCCCGTCGAGCAGGAGGGCTCCAAGCCCCGGTTTATAGCCACTTCAAAGAGCCTGAAGAAAAAACAGCAGCAGCTTTAAGCTGATCAAGATCTGCTCACTGACAGATGGACTGAGATCCTGGCGGCCGAGGAATACGGACTCGACCACCCAACCAAACGCTACTTGAGGTGCTGGTTGTTACGTCAATTTGAGGATGAGGCACTAGAGCCTACACTACCAGCGTAGGATGTGGCTGACCGACCACCTCATGGCCGAGATAAAGCGTCATATCAGCCTGAACACCAGCCTGCACCCCGTCGCCAATCAGACAAAAATACGAAGGCCCGGGGCTACATGCTTGACATGCGAGAAGATTTGAAAACAAAGCAGGACAGTCAAGATCGATCTACGGATCGCGAGGGCGCGCCCCAACACGTGACGATGACCGCCACGCTGGATTTACTAAATACAAATCCGTCCGGGCCGAATACAGCAGACCAAACTCATCGGAGTTGCGTCACGACGTAGCCCGGTGTCGGTGTCAAAACCGGCGGATCTCGGGTAGGGGGTCCCGAACTGTGCGTCTAGGCGGATGGTAACAGGAGACAAGGGACACGATGTTTTTACCCGAGTTGGGCCCTCTCGATGGAGGTAAACCCTACTCACCTTGATTAATATTGATGATATGGGTAGTACAAGAGTGGATCTACCACGAGATCAAGGAGGCTAAACCCTAGAAGCTAGCCTATGGTATGATTGTTTTAATCGTTGTTCGTCCTACGGACTAAAACCCTACGGTTTATATAGACACCGGAGAGGGCTAGGGTTACACAGAGTCGGTTATAATGGTAGGAGATCTACATATCTGTATTGCCAAGCTTGCCTTCAACGCCAATGAAAGTCCCATACGGACACGGGACGAAGTCTTCAATCTTGTATCTTCATAGTCTTGGAGTCCGGCCGATGATGATAGTCGGCTATCCGGACACCCCTAGTCGAGGACTCCGTCGATCGCCCTGAACCAGGCTTCAATGACGATGAGTCCGGCGCATATATTGTTCGGCATTGCAAGGCGGGTTCCTCCTCGAATTAGTTCATAGAAGATTGTGAACACCAGGGATAGTGTCGGCTCGCAAAATAAATTCCACATACTCTTGTAGAGAATAATATGTACACAAGCTCAATCTGTGGCGTATTTTGTGGCGTGACATCACACCACTGCCAAGCCCTTACTTGAATCGTTCTTACTATACCACCTCGGTAGCGTTTAGCGGCGGTTTCCTTAGCACGTCTTATCGAGCGAAGATCGTGTTCCCCTTATTCGGGATTCCCATCAATACGGACGTGGGTAACCCAACCGTGCCCGTTGCCGCGCCTCCTCTATCGAAGGCGAGTCCCAAACGGTCACGGGGACGGCTCTTGGTATTCTCCCTCTTTATAATGAGACCAAGGCTCGTTTCTTTTCTTCAACCCTCAATCCGATCTGCCCCTCGCCCCGAGTTCACACACCCAGAGCCTCAGATTCGAGCGCCTTGGACCTTCAACGATGTCCGGCCTCGACCAACAGGGCCGATGGATGCCCTCCTCCATTATGAAAGAGGACGTGCAAAAGCTGAGAGAAGCCAAGTACTTGACTTACGAGATTTCGCATAGGTTGCCCGCCAAAGGGCAAGTCATTCCCACTCCCGAGCCCGGCGAAAGCGTCATGTTTGTGTCCCACCTCCATCGGGGCTTAGGCTTCCCGATGGATCCTTTTGTGAGAGGGCTTATGTTTTACTATGGATTGGAATTCCACGACTTGGCTCCAAAGTCCATCCTCCACATCTCAACATTCATTGTCGTCTCTGAGGCCTTCCTCCTTTTCTACCCCCACTTGGTTTGTGGCTCAAGACCTTCAACGTGGAGCCAAAGATGATCGAGGGTGTCAAGCGAAGTCTTGGCAGGCGGTTGTAACAAGAGGGCCGATGCTCCATGGCGAGGCTCTTTCGAGAACTTGGCTTGTGTGAGGTGGTTCTATGTAGCGCTCCCGGGGCAGGTGGCGAAGCCGCGCCCATCTTTCGCTCGGGCCCTCCACAGCGGTGATGTCATGGGCTAACCAAGGGCTCAAGCGGGGGCGTCAAGGGCGTTCCCCTATTGCGGGGCGGTTCGAGACCTCAAGGGAGGGAGATCAATCTGGTCGTAGTGATCGAGAGTTATCTTGATTCGGCGTCTCCTGCCACCTGCGTCGCCCCATCCGTCTGTGGGAGTTCCATCCGGAGGGGCCACGAGCTCTTCACACTTTATGGAGTGCGACACCCGTGGAGATGTATAAATTGTTCTTGGATCACAAAGTGTGTCGGAATTGACCGAGATGCGGTCTAAGCTGCAATTGCGGATGCTCGGGTAAGTAGCCTGTGTCGGACACCTTTGTTTGTTTGTGCCTTCTTGAATTTCCTTTCTAACCAATCGTCCCTTGAATAGGAGTGGATAAGCGCCATGGCCCGTCTGATGTCGGCCCCCCTCCGGAGACGCGCGGATCCGTCTTTGGTCGAGGATCTTTGGAGGTTGCGCCTTGAGAGGAAGAAAGGGAAAACAGAGGAACTACGCCTCTACCAAGGAGGCTTTTGAGAAAGGGGATCGAGAATCCCTCCTTCCAAGGGAGAAGAGGACCGCTTCGAAACCGGAGGCTAAGGCCTCGAAGCGGGGGAAGAGATCTTCACCAGAGGGTCATGCGTCTGGGGAGGCCCCGACAGCACTATCTCCCCTAAGGAATCAGCCCTCCAGCGAGCCGTAAGTTGAAAAAGGGGAGTTTTGTCATAAGGGATATCCCTATTTGTGCTTCTGAGGATAACCTAAGTTTTTACCTTGTAGTTCGGATCTCCGTCCTTCTCAGATGAGCTCGTCTTCGGGGGACCTTCGTCCGGAGATGATGGAGAGCGAGACGCCTCCATCTGCCGCACCGTCCGGTGGGGCGGATGACCCTGAGGTGTCATCACGGAGGGTATCCCCAAGTCCGGCAGGGCCGAAGAGCTCGGCACCAACTGGTGTACGGCCGGGGGAGCTGAAGGATCTGCTTGAGAGGGCGGCTATCTTAGAAGATCACCGTACATTGATGAGTATGGTGATTGGAAGAATTACATCCGCCAAAGGTGGGCTGCATGATGCCGTCAAAAGTTTGCTGGCGGGGTTTGAGGTACGTAAAAATGACATACCTTCTGACAGTTTTGCACATAAAGCGCGCCCTGTATAGATAGTAGCCCCTGAGACTCGGTATGTTGTCGAAAGCGACAGCGTGCGAGATCATAATCTCGAGTATTAACTCTCGCCTTTCCTACGGGTGGCGGATAGTCCGGTGGCGGTCGGACTGATGGAGTTGCTGAACTAAAGCGGCAACTTCGGCGTTGCGGATCACGGAACATCGCGCTGGTCAATAAGCGACTTGCGAGTGCATAAGGTAGGTTGTTTCTCCGTGGTCACCTAGTAAGGGGCGAAGCTCCTCCTTACAACATGTGTGTTTGATGCGAGATGGTGCCGCTCTTGTGGAGGACCTTGAGCAGATCTTGCTCGAGCCAAGGAGTAGGGCGGGAGGTGATCGGCTGCCTCGGCGGCGAAGAGCTAGAAGCTGAAAGGGCTGCTCCTTTGCGAGCAGGAGGAGATGACGAAATGGCCGTGAAGTGAAAGATGTTACCGATCGCTATGAGGTTCTTGAAAAAGAGCGCCGAGCGAACAAGAAAGCTGAAAAAGGCCACCGCCGAAGCCAAGGATGCCCGTTCGCAATGAGGGCTATAAAGGAGCTGCGCCGGGCGGAGATATTGCGGTGGCAAGCCTTTTCTGCTGCGTGAGGAGGTTCCGAGATCCGAGTATGCTCAGGCAGCCAGTGTGGGGTCGGAGGATCCTTATATGGATTTAGCGGCGAGTCGGCGAGATCTGTTGTGCACTTCGAAGTCAAAAGGATCACGAGGCGGAAGAGCTTTTTGGTCTCAATTCCATAGTCCGGGCGTTCACTTCCGGTGACCGATCGGTTGGCTGAGTGGGCTGAGATGAATAGATTATGCGGACTTGCCATGGCGGATATCGTGGCTCATATGCGGGCGGATAGGCCCAAGCGAAGAGTTATTTTAGCTTATTGCAGCAATTCCTTGGGGCGGTGCCGCATATCAAAGGCGATGAATGGGTCGGCTGCATAGAGGTGCCGCGGATGGCCCTACGCTTTGTGTGAAGACATACTGGACGGAGATGGATGCCACCGATGTTGCAACCTGGGGTTCGGACGAGAGCCGGTTACCCGCCGAGCACTATTTTAGGGAAGTTCTGCGTGGTGCTCGCGTAATTGAGTCGTAGTGCTCAAAAAATGTCATGTTCAAATGATCTTTATGGTTTGTAAAACGATATTCATAATATAAGCGCTTTTTATACTTGTGCATTCAAGTATTGGAATATCTCCTATGCTGCCGTTAATGAATACTTGTGTATAACCTGAAAGATGGCAGTCTTCGGCTTCAGCCCCCACGCACATGGTGCGGGGGTGTTTGCAAAAATAGCGCATTTTCACACTGAATCCAACGTCTTGGTCCAGTGAAGGAGGTGGTAGCGTAGCAAACGAGGCAACCTGACTATAATGCTTTATCACTTTCACTTAGCCATAGGAGTTCGAGGGGGGGCTACGATATAGCCCCTAGGGGCACCGCGCTCTCGGAATTGAGTAGCGTATGTGCTGACTAGGAAGCGGTCCTTTGTCAAGCGGAGAATTCTAAACATTCGGTAGTCGATCAGTGGTTGACCGGTCTCTCGTTGTATCATGACGATCAGTTTTGGCTTTCTCTCTTGAGGTGCTTTCGCTGCCAAAGCGGGGCACAATTGCGATAGTTCTCCTGGTGCTGCGTTAGCGATGATCTGGAACATAAGGCAGCAAAACACGGGGCAGGCAAACCAACATTTGACCAAAGACATGATTGAGCTGATGCATATAAGGCCTAACTCGAGATGCGAACACTCCCTAAGGTATTCGGTCTTTATGATATGAGGCGAGAACAATGCCCTAAGCCCTAGTGTCGAGTGCAGGCTAGAATTTACGACACGGCCGATGCCACAGCGCCAGCCTCCTCGTTGGTTATGGTAAAAACCGTGGGATATGAATCAACAAGAGCGATGAAAAAGGTTTACGGAGGTCTTAATCTGAAAAGAATCCTTGCCACGGGTCCTGCTGCGTCTGCGCTGTGTCTCCATTGTGCCGTATCACGGGCGGGGTGTACACGTTGTTCATCTGTAAAAGAGAGAACTTAGCTTGAAAAGAAATCGTGCAAAATTTTATTGAAAGCAAAGTATGAATGAATGAATAAAGTTGAGCTTTTAGTGTCTCTTTATTGTTTGTGCAGCGCAGCCCTTGTGAAGGGTATGCGGCTAGGAACCCCTAGTTTATTTATGCGGACTCGTCTAGCCGTGTCCGGTGTCTTGAACAACCCTTTAATGAGATGATGCGCGTGGACCGGGCATTTTAAGTGTAAGAGGCGTGTAATGCGGTATTGCGTTAAAGCGGTAGCTTCACGTCCCAATAGTGCTTGATGGCTACTTTTGAATGGGGCGACATGGAAGGTTAGCTTTTAGCGGAAGTTGTCGGGTGATCGAACACAACTTCTAGTAATGAGGACCCGTGCACTTGGCGTAAGGCTGGCGTCACTCCTTTGAAGGAAGTGCGGCTATGGCGAATTTTAGTAGGGTCTATCCTCAACTTGCGGATTGTGTCCGGATATAGCGAGGTTTAAATCGCTGCCGCCATCCATTAGGACTTGTGTAAATTTTAGTCCGTCGATTATAGGATCAATATCGAGCAGTCCATCCTGCGTTTTGAATATACGGAATAGTCCGGTGGTAAAAATTAATTGGTTTGACATCCAATCTCGGGGTTACCTTGGGTGGACCGTGCGACCGTGCTTTAGCGGGTGCCGCACTATTGTTCCGTATTATCGCGTGAAGTCGGTTCTTGTTTTGACTTCTTGTGGGAAAGTTTTTGTTTTCCAGGCTCTGCTGGTGGGGTTCGTCGTCATCCTCACTTGGCGTCGAGCCTTGTGTTCGGCGTTGAGTCGGCGGACTGTTTGAAGACCCAACAATCTCGGTGGGTGTGGTTTGCGAGCTTCCGAAGTGCTTGTGGATTTGACATGTCGATCCAAAATTTTGTTTAAGTTGGATAGCTCGTCACTGTTGTCCTTAAGAGGCAGTGTTTTGTTGTTCGGCCACGAGCTTTTGAATCCGGCATTGACCGCCGTGTTCTTTGGGATCTTTTCTTTATTTTGGCGTTGGTCCTTTCTGCGCCGTGATTTTCCGTTTCCATCTCTGATCTCGGATGTACTCGGTCGCTGGTGCTACATCTTGCTAGCCAGCTGTCTTCCCCAGCATAAGCGGGTCATGAGAACTTGTTAAGCGGCGGCCATTGTTCTTGGCTTTTCTGGCTGAGGTGTCTGGCGAGCCATTAGTCTCGGACGTTATGTTTAAAAGCTGCTAAGGCTTGGCGTCCGGACGATCGACTATTTGGTTCTTTTGGTGAGGAACCTATTCCGAATTTGTGCGGCTGATTCTCGGGCTGTTGGTTTATGTGACTTATCGTCTCCATCCGGAGGCGGACATAAGTCCCCGAAAATTTGCTCTAAGCGTCCTCGAGCTCTTCCCAATTTCCAATGGTATTTTACGGGAGGCTTTTGAGCCAATGCCGAGCTGGCCCTTTGAGCTTGAGGGAAGATATTTTTACGGCGTGGAGATCGTCTCCTCTAGCCATATGTATGTGAGGATGTAATCCTCAATCCAGACTCAGAGTGCATTGTTCCGTCGTATGCCTCTATGTTTACGGGCTTGAACTATGCTGAAATTCATGATCCGATACCTCGTCGGTGAAACATAGTGGGTGTCTTGGCGCCCTATATTAGGTGTGCGTTGTCTTGAACACTCGGCGTGTTGTGTTGCTTCTGGGGCCCTCTTCTTTGGCCCATAAATGGACCTGACCGGGCCATACATGCAGCGAGGATCATGTGCGGCTTGTGTGCGGCGCCGCTTGTCGCTCTTGGCCTGTCATTTGGTCGTCTATCCGGCCAGGCGGCCCCTTTGCTTTTTGACTGTGGGGGCTCTATGGCCTCCTCGTCGAATTCGGGCAGCAAATTGCGCTTTGGGTAGCTCTTTGTTTGGTGGCTGTTGCCATATTTGTCCGCGGTCCTGAGTACTTTGCGCCACCTCATTCTGAGTATGTCTTCCGCTGTTTTGAGCTTCCGTTTCTGCTTCTTCAAGCTTCTTGCAATGGCGACAAGCCTTTTGTGAAGGTTTTTATGCTCCGGTGGTGTGTCCGGTGTGAGATCGTCTGGACTATTGTTTACGCCGGGGATGGGTTGATTATCCGATTCATCCTGTTTGTATGGTTGCTTGGTTTCATGTTCGTTGCCCACTGGTTTGCCCTGCTCTATGGCTGGGTCATTATGAGTGCTGTTGTTATTGAGGCGGGAATTGGGGCGGCGCTTGCGTCGCCGTTATGGTTGTTTTTCGGGGGAATTATGCTTCGCCGTGTCCCGTTGTTCCTCGTTATCGCTCCCTTTGGGGGTGTCCACCATATATATATCATGAGTTGAGGTGGCTTTCCAGTGCTCGATAAGCGCTGGTTCTTGGTCGTCTCCGGCGTCGTCGTCCATACCGTCGATGTCTTCGGAATCGTAGTCTAACATGTCGGTTAAATAAATCGGCGATGGCTACAAAAGTGGGTGGTGGGTGGGCTTTGAATTTCTTAATAAATCCGCATCCCAACCGTCTGACCGTACTCGGCAGGGCTCTCTGATAACGAGAGATACTTTAGCGAATTCAGGATGTCACCAAAGGGTGAGTCTTGAAAGATGTCATGGCGGTGAACTCCATGATCGGCGTAATCGGATTCGATTGGTAGGGCGCGAGGAGGTTGAGTCGGCGAGTCCGGCACCTCGAGTCATGAGCTTTATGAGGACAAGGTCGATATTGGCTCCATCGCCGTGAGATTGCAGCTCGGCGGTGTCCAGCCACATCCTCGATCTGCGCGGTCGGCTCGAACTAGGGGTCGGGCGGACTCATGTCTTGACTTCGAGGCACTTTGTCCGGCGAGTTAAATCATGCCCATCGTGGCGGTCTGGTGGCGCTCGGCTGTGGCTCGAATCCATCGAAGTTCAAGTCTCCGCGGATGTCGGCCGTGAAGTTTAGGCTTCAAATCTGACACGATGGCCAAAGGCGTAGCTTCGATCTGCTCCGGATGGCCAAGCGAATTGGCCCGTAGTGCAAAGCCGCCCGAACACGAAGATCTGTCGGGGAGAAAAGTCTCACCACAGGACTGCGTGGTTGTTGATGATTGAAGGAGCCATCAAGCCTATCGGTGATGACCGCAGAGGAACTCTCAATGAAAGCACCAATGTCGGTGTCAAAAGCTGGCGGATCTCGGGTAGGGGTCCCAGACTATGCGTCTAGGCGGATGGTAACGGGAGACAAGGGACACGATGTTTTACCCAGGTTGGGCCCTCTCGATGGAGGTAAAACCCTACTCCTGCTTGATTAATATTGATGATATGGGTAGTACAAGAGTGGATCTACCACGAGATCAAGGAGGCTAAACCCTAGAAGCTAGCCTATGGTATGATTGTTGTAATCGTTGTTGCGTCCTCGGACTAAAACCCTCCGGTTTATATAGACACGAGAGGGCTAGGGTTACCGCAGTCGGTTACAATGGTAGGAGATCTACATATCCGTATTGCCAAGCTTGCCTTCCATGCCAAGGAAAGTCCCATCCGGACACGGGACGAAGTCTTCAATCTTGTATCTTCATAGTCTTGGAGTCCGGCCGATGATGATAGTCCGGCTATCCGGACACCCCCTAGTCCAGGACTCCCTCACCCGGCATAGAGGCGGCACACCCCCTATGCTTCACTGACGAAGTAATGGAGCTTGAGTTCTCAGAAGGGTTTAAACCCATAAACATCGCACCATATGATGGAACAACAGACCCGGCGGTATGGATTGAAGATTTCATTCTCCACATTCACATGGCCCGCGGCGATGATCTACATGCCATCAAGTATCTCCCACTAAATCTCAAGGGACCGGCTCGGCATTGGCTGAATAGTCTGCCAGGAAACTCCATTGGCAGTTGGGAAAACCTGGAAGACGCATTCCTTGACAACTTCCGGGGCACTTATGTGTGACAACTGGACTCTGATGACTTAAGTCACATAACCCAACAGACTGGAGAATCAGCCAAGAAATTGTGGACTCGGTTCTTAACTAAACGGAACCAAATTGTCGATTGTTCGGATGCCGAAGCCCTAGCGGCCTTTAAGCATAACATCCACGACGAGTGGCTTTCCTGACACCTCGGACAAGAAAAGCCAAAATCGATGGCAGCCCTTACGACACTCATGACCCGCTTTTTTGCGGGCGAGGACAGCTGGTTTCCTTGTAGCCACAGCACATCAGGAACTCCTAGCATTTTGGACGCCAGAGATAGCAATGGCAAGCCTATGCGAAACAGACACAAGCGTCGCAATAATAGCAACAACGCCGAAGATCCGGCTGTCAATACCAGATTCGGTGGCTACAAGTCCGGTCAACAGAAAAAGCCATTCAAAAGAAACAATCCGGGCCCGTCCAGTCTAGACCGCATACTCGATCGCTCATGTCAAATCCACGGCACCCCCAATAAACCAGCCAACCAAACCAACAGAGAATGTTGGGTATTTAAAGAAGCCGGCAAGATGAATGCCGAAAATAAGGAAAAGGGGCCACATAGTGATGACAACGAGGAGCCCCGGCCGCCGAACACAGGAGGACAGAAGAAATTTCCTCCCCAAGTGAAAATGGTAAATATGATATACGCCACCCATACTCCCAAGTGGGCGCGGAAGCGTGCACTAAGGGACGTCTACACGATGGAGCCAGTCGCCCCAAAGTTCAACCCATGGTCTTCCTGTACGATCACCTTTGATCGCAGGGATCATCCGACCAGTATCCGTCATGGCGGCTCAGCCGCGCTGGTCCTTCGCCCTATCATTGACGGATTCCACCTCACACGAGTACTTATGGACAGTGGCAGCAGCCTGAACCTACTCTATCAGGATAAAGTGCGCAAAATGGGTATCGATCCCTCAAGGATCAAACCCACCAAAACCACCTTCAAGGGTGTCATACCAGGTGTAGAGGCCTGTTGTACAGGCTCAATCACACTGGAAGTGGTCTTCGGATCCCCGGACAACTTACGAAGCGAGCAGTTAATCTTCGATATCGTCCCCTTCTATACTGGTTATCATGCACTGCTAGGACGAACCACATTTGCTTGATTCAATGCGGTGCCACAGTACGCCTACCTCGAATTCAAGATGTCCGGACCTCGCGGTGTTATAACAGTCAATGGAAATATAGAGCGCTCCCTACGTATGGAGGAGCACAATGCGGCCATTGCAACAGAAGTACAGAGCAGCCTCCTTAGGCAGACCTTCAATTTGGCAATAAAGCCCCGGGACACCGTCAAGCGAGTCCGAAGTACTCTGCAACAGGACTGTCCGGCCTGCCCAGAGCTCGCCTAGCAATTCGGCCTCCGTCCTAGTCCAAGTCAAGCGGTGAAATTTGTGCCGCGCATACATAATTACGCACTCAAAATACCATGGACATAGATGGAGGCACATCTAAAACTGCGGTCCAGAATGCAGCTAAACCGCCCGGGAATCAGCATACCTTCATATTTTTTACTTTCAGGTCCCTATCTTCCTAAGGCTCTCCCGACAACCTGATTATCGGACCCGTCACGGAAAGGAAACACCAAGAAGGCAAAGAGCTTTGGCGTACAAAGGAATCCCCAGGTGGTCTCTGATAACGATCCCTATACCTGTTTTACATATCCACACACAGCTCTCTCTTGGTTAGGGCATGCCAAATAGTCCTATTTGCTTATTGCACAACTTGTATATATAAGCCTTGACGTATAATAACAATGGAAAAAAATGTACAACGTCACCTTATTACTACATTTATTTTTCTTTCTATTGACCGTTTATTTATTACAAATTGCACCCATACATTTTGGTACGTTCAGTTCTCCAGGAGCTTCAGTGTACCCCATAACACGGCAAGAAAAGTCCGAACACTTTCGACAGTGCGGCACGCCAAACTTATAGCATTATATGCATCAGCTCCAAATCATGTCTTGGGTCAATAGTTGGGTTGCCCGGCTCCCATGTTTTGCTGCCTTACGTTCCTCTATATCGGCTAAGGTGGCACAGGGAGAACTACTGCGATTGTGTCCCAGTTCTTACGGATGGGAACCTCATAGAGAAAGCCGAAAACTGACTGTCATGATGCGGCGAGAGCTGGTCGCTGTTCGAGAGGTTTCAAATCCTTAATGATTTTTTCCGCTTTGGGCGAGGAATCGGTCTTTGTCCGATTTAGGCGTGTATAGCGCCCCAAGTTCGGCCTTCTGAATACTAAGGTCTACGCCAAAATTTAAAATTATAGAACTTCTATGGCTAAGTGAGTGTGATAAAGTCGTATAGTCCGATTGCCTTGTTCGTTGCGCTAAACACCTCCTTAAAGGACCAAAAATTTGGATAAAGAGTGGCTAGATAAATCCCTAACACCCCTATACTAGTTACATGGGGGCAGAAGCCGACGACTGGCCAACTCTCAGATTTTGTAAGCGGCCGCACAGGAGGTAAAATTTTAAATCAAAAAGCGTTATTTTGCGCAAATGAACTTGTTTCATATTATAGGATAAAAAGAGTGCATTCACTCAAAGATTACATCCTTCGCACATTGCTCCGCCACAAGGCAGGAGCCCTTCAGGACACTGTCATAATACTTTTGGGGCCGGCGGTGCTCCTTGCCATTCGGTGGCCCCTCCGTCATTAGCTTCTCGGCATCCATCTTCGCCCAGTGCACTTCTGCGCAGGCGAAGGTCATTCATGCACCTTCAATGCAAACTGACCACTTTATGACTTGTAGCCGTGGGCAGGCATTCACAAGATGCTTTACAATGCCGAAGTAGCTGCTGGGCATAGGCTCGGCAGGCCACAGCCGGATTATGAGGTCCTTCATGGCAGTTCGGCTGCCTTGTGCAGTTCGACCAGTTGCTTCAACTGGTCGCTCAAGGGCATCGGATGTTCTGTCCCAAGATACTGAGACCAGAACAACTTCTCCGTCGAGCTCCCTTTTTCGGCTCGGTAGAACTCTATGGCATCAGATATGCTGCGCGGTAGATCTACGAACGCTCCTAGAGAGCTCCAAATTTGGGTAAGTAAAAAAGAAAGTCTCCTTCACATGCTTGCTTTGCATAAGGAATGTCTTACCCGCCTCAATCTTTTTGACCGCCTGGATCTCCTGGAGGGCCTTCTGGGCTTCGGCTTTGGTGTCTTGCACGCTCTGGAGGGCCTTAGCAAGCTCGGACTCTTGAGTCTTAGAGTCATGCTCCAAGGACTCGTATTTCTGGACGAAATCCTGGAGCTCTTGCTGGACCTCGTTGACCTGGGCCTCTTGCTTCTCGCGCTCGGTGCGTTCCTTGTCCGCTTTGTCTTCGGCCTCGATCAGCGCCTTCTTAAGGGCTGCCACTTCGGTCGTGGCCCCTATTAAAGTTCATGACTCTTCTATTAGCAGAAACCATTTTTCCTTTATAAATATACAGACGGGGTACTATGTACCTTTAGTTTCCTCGAGCTGCCTCTTCACGAGGCCGAGCTCTCCCTCGGTCCGCTCAAGGTCCAGCTTCAGTCCAGAGACCTCCGCAGTACGAGCGGCAGCGGCCAGCAGGGACGCCTGCTTATTCACAAAGACATCTTCTGTTAGACTCCTGCGAGTGTTATTTGATCCTCTGCTCGGCTTTTCTTTCCGAACACCAAACAGAGCATCAGGGGCTACTGTCTATACTGTGATATTGTCTTACAATTTTATTAATTTCCTCAAAGCCTGTCTGGAGCCTAGCGTAGGCTTCTATCAATCTGCTTTTGGCGGAACGGACCTTTTCAATCACCGTACTAATAATAGTACGGTGTTCTTCATCAATGGAAGCGCCGTGAAGCGCTTCCAGCAAGTTGTTCGATGCCTCTGGATGGACAAAAGTCATCGGTACAGGTGGCTTGCCCCCCTTAGAGAGAGGCTGCCTGCCTGAATTCGGATCCACCGGGGTTTCCGGAGCCGTATTCGGTTGGGGGCCAAACTTGCCGCGGCCCCTGTTATCGGAGTCCATGGGGGTCTTCCCCCCATGTTCCCAGCGACTGGGTTTTCGCCTGGGGGCTTTTCCGGAACTGTCTCCCCTTGGCCCGGTATCCTCTAAGACAACACCTCGGTGTCGTCTGCGGGCCTGGGGGAGGAGGCTATTGGGAGTGAATCGATGTTCATCGCCTATGGGCCCAGAGACCCATCCGAAGAGGATAGCTCGATGTGAGATTTGGCCAGACTGCATATGCATGTTTGGCATGATAAGAAGCCATAAAGCAAAACAAACCGGAAGTATTATAGTGTACGGATACTTACGACTTAGCGAGGGGCTTGCCTCTGGGCTCCCACTCCTCGCCGGTGTAGGTGGCTGTGGTGGAATGGTCCGGAAGGAAGGTTTTACCCTTCTTGGACACCTCGGCCTCCCCAGACGGGGCGGCCTTCCACTTCTTTCCCCCCCCCCCCTCCCCGGTTGTTGGGGAGGGATTTCCTCTTTCTCCTCCTCGTCTTCATTGTAGGAGTGTGTCTTGGTGTCTTCGGATGTCACGTCCGATGCAACCTTGCGCCGGAGACCTTTCAGGTCCCCGCGGCCTCCTTCTTGGTCTTCTTTTTCCGGCACCTCATAGGGCACCGGAAACAACATCTTCGTTAGAAGAGACGATTCTGGATCTTCAGGTAGCGGAGCCGGACAGTCAATCCGCTCTGCCATCGCTACCCAGTCTTGTTAAATCTTCATGGGGGCTTAGATTCGTTCCGTGAATGTGCTGGTAAAAGGCACATCTTATAGAATATAAACACTCACCGGATGGGCTTGGCGTTTCGCGCTGAGTCCGCGATCTTCGGTTATGTGTGGTGGGACCTCGTTGGCCTTGAAGAGCACCTTCCAGACGTCTTTGTGCGTCATTCTGAAGAGCTCTCGCAGCATCTACTGTTCGGCCGAGTCGAACTCCCACAAATTGTAAGCCCGTCTCTGACACAGAAGGATCCCGCGGAGGAGCATGACCTGGACCACGTTAACCAGCTTGATGCCTATCATATTTTGGACGCAGGTCTGGAGTCTGGTCAGCTCCACCACCGAGCCCCAGGCTAAGCCCTTCTCTTTACAGGAGGTGAGCCGCATGGGACGTCTGGGTTCACTGCCCAGTTGGTGTCGTGCGGCTCGGTGATGTAGAACCATCCTGATTACCACCCCTTCACGGTCTCCACAAAGGAGCCTTCGGGCCAGGTGACATTGGGCATCTTGCCCACCATGCGCCCCCGCACTCCGCTTGATGGCCTCCCACCACCTTTTGCTTCATGTTGAAGGTCTTTAGCCATAGGCCGAAGTGGGGCGTAATGTGGAGGAAGGCCTCGCACACGATGATAAATGCAGAGATGTTGAGGATGGAGTTGGAGGCTAGATCATGGAAGTCCATCTCGTAGTAGAACATAAGCCTGCGGACGAACGAGTGCAGGGGGAATCCCAGTCCGTGGATGAAGTGAGAGAGGAATACTACCCTTTCCTGGGGTTTCAAGGTACGGATGATTTGCCCTTCGGCCGGAAGCCGATGCACGATGTTCGCAGACAGGTATCCGGATCCCGAAGCTTCATGATGTCTCCCTCCGTAACGAAGGAGGCCAGCCACTTGCCTCCCGCTCTGGACATGCCTGGAACGGCTTTGTGGAGAAGGTGAAAACTTGGGCGTTGGAGCTCGAGAATGGATGAGCAGAGGAAGAAGAAGAAGGCGTGGGTGAAAAAGGGGAATCCTTATCTCTTTATAAAGGCGGTAGAAACCATGCGCCTCCCCACTTGCCCTGGAAACTCGCTTATTCGCCAAGTGCCGTGTTAATGGCGCGGTTGGGTTACCCACACCCGTATTGATGAGTATCCCGTGATAAATGGACACGATCTCTACTTCGACAAGACGGGCCTATGAAACCGCCTCGCAAGATGTGCAGTAGCAGGTTGAGAAAGATGGTTCGAATAATGACCGGGCCGCAGCGTGATGTCACGCTATGGAAAACTTGTCAGCAGATTAGACTTGTGGAATATTGTGCTCTCTACGGTGATATGTGGAATTCGTTTTACAGAGCCGGCCACGATCCTTGTGTTCAAGATCTTATATGGAGTATTCGGAGAAGGAACCCGCCTTGCAATGCCAAAGACAATCTGCATGCCAGACTCGTCATCGTTGAAGCATGGTTCAGGGGCTACTGAGGGAGTCCATGATTAGGGGGTCCTCGGACAGCCGGATTATACGCTTATGCCGGACTATTGGACTATGATGATACAAGATTGAAGACTTCATCCCGTGTCTGGGTGGGACTGTCCTTTGCGCGGAAGGCAAACTTGGCAATTCAGATAGGTAGATTTCCTTCTCTGTAACCGACTCTGTGTAACCCTAGCCCCCTCCGGTGTCTATATAAACCGGAGAGTTTAGTCCATAGGACAACAACAATCAGAATCATATGCTAGCTTCTAGGGTTTAGCCTCTACGATCTCATGGTAGATCAACTCTTGTAATACTCATATCATCAAGATCAATCAAGCAGGAAGTAGGGTATTACCTCCATAGAGAGGGACTGAACCTGGGTAAACATTGTGTCCCCCGCCTCCTGTTACCATTAGCATTAGATGCACAGTTCGGGACCCCCTACCCGAGATCTGCCGGTTTTGACACTGACACTCGTGAGGATCGCCCTCAGGGCAACGCAGCTTTGCCTCCTCTGCCTCCACTGCCAAGAAGGAATGAATATAACCACCAGGACGAGGGGGCTGGGGGCTTCCAGGAGCCGCTGGCCATTGCCTGCATCTTGGGCGGTTCACAGGCCCCGGCTTCCCACATCATCTTCAAGCAGTTCGCGCGAGAGGTGAATTTAGTGCTCCCCAAGCCTGAAGGAACTCGCCCTCTCAAGTGGTCCATGTGCGCCATCACCTTCGACTCCTCAGACCGGGTCAAGTGTGCGGCCACCGCTAGCGTGCTCCCCATGCTCTGCTCCCCTATCATCAGCAACGTGGTCGTCACCAAGACTCCCATTGATGGCGGAGCGGGCCTCAATGTTCCATCTGTTCAAACGTTCAACATGCTCCAGGTGCCATAATACCAGCTTCACCCCACAAACCCATTCTCAAGAGTGACTGATGGTTCGACACACCCGATCGGGTAGGTTCGCCTCCCTGTCACCTTCGGCGAGCGCAACAATGACCACACTAAGCTCATATCCTTCGACGTCGCCGACATCCGCCTGCCCTACAACGCCATCCAAGGGTACCCAGCACTGGCCAAGTTTATGGCGGCCATGCACCACAGCTACAATGTCCACAAGATGCCAGGAAGTGGCGGCGTCATCACGGTAGCCCGTCAAGAGAAGGATGTGGTGTGCTCCCTTGAGCGCGCCTTCCAGGCTATAACGGTCGAGAACCACGAAGACGAGGACGGCGCCCTCCTTCCTAAGGTCATCCCCAACATGAAAAAGATGCCGCTGGGACAGGGGTCTCGTGAGGAAGCATCACTCGAGGACGCAGCACTGAGCCTCGCGTCTCCGGACGCGGCACCTTCACCCATCGCATAGGAAGGTGCGTCCGGCGCACCTATCAGGCCAGTGTCGCGAGGGAGGCACTCGAGCACCATGTGGAGGCGCTCGAGCACCATATGGAGGCGCTATTCAGAGCACGCTTCCCAGGAGAAGGCAGCAGGCGTGAGGTACCAGGCGTTTAGGAGTTCATTAGCAAGGCAATCGAGGAGGTTCGGGAATGAAGGGTTCTGCAAGGCGATCGTTGCCTGCCGCGTGGAGCAGCTCACTGCCCTGTCGAGGGTAAGTAGTTCCACGTCTGCATCAACATCCCCGGGCTCAACAGGGCCGTGTCCCGGCAGCTCATGTGGCCATCTCGTGTCGGCCGATGCGAGGGTCCGCGTCATAGCTACGTCCGCATACCGTTCGGCCTGGCAGGGGTAGCTGAGGCGTTCTAGCGCTACATGAGGGACACTCAGGCGGCCTGCGAGGCCAGGCACTAGGCGGTCCTGGCAGAGATGGAGGAGCACCTTCAGGAGCCTCTTGGTCCCTCTGAGTCCCCCGAGGCTCGGCACCAGAGCAGCCCATGAGGAACGGCTCCAGTGGCGCGCGTTTTTTGGCTACTTCAACATCTCTTCAGCAATGGTACTAGGTGACATCTTTCTAGTTCGTTCAGTTTGGGGGCGCCCCTCGGGCTGCATCATCCCCAGGCCGTGTGGGTCTGTCCCTATGGCATGTATCCCTTCCGCATCTGTCAGAGCCAGTTACAATCCTTTGCAAGCTACTTTAGAATTATTGGCTGCCTGACCGACGCTTCATCATTAAGAACGTCTCGCGCCCTTGCAAGCCCTCCCACGACTGCCTTATGATTAATGACTGGCACGGGGTCTGTGCTCGGGTCCGTCCCTATAGTGTCGCTAAACCCAAGTGGCTGAGATCTGGCTCACGGGCCAGTCCCCGTGTACGTCACCTCCCATGGCTCTTGGTGCCTTGTTCTCGCATGAGCTAATCATGGGTGGATGAGTGAGGGCGCGCGACCTGGTGCCCCTGTGGCCACGGGAACCGCGCGCCAGTTGTTTTTCTTCAGGATCTTTGCTTGAGAAGACTAGGCATGAAGTTTTTCTTCCATCCCTGCAGCATCGATAAACCCAACGGCTGAGCTCTATCTGGCGGGCCGGACCCATTCACGTCACCTCCTGGGGTCGTTGGTGTTCGGCCTTCTCATGCAATAATCTCAGGAGACTCATTCGGCACATGTTGCCTAACCAGCTCGCAGGACAAACTCAAGCATCCCCCATCAAGACCAGGCGCAACCCGCCATGAGGTAGGGCCTCGTGAGTCCCGCGCTGGCTCACGGGTGCCCATACACACCTCCTTCAGCCCTACCGTGCAAGCCACATGTAAGGGCGGGGCTGTGCATGCCACGGGAGCACTCCTCAGAGGGAGCCCCCTCCCACGCACCAATGGAAGCGCCATGCTCCGCGCTGGCCGTCGACACTGCTGAGGAGCAGCTATGCCCTTGCAAGTGCGGAAGCGCCATGCTCCGCCTTGGTGATAAACAACTAGGGGTAGCCTCGCGGGCGCAATAACCTCAGGGAGCGTCCGGTCTCAGTGGCTAGCCTCACCGCGCTGCTCTCCCTTGGGAAGGTAGCACGAGGGGGCTGGGCACGGGGCCTACGCTCAGGTTATGCCTGGCGTTCCCCACCTCGCCGGGCCTCACGAGCCTGGTCTTCGCGTTCCCCTCCTAAGCGAGATCTTGGCGAGGAAAAGGTATGATGGTCTGTTCATATGTCAAGTGGGACTCCTGAGCATTGCGTCTCAGGAGCCTAACTGGTCACGTATCCCCTCGCCGCTTGGGCTCGTCCTGGTGAACCGGACGGCCCAACGGTGGCTGAGGCACGGGTGGGGCTGGGCCCTGCCGACGCAGAACGCCATGACCTGGCTTTCACCCTTCTTTTTCAAGCTGTTCGCACGTCAAGGGGGGATTGCTGAGCATCGCGTCTCAGGAGCCTAACTGGTCACGTAGCCCCTCACCTCTTGGGCTTATCCTGGTGATCCGGACGACTCAATGGTGGCTGAGGCATGCGCGGGGTCGGGCCCTGCTGACGCAGAACACCAAGGCTTGCCCCTGCACCTTTTCCTAAGCTGTTCGCACATCAAGGAGGACTCCTGAGCATCGCGTCTCAGGAGCCTAAATGGTCACGTGGCCCCTCACCCCTTGGGCTCGTCCTGGCAATCCGGACGACCCAACGGCGGCGGAGGTACGCGCGGGACCGGGTTCTGCCGACGCAAAACAACAAAGCAAACGGAAAGGTTGAAGGAGCATAAACTAGTTATTACAGGACATATTGTTCCAAGCAAATAGTTTTAAATGCCTCCCTGAGGCATGTTGCATCATACAGAACAGACAGGGAAAAGCAGAATCACCGGTCCACCTCTTCAGACTTGGGCGTCATTGCTGCCCGCCAGCAGAGCCTCGTCGCCAGGCGCGTCGCTCGTTCCATCGAATTCAGTCGGAGGACCAACAACTAGGAACTTACTCAGCATGGCGTCCACGGAGCACTTCACGGCGGCAGCAGCAGCATCCTGGGAGTCGGAGTCCACCAGAGTAAGGAAGGAGGAGAGGTCGTTGCCGGCATCCTGGAGATAAAGATGGCTGAAGATGCACGTCAGAGCCAAGGAAGAAAGTGAGCGTGCCTCGCTTTCCACCAAGGAGGCAAACTCGTCGACAACATCTTCAAGCACCGCCAAGACTTCAGGAAGCTGAGTAGCATGGCTCTCCCTAGGGGCCATTGTCGGTGTCAAAACCGGCGGATCTCGGGTAGGGGGTCCCGAAATGTGCATCTAAGGCTAATGGTAACAGGAGGTAGGGGACCTGATGTTTTACCTAGGTTCGGGCCCTCTCGATGGATGTAATACCCTACTTCCTGCTTGATTGATCATGATGCTATGAGTATTACAAGAGTTGATCTACCACGGGATCGTAGGGGCTAAACTCTAGAAGCTAGCCTATGATTATGATTGTTGTTGTCCTACGGACTAAACCCTCCGGTTTATATAGACACCGGAGGGGGCTAGCGTTACACAGAGTCGGTTACGGAGAAGGAGATCTACATATCCGAATTGCCAAGCTTGCGTTCCACGCAAATGAGAGTCCCACCCGGATATGGGATGAAGTCTTCTATCTTGTATCTTCATAGTCCAATAGTCCGGCCAAAGTATATAGTCCGACTGTCCGAGGACCCCTTAAACAAGGAATCCCTCAGTAGCCCCTGAACCAGGCTTCAATGATGATGAGTCCGGCGCGCAGATTGTCTTCGGCATTGCAAGGCGGGTTCCTTCTCGGAATACTTCACAGAAGATTTTGAACACAAGAACCGTGTCCCGCTCTACAAAAACAAATTCCACATAACACCGTAGAGAGCACAATATTTCACAAATCTAATCTGCTAATAGCTTTAAATAGCATGACATCATGCCATGGTCCGGTCATTGCTCGAACCGTTTTCACAACCAGCTACCGCACGTAACACGAGGCGGTTTCCTTGACACGTCTTGTCGAAGCAGAGATTGTGTCCCCTTATCACGGGATTCTCATCAATACGGTTATGCGTAACACAGTCGCGCCATCAATCGTGGTGCTTGGGGAATAAGCGATTTTAATGGGCAAGTGGGGAGGCGCACAGTTTCTATCACCCTTATAAAGAGATAGGGATTCTCCTCTTTCACCCACGCGCTCTTCCTTCTTTGCTCATCCATTCTCGCACGCTCAAGCTCCAGCACCAAGTTCTCACCTTCTCCGTATAGCCAAACATTTCCGGAGCGGGAGGCAAGTGGATGGCCTCCTCCGTCATGGAGGAGGACATTACGAAGCTCCGGGGGGGCTAATACTTGGCCGCAGACATCGCGCACCGGCTCCCGAACGCGGGGCAGATCATTCCGACTCCAGGACCCCATGACAGGATTTTGTTCCTTGCCTACTTCGTCCGCGGACTGGGATTCCCCCTCCGCCCATTTGTCCGCGGGGTCATGTTTTATTACGGGATGGATTGTCATGATCTGGACCCTAATTTCATCCTCAACATCTCGGCGTTTATCATAGTGTGCAAGTATTTTCTCCGCATCAGGCCCCACTTCGGCCTGTGGTTAAAGATCTTCAACGTGAAGCCGAAGATAGTGGTCAGCCAGCAGGCGGAGTGTGGAGGTGCCATGGTGGGCAAGATGCCCAGCGTCACCTGGCTCGATGTCTCCTATGTGGAGACCATGAAGGGGTGGCAATCGAGGTGGTTCTACATCACCGAGCCGCGTGACACCAACTTGGTGGCGGCTCCCGAATTCCGATCCGGCATCCCCATGCGGCTCACCTCCTGGAAGAAGAAGGGCTTAGCCTGGGGCGGGCCCGCGGAGCTGACCGGACTCCAGAACTGCGTCAAAAATATGATAAGCAAGAAGATCAAGCTTGTCCACGTGGTCCAGGTCATGCTCTTTCACCGGATTCTCCTGTGTCAAAGACGGGCATTCAACCTGTGGGAGTTCGATGCAGCCCAACAACAGACGCTCCGAGAGCTCTTTACACGATGCACAAAGACGTCTGGAAGGTGTTGTTCAAGGCTAGTGAAGTTCCTCCTCCCACCACCGAGGACCGCGGACTGAGCGCCAAGCACCACGCCAATTCGGTAAGCATTCTATATTTCGCAAGATGTGCCTTTCCTCAATATATTCGTAGGAGGAACCTAAGCCATCGTACTGATTTAACAGGACTATGTGAAGACGGCGGAGCAGATCGATTGTCTGGCTCCGTTGCCTCAGGATCCAGCAACCGATCTCCTTACGGAGATGCTGTTTCCGGCGCCCTATGAGGTACCGGAGAAGAAGGCCAAGAAGAAGGCCACGGGAACCAGGAAAAGTCTTCGGCGCAAGGTGGTGTCGGACTCATTGTCCGAAGACACCGAGGCGCACTCCTCCAACGACAACGAGGAGGAGGAAGAGGAAACCCCTCTCCCGCAAACCGAGGGGGAGAAGAAAAGGAAGGCAGCCCCTTCCGGGGAGGCCGAAGGGTCCACGAAGGGAAGGACCCTCCCTCCGGACCACTCCACCCTAGCCGCCTACAGCGACGAGGAGTGGCTACCCAGGGACAAGCCCCTAGCAAAGTCGTAAGTATCCGAATACCATAACACTTCTGGCATGTTTAGCTTTACGGCTTCCTTACCACATGAAAATATATTTGTGCAGACCGTCCAAAGCCCACATCGACTTATCCTCTTCGGATGGGTCCTTGAGCTCGTCAGAGATGAACAGCTATTCGCTCCCGACGGCCCCCACTCCCTAGCCCACGGATGACACCGAGGTGTTATCTTAGAGGATAGCGGGCCAGGGAGAGATAGTTCTGGAGGCGCCTCAAGGCGAAACCCCCGATGCCGGGCTCATGGGGGGGAAGATCCCCATGGATTCTGATGAGGGGAGCGTGGCAAGCTTGGCCCCCAGAGGATACTGCATCGGAACATCCAGTGGTTCCGGATTCAGGCAGGCAGCCCCTCGCCAAGGAGGGTGAGCCGTCTGTGCCGATAACCTCTGTCCATCCAGAGGCATCGGATAACTTGGTGGAAGCGCTTTAGAGCGCTTCCCTTGACGAAGGACATTGTTCTCTTATGAGTACGGTGATTGCGATGGTTCAGTCCGCCAAAAGAGGATTGACCGAAGCCTCCGCCAGCCTCCTGACACGCTTAATTCAAATTATCAGAAAGTATCACAGTATAGACAGTAGCCCCCGATGCTCTGTTTGGTGTTCGGAAAGAAAGGCCGAACAAAGGATCAAATATTATTCCAGGAGTCTAATCATATTATGTCTATGTGAATGAGCAGGTGTTGCTGCTGGCCGCCACTGCCGCCACTGCTGAGGTCTCTGGACTGAGGCAGAACCTAGGGCGGGCCAAAGAAGAGCTCGGCCTCATGAAGAGGTAGCTCGAGGAGAACAAAGGTAAGTGATACCACGTTGGAATGTTATATAAAGGAAAAAAATCATTGTTGCTAATAGAAGCATGATGAATTTTAATACGGGCCATGACCGAAGTGGCGGCCCTTAAGAAGGCGCTATCTGAGGCCGAAGGCAAAGCGGCCAAGGAGCACACCGAGCGCGAAAAACAAGAGGCTCGAGTTGATGAGGTCCAACAAGAGCTCCAGGTTTTCGTCAAAAAATTCAAATCCTTGGAGCGTGTCTCCAAGACGCAAGAGTCGGAGCTTGCGAAGGCCCGTCAAAGCGTGCAAGACGCCAAGGTAGAAGCCCAGAAGGCCCTCCAGAAAATTGAGGCAGCCAAGAACATAGCTATGGGTAAGGCTTTCATTATGCAAAGCAAGTATGTTAAGGAGACTTCCCTTTTACTTACCCGAATTCAGAGCTCTCAAGGAGCATTCGCAGATCTGCTGCGCAGCATCTCTGATGCTACAAAGTTCTACCGGCTGGGGAGGGAGCTCGACGGATAAGCTGTTTGGTCCCAGTATATTGGGGCCGAGCATCCGATGCCCTTGAGCGACCAGCTGAAGCAACTGGTCGAACTTCTCAAAGCGGCCGAACTGGCCATGAAGGACTTCATAGTCCAGCTATGGCCTGGCGAGCCCCTGCCCAGCAGCTACTTCGGCCTTGTCAAGAGGATGGTAAATGCCTGTCCGCGGCTTGAAGTCGTTAATCGGTCCATCTGCATTGAGGGTGCACGCAGGGCCTTGGACCGTGCGAAAGTGCACTGGAGGAAGATGGACGCCGAGAAGCTGGTGATAGAGGGGCTGCTGAAGGGAAAGGAGCATCGCCACCCCGAACAGTACTATGACGATGTCATTAAGGGTGCCTGCCTTGTGGCGGATGAATGTATTAAGGATGCTCGCCACCCTCAATGAATGTACTAAGGATCAAAACAAATATTACCAGATGGGGCCTTCGTGGACTCCTCTATTATGGCAGTTGTGGCCCGTAGTTGGGCTTTGCACTCCTCCAGCTCTATAGACAGCTGGGTATTCTTCTATGTCAAAACCTATGCACACGAGGATCCTTAAATCAGTTGTGCCAACTGTTTCAAGTCTCAGGGGCTACTGATATACATACTTATCAAATTTCCTTACCCGTATATCCTATACGTACTGGTCCGTGGCTCTGGCGAGGCCACCTTGAGCAGCCCGGATGTACGCGTCCCCTGAGTTGAAGGCATTGAATGCCTCTTCAGAGAAATTAGGGCCGCTTAGTGTGGCCCATCGGCGCCTATGATTCATGGTGCTCTCCACTTTGGAGTTTGTAGCGGAGAACCTATCTGCATCCTCTGTAGGAGGATCGTCCGGCATTGTACCCGCATTTTCCTCTGCCCTTGAGTCCGGCCTCGGAGTCCGGCTGGTGGAGGCGTGGCCGGCAGGCTCTCTGGATATAGTTCGGCGAGCGCTTTTTCTGCCGGAAGACAATGGACGTTGTTATATTTTAACGATGATAGTTATGTAGCAGGTTTTAAACATACCTTTGCAATGACGTCTCGGTCTGGACCGCCATCCTTTTAAGCCTACCCGGCTTTGGTGCCCCATGTTGACGAGTCACCGTGGGTACGGCATGGTGTCCCGATGGCCTTCCCTGTAAAACGCAATACATGTGCGGTGCGTAAGGCACGAAGAGGGATTCCTGTTTGGAAGTTGGGACTCCAGTCTTACTTACCTGTGATACAGGGTGCAAGCTAGGATAATCAGCTATGATGGCCACCAACACACCATCACGGCTTAACTGGTAAAATGTCCGGTCGAGGAGCTCCACAAACGTGTCCGTATCTTCTTTAAGTCCGGGGTCGTGGGCCCGGTCGGGGTCCTCTGGCTGTGGAGACGGGCTATGAACCTCCCTCATAGCTTTTTGCAGTTCCTGTTATGAATTGAAAGGTTAATATTTATATTAAAGAATGCGGTAAAGACTGGAATGAAAGATAGCTGCTCACCTAGCTTGGGGGGTTGTACATGGAGAATCCATCCCGTGGCTTGATACGGATGAACTCCTCTTCTTCTTCTTTGTACAAATCGAACAATATCTTCGCCAGAGCGGCGGGGGAGTCCGGACCTTTGCGGCCGCAGCGGGTGGCATCATCTTCCCCATTGAAGTGCCACATGGGTTTCCCTCGATATTGAAGTGGCTGCACTCCCCGCATTATACATATGGACACAACCTCAATTATTGTCATCTCTGATTTGGCCAGCGTCTTTATCCTGTCCGTCAGGAAAAGGATCTCTCTGTTATCTTCCTCCTAGGGGCTCCGGGGCCGCCAGCTGTGGCGTTTCTTCAATGGGGCATTTAGAAACTCGGGAAGGCCCTTCTGAATAGGGTCCAGAAGAGGGACATCCTCCATATAGAACCACTCCAAAGGCCGGTCTTCGGATGTCTTCTTCGGGGTACCGGATAGGTATCCGGTCCCGGCAATGCGCCATATTTCGGCTCCGCCCACTTGATATGCCGACCCATCCTGAGTGCCGGGTACGAGGCAGAATAGCCTCTTCCACAGCTCGAAATGAGATACGCAACCCAGAAATAGCTCGCAGAAGGCAACGTAGCCTGCGATATGCAGTATGGAGGCTGGGGTAAAGTTATGCAGCTGGAGTGCGTAGAACTCCAAGAGCCCGTGGAGGAAAGGATGGATTGGAAATCTGAGTCCCCTCAGCAAATAGGGGACAAAGCATACCTGCTCCCCCTTGGATGGGTTTGGAGAACTCTTCGCTTGGTCCCCGCCATTATAAATGGCTAGTCCAGCTCAGACGGGAACCATGTACGCAGGCGGAAGAAACCCCTTGTTCTGCAACTCTACTAGTCGGCTATGGTGGACAGAACATTTCTCCCAATCACCTGGCCTAGTGCTACGGGAGTGAGAGGAGGAGCCACGACGTCCGGCCATGGTGGTGTGGATTTTTTTGGGCGCGCTCTGATGGATACTCGCTGGGAGGAGATGGTGTGATTTGGATCTGAGGATCCCCGTCTCTTTAAATAGACGCTTTACTCATGTGGTCAGGGTGGCAAATGTAAAAATGCCCCGACTTCTCGTGTTCTCTCGACACGTGGAGACAGCCATTATTAAAGCACAGAAGCTGAGGAATGCAACATTGATGGGAATCCGGACACTGCGTGTTACAACAGGTACTCTAAAGAATTTGGAGAAGGAACCCGCCTTGCAATGCCGAAGACAATCTGCGTGCCGGACTCATCGTCATTTAAGCCTGCTTCAGGGGCTACTTGTAACGCATCGAGACCGATGCTCCAGTTGCCTTCCATTTATCTTAGTTCTTGTCGTGTGTTTAATTTTGTTTGTTGCATTATCATAATTGTTTGCATATTTTATTCCTACATGTTTATGCCATGATCATGTTGAGTGCCTTGTCATGTGTTTTCTTCATGCACCATGCTCATTTCACTTGTTATGTTGCATTGTGCCTCTTGTCATCATATTGTATTGTGCCATCTTGGTTTGTTTGCGATGTTCATCTCACTTTGTTATATGTTATATACTTTGATATGCCTGTTGTCATTTATTGCATCATGATCATCAAGTGGGTTGCATTCTTCATATTGGTGTATTGTTGTGTGCGCATCAGTCCTTGTTGTCTCTTCTCTCAAGCCATGCCCATGTATCATCACCTCCTTCCTTCTTATTCCTTTCATTTTTGCTAGTGCCATTTTCTTTCCTCCATAAATGTTCATTCTTTCCCTAAAAATCATGTACACTGCCTACACCCTCTCTGCCAATTTTCAGCTCATTTGAAAATGTTTTGGTTGTGTTCAGAAATGGCTCAAGTTTGAATTTAATTCAAACTTGAATTATTTTTATATCTCAAAAAAATGTCCCAAATCATTTTATTCAAATTGTTCATAAATCCAGGATCTCAGATCTATTTTTGTCTCAGTATACTTCCTTCCAGATCTTCCTGTGCATTTCTGCTCTTGTTATTCTGTCTGAAGAATTAAAGAAAGGAAATGAGGGAGAAAGGAAGAGCAGCCCAGCGAAGCCCACCTATCTTACCTGTTCACCGCAGCCCACCTGAAACTCTTCCAGCCGGCCCAGCCCCTCATCCTGACGCCTACCTGCTCCGTTGCTCGCCGTCTCCCTGTTCTGTCTACAGGAGCGCCCGGCGCCATCGCGCCATGAGCTCACGGACATCGAGGCCCGGCGCTCGCGCCCCCTTATAAGTAGCGCCTCGCCCCTAGGGTTTCCCTCTTCCCCCCTCAGCCACCGCCACCTCTATCTTCTTCGTTCGTCTCCTCCTTCGTTCCCAAGTGAGGAAGCAGAGAGAGTTCAGAGAAGAACCACCGAGCGCGTTCCGCCTTCGTTTGTGAGGCCTCCTCGTCATCGTCTTCAACTTCAAGCAAGGCCAGGATCAAGAAGGGTCCAAGGATGCCACGATCTTCTTCCTCGACTTCGTCTGCTTCCTCTGCGTCGCCAAGTCATGCGCCTGGCATCCTACCCTGCTTCCTTCTTCCACGGACAGGAACCGCGTCGGGTTCAGAGCTCGTCCGCGTCGCCGCTGGTTCGTCTCCGTGGCCATCTGCGTGTCCTAGGGTGAGCTAGGTATACCTGCTTCCCTCCTTCTTCCTGTCGCGTTTAGGTCATCGGAGTCACTACTAGATCCATGCCATCATCGTGCCCTTGCTGCTCTGGCGAATCTCTGAAACTTTCAGAGAAACGCTTCCGTGCTCCGTCTGTATCTTGTCCCCGCTTGCCTCGCTCGGGACCCTACTTCGTTTCACCTCGCCACCTCGCTGCAGCCTTGCCTCAAGTGCTGCATGCCTGCATGCCCCGCCATGGCCGTGGCCTAGTGCCTCGACCTGCAAGGCCAGCCCTGTTTGTCAGGACCCCGACTCAATGCCACATCGATCTAGCATGTAACACCTCATATCACTTTGCGGCCTCGCGCACGGTATTCCCACGGGTGTCGCCTTACCTTTGCCCGGGACCGTTTGCGCCTTTTGGCACACGTATAGGATAGTGTCGCTAGCATCCATATGATAAGGGCCCGGCTGACATGGCTAGTCGTAAACCCAAAGTGGCACAAACTTACGAGGACAGCATCCATGACCCAACATTGAGCGTGTCGGTCATCACGAGTGATTCGGTGCTGTAACACTGGGCTAGCAGGACTCCGGTGAACCGGGCAGTGGCGGGCTAACAGGACTCGTATTCATCGCGTGACATTTCGCCGAGGGGAACACGAGGCGAAGAAGGACACATGCCGCCAGCCTAAGTGTTACGGAGCGTAGCAAGCTACCATGGCTCGGTGGAAGCACTAGGAGACATTTCCCGGTAAGAGAGGCTACTAAGGATAAACAACTAGATAGTCAGATCCCACACATACCAAGCATTTCAATAACATACACACAATATGCTCGATATGTGGAAATACAACATGGCATGACAACATGACTCTACAACTCAAGTATTTATTCAATAGGCTCGGAGGAGCGAGATATTACAAACATGGGTCTCTCGACCCAGCATTCAGAGCATACAAGTCAAAACACAAGCGGAAGCTTAACATGTCTGAGTACAGACATCTATAACTGAAAAAGGCTGAAAAGCCTGACTATCTACCAGATCCTGCCGAGGACACAAGATCGTAGCTGAGGTAACAAGCTAAACGTCGAAGTCCACACGGAACTACTAATGAGACTGAAGTCTCTCTGCAAAAACATAAAATAGGCAAACGTGAGTACAAATGTACCCAGCAAGACTTACATGAGAACTATCTACATATGCATCATTATCAACAAAGGGATGGTGGGGTTTAACTGCAGCAAGCCAGCTTTGACTCGGTGGCTATCCTGAACTATGACTGCAAGTAACTCTTTTGAGGTGGCACACACGAGTCCACATATTCACCCAAATCAATACACCACTATGAATCATCTCCCATCTCCCTACGAGAACGCCATCCATAGGACTCATGCTTATCTTGCGTATTTTAGAGTATCCACTTTCACTTGTCTATGAACTGTCTTCGGCAACCCGAAGTCCTTTACATGACACGGCTATTCGAATAGATGATGTTAACCCTGCAGGGGTGTACTTCTTCACACACGCTCTTGCCACTTACCACCATGTACACGTCGTGTATCTTGGCAACCTTCAAACGGAAGCCTGGCGAGGGAGTCGGCCACGACCTAACTAACCACACAAGTCTCTAGTCCAGGTTTATCGCCTATTCGGGATCCATCCGCAAGGAGATCCGGCCGGGGTGTCACTCACAGCCCCAAACGATGTGTGCAGGGTTCCCAAGCCCACCATCCGGGTGCCAGTTGGTACACCAGGCCACTGTTCCTAGTCTGTCCCAAGCCCACCTGTACCGGGTGCCCCTTGGTAGACTACTAACACTACCTACAAACACCAGAAACTAGTTGCAACTCCTGGACAGAGATCAAGTTGATTAATAAGTCGAGAGAGCTTGGAGTGCCCGGAGCCAATGTGTGGTAGTAACTGTTTATGGATCACAAACACAGAACTCAGTCCCTGAGGATGGTTTCAATGAGACAACCCACCATGTACTCCTACATGGCCTCTCACCGCTACCTTTACCAAATCGTGTTCACACACTTAGCTCTCAACAGTAGGACATGTTCACCACATTCCAACTCATCCCCGTTGAATCAGACCTAACACAACTCTAAGCAATAGCAGGCATGACAAACAAGCATGAATGAGTAGGCACATCAGGGCTCAAACAACTCCTACTCATGCTAGTGGGTTCCATCTATTCTTGTGGCAATGACAGTCATGCGAGAGGATAAGGGGTTCAACTACCGCAGCATGTAACAGTTGAATCGTTGTTGTCCTAATGCAGTAAAAGAGATCAGGAGCGAGAGAGTGGGATTGTATCGGAATGAACAAGGGGGTTTTGCTTGCCTGGCACTTCTGAAGATAATATAGCTCTTCATCGGTGTCATCGAACTCACCGTCGGAACCACGTCTATCGAGAGGGGACAAACACCAGCAAACAAGGAAGAACACAATCAATGCAATGCGACAATATGATGCATGAATGTGGCATGGCAATATGATGTGATTTGAGCTAATGCAACTAGCAGCAAGTTAAATGAAGTTGGTTTGAATCCAAGATTCAAATTCAAACTCCACATGTAGTTACTTAAATGGAATTCATTTCATTTGTCCTAAACAGTAGCCATAAGTTGTTCTAACATGCATGAAACCAGTACAGATGGATAAATTGGATTTTTCTGATCATTTTTCATATATAAATTATTTCAATTGGAGTTACTGTTGATTTTCTATGGATTTTAGAAGTTTTGGGCATTTTCTGAAATTTATAAATCATTTCTGATTTATTTTAATTCCAGAAAATAAATACTGCATCAGCATGATGTATTAGTGACGTCAGCAACTCAACGGGCTAGTCCAGGTCAAATCTGACGTGTGGGGTCCACACGTCAGTCACACATAGACTAATCCCGGTCAAACTCAGCGCTGACTGGGATTTGACCAGGGCTAGGGCCCACTGTCAGTGGCTGCTAGGATGTTTAGCTGGCTGGGTTAGGCCTAATGGTGTCCACATCGACCGTCGCCAGAGTTTCGCTGGTGACGACCAAAACTGCGGCGGCAACTCGCCGGACTTTAGATACAAACAGCGGTTGGACGCGCGGGAGCCACCAGGAGGTAGCCCGCGCTCTTACGCATCCAGAGGGGATGGTGGGTGGCCGCGGGGGCACCGGAGTTCGCCGGAAACGAGCTCCTGGCGGTGGCCGGAGTTCGGGCATCAACTGAGTCGACACCACAGAGCACGTTAGGAGCAGCGGTTGGGTGTTTTGAGCTCCTGGAGACGCTTGAGCGCGTTATGCTCTTCAGTTGTGAGCGGAAGAGCTCAGGAGCACGGGCCTGCCGGCCATGGCGGACGGCGGCGCGGGAGCTCGCGGGGTACTGCGCTACGACACGCGGACAACGAGGGAAGAAGGGGGGAAAGGGACCAGGGCTCACGGTGAGGTGAAGGGTGCAGACGGCGGGGCTGGGGACAACCCGGTTGGCGCGAATCGGCGCCAGCGATCTCGGTGGCCCGAGGTAGAAGATGACGACGTCGAGGGCGTTGTGGTGCTTTCCAGCTCACGTAGCTCAGTGGAGTTGACTGGGATGGCGTGGCGGATCTCTCAAGCACGTTGGATGGGCGAGGGAGGGCCGGTGGCCGTGGCAACAGCGAGCGGCGGCGACGGGTGTGTTCGGTGGTTGCGCGCGGAAGAACAGAGGAGGGGAGAGCGCTCGAGGGAGAGAGAGGATGAGGACCAGGGCGTCGCGCTGGCATGGAGAGAAAGCCCGAGGCCTTGCCACCACGAAGCAAGAGGTGGCACTCGGCCGCGCGAGCGCTGGCTTGCCAGTAGGCGCAAGGTTGAAGACAACCTTGCCCCTGGTGGGCTGGAGTGCAGCTGGGCCAGAACAGTGTTGGGCTACAGGTAGGCCAGGTGAGTTTTTGCTCTGTTTCGTTCTGTTTCTATTTTTGCAATTTGTTTTGATTTGCTTTTATACCAAATCATTTTTATAAATTCTAAAAATTATAATGTGGCCTGGTAAAATGTATTCAAGGCCACTCACAATTTTTAGAATTATTGGAGTTATATTTAACATATATCAAATATAAATCCAATGCAAATAATTATTGGATTAACTCAAATGCCCAAAATAAATATTTCTGAGACTCCAAAAATATTGGTTTGAATTTTATCTCTTGCCAATATTTTCAGAGAATAAGAGGGACATTTTCTTGGACTCATTTGATGAGCTTTAAATGTTGATTAATTTTTGAACTTTTTCCTCCATTCATGTTTCAGAAATTTAAACATGATGCATGGCTACTTATGCAGGGTCAGGCAAGGGCTAAGCTAGGGCTATGACACTGTTTCTCTGTATTTGTTTCGTCTGGGTTCAGGCTTCGGATCCCTTCGAGAAGTAGGCATCTTCAGCCGAGTCCTTTGCATCACCAACACCCTCGCGTGTTGCTCCGCGCCAACCGCGCACACCAGCAACTCCCACGCGCAACCAGAGCCTCGCCCGTCGCCTTGCAGCCGCCCAACACCGAGGCTTGGCCTCCATGACCGAAACCTCGAGCTCGTGCTGCACCCGTCGTTGCTTCGCGCCTGCGCACACGCAGTAGCACCCTCACCTATTTTTGCACCCCTGCCTTCAGCCTGTGGTCGCGACGGTCGCCGTCTTGCTCGCCGGTGTCGTCACCCAGTTACTCTGAGATCCACAAAGAAGAAGGCCTGGCCTTTGATTTGGTTCAAGTTTAGCCATGCCCTTGTTATGCACAATCATGCAGCAGCATCGCACTGGTCAGCGCTCTGCTCCTCTATCCAAGAGGTCCCAGGTTCTCCGGTTTTCCTTTTTTCCCTTGCTTCTCTGTTTTACATCGAGCACACACACCCACAGCCACTTGGGCCTGATCCCACCTCTGGGCCGCTGCACTCTGGTGCTTCTGGCCCGTGCATTTTTTTATCAGTCTGTATTTTAGCATTTTTCCAATGCATTCTTTATTACAGAAAATGCCCCTGTTTTGAATTGTTAATAACTAAATATGCATGCATCCAAACTAAACAAACTATATATCTAAAATGCTTAGAATTTTACCTAGTTTCACAATATGCTGTTTTCATCCTTGTTCAAAATGTTTAAAATGTTGTTTGATTATATTTTCTCAAATGCCATGTTAAAATGATTTATTTCATAACTAAATAACCGTAGCTCCAATTTTAATAAACTTTATATGCAAATGGGGTGGAAAAATGCATAGATTAACTTGGTGGACTTTATTTTCCTGTTTAACAACATTAAAATATGGTTTAGGGCAGAACAGTACCAAATTCAAAATATGGATATGAGGATTTTCCGAAATTGTTGTTTGTTGTTTCCGGCCTCATCTAAACTTGCCTAAATAGCTAGTTTAATTATACTTCACCTCTTGCCATGTTTAACAACATTTAATATTGTTTGGTAGCTTAAATGTGATTAAACTAAATATGTCAATGTGGTGTTTTGTCAATATGCAACTCGTTGCATATTGAGCTCCACTTAACTTGTAGTATTGTTTGTTGCACTTTGCCATGCCATGTCTTATTAAACCGGACATGCATCATACTTGTTTGTGCATCATGCCATGTTTATGCTTGTGTGTTTACCATGTTGTTTGTTTCTTTCCGATGTTGCTTCTTAGTTCCGGTAATGTTGCAGTTGTGAGGATTCGTTCGACTACTCCCGTTCCTCTTCTTCATGGACTCGTTCTTCTTCCTAGCGGGATTTCAGGCAAGATGACCATCACCTTGGATCTCACTACTATCATTGCTATGCTAGTTGCTTCTTTCTATCGCTATGCTGCGCTACCTATCTTTTGCTCTTCAAGCCTCCCAATTGCCATGTCAGCCTCTAACCTTTTCACCCTTCCTAGCAAACCGTTGCTTGGCTATGTTACCGCTTTGCTCAGCCCCTCTTATAGCGTTGTTAGTTGCAGGTGAAGTTGAAGATTGCTCCATGGTGGACAGGATTATGTTGGGATATCACAATATCTCTTATTCCATTAATGCATCTACATACTTGGTAAAGGGTGGAAAACTCGGCCTTATGCCTGGTGTTTTGTTCCACTCTTGCCGCCCTAGTTTCCATCATACCGGTGTTATGTTCCCGGATTTTGCATTCCTTACGCGGTCGGGTGATTTATGGGACCCCCTTGACAGTTCGCTTTGAATAAAACTCCTCCAGCAAGGCCCAACCTTGGTTTTACCATTTGCCTCACCTAGCCCTTTTTCCCTCGGGTTTCCGGAGCTCGAGGGTCATCTTTATTTTAGCCCCCCCGGGCCAGTGCTTCTCTAAGTGTTGGTCCGAAACGAGCAACCTGCGGGGCCCCCTCGGGGAAACTAAAGGTCTGGTTTTACTCGTAGCTTGATTTATCCGGTGTTGCCCTGAGAATGAGATATGTGCAGCTCCTATCGGGATTGTCGGCGCATCGGGCGGCTTTGCTGGTCTTGTTTTACCATTGTCAAAATGTCTTGTAAACCGGGATTCCGAGACTGATCGAGTCTTCCTGGGAGAAGTAATATCCTTCGTTGATCGTGAGAGCTTATCATGGGCAAAGTTGGGACACCCCTGTAGGGTATAAACTTTCGAGAGCCGTGCCCGTGGTTATGTGGCAGATGGGAATTTGTTAATGTCCGGTTGTAGATAACTTGACACCAGATTCAAATTAAAACGCATCAACCGTGTGTGTAGCCATGATGGTCTCTTCTCGGTGGAGTTCGGGAAGTGAACACGGTTTTGGGTTATGTTTGACGTAAGTAGGAGTTCAGGATCACCTCTTGATAATTGCTTGCTTCACGACCGTTCTGTTGCTTCTCTTCTGGCTCTTGGTTGCGTATGTTAGCCACCATACTTTGCTTAGCCGCTGCTGCAACCTCACGACTTTTCCTTTCCATACCCATTAAGCTTTGCTAGTATTGATACCCATGGTAATGGGATTGCTGAGTCCTCGTGGCTCACAGATTACTACAACAATAGTTGCAGGTACAGGTTATGCGATGATCATGACGCGAGAGCGATGTTTGCTTGTTTTCGAGTTCTTCTTCTGCTTCTTCTTCGGTCAGGGGATAGGTTCCAGGTCGGCAGCCTGGGCTAGCAGGGTGGAAGTCGTTTGAGTTTTTGTTTGTGTTTTCATCCGTAGTCGGATGATGCTCTTATGTAAGATGATGTGTATTCGTGTGGCATTGTTTGCCTCTTGTATGTATCCCCATCTATAATGTAATGTTGATGTAATGATATCCGCCTTGCAAAAGCGTATCAATATGCGGTTCTATCCTTGGTGGGGCCTTCGAGTCTCTTTAGGATAGTATCGCATATTGGGTGTGACAAGTTGGTATCAAAGCCGCGACCGACCCTAGGAGCCCCCTTGTTTGATCGTGTAGTTTGGCCATTGTTGAGTCTAGAAAAAAAACTATTTTGAGTCTTAGGATTATATATATCGTAGAGTAGGATTTTTTTTAGGATCACGCGGGTATCTTGGAATCGTTCCGATAGTCTTGTCACGAGAAAATTGTTCTTGGTGCCTCCCGACATTTAGGGGTTGTGGCAGTGTCCCAGGGAGTTGAGCTCCGAGGTGTTGTCGTCACAATTTTATCGTTGCGATTCTCGGAATACGAGTTTTGCCAACATCGAAAATCTCTTTTATGCGATTGTTGGTGAGATAACCTCGACGCCACCCAAGATCTTGGGGAGTTCGGGAGTATTGCCATAGCTTGTATAACAGATGCTTTTCGAAGGTTGAGGTACACGATTTCCGGAGTTTTCTTGGTTATGTGTTGACGGATGGATACAGTTGGATGTAGGGATTGTTAGTTTGGGTGAGATATATTGCTTCCCCTGTATCCCCAACACCAGATTGCGTAACTAGAAAGTTCCAGGAGTTTATAGGTGGGAATTCAAGTATCTCCTTGGATATCGTTCCGACAGATGCATGATATGGGATTGGGTAAATCTCTATCATACATTTGTTTCCGGCTTATTCTGCAAGCCAAATCTTTGTTTTGTTTTGAGTTGTGATATTCGAGTTGCTTCAATGTCAAGTGTTGATTCCATACCTTTTCTAAATGGTGTTCTCATATTCCTATGTTAATACTATTCCTTCTTGATCATCGAGGTCGTCATGGCAACTCTTTTCCAACCGGTGTGCTTCTCTTCAAGTGGATCCAATCATTTCAACATTTGTGAGATCAATTCTAAGTTTTCTCAACGGTATCCGTTTCATCCGCCCTAAGTTGCCTTTGTTTCCCGCCCTCCCACCCTTTTTCTTCAAGGACTTAGATTTCCTAATCATGTATCCTTTTATTTCTGGGAAGTCTCTTCATTCTTTTCTTTCAATGTTCTTATCCGGTGATTTTCCATGAAGATGCTCAACAGTTTCAAGTTCATCATCCTTCATTGTTGTTTCTTCTCCGGTGGATCCAATTCAAGCTTTCGATATTCATCATATTCCTTTCCTCGTTTCTAATGCTTTCTCATGCCGATGCACCTCTTAATCATTCACTTCTTCTTATTCATTTGTTCTGGAGTGCTGAAGATATCTCACAGGACTTGTGTTTCCATTCTCAATCCGTTCAAGATATTTCGAGGTTGTTATCTCATTCCAGCCATTTAATTCAACCGGTGCAACCTCTCTTTAAAATTGTTAAACAGTGTTTTCTTTTGAGTGGGCCCTAACCCACAGGTCTTTTCCCAGGATCTTACCTGACTCTTCTAATTCACCCGGAGTTATTCTCAATTCTTTTAAGTGTGACGTAAGAATGGATTCCATCAGTTACATGCCTTCTCCAAGATCGCTTTCAAATTCTTTTCATTGTTGGCTCAACCTCTTCGCTTTTCATTCTCCCGGAGTATCTTAGTAAATTTTGGTGGTGTTTCTCGTCGTCATTTGAAGATCGAAAAAGAGTTTTTCCTCTAAAGCTTGTCCGTCCCCCCGAAGATTCATGTCGCTAGCTTGATGCTATCCGTTCAAATTGGTTCCAGTTGTGCAATTCTTTTTCATCCATCCGGAGTGTGTCAGAATGTCACGACCGGTTTTCCGGGTAATAAATTTCCAGAAAAGACCGTCGTGCTCATCAGCCCCAGGATTACTGTTAGCTGATGAGGTTCCAACTTGATGCAGAAATTCCAAGAAAAATACAAAATATGTGGTACAAGACCATTCTGGCCTGTGAGTACAACAAATGGTTTCTAGAGGTTGATGGCGGAAGCGGTTTGTGGATCATCAGTGTCTATGGGACACCATTTCCCACAGGAACAGCTGACCAGGCTAACTCCTATCTTCGCGTGGCTGCTATCTCCATTGCTTAGGTTCCGGGGCTGTCATCGCATCGCTCCTCTCCGTGCAAGAAAATCTGGCCAAGACAATAGCCAGGGACAAGCCAGTGAGTACTTTGAATGTACTCGCAAACATTATGAACACAGGTATAACATAACAATGGTGTGCTGAAAAATATTGTATGCTCGTGACGTCAGTCACAAAGATAAATATAACTCTGATGTATGAATATGCAATGTCACGTAAGTATTAAAAATTATGAAATAAATAACAAGCATGCCACGATCGAGGCGTCGGCGACACCGCATAAAGGGCTTTAAAAGAAATGCCACGGTCGGGCGTCGGCGACACCACATAAAGGGCTTTAAAAGAAATGCCACAGTCGGGCGTCTGAGCGACACCACATAAAGGGCTTTAAAAGAAATGCCACAGTCGGGCGTCTGAGCGACACCTCATAAAGGGCTTTAGAATAACAATCATAGCGAATATCCCGGAGGTAGAACCATCCCAGAGATACTCGGTATTAACAATAATATCACGGGTTAGTCCACAATAATAATAATCATAATTATCACAAGTCACCAGTAATATTCCAGTTCTGGTTAACAGTTTCACCTCCGAAGACCGACACTAAGACCGACACTTGACCCGTCCCAGACTGTAATCCTTAACCATGGACACGGCTATTCGAATAGGTTTTAATCTCTGCAGAGGATGTACTCTTTACCCACGAGTAACGGATTCCTTTAGTCCATCGGGACTAACTCCGCTTACGGTCTTTTAAATGAAAACACACCTGACTTGCACACACCAGCTTAACTCACTCGTGTCTGGAATCACCCACGACACTTGTCAAGCAAACTCTAAGTGGGGAGGCTACAACCTCGAGTAGCATGGGATCAAATTTATATCAGCACAAGCACTAAGGGGTGGCCTCCCCTCTCGGTCCCAACCGAAACACCCATGCCCCTGACGGATGGTGGCTTTAATCCATGGCCATGGTACCCCATCCCGCCCCTCTCATGCGGTGTGTGCTAGAAAGGGGTTGACAAATTACTGAACCGTACCCTACCTGTGGCAGGGACAAGTGGTAGCACGAAACAAGTGTGGGGGTTACTGGAACAAGACTCGATCAAAGGTCGACTCAGGAGGTTTATAGTTTCCTGCATGACATGTATAACAATATATTTCAACCAATCCAATCAACACTCATTATATCTTACCATGCCATACCGGACATACCCGTCCCGACGGAGACCGGCGACAAGCTCGCGCCTATCCAAGGCAGAGGCTTTCCCGGATTCCTTTCCGGCATGCATGCAAGATACATGAGCATGATTACCATCACTAGTATACTCATTTCCAACAGCATGGAAATCACCAATATGCATCCATGCAAATGATCATATCACATGAAATAACAAGTCCTTGAAAGAAGGTGGTGTTATAAGCGTGTCAACGAACACACCAAAAATATTATGCGGGATTCAGAATGCTTGCCTTCAATGTGTGGAAGGGTAGGGTGCACTCCAAAACATTTGAATGCTTTCTCCTCTCTCAAAAATCCTATTTTAGCAATATAAAGAATTAACACACAAAATAAAAACAGCACCAAAAGTTGTTTTGAAATTTTTCAAATAAATCTTAAAATAAACTAGGTGAAATTTGTGAGAGGTAGGAAAAAGAATCAGTCAATTTGGAGTTGTATTTAAAAAGATATAACCAGTCAAAGTTCTGGTCAAATCTGGTTTTTAATAATAAAATGCAAAAGAAAACGCGTTTGGCGAAATCGCTTTCTAAGCAGGGTTACGTCTTTGCAGAGTTTACGCCTTCACTTAACACGCGGACCGGCGGAGTGGGTCACTGACAGTGGGCCCGCCTGGCCCACTGGTCGGGTTTGACCGGTCTCCTCCCTCTCCCTTTTCCTCGGCCGAGCAGAGGCGCAGCTCCGGCGATCGTCGCCGGCGAATGGAGGCTCGTCGAGGGCATCCGAGGCCAGGGATGGACCCACCTCTCCTAGGCGGTCCTCCCGGTGGTCGATTGGCTGGCGGGGACGGAGGGGTTCGTCGGCGGCGAGCTCCGCGGCGGAGGGAGCTTCGGTGACGGAGTGATTTTTGGGCTGCGGTGGTCTCCTGCCAAAATTGATCGAGGGGTTGCGCTCGCGAGAGGAATTGGGAGTTCTTGGCGAAGAGAATAGGGAGGGGGGAGTACTAGGGGTGCCGGATTGGCCGGGGCGGTGGCGGCGGCAGGAGCTGCCGGAGATGAGGAAGACGGCGTTTCCCGGACGATTGCGGGCTATGGGGTGTCATTGGGGTGGCTCGAGGTTACTGCGTGCTCGGGAAGCTCGGGGCCTTTATAGCTCGTCGAGGTCGGTTCCGTGGCGGCGGATGAGGATGCCGCGAACCGCCTCTCTAAGCTTGCGAGCAACGTGGCGCCGACGAGGGCTAGGCGGCGCCCTTGTGGATGAGCTCGGGCTGTGCTAGGGCTGTGGCGAGCAGGGGTGGCTTGGGCGGCGCCGACATGAGCGGGGTTGTCGGCGGCGGCGGCGGCTAAGCGCAACCTGCCGGGAGTGGCGAGGCGGCTTGGCGTGTTGCGGTGAGCACGGAGCGCGTCGCGTGGTGCTGCAGAGGGACAAAGCCGTGGGGGCCAGCGTGTCGGCTCGGCGCATGTGCGTGCCAAGCGACGCTCTGCTTTCGCGCTTCTGGCGTGCAGGGACGTGCTTTCGACGAAATGCCGAGCATGCTACATAGCTTGGGTGAGGCTGGCATTTAGCAGATCTAGGTTAGGAGTAACGGGGAGTCTAGTGGACATGCCTGTTTGATCAGAGGTGCAAGTACATAGTGTAGACTTGAGATCATGCCAATACAGGACATGCACATAGGGTGTTTGTCAAAATGCCAAAGGCACCTAGGCTATTCTTGGAGTGGCCAAAACGTCCAGATCAGTGTCTCTGTGGATGAAAGAGAGGTTGGTGAAGTTAGCTTGCAGAAATGAGAAACTTGCTAGTGCAAGTTTTGCAAAACTTCAATTCTGGACAAAAAGCAAATGGCATTGTTGCAAGAACTTAGAATCATCCTATGGGTCCACTCTCCTGGACTTAAGGGTTTAGTAGGGAGGGCTACAAGTAGGAAAAATAATCACAGCAAAATGAGCAAGTTAAAATATAGTTGTAGTACAAAACCTCAAGTTGGACCGAATGGAAATGAGGATGATTCACTCAAAATTTTCAAAGAACATAGCTGGGTTTTTGCACAAAGTGGAATAATATGCTCCTACTGACATCCCATAATTTTTGGTAGAGGCTAGAAAGAATTATTCAAAAGGGTTGTAGTGCAAAAATTGTCCTCTGGACCAGAGAAGAAAAGCATGTGTAGCACCCAAAATATTTCAAGAATAAAAGATATTTTTGAATAAAAGTGATTTAAAAACATCACATGACATCTCCAAATTTTGGTTGGATTTTAGATAAACATATCGATGGTTGTAGTTCAAATAGGGCCATATAACCTTGAAAACCATTTTTCAAGAAAATAAAGATCAAGCAAAAATAATTATGTAATTAGTTCTACCAATAAAAGAAAAGTTTTTCTTGAGAGGTTAAACAAGTCCAATAACATATTTGAAAAGTTTTCTCTATGGGGAAAACTCCATAATAGCAAGGGGGGAAAGAGTTTCAAAAAATAAAAGGGAGCCCAGAGAATAAAAGTTTTAATTTCCTGGCAAAATTTTAATTAATAAAACAAGGTCAAAATTTTGGGGTGTCACAACACTACCCCCCTTAAAAGAAAATCTCGTCCTCGAGATTTGCTAAGAGTTGTAAAACAAACAAAATACTTTTACTTGGTCAAAAGATCATTTTACACAGGCGGTAAAAAGGGGCTACAGTGAGAGGGCAATGAATGGTGAGTAACTACAGTGTGGTACTGGCGCTGCGTGGAAAAATCCATGCTTTTGAAAACGGGCGATTTTTACGCTGGACGCCGTGAATTTAGAATAAATTCTAACTTTAACAATACGCTGGTCGTACCCGAGAGCACAGTGCTCTCTCTGGCTGACAGGTGGGACCGGGGCCCACTGTCAGTCTCTCCTTCTACCTCTGGCTCTCTCTTCTTCCTCTCTCCCGCGCGCTTTCCCGGCTTTCTCCACCGGCGACGTCTAGCGCATAGGGCATCTAGGCCGTATTGCGGTAGTGCGCGGCGTGCTTGCTGCCGGTGCAGTGTGCACTCACCTCGCGGGCAGTGTCTTTGTCGGCCTTTGCTCATGGATTCGCCTCGAACACCGGCGATCGGCGACGAAGCGGCGCTGGTGGACCTCGTCCACCGTACACGAGCTCGAGCTATAAAATGACCGCGGCGTTCTCCTCTTCTTCCTCACACCGCCTCGCTCCTCCTTCTCTCTTCTTCTCCTCTGTTTCTGCTGGGCGGAGCTCGAGGCGAGGCTCTAATGGCGAGGTGGTGCCGGACTGATACGTGATCCTGTTGTGCGGAGGGCTGGCGGCGATCTTTGGGGCTCTCCGTGCTCCTGTGCGCGATGATCCTTGATGATCGCCGTGATGCTGCCGCTCGGGTGCTGGCTCTCCGTGGTGGCGGTAATCACGAGGAGTAGGTGGGGTGTGCCGGGTGCTAACTGTTGTTAGGGGGTGGTTAGCCAGATGTAACACCGCTGCAAAGTTTCGCAAACAGTGTAGGTGCTCGGATGATTGTGGTCGAGTGTCTGTGTGAATTAAAATAATCCATGTCGTGAGAAATGTATGATGCAGCAATTCGGTAAGGAGAAAACTCATACTAGGATTTTTTTCGCGGTTACACCAGTTTATTCACGAAGGAAAAATACTCATATTAGTAGAAACTAAATACGCGACTCACCGCACAAATCTGAGGTACCACGCATAAGTTACAATGCAAATATAAATGCTGCAAAAACAAATCTGATGGTGACGTCTAAAAAGAAAACGGTAATCGGGTGTGGTCACGATAAAATGTCTCTGGTAAAGGGATACACTCCTCTTCTATCGGAGGCAGTGGATTGACCAGTCGATGTATGCGTCTCTCCGGGTCGGGCCTCAGTGATCTGCCGATTGCAATCTGAGGATTTAAATCAGCGAGGCTCCGGAGATAATCCATCACCCGCTGGTTCAAATGCTCTAGAGCGATGATGTACTGGATAAGGTTGGCTAGTACTGGGTCCTTTTCAATACGCCCACCGGGAAAAGACGTCACTCCACCGGGTGTTGCACGACTCGAAAAATAATAATATCCGCGTTCGCGGGCATAGGGTACTGCGGATCGAAGGCGAGCAATCGCTTCTTTCGCAGCATCTTCTATGGCCAGTTGTGGGGTTGGCATAGATTTCCCCATGAAGGAAACTTCTGTTGGATCTTGGTTGGGGTCTATGGGAGGAATGTGTACTGCTGCCCAATATTCCGAGGTGGATGGGGTGATCCTTGATTTGAACAGCTCGTACTGGGGTGGCTGGGTAGAACCCATGGTACTGCGGGTAAAGTCCCGCAATATTTTGACAAAGCTACCTGGGGTTGCATCTGGGGTTCTCAGATGAATGTTGTGGCTCGGCATGACAAGAGATGGTTGTGAGAGTGGTGCACGAGGTGAGGGTTGCTGGGCAAGGTCACAAGGTGGCCTTCTTATATAGCATCTGGGCTGGTTTATTTACCGTGGTGAAGGGTAATAAATCTGCCAGATTACCTCAAGAGTCGGGGTCCGTGCCGGAGATACACATATCTCATAAAGAGGCGATATTCTTGTGGTTGTCGTCAAGGTTGGTCTTGGTAGTGTGCGGAAATTATGCAATTGCGTCGACAAAAAAACGCAAGGCCATTCTATTAAAATAGGGGCACATCAACGAGCTGCGTTAGCATACACGTCGCACGACTACAAGGTGAGGATACAAAGAGACTCGGTACTACTCGTACGGCTTAGTCTACCTCGTTTATGTCTAAACGGGCGTGCCTGGTGGATGTTGAGTCTTCTCCACGTGTCTCACTGCCGGGGTTAGTCGGAGATGGCGGAGGGACGACAGGGTCGGGGTAGCGATGATGACCATCACGGGGATTGTTGGCCACAACCCCGTTGGAGTGTGTTCCCAAAAGGTGACGAAGCACTTCTGGGGTCATCAAAGCATCTCGGTTGATGGCTGGAGCAGACCTCAGGGTCTCGATCGGCTGTCCAAACAGCACGACTGGGTTGTCGGCGTCGGGCTCGTCTTCTCTTCTAGCTGGGTTCGACGAACCAGCTCTCCTCGAGCTGCGATCGATCAATGGTGATCTGGTCGAGCAGGCCTCTAGTGCACTTACATTGCGCACTAGGTGCAACAATGCGGATCCATCTCGTGATCTCCGTTGGCAACTTGGGTGGTCTACCATACCCTTCGGCGTGCAGGGTAGTAGTGGAGCGGCGACGATTAACTCGGGCGACAAGTGCCTGAGATGAACTATAGCCTCTCGAGCAGCTAGTTGAATGGCTTGTGGCTGAAAGGAAGTTGTTCTTCCGGTGAACCTGTAGGGGCGCTCGGGCGCTAGACCCCTACCGTAGATGTGCACAGTGGCCCAGAATTGACGGTCTTCACCGCTCATGGGTCCTTGGTACACAACATATTATGGTGGCTCCTCTAATGCATAGGCACGACGGGTGAGGTTTGCGAGGAGGGTCACAAAACCTCCAAGGTTGGTTGCTGTGGTCTCATTGTGCACTATGGGGCCAGGCATTGTGGCTAGGTTGGGGAAGACGCTGTGCTGTGCTGGGTTGGGATTAGCGTGCCCTTTTTATAGAAAAAGGGGACGGAGTCTTCCCTCGCACGCTTGTGGGGGAGTCATCTTGGGTGCTGGTTACTGGCGCGAGATCGACAAGCTAGGTTGGTAGGTTGGGCACCGACTGCCAAAAATGTCGGGGTCACTGTGTGGCTATCTTGCACGAGAAGCTTGGCTGGGTTTTGGTTATGGTCTGGTGGGTTGGTTTGCCTAAGTTTGTTGACCTGGATAAGATAGGATTAGCCAATGGTCAGCCTGGGCTCTGATACCAAGTCTGTCAGGACCGGTTTTCCGGGTAATAAATTTCCAGAAAAGACCGTCGTGCTCATCAGCCCCAGGATTACTGTTAGCTGATGAGGTTCCAACTTGATGCAGAAATTCCAAGCAAAATACAAAATATGTGGTACAAGACCATTCTGGCCTGTGAGTACAACAAATGGTTTCTAGAGGTTGATGGCGGAAGCGGTTTGTGGATCATCAGTGTCTATGGGACACCATTTCCCACAGGAACAGCTGACCAGGCTAACTCCTATCTTCGCGTGGCTGCTATCTCCATTGCTTAGGTTCCGGGGCTGTCATCGCATCGCTCCTCTCCGTGCAAGAAAATCTGGCCAAGACAATAGCCAGGGACAAGCCAGTGAGTACTTTGAATGTACTCGCAAACATTATGAACACAGGTATAACATAACAATGGTGTGCTGAAAAATATTGTATGCTCGTGACGTCAGTCACAAAGATAAATATAACTCTGATGTATGAATATGCAATGTCACGTAAGTATTAAAAATTATGAAATAAATAACAACCATGCCACAGTCGGGCGTCTGAGCGACACCGCATAAAGGGCTTTAAAAGAAATGCCACAGTCGGGCGTCTGAGCGACACCACATAAAGGGCTTTAAAAGAAATGCCATAGTCGGGCGTCTGAGTGACACCACATAAAGGGCTTTAAAAGAAATGCCACAGTCGGGCGTCTGAGCGACACCTCATAAAGGGCTTTAGAATAACAATCATAGCGAATATCCCGGAGGTAGAACCATCCCAGAGATACTCGGTATTAACAATAATATCACGGGTTAGTCCACAATAATAATAATCATAATTATCACAAGTCACCAGTAATATTCCAGTTCTGGTTAACAGTTTCACCTCCGAAGACCGACACTAAGACCGACACTTGACCCGTCCCAGACTGTAATCCTTAACCATGGACACGGCTATTCGAATAGGTTTTAATCTCTGCAGAGGATGTACTCTTTACCCACGAGTAGCAGATTCCTTTAGTCCATCGGGACTAACTCCGCTTCGGTCTTTTAAATGAAAACACACCGACTTGCACACACCAGCTTAACTCACTCGTGTCTGGAATCACCCACGACACTTGTCAAGCAAACTCTAAGTGGGGAGGCTACAACCTCGAGTAGCATGGGATCAAATTTATATCGCGCGCACTAAGGGGGTGGCCTCCCCCTCTCGGTCCCAACCGGAAACACCCATGCCCCTGACGGATGGTGGCTTTAATCCATGGCCATGGTACCCCCATCCCGCCCCTACATGCGGTGTGTGCTAGAAAGGGTTGACAAATTATCGAACTGCACTTACCCTACATGGCGGGGACAAGTGGTAGCCTGAAACAAGTGTGGGGGTTACTGGAACAAGACTCGATCTAAGGTCGACTCAGGAGGTTTATAATTTCCTGCATGACATGTATAACAATATATTTCAACCAATCCAATCAACACTCATTATATCTTACCATGCCATACCGGACATACCCGTCCCGACGGAGACCGGCGACAAGCTCGCGCCTATCCAAGGCAGAGGCTTTCCCGGATTCCTTTCCGGCATGCATGCAAGATACATGAGCATGATTACCATCACTAGTATACTCATTTCCAACAGCATGGAAATCACCAATATGCATCCATGCAAATGATCATATCACATGAAATAACAAGTCCTTCGAAAGAAGGTGGTGTTATAAACGTGTCAACGAACACACCAAAAATATTATGCCGGGGTTCAGAATGCTTGCCTTCAATGTGTGGAAGGGTAGGGTGCACTCCAAAACATTTGAATGCTTTCTCCTCTCTCCAAAAATCCTATTTTAGCAATATAAAGAATTAACACACAAAATAAAAACAGCACCAAAAGTTGTTTTGAAATTTTTTCAAATAAATCTTAAAATAAACTAGGTGAAATTTGAGAGAGGTAGGAAAAAGAATCAGTCAATTTGGAGTTGTATTTAAAAAGATATAACCAGTCAAAGTTCTGGTCAAATCTGGTTTTTAATAATAAAACAGAAAAGAAAACGTTTCGGCAGAAATACGCTTTCTAAGCAGGGTTACGTACTGCGGAGTTTACGCCTTCACTTAACACGCGGACCGGCGGAGTGGGTCACTGACAGTGGGCCCGCCTGGCCCACTGGTCGGGTTTGACCGGTCTCCTCCCTCTCCCTTTTCCTCGGCCGAGCAGAGGCGCAGCTCCGGCGATCGTCGCCGGCGAATGGAGGCTCGTCGAGGGCATCCGAGGCCAGGGATGGATCCACCTCTCCTAGGCGGTCCTCCCGGTGGTCGATTGGCTGGCGGGGACGGAGGGGTTCGTCGGCGGCGAGCTCCGCGGCGGAGGGAGCTTCGGTGACGGAGTGATTTTTGGGCTGCGGTGGTCTCCTGCCAAAATTGATCGAGGTTGCGCCATGAGAGGAATTGGGAGTTCTTGGCGAAGAGAATAGGGAGGAAGTACTAGGGTGCGGATTGGCCGGGGCGGTGGCGGCGGCAGGAGCTGCCGGAGATGAGGAAGACGGCGTTTCCCGGACGATTGCGGGCTGTGGGGGTGTCATTGGGGTGGCCTGAGGTTGCCTGCGTGCTCGGGGAAGCTCGGGGCCTCCTTTTATAGCTCGTCGAGGTCGGTTCCGTGGCGGCGGATGAGGATGCCGGCGAACCGCCTCTCTGTAGCTTGCAGGGCAACGTGGCGCCGACGAGGGCTAGGCGACGCCCTTGTGGATGAGCTCGGGCTGTGCTAGGGCCAGGTGGCGAGCCGGGGTGGCTTGGGCGGCGCCGACATGAGCAGGGGCTGTCGGGCGACGGCGGCGGCTAGCGCTTGGCCTGCCGGGGAGTGGCGAGGGGCGGCTTGGCGTGTTGCGGTGAGCACGGGAGCGCGTCGCGTGGTGCTGCAGAGTGGGACAAAGCCGTGGGGGCCAGCGTGTCGGCTCGGCGCATGTGCGTGCCAAGCACGCTCTGCTTTCGCTCTGGCGTGCAGGGACGTGCTCGACGAAATGCCGAGCATGCTCTGAGCTTGGGTGAGGCTGGCATTTAGCAGATCTAGGTTAGGAGTAACGGGGAGTCTAGTGGACATGCCTGTTTGATCAGAGGTGCAAGTACATAGTGTAGACTTGAGATCATGCCAATACAGGACATGCACATAGGGTGTTTGTCAAAATGCCAAAGGCACCTAGGCTATTCTTGGAGTGGCCAAAACGTCCAGATCAGTGTCTCTGTGGATGAAAGAGAGGTTGGTGAAGTTAGCTTGCAGAAATGAGAAACTTGCTAGTGCAAGTTTTGCAAAACTTCAATTCTGGACAAAAAGCAAATGGCATTGTTGCAAGAACTTAGAATCATCCTATGGGTCCACTCTCCTGGACTTAAGGGTTTAGTAGGGAGGGCTACAAGTAGGAAAAATAATCACAGCAGAATGAGCAAGTTAAAATATAGTTGTAGTACAAAACCTCAAGTTGGACCAGAATGGAAATGAGGATGATTCACTCAAAATTTTCAAAGAACATAGCTGGGTTTTTGCACAAAGTGGAATAAACTACTGACATCCCATAATTTTTGGTAGAGGCTAGAAAGAATTATTCAAAAGGGTTGTAGTGCAAAAATTGTCCTCTGGACCAGAGAAGAAAAGCATGTGTAGCACCCAAAATATTTCAAGAATAAAAGATATTTTTGAATAAAAGTGATTTAAAAACATCACATGACATCTCCAAATTTTGGTTGGATTTTTAGATAAACATATCAGATGGTTGTAGTTCAAATAGGGCCATATAACCTTGAAAACCATTTTTCAAGAAAATAAAGATCAAGCAAAAATAATTATGTAATTAGTTCTACCAATAAAAGAAAAGTTTTTCTTGAGAGGTTAAACAAGTCCAATAACATATTTGAAAAGTTTTCTCTATGGGGAAAACTCCATAATAGCAAGGGGGGAAAGAGTTTCAAAAAATAAAAGGGAGCCCAGAGAATAAAAGTTTTAATTTCCTGGCAAAATTTTAATTAATAAAACAAGGTCAAAATTTTGGGGTGTCACACAGAAGTTGTTTTCCCGTTTCTTTTCACCGAAGGCCATCAATCCATAAGAATTCTTCATCCTCACATTCCAGCTATCGCTATCCATTTATCCCTGCGCTTCGTTCAAGTGTTCTTTAATCAGCTTGTTATCTCTTCGTTCTTTTGCATCTAAATCCCCTTAAGCATATTTGTTCTTCTAATTCTTCCCGGTGATTCATTCTCTTTCGTCAGTCATTTCCGAATTCTGACGGTGGTTCTTTAAGATTCTTTTCTTTGGTTATCATATTAAAACATTCGTTCTTTTCAATCCTACCGGTGGTTCATGAAGACTTTCTCAAGTTTTGTGCTACACCCCCACCCCCTTAATCCTTTTAAAGCAGAATAAGTAGTATGCAAAATCCATTGATTGTCATCAATTTATTTTGATGAAGGACAAGCATACAATAAATCTTATTCTTATTTCCTCAAAGTGAGTAATCCCTTCCTTTGGAGTTTGTTCTTGATGAATAAATTCTAGTTCCAAGTGTTTTCATCTTTTCTTTTATGGAGTTCAAATTTCCTCGGCCATTCCGTCGGAACCTCCATCTAAATCATCGCAAGGCTTCGCCTTGTGTTTTCAACTTCTCCTTCTTTTATCATCCTTTTATTACCGGAGTTCTTCATTGAGGCTCTACATGGTGGTTCATCAAGGATTCTCTTCAATCTTCAATTGTTCTTCAAGGTTTCTCTCGAAGTTAAGACCCGCCAAGATATACTCTAAACTAAACATGGTGGCCAACACATGTTTTGTTTTGAGGAGTTCAAGCATTATTCATCTTGCATCCGAAGTGAAATTCTTCCTACCTTATCCTTTGAGGCGGTGTTACGCCATTCTTGATAATTTTCCTTCGTGTTTCATGATTCACAAGTTTTCAAGACTGACATATTTAAATCCATCATTTTCTGTTCGTTCAAGAGATCTTTTCAACCAATCAATCTTTTGTTGGAGTTATATTGGGTTATATTTCACCTAAAGCCTTCCCTAAGGAATGTTGCTATTTGTGGTGATTACGCATGACCCAATCTTGCTCTTTATCCTCTTGGTGGAAGAAGTTTTCATCTCTTCGTTGACCTCAAGCAAGCAATTGTTTTTGTTAGTGGCAGATTTTCACCTCAAGTTTTGAGCTGTTTCCATAAGCCCATGAGGATCATATCCTTTCATATTGATCTTCCATCAACTCTGTTATAACCTTCTTGAAGTGTGCTTTCCAAGCTCATTTGTGGCTGAAGTTGTCATTTCCTTCTCCGTTCTCTTATTCCGACGATCTAGCTTCTATTCGTTTCTTCCGGAGGCATTGTGATATTTCTCTTTCCACTCATCATCTCGATTTGTGAGGATCGTGTTCTTTTCATGCTTATCCATTTAACCGGAGTGTTGTGTCATCTCTTCAAGTTCTTTTCATCTTATCAAGTCTTGCATCTCTTTTCAACCGGAGTGGTTTCAATATCTATCTGATCACTAAACCTCTTGGTTCTCGTCGTATACCTTGTTTCTCTTTGCTAACAGAGTGTTTCAATTCCTTCGTGTCCGTCGTGGCATTTCTTCAAGATTTCTACCTCTCAAGGTTTGTTGGTTTCACTCGTTTGTCAAAGAAGCAACTTAGATTTACCTCTTATCTTCCTCTTTCTTTTCCCTTTGGTGCCATCCTAGATCTCGGGACGAGATCTCTTTTTAGTGGAGGAGAGTTGTAACGCCCCGAGACCGATGCTCCAGTTGCCTTCCATTTATCTTAGTTGTTGTCATGTGTTTAATTTTGTTTGTTGCATTATCATAATTGTTTTGCATCTTTTATTCCTACATCTTTATGCCATGATCATGTTGAGTGCCTTGTCATGTGTTTTCTTCTTGCACCATGCTCATTTCACTTGTTATGTTGCATTGTGCCTCTTGTCATCATATTGTATTGTGCCATCTTTGTTTGTTTGCCATGTTCATCTCACTTTGTTATATGTTATATGCTTTGATATGCCTCTTGTCATTTATTGCATCATGATCATCAAGTGGGTTGCATTCTTCATATTGGTGTATTGTTGTGTGCACATCAGTCCTTGTTGTCTCTTCTCTCAAGCCATGCCCATGTATCATCACCTCCTTCTTCCTTCTTATTCCTTTCATTTTTGCTAGTGCCATTTTCTGTCCTCCATAAATGTTCATTCTTTTCCTAAAAATCATGTACACTGCCTACACCCTCTCTGCCAATTTTCAGCTCATTTGAAAATGTTTTTGTTGGGTTCAAAAATGGCTCAAGTTTGAATTTAATTCAAACTTGAATTATTTTTATATCTCAAAAAAATATCCAAATCATTTTATTCAAATTGTTCATAAATCCAGGATCTCAGTCTACTTCCTTCCAGATCTTCCTGTGCATTTATGCTCTTGTTATTCTGTCTGAAGAATTAAAGAAAGGAAATGAGGGAGAAAGGAAGAGCAGCCCAGCGAAGCCCACCTATCTTACATGTTCACCGCAGCCCACTTGAAACTCTTCCAGCCGGCCCAGCCCCTCATCCTGACGCCTACCAGCTCCGTTGCTTGCTGTCTCCCTCTTCTGTCTACAGGAGCGCCTGGCGCCATCGCGCCGTGAGCTCACGGACGTCGAGGCCCGGCGCTCGCGCCCCCTTATAAGCAGCGCCTTGCCCCTAGGGTTTCCCTCTTCCCCCCTCAGCGGCTGCCACCTCTATCTTCTTCGTTCATCTCCTCCTTCGTTCCCATGTGAGGAAGCAGAGAGAGTTCAGAGAAGAACCACCGAGCGCGTTCCGCCGTCGTTTGTGAGGCCTCCTCGTCGTCTTCTTCAACTTCAAGCAAGGCCAGGAGCAAGAAGGGTCCAAGGATGCCGCGATCTTCTTCCTCGATTTCGTTTGCTTCCTCTGTGTCGCCAAGTCGCACGCCTGGCGTCCAACCCTGCTTTCTTCTTCCTCGGACAGGAACCGCGTCGGGTTCAGAGCTCGTCCGCGTCGCCGCTTGTTCGTCTCCTTGGCAGTCTGCGTGTCCTAGGGTGAGCTAGGTATACCTGCTTCCCTCCTTCTTCTTCTTGTCGCGTTTAGGTCACCGGAGCCACTACTAGATCCATGCCATCGTCGTGCCCTTGCTGCTCCGGTGAATCTCTGAAACTTTCAGAGAAACGCTTCTGTGCTCTGTCTGTATCTTGTCCCCGCTCGCCTCGCTCAGGACCCTGCTTCGTTTCACCTCGCCGCCTTGCTGCAGCCTTGCCTCAAGTGCTGCACGCACACCGCTGCACGCCTGCACGCCCCGCCGTGGCTGTGGCCGAGTGCCTCAACCTGCAAGGCCGGCCCTGTTTCTCAGATTTGTTTAAATGCAGGTTCAGCTTGGATCCTTCGAGAAGTAGGCATCTTCAGCCGAGTTCTTTGCATCACCAACACCCTCGCGTGTTGCTCCGCGCCAACCTCGCACACCAGCAACTCCCGCGCGCAACCAGAGCCTCGCCCGTCGCCTTGCAGCCGCCCAACACCGAGGCTTGGCCTCCATGACCGAAACCTCGAGCTCGTGCTGCACCCGCCGTTGCTTCGCGCTGCGCACACGCAGTAGCACCCTCACCTATTTCCGCACCCCCGCCTTCAGCCTGTGGTCGCGACGGTCGCCGTCTTGCTCGCCGGCGTCATCACCCAGTTCCTCTGTGATCCACGAAGAAGAAGGCCTGGCCTTTGATTTGGTTCAAGTTTAGCCATGCCCTTGTTTTGCACAATCATGCAGCAGCATCGCACTGGTCAGCGCTCTGCTCCTCTATCCGAGAGGTCCTGGGTTCGATCCCAGGTTCTCCCGTTTTCCTTTTTTCCCTTGCTTCTCTTTTTGACATCGAGCACACACACCCACAACCACTTGGGCCCGATCCCACCTCTAGGCCGCTGCACTCTAGTGCTTCTGGCCCGAGCATATTTTCTTTATCAGTCTTTATTTTAGCAATTTTCCAATGCATTCTTTATTTACAGAAAATGCCCCTGTTTTGAATTGTTAATTACTAAATATGCATGCATCCAAATTAAACAAACTATATATGTAAAATGCTTAGAATTTTATCTAGTTTCACAATATGCTGTTTTCATCCTTGTTCAAAATGTTAAAAACGTTGTTTGATTAAATTTGCTCAAATGCCATGTTAAAATGATTTATTTCATAACTAAATAACCGTAGCTCCAATTTTAATAAACTTTATATGCAAATGGGGTGGAAAAATGCATAGATTAACTTGGTGCACTTTATTTTCCTGTTTAACAACATTAAAATATGGTTTAGGGCAGAACAGTACCAAATTCAAAATATGGATATGAGGATTTTCCGAAATTGTTGTTTGTTGTTTCCGGCCTCATCTAAACTTGCCTAAATAGCTAGTTTAATTATGCTTCACCTCTTGCCATGTTTAAAAAAAATTAATATTGTTTGGTAGCTTAAATGTGATTAAACTAAATATGTCAATGTGGTGTTTTGTCAATATGCAACTCGTTGCATACTGAGCTCCACTTAACTTGTAGTATTGTTTGTTGCACTTTGCCATGCCATGCCTTATTAAACCGGACATGCATCATACTTGTTTGTGCACCATGGCATGTTTATGATTGTGTGTTTACCATGTTGTTTGTTTCTTTCCGATGTTTCTTCTTAGTTCCGGTAATGTTGCGGTTGTGAGGATTCGTTCGACTACTCCCGTTCGTCTTCTTCATGGACTCGTTCTTCTTCCTAGCGGGATTTCAGGCAAGATGACCATCACCTTGGCTCTCACTACTATCATTGCTATGCTAGTTGCTTCGTTCTATCGCTATGCTGCGCTACCTATCTTTTGCTCTTCAGGCCTCCCAATTGCCATGTCAGCCTCTAACCTTTTCACCCTTCCTAGAAAACCGTTGGTTGGCTATGTTACCGCTTTGCTCAGCCCCTCTTATAGCGTTGTTAGTTGCAGGTGAAGTTGAAGATTGCTCCATGGTGGACAGGATTATGTTGGGATATCACAATATCTCTTATTTAATTAATGCATCTATATACTTGGTAAAGGGTGGAAGACTCGGCCTTATGCCTGGTGTTTTGTTCCACTCTTGCCGCACTAGTTTCCGTCATACCGGTGTTATGTTCCCGGATTTTGGATTCCTTACGCGGTCTGGTGATTTATGGGACCCCCTTGATAGTTCGCTTTGAATAAAACTCCTCCAGCAAGGCCCAACCTTGGTTTACCATTTGCCTCACCTAGCCCTTTTTCCCTTGGGTTTGCGGAGCCCGAGGGTCATCTTTATTTTAGCCACCCCGGGCCAGTGCTTCTCTAAGTGTTGGTCCGAAACGAGCAACCTGCGGGGCCCCCTCGGGGAAACTCGAGGTCTGGTTTTACTCGTAGCTTGACTTATCCGGTGTTGCCCTAAGAACGAGATATGTGCAGCACCTATCGGGATTGTCGGCGCATCCGGCGGCTTTCCTGGTATTGTTTTACCATTGTCAAAATGTCTTGTAAACCGGGATTCCGAGACTGATCGGGTCTTCCTGGGAGAAGGAATATCCTTCATTGATCGCGAGAGCTTATCATGGGCTAAGTTGGGACACCCCTGCATGGTATAAACTTCCGAGAGTCGTGCCCGCGGTTATGTGGCAGATGAGAATTTGTTAATGTCCGGTTGTAGATAACTTGACACCACATTCGAATTAGAACGCATGAACCGCGTGTGTAGCCGTGATGGTCTCTTCTCGGTGGAGTCCGGGAAGTGAACACGGTTTTGGGTTATGTTTGACATAAGTAGGAGTTCAGGATCACCTCTTGATCATTGCTAGCTTCACGACCGTTCTGTTGCTTCTCTTCTCGCTCTTGGTTGCGTATGTTAGCCACCATACTTTGCTTAGCCGCTGCTGCAACCTCACCACTTTTCCTTTCCATACCCATTAAGCTTTGCTAGTCTTGATACCCATGATAATGGGATTGCTGAGTCCTCGTGGCTCATAGATTACTACAACAATAGTTGCAGGTACAGGTTATGCGATGATCATGACGCGAGAGCGATGTTTGCTTGTTTTCGAGTTCTTCCTCTGCTTCTTCTTCGGTCAGGGGACAGGTTCCAGGTCGGCAGCCTTGGCTAGCAGGGTGGATGTCGTTTGAGTTTCTGTTTGTGTTTTCATCCGTAGTCGGATGATGCTCTTATGTAAGATGATGTGTATTCGTGTGGCATTGTATGCCTCTTGTATGTATCCCCATCTATTATGTAATGTTGATGTAATGATATCCGCCTTGCAATAGCATATCAATATGCGGTTCTATACTTGGTGGACCTTCGAGTCTCTTTAGGATAGTATCGCATATTGGGCGTGACACTACTGAGGGAGTCCTGGGTTAAGGGGTCCTCGGATAGCCAGACTATATACTTTGGCCGAATTGTTGGACTATGAAGATACAAGATAGAAGACTTCGTCCCGTGTCCAGTGGGACTCTCCTTTGCGTGGAAGGCAAGCTTGGCAATTCGGATATGTAGATCTCCTTCTCTGTAACCGACTCTGTGTAACCCTAGCCACCTCCAGTATCTATATAAACCGGAGGGTTTAGTCCATAGGACAACAACAATCATAATCATAGGCTAGCTTCTAGGGTTTAGCCTCTACGATCTCGTGGTAGATCAACTCTTGTAATACTCATATCATCAAGATCTACATATCCGTATCGCCAAGCTTGCCTTCCACGCCAAGGAAAGTCCCATCCGGACATGGGACGAAGTCTTCAATCTTGTATCTTCATAGTCTTGGAGTCCGGCCAATGATGATAGTCCGGCTATCCGGACACCCCCCAGTCCAGGACTCCCTCAGACGTCGTCATCCTCCGACTGTCTTCCAGCCATCCAATCTGCAGCAATGGCTGCCATCTCCTTGTGGTCCGTCGTCCGCCCGTCCCGAAGAGCGCTAGCGTCCGAGGATGCCATGGTGGACATTAGTGGTGTCGACAGGAGAAAGGGAACGGAGGCGGATGACCGCGGCTATGGTTGGCGCAACAATTTATATAGCAATGGCGCACAGTAGAGGGACGGACAGGTGGCGCCGGAGTAGCCGCCTTAGCAACCACGTATCATTAATGTGGGCGGCAGGCAGATGGATGGACGACACTTGTGTCATTCAAATGCGGAGCAACCACCTGCACCGGGAAGCGCCCTGGCGGCGCTGACCGTTTCGGGCGGAAAGTGTGCGCGGGCGAGGGAGGCAGTCTTGGTGGACTAGGGCGGTCAGACTCGTGCTTGGCAGTGGTCCGTCCAGCAGCCGGACATGCTAGCTCACTCGTGAGCTTGCTGAGCTGAGCAACGACAATTAGACGATGGACATGGCTTCCGACCAGGACCCGGTGCCATCGCCCAAGCCGGTTCATGCCGTTTTCACCATAGAGCAGGTGCGACCGCACTTTGACTCCGTAATGGCGGAAGAGCTACCAGCGCAGGAGGACACTGCTGCAACCTCCGTCTCCTCAACGAGCACCGGCTCGCGAAAGGACAAATCGCCGGCGAATAAGCGAATGACAATGCCGTTGCGGACATGTGGTCCTATGATCCTGGCTTCCTGAATGAGTAGCGGGTGCTGTATGGGACCATCTGAAGGGTCCGCGAGGCCCTCTCCATCGTCCTTTGAGTTGTTGCGCTCACTGTGGCGCCGCCATCTCGCCTTCTCAACATGGTTAATGAACATGAGGAATCAGGAGATGACTTTAATTGGAGAGGATGACAGTTGTAACACCCCGGATCCGATGCGCCAGGTGTCCGCCAGTTATTCGCCGTCGTTGCCATGTCATTTGCTTGCGTGTTGCATTTTGCCATGTCATCATCTGCATTTCGTATCATGTTATCATGTGCATCGCATTGGCATACGTGTTCGTCTCATGCATCCGGGCTTTTTCCCCGTTGTCCGTTTTGCAATCCGGCACTCCTATGTCCTCTGGCGTCCCCTTCTTCTCTCCTGTTGTGAGCGGGTGTTAAACTTTCTCGGAATGGCCCGAGGTTTGCCAAGCGGCCTTGGTATAGCATCGGTAGACCGCCTGTCAAGTTTCGTGCCATTTGGAGGTGGTTTGATACTCCAACGGTTAACCGGGTAACCGCAAAGCCCTCTTTGAGTTGCAGCCCAACACCCCTTCCAAAGTGGCCCAAAAACCATCTAACTCCCCTCCATGCTCTCGGTCGTTCGATCACGATCGCGTGGCCGAAAACCGCTCCTCATTTGGACTCTCCTAGCTCCCTCTACCTATATAAAGGCACTCCCCTTCCATTTTCGCAAACGAAACCCTAGCCCCGCTCCCCTCGCGCGCCGGACATGTCCAGCCTCCACCTCGCTCCGGCCAATCACGGCCTGCCACGTCATCTCCTCCGCCGCCTCAGCCACTCCCGCGACGCCACGTCACCGCCCCCGCGCCCATATCGCCGCCGCCGCCGGCCCAGATCCGCCCGCCGGGCCGAACTGGCGCGCCGAACCCGCAACCGCCGCCGCCTCCTCCGTCACCCGCTTCGCCACGCCGCTTTCGCCGCGGCGAAGTTCCACCACGCCGCGCGCGCGCCGCCCTCCGCCGCCTCTGCCGTCCATCACCGGCGCCCGTGCCGCCGCACCGAGCTCCGCCGCCGCCTCCGGGTCCGCCCGCCGCCTACCGCCGACGCCCGCGTCCGCGCCCTCTGCGCCTCAGCGCACCCGCCGCCGTGGGGCATCTCGCCGCCGCCGGCGTCCATCCGCGCCGCCCGGCGCTTCGCCGCGCCGCCCGCCGTCTGCGCCCTGCGCCCGGCCTGCCCGCCGCCTCACTCGCCTCGTGCCTACCGCCGCCTCGTCGTGCCTGCGCGGTGTCTCGCCGGAGAGCCAGCCGCCGCCGGCGCGAGCTTCCTCGACCATGCGCGCGTGCGGCACACGCGCAGCCGTGCCCCTGAGCGTGGGCCATGGCCCAGCCTCCTCGGCCTAGCGCGCCCCTGCCTGGCCTCCTCCCCACCAGCCGGGCCAAGAGCCCATGGGTGAGCAGACCCCCATGCGCCCCTCCTCTAGTTGTTTTTTTCCACCTATCGGCCCAGTCAGTTCGGCCCGTTCATGTTTTTTTAGATTCTGTGAATTTAGCATTATCCCAGGATTTACCAGTTTTGCAGAAAAACCCCTAAGCATCATGCATTTAATAACTCACAAACCATGCATCGGATTAAAATGATTTAAACATGTAAACTGCTTAGAATTTTGTGTAGGTTAATAATTTGCCACTTTCACCCATGTTTAAAAATATTTAAGATGTTGGTTGCTTAAATTTGCTAAATGCCATGCTAAAATGATTTATTTCGTAACTATTTAACCGTAACTCCGAATTTAATAAACTTTATATGTAAATGGGGTGGAAAAATGCCTAGTTTAACTTGATGCATTTTATTTTGCTGTTTAACAACTTTAAAATATGTTTTAGGGCAGAACAGTACCAAATCCAAAACATGCACATGGGGACTTTCCGGAATTGTTGTTTGTTGTTTCCGGCCTCATTTAAACTTGCCTAGATAGGTAGTTTTCATTTGCTTCACCCGCTTGCCATGTTTAACAACATTTAATATTGTTGGGTACATAACCGAGATCAAACTAAATAATTGATGTGGTGTTCCGTCAATATGCACCTCGTTGCATATTGAGCTCCACTTAATTTGTAGGATTGTTTGTGCATTTTCCCATGCCATGCTATTTAAACCGGACATGCATCATACTTGGTTGTGCATCATGCCGTGTTTATGTGATGGTTGTTTACTATGTTGTTTGTTTGTTTCCGGGTGCTTCTCTCGTTAGCTTCGGTTTCGTTCCGGAGTGTGAGGATTCGTTCGACTACGTCCTTTTGTCTTCTTCATGGACTCGTTCTTCTTCCTTGCGAGATTTCAGGCAAGATGACCGCTACCCTAGATCTCACTACTATCATTGCTATGCTAGCTGCCTCGTTCTTTCACTATGCTGCGCTACCTATTACCTGTTTGTCCAGCCATCCCAAATTGCCATGAACCTCTAACCTTTGACACCATTCCTAGCAAACCATTGTTTGGCTATGTTCCCGTTTTTGCTCAGCCCCTCTTATAGCGTTGCTAGCTGCAGGTGAAGTTGAAGATTTCTCCATGGTGGACAGGGTTTATGTTGGGATATCACAATATCTCTTATATTATTAATGCATCTATATACTTGGTAAAGGGTGGAAGGCTCGGCCTTATGCCCGTGTTTTGTTCCACTTGCCGCCCTAGTTTCCGTCACACCGGTGTTATGTTCCCGGATTTTGCGTTCCTTACGCGATCGGGTGATTTATGGGACCCCCCTGACAGTTCGCTTTGAATAAAACTTGTCCAGCAAGGCCCAACATTGACTTTTACCATTTGCCTCACCACCACCTACTTTTCCCTTGGGAGTCGCTCTCTCGAGGGTCATCTTTATTTTAGCCCCCCCGGGCCAGTGCTTGTCTAAGTGCTGGTCCAAACCGAGCGATGTCAGGCGCCCCTTGGGCAACCAGGGTCTATGCCAACCCGACGTCTGGCTCATCCGGTGTGCCCTGAGAATGAGATATGTGCAGCTCCTATCGGGATTTGTCGGCACAGTGGGAGGCTTTGCTGGTCTTGTTTTACCATTGTCAAAATGTCTTGATGTACCGGGATTCCGAGACTGATCGGGTCTTCCTGGGTGAAGGTCTATTCCTTCGATGATCGCGAGAGCATGTCATGGGCTAAGTTGGGACACCCCTGCAGGGTATAAACTTTCGAGAGCCGTGCCCGCGGTTATGTGGCAGATGGGAATTTGTTAATGTCCGGTTGTAGATAACTTGACACCTGATCCGAATTAAAACACATCAACCGAGTGTGTAGCCGTGATGGTCTCTTCTCGGCGGAGTCCGGGAAGTGAACACGGTTTCTTTGTTATGTTTGACGTAAGTAGGTGTTCAGGATCACCTCTTGATCATTGCTAGCTTCACGACCACTCCGCTTGTTTCTCTTCTCGCTCTCATTTGCGTATGTTAGCCACCATATCTTGCTTAGTCGCAGCTGCAACCTCACCACTTTACCCCTTCCTTTCCCATTAAGCTTTGCTAGTCTTGATACCCATGGTAATGGGATTGCTGAGTCCTCGTGGCTCACCAGATACTTCCAAAACCAGTTTGCAGGTGACGCAACCAAGCTCAAGGAGGAGCTCGACGAAGATCTTGCCCTTTGTGTTGTTTCGTTCTAGTTGATCAGTAGTGGAGCCCAGTTGGGGTCGATTGGGGACCTTTTGTCGCATTTGGGGTTCTTCTTTTATTTTGGTTCCGTAGTCAGACCTTGATTGTATCTGGATGATGTAATGCTTTATTCATGTAATTGTGTGAAGTGGCGATTGTAAGCCAACTATGTATCTCTTTCCCTTATGTATTACATGGGTTGTGTGAAGATTACCTCACTTGCGACATTGCTTTCAATGCGGTTATGCCTCTAAGTCGTGCTTCGACACGTGGGAGATATGGCCGCATCGAGGGCGTTACAACAGTGCATCCCACCAGGGCCATAACCACACGTACACAAGTGCCTCCTTATTAGTATATACAACTATATTTTTTTGGGATAATTAGATTTATGCCCCTAGTTGTGTCCCACTCGTCTGTTTTACCCCTAATTTCCAAAAGTCACCGGTTCTGTCAAAGTCACTTTGCTCCTCTTATGCTTTTGCCCTTTGACCGTTTGACTGTCAGTTTGAAAACTTCGTAACTAATTCATACTAACTCAGAAAAATGCAAATAAGATACCAAAATTGTTCAAAAAAACATCACCTATATGTCAGTGTCATTTGCATTCATGAAAAAAGTGTTGGAAAGTTCCCATCCGAGTTTTAGCTCTTATGCTACCACCATGAATAGTGAAATCTAAAAAAGTTCAATAAAATTAAAAAAAAAATTGGTGGCAAAGAATGACAAATGTTTTAAGTGCATGCCAAGTTTCATCAGGGAATAACATTCGTGGGTACTGCGGCAAAAAAAAAACAATGAACGCTCCAAAATAGATTATTATTTTGCCACGACTTCCATGAATGTCGTTCCCTAATGAAACTTGGCAAGCACTTAGAACATTTGTCATACTTTGCCACCATATTTTTCTTGATTTTTTTGAATTTTTTTAGAGTTTAGTATTCATGGTGGTATCAAAAGAGCTAAAACTCGGATGTGCACTTTCCAACACTTTTTAATGAATGCAAATGACACTGACATATAGGTGATGTTTTTCTGAACATTTTGGTATCTTATTTGCATTTTTCTGATTTAGAATGAATTAGTTATGAAGTTTTCAAACTGATAGTCAAACGCTCCAAGGGCAAAAGCATAAGAGGAGCAAAGTGACTTGGACAGAACTGGTGACTTTTGGAAATTAGGGGTAAAGCAGACGAGTGGGACACAACTAGGGGCATAAATCTAGTTATCCCTATTTTTTGCTTCCTCCTGGTTTCCTAACATCACAGTCCCACACCATTGTCAACCTATATAGTCAATAAATGAGAGAATTGCACAGGGAGCGCCCGATAGCTGGGACCCAGCAGCCCGAGCAGTATTTGTGTTTTTGAGGTGTGAGAAGAGTTTTTCTTCAACGATGTTTTTGTTGTTGTTCAAACTAGGAGGGCTATGGCCCGTCTGGCCCAGGCTATTATTTTATGTCGGCGAAATATCCAACCTAGATATTAATACTTAAACATGAAAATGGCTAGGCTACCTATTCTTTTTTTGCGGAATACCCAACCCAGGTCAACATGCTTGTCAGGACCCCGACTCAATGCCACATAGATCTAGCATGTAACACCTCATATCACTTTGCGGCCTCACGCACGGTATTCCCACGGGTGTCGCCTTACCTTTGCCCGGGACCGTTTGCGCCTTTTGGCACACGTATAAGATAGTGTCGCTAGCATCCATATGATAAGGAGCCCGGGCTGACATGGCTAGTCGTAAACCCAAAGTGGCACAAACTTACGAGGACAGCATCCATGACCCAGATCGAACGTGTCGGTCATCACGAGTAAGTCCCGGCTGTAACACTGGGCTAGCAGACTCGTGAACCGGGCAGTGGCGAGCTAACAGACTCCGGTATTTAACGCGTGACATTTCCCGAAGAACAGACCACGAGAACGAAGGAGGACACATGCCGGCCAGCCTAAGTGTTCCGGAGCAGTAGCAAGCTACCATGGCTCAGTGGAGACACTAGGAGACATTTCCCGGTAAGAGAGGCTACTAAAGATAAACAACTAGATAGTCAGATCCCACACATACCAAGCATTTCAATAACATACACACAATATGCTCGATATGTGCAAATACAACATGGCATCACAACATGACTCTACGACTCAAGTATTTATTCAATAGGCTCCGAGGAGCGAGATATTACAAACAGGGGTCTCATGACCCAACATTCAGAGCATACAAGTCAATGCACAAGCGGAAGCTATCATGTCTGGGTACAGACATCTACAAATGTAAAAGGCTTGAAAGCCTGACTATCTACCAGATCCTGCCGAGGGCACAAGATCGTAGCTGAGGTATCAAGCTAAACGTCGAAGTCCACGTGGAACTACTAGCGAGACCGAAGTCTCTCTGCAAAAACATAAAATAGGCAAACGTGAGTACAAATGTACCCAGCAAGACTTACATCGTAACTAACTACATATGCATCATTATCAATAAAGGGATGGTGGAGTTTAACAATGAGAAGCCAGCTTTGACTCGGTGGCTATCCTAAACTACGACGGCAATGTAACTCTTTTGAGGTGGCACGAGTCCACATATTCACCATATCAATACACCACTATGGATCCGCTCCGCCTCCCTCACGAGAACGCCATCCATAGCACTCACACTCATCTTGCGTATTTTAGAGTATCCACTTTCACTTGTCTATGAACTGTTATAAGCAACCCAAAGTCCTTTATCATGGACACGGCTATTCAATAGATCATATTAACCTGCAGGGTGTACTTCTTCATACATGTTTCCACCACTTAGCGTCCCGCACACACGACATGTGCTCGGCAGACTTCAGCGAAAAGCCGACGTGGGTGTAGACCACGACCTACCTAGACACTCAAGTCTCTAGTCCAGGTTTATCGCCTATTTGGGTTCCATCTATGAGGAGTTCCGCCAAGTTTCTCCACAGCCCCAAACGACGTGAACAGGGTTCCCGAGATACCAAACGGGCATCCGGTACACCGTGCCACGTACCTACCGCATCACAGCCCACCCCTACGGTCAGCGCTGTCCACGGCCTCCAGTAGGCTACAAACACCAGAAACTACTTGCAACTCCTGGACAGAGGACTAGGGTGAATAAGAAGTCGAGCGGGGTCATATTTCAGGGCCCAATGTATGGTAGTAACTGAATCATGGATCACAAACACAGAACTCAGTTCCTAAGGACGGCTTCAATGAGACAACCCACCATGTACTCCTACATGGCCTCTCACCGATACCTTTACCAAATCGTGTTCACACACTTAGCTCACACACAATAGGACATGTTCACACACCTCTGATTCATCCTCGATGAATCAGACCGACTCAACTCTAAGCAGTAGCAGGCATGACAAACAAGCATGTATGAGTAGGCACAACAGGGTTCAAACAACTCCTACTCATGCTAGTGGGTTTCATCTATTTACTGTGGAATGACAGGTCATGCAAGGGATAAAGGGGTTCAGCTACCGCAGCAAGTAACAGATGAATCGTTGTTGTCCTAATGCGAGAAAAAAAAGCAGGAGCGAGAGAGTGGGATTTTATCGGAATGAACAAGGGGGTTTTGCTTGCCTGGCACTTCTGAAGATAGCATTGAGTCTTCATCAGTGTCAACGATCACAACGTCGAAACCACGTCTATCGAGAGGGGGCAATTACCGGCAACTGAGAAAGAAACACAATCAATGCAATGCACAATATGATGCATGATCATGACATGGCAATATGTTGTGATTTGAGCTAATGCATCTAGCTATGATTTAAATGAAGTTGGTTTGAATACATGATCCAAATTCAAACTCCATATATGATTATTTAAATGCCCTTTATTTGTTTTGTCCAAAACAGAGGACAAACATTGTTCAAACATGCATGAAAATGGTACAGATGGATTCCTTGGATTTTTCTGATAATTTTTCATATATAATTTATTTGATTTGGAGCTACGGTTGATTTTATATGAATTTTAGAAGTTTTGGACATTTTCCGAAAATATTAAATCATTTAAGATTTATTTAAATTCCAGAAAAGAATTATTGCGTCAGCATGACCTCATAGTGACGTCATCAGGTCAACGGGCGGGTCCAGGTCAAACCTGACCTGTGGGACCCATATGTCAGTGTCACAGTTAGTTAAGAGGGGGTTATCTGCTTAATTAAAAGATTAGGGGGGGTCGGGGCCCACTGGTCAGTGTTAGTGGCTAATTAGGTTTAGTTAATATTTAACTAAAGTTAGCAGGGCCTGGCCCCACTAGTCAGCGACCCTGGGGGGGTCAAACTGTGGTCAGCCCCGGGTCAAACTCACCGGAGTTGACCGGCGGCTCGTCGCCGGCGAGGCCAGGGACGGCGGAGACGCTCGGGTTTCCTCCTCCGGCGACCAAATGGCCGGCGGAGGGCATCTACGCGAAGCTGGCGAACGCGCGCATCCAATGGAGCAAGCGGCAGCGACTGGGGTGGCCGGAGCTCGCCGGAAACGAGCTCGCGGCGGCGGCCGGAGCTCGGGCGGAGTTGGGAATGGTGCTGTGAGGCACGGCGGGGCAAACGGCTGGGTGCTACGGCCTCCTGGTGACGTGCTGAGCACGGTGACGCGCTCGGGAGCGAGCTGCGGTGGCTGTGGCCACGGCTACGCCATGGCCGGCGGCGAGAAGCTCTCGGCCGCGGTGGGGGATGGGGCTAGGGGGCGAGAACGGAGGGGGCGAGCACAGGAGAAGCAGCAGGGGCTCACAGCGGATCCGTTCGAGGCGGAGACGAGGCCGGGGGAGCGTCGGAGGCAGCACAGGGTCGCCGGAGATCCGGGCGGCCGAAGGTAGAAGACGACGATGGTGGCGACGTTGCAGGGCCTCCGGCGCCGTGTAGCTCGGTGGAGAGGAAGAGGAAGATGCGGCGGAGCTTTGGGACGCGTCGGGGGGCGGGGTGGCGGTGGCCACAGGCGGCATCTGGCGGCGGCGGTCGCTCTCGGTGGTGAGCGGGAGAGAGAGCAGAGGAGGGGAGAGGGTGCCGCGAGTGAGGGAGAGGAGCGAGGGGACACGGGGAGGCTGCGTGGCGTCGCAGGAGAGATCCAGGAGGCGAGGAGGCAGGCAGGCAGGGTGGAGGTGGCCGGGCGCGTGCTCGCGCGCGGTGGCCACGCGCCCTGTCCACTGGCGCGAGGAAGACGACAAGGGGGGGTAGTGGAGATGGGCTGGGCCGGCTTCAGCAGCAGGCCGCACAGGTGGGCTGCGCAGGTAAAACTCTCTCTCTCTATTTTCCTTTCTGTTTTCTATTTTCTGTAGTTTGTTTTGATTTAGTTTTAGACACTAAATCATTTTTTATAAATTCTGTAGGTTTTTATGTGGCTTGCTAAAATATATACAAAGCCACTCACAAGCTTCCAGAATTATTGGACATATATTAATTATATATAATTTATATATCCAATGCCAATAGTTATTGTATTTATTTCAAAGGCCCAAAATAATTAACTCTGAGATACCAAAAATATTGTTTTGAGTTTTACCTCCTTGCAATATTTTCAGGGACTAAGAGGAACATTTACTTGGACTTCTTTGAGAAGATTTTAATGTTGATCATTTTTAGAAGGTTTCTGAGGCTTTGAAAATCCCTCAATTCAAATTTCATTTGAATTAAAACATGATGCACACATGAGGGTCTAACCTAGTGCACAACAGAACCAGGGATGTGACAACTCACCCCCACTAAACAAAAATCTCGTCCCGAGATTCAAGCGTAGGGTAAGGTGAAGGGGGAACGCAAACTAGCACAATCTTCACGATCCAGGGTGCACTTCAAATGAACGTTGATTCGATCACCGTCATTGTCTCGTCGCCTTGCTCTAAGGACTCCAACTAACATGACAATGAGAGGAAAGGGAAACTCTAGAAGAATCGATCTTCTCGAAGATCAAACAACTTAAGATCAGCTCACGGAGTGAGTCATAAAAACATCTCGCAAGATGAGATACAAGGCACACATCTAGAGGAATGGAGTGGAATAGATGACGAGGGTTCACTAGGTAGACAACAATTCCACACCTAAGAGGGTGGTGAACGGTTGTCAATGTAGCGAGAGTTTGATTTGCCATGATACCACAGCGAGACATTTTAGAGGAAGGCAGTTCGTGGATATATCCCCTTAAGTGGCAAAAAGAATTACATTTGATTCAAAATCATTGAAACTCTTTACACCAGCCTAAGGCAATTCACAATTGATCATTTGAAGGAATCCGAAAGAATAACATTCTCGGGCCAGAATGGATGATGTGGATTACCTTGTTGAAGACAACACAAGGGATGATTTTAGTAGCTATGGAGAAGCTCAGCAGTAGAGAGTGAATCTACTGTTGGAATGGTTGTAGCATAACCGAGGGAATTGAGAGCAATCCCGGTTAGTAACTACGATTGCACCTAATGCTTGTGCGTGCTCTCAAGAACTTGAGCATTTCCATATTCATCAAGGTCCTACCAACATCCGTGTCAAGGGTGCTGACAACACAACATACTACCATGATGAATAGCGATGGACAATGCAGATGCAAAGGAAGATAACACTTTCTCAGATTTCACCTTAGCGAGACCAAGGGGACAAAATCTGGATGATCGACCGAGAGACATTTAGCACTCCGCTTGTAATGTTCTCCTTGATGTTCTAGCGTAACCCATTTGTAGATATGGCTTGATATATAGAGCATCAAGTAAAAGGTCGGACTTCGGGAACACAAAAATCATAAGGCACAACTAGGGAGTAAATCCTACGAAGTCCTTATGGGGAGGTGGCCAACTTCTTCAAACAAGATACTACAATAATAGGTCTTCCGGCGGGGTGTGTTGGCCATGACACCCGCTTTACCGGTTATCGCGAGACCAATATTATAGTTCTTGGGAAATGTTCCAACCATCATATCTGCCTGAGATTCAGATCTGGTTGGTGTCAGAATAATCTAGAATCATCGAGTCTAGAAAGAAAGATGAAAGTTTGCAACACAAACCGACGAGATGATGTTGCGTGATTCTCGGGAAATGAACTACGATAGCAAGCTCCAAAACATGAGCTGGTTCTGCTACAAACATGTGAACACGTTGTCCCAGACAAACATGGCCACACAGTAGTCTTATAAAAAAAACACTACCGAGTTCAGGAGGGGAAACATCATCGAGGATATCGAAGTCCTTGCATAAGTCTTGCTCTTAAGAAGGAACTTCTTCTCCTTGAACAAATCAATCAGTGGCTTGGTGTGCTAGGAATACATATAGAATGAAGGTTGCAAGTCTTCGAACCACAGAATACTTCGCACGTATGCATGAATGATTTGGGATGATTCCAAAGGAAGCAACATTGACTTTCTCGAATCCACGGCGGCAACTTGCATCAAATGCACATGAACTAGAGGAAGTCACTTCTTACATCTGAACATATGCTTCATGAGCTAGCATGAACAAATGCTTTTAAAAAAGAACTTCCAACACTAGCTTAATGTTCAACAAAATTAAGGAGAGGACAAGGATGTTGTCGATGGGCTCAACAACAATTCATCCTGGTTTTCCATGAAGATGGAATTCCATAATTATGAGGACAAGTGATAGCATTGGTCAGACCCAAAAGATATAATGGTGTATGCTCGAGGAAAATCCACGGGTAAGACAACATTACGAACATCGTTGGTTCTGATTTGATTTGAGGATAGCCCATACTCAAATCAAAATTTTGGCAAGATAATAAGTCCAACAACTGATCACGAGGACCAATCGATGGGGATATCATCTTTCTTCAACACATATACAAGATATCCCTTAATATGAGCTAAGTCGGACAAGCTTTTATCTTCCAACTTTCCAAGTTGTTGTTAAGCTTAACCAACCAGCTCAGGGGTATGCAACACAGATTCTTGGAGAAGGGGGTGGTTTATATGAAACCAACTTGACCACGAGCTCAACATAGCGGTCAGGTGACAACCTGGTAATACTTCCGAGAAGATATTCGGAACATCACGAACCACCGGTATGTTACTAAGCTCGAGATCAATCTTGCTTTTCAGGGCAAGACGACATGATCAACAGAGCAAGGTTTGACAAAATCCTAACTCATTGATCGAAAAGTGCACCAGAAATAAGGACTAGGTTGCACAATCAACCTTAGGGTGACGATTCAATAATCAACACGCTAAGAATGAGGTTATCGTCCATTTAACTACCAAGCAACGGAGTTGCTAGGAGTATTGATTTCACACATCATGACTCACTTGTCAGCATTCCGGTGACAACAACACGGAAACCGAGGAATGAACAATGATGGCAAGAAGTATTACTGCGTCAAGAATTCATAAGAGGTAGTGCAATTCTCATGACAATCCTGACATAACGATGGTAACACTCCAAGGTAGAACAGAGCAAAAGCTAGATTAGCAATTTGATCTGCGAATTACAATTGCTTTGACCCAATCCTAGATATGGATGAGGTTCTGGAATTTGTTTCTCCTAGTCATTCTGGAATAGAATGGCTTGACGGACCACAAGAGTAATAGGTGTCAATGAACGAAGGCACGCATACTCTTGACTAGCAGTTGATAGACGAAGGTCAGAAAACAACTAAAGAGGAACAACTCAAAGGAACATATGATTTTCTGAGTTGTGGATGCATAGGTTAATATGTCGAACCAAGTTCAACAGGTTTCTTCCAGATAACCCATGCAGAAAGGTAGAGCTGGCAGAATCACAATTATGAATGGAGAACCCATCGAGAGCACTCCTGTTGTGATATTTGATCCAACCAACTTCTGCCATAAGCGGTTCATAGTATTTGGAAGAGGGAAATACCACGGACCATCGAGAACTAATGCAAAGGTTACTAATAACCTAAAGGAACTAGCAAACACTATCAACACGAGGTAAGTGGAGTGAATCTTGGGTTCAAAACCCAGGAATAGAATACCTACTACTAAATGGCATCACGGGATGCTTTCAAGAATGGTGGCCAGAATCATCACACCGGGAACACAAAACATGGCTAGACTACTAGTTGATCCCCTAAGACACCTAGGGTCATAATAATAATTCCAACATATATGTCGAGGCAATAGAATACCTCAACTCAAAGATTTGGTGTGGTCAATCGGCCCAAAGGGACATCGGGACGGAAGGAAGGGATTTTGCAAATGCTTGGACTATTTAGAAACCAGGATGACTCGGACAAACATAACGGCTGTAAATGCTCAAAAAGATTGGAGACACACTACAGAAATGGTGGCATAGCCACTCCAAGCACAATATCAAGGTTTCGAGATCAACATTTATGAACATACTGAAATAGTAAAACTGAACTGAGATTTGAAACTAACAATTGTATAAGTCTCGGATTAGTAACACGTCATCCCGATAGATAGATGAGAAAGCCTAGTTCTTAATCCCGTAGAGAAGAGAAGAGGATGACTCAGATCAGAAGGCCATGAGGTATAAGGAGTAAAAAGAGCCTTACGTTCCAACCCACAATCAATTCCCTTACATAACTAAAGCATTTCTAGACACAACTTCGACCAGTTTGGCTTGGTAATCCTACAGGCAGTCAAGCTCTGATACCAAAGCTGTCAGGACCCCGACTCAATGCCACATAGATCTAGCATGTAACACCTCATATCACTTTGCGGCCTCACGCACGGTATTCCCACGGGTGTCGCCTTACCTTTGCCCGGGACCGTTTAGCCTTTTGGCACACGATAAGATAGTGTCGCTAGCATCCATATGATAAGGAGCCCGGCTGACATGGCTAGTCGTAAACCCAAAGTGGCACAAACTTACAGGACAGCATCCATGACCCAAAGATCGAACGTGTCGGTCATCGGAGAGTAAGTCCCGGGCTGTAACACTGGGCTAGCAGACTCGTGAACCGGGCTGTAGCGGCTAACAGGACTCCGGTATTTAACGCGTGACATTTCCCGAAGGATGGACACGAGAACGAAGGAGGACACATGCCGGCCAGCCTAAGTGTTCCGAGCAAAGAGCAAGCTACCATGGCTCAATGGAGACACTAGGAGACATTTCCGTAAGAGAGGCTACTAAAGATAAACAACTAGATAGTCGATCCCACACATACCAAGCATTTCAATAACATACACACAATATGCCGATATGTGCAAATACAACATGGCATCACAACATGACTCTACGACTCAAGTATTTATTCAATAGGCCCGAGGAGCGAGATATTACAAACAGGGTCTCATGACCCAACATTGAAGCATACAAGTCAATGCACAAGCGGAAGCTATCATATGCAGGTACGTACATCTACAAATGTAAAAGGCTTGAAAGCCCGACTATCTACGAGATCTGCCGAGGGCACAAGATCGTAGCTGAGGTATCAAGCTAAGCGTCAAGTCCACGTGGAACTACTAGCGAGACCGAAGTCTTCTTGCAAAAACATAAAATAGGCAAACGTGAGTACAAATGTACCCAGCAAGACTTACATCAGAACTAACTACATATGCATCATTATCAATAAAGGGGATGGTGGAGTTTAACAGCAGCAAGCCAGCTTTGACTCGGTGGCTATCCTAAACTATGACGGCAATGTAACTCTTTTGAGGTGGCGCACACGAGTCCACATATTCACCATATCAATACACCACTATGGATCCGCTCCGTCTCCCTACGAGAACGCCATCCATAGCACTCACACTCATCTTGCGTATTTTAGAGTATCCACTTTCACTTGTCTATGAACTGTTATAAGCAACCCAGAAGTCCTTTACCGCGGACACGGCTATTCGAATAGATCATATTAACCCTGCAGGGGTGTACTTCTTCATACATGTTTCCACCACTTAGCGTCTGCACACGACATGTGCTCGGCAGACTTCAAGCGAAAGCCGACGTGGGTGTAGACCACGACCTACCTAGACACTCAAGTCTCTAGTCCAGGTTTATCGCCTATTTGGGTTCCATCTATGAGGAGTTCGGCCAAGTTTCGCTCACAGCCCCAAACGACGTGAACAGGGTTCCCGAGATACCAAACGGGCATCCGTACACCGTGCCACGTACCTACCGCATCACAGCCCACCCCTACGGTCACGCTGTCCACGGCCTCCAATGGGCTACAAACACCGAAACTACTTGCAACTCCCGGACAGAGGACTAGGGTGAATAAGAAGTCGGCGGGGTCATATTTCAGGCCCAATGTATGGTAGTAATCAATCATGGATCACAAACACGTAACTCAGTTCCTAAGGACGGCTTCAATGAGACAACCCACCATGTACTCCTACATGGCCTCTCACCGATACCTTTACCAAATCGTGTTCACACACTTAGCTCACACACAATAGGACATGTTCACACACCTCGATTCATCCTCGATGAATCGGACCGACTCAACTCTAAGCAATGAGCAGGCATGACAAACAAGCATGTATGAGTAGGCACAACAGGTTCAAACAACTCCTACTCATGCTAGTGGGTTTCATCTATTTACCGTGGAATGACAGTCATGCAAGGGATAAAGGGGTTCAGCTACCGCAGCAAGTAATGATGAATCGTTGTTGTCCTAATGCAGAAAAAAAAAAGCAGGAGCGAGAGAGTGGGATTTTATCGGAATGAACAAGGGGGTTTTGCTTGCCTGGCACTTCTGAAGATAGCATTGAGTCTTCATCAGTGTCAACGATCACAACGTCGAAACCACGTCTATCGAGAGGGGGCAATTACCGGCAACTGAGAAAGAAACACAATCAATGCAATGCACAATATGATGCATGATCATGACATGGCAATATGTTGTGATTTGAGCTAATGCATCTAGCTATGATTTAAATGAAGTTGGTTTGAATACATGATCCAAATTCAAACTCCATATATGATTATTTAAATGCCCTTTATTTGTTTTGTCCAAAACAGAGGACAAACATTGTTCAAACATGCATGAAAATGGTACAGATGGATTCCTTGGATTTTTCTGATAATTTTTCATATATAATTTATTTGATTTGGAGCTACGGTTGATTTTATATGAATTTTAGAAGTTTTGGACATTTTCTGAAAATATTAAATCATTTAAGATTTATTTAAATTCCAGAAAAGAATTATTGCGTCAGCATGACCTCATAGTGACGTCATCAGGTCAACGGGCGGGTCCAGGTCAAACCTGACCTGTGGGACCCATATGTCAGTGTCACAGTTAGTTAAGAGGGGGTTATCTGCTTAATTAAAAGATTAGGGGGGGTCGGGGCCCACTGGTCAGTGTTAGTGGCTAATTAGGTTTAGTTAATATTTAACTAAAGTTAGCAGGGCCTGGCCCCACTAGTCAGCGACCACAGGGGTCAAGCGTAGTCAGCCCCGGTCAAACTCACCGAGTTGACCGGCTCGCTCGTCCCGGCGAGGCGAGGACGGCGGAGACGCTCGGGTTTCCTCCTCCGGCGACCAAATGGCCGGCGGAGGGCATCTACGCGAAGCTGGCGAACGCGCGCATCCAATGGAGCAAGCGGCAGCGACTGGGGTGGCCGGAGCTCGCGAAACGAGCTTGCGGCGGCGGCCGGAGCTCGGGCGGAGTTGGGAATGGTGCTGTGAGGCACGGCGGGGCAAACGGCTGGGTGCTACGGCCTCCTGGTGACGTCTTGAAGACGTGACGCGCGGGGAAGCTGCGGTGGTTGTGGCACGCTACGCCATGGCCGGCGAAGCTCTCGGCAGCGGTGGGGATGGGGCTAGGGGCGAGAACGGAGGGGCGAGCACAGAGAAGCAGCGAGGGCTCACAGCGGATCCGTTCGAGGCGGAGACGAGGCCGGGGAGCGCCGGAGGCAAGACAGGTCGCCGGAGATCCGGCGGCCGAAGGTAGAAGACGACGATGGTGGCGACGTTGCAGGGCCTCCGGCGCCGTGTAGCTCGGTGGAGAGGAAGAGGAAGATGCGGCGGAGCTTTGGGACGCGTCGGGGAGGCGTGGGGTGGCCGGTGGCCACGGCGGCTACGAGCGGCGGCGGCGGTCGCTCTCGGTGGTGAGCGGGAGAGAGAGCAGAGGAGGGGAGAGGGTGCCGCGAGTGAGGGAGAGGAGCGAGGGGACACGGGGAGGCTGCGTGGCGTCGCAGGAGAGATCCAGGAGGCGAGGAGGCAGGCAGGCAGGGTGGAGGTGGCCGGGCGCGTGCTCACACATGTGGCCCACGCCTGTGCACCTTGGGCGCGAGGAAGACGACAAGGGGGGGTAGTGGAGATGGGCTGGGCGGCCCGGTGACGAGCCGCAGCATGTGGGCTCTTGCAGTAAAACTCTCTCTCTCTATTTTCCTTTCTGTTTTCTATTTTCTGTAGTTTGTTTTGATTTAGTTTTAGACACTAAATCATTTTTTATAAATTCTGTAGGTTTTTATGTGGCTTGCTAAAATATATACAAAGCCACTCACAAGCTTCCAGAATTATTGGACATATATTAATTATATATAATTTATATATCCAATGCCAATAGTTATTGTATTTATTTCAAAGGCCCAAAATAATTAACTCTGAGATACCAAAAATATTGTTTTGAGTTTTACCTCCTTGCAATATTTTCAGGGACTAAGAGGAACATTTACTTGGACTTCTTTGAGAAGATTTTAATGTTGATCATTTTTAGAAGGTTTCTGAGGCTTTGAAAATCCCTCAATTCAAATTTCATTTGAATTAAAACATGATGCACACATGAGGGTCTAACCTAGTGCACAACAGAACCAGGGATGTGACAATGCTATTCTCCGAGCCGCATTAGACATGCCAAGAAAATGGGCTTTAAAAAATAATAAATGGGTCGTAACTAAAAAAATTTGCTGTAAATATAAAAACACCAAACATGTACATTTTTAATTCTTCTCAGAAAGGGTACATTTTTTAATTTCATAACTTGTTGCGCGCATAAAATTTCGTTGGATTTTTACCTAATATAAATTTATTTTGAAATTATATTTAATCTACCTCTAAATTTCGTTTTAAAAAAAATCATATCCCATTAAAATGTTGGAAATTTTATTGAATATTTTTTTGAGCAGTTGGCTGAAATTATTAACAAAGTCCTAGCTGGAAAATGGGCTGTAATTTTAACAAACAGTAAATGGGCTGAGTAAATTCCATTATAATTAAAAATTGGGTTATACATTATAACAAATCACAAATGGGCTATATGTTCTCTGCCACAGATGTGATGTTCACTTGTGGGCCTACTAAGTTGACGCGTACGCAAGGCTTTGTCAACATATAGTCAACACACGATTCTATTAGCGCTGGCCGTTTTATGTCCATCTAACGGCTGTGGTGCTTCTTCAATCTCGGATATTCATGCTTCAACCGCCCAAACCACCACCGGCGGTACCGCCTGCTACCGCCTCCCGTAGCCACCTGTGCTACCGCATAGGCCTCACCGGCCCACCCTACTCCCATCGCCGTCCAGGCCACTCCTCTACTCACCAACACCTCCTGTTATTCTTTGGCGACGACAACCTCACACCGCAGCCGAACCAGTGAACACTCGTACTCCCCTCCGCGTGGGCATCCACTGTTGTGTCTTCGCCAGCTCCGGGTCATTCTCTTCCTAGGCCTCACCATCGTCCACTGCGTAGGTTCTCTCGGCGCGGCATGGTCAACTTTGTCAACAAACGACAGCCATCAGAAGAGGCATGAACATGGAGTGGCTGACAGTAGGGACCCGCATGACCATGGCCGCACGCGAGCAAGTCCCTCCTTATTATGCCAAAACAAATGATTTCCCCCTTGACAGGTTTGAGCCACCAGCTACATCTTCGCACGCAGGGAAGTCTTTCCTTTATTACGTGGAAAAGAAGTTATGGCTCACTGACAGCTGGGACCCACCAGCTTTGTTATGATCCATTTAGCGAAAACATAGATTGTACCAAAGATGCTAAATTGTTTTCTTTTTATTCAAACTCGAAAAAGAAGAAATTTAAAAACCTAGAAAATATCTTCGCACGCAAGGAAGTTCCACCTTATTACAAGACAAAAACTGATTTCCCCTAGTAGCTGGGACCCATCATATTTGGAGGCTGACTTGTGGGCCAACTAACTTGACGCGTACGGGCTTTGTCAACTTAGTAAAAACAATTCTAGATGCACTGATGGTTGGATGTTAAATCAACGACCATGCTGCGTCTTCAACCTCTGGTCTTCTTGCTCCAGCTGCCCAAATGAGGCCCGCCGTACCGCTGGCTCCAGCCTCCCGTGGCCGGCTGTGCTGCCGCGCAGGCCTCGCAGACCGAGCATACTATGACTGGACAGACCTTCCCTCTACTCACCCACACCCCTGTTATTCTCCGGCGGCGGAAGACTTATGCCGCAGCCGAACCAGTGAACCCTCATACTCCCCTCCCCGTGGGCATCCACCCGCCTCGTCTTCTCTGGCTCCTCGTCGCTCCCTTTCTAGGCCTCGCCGTCGTCCACCACCTTGATGCTCTCGGCGCCTCGTGGTCAACGAGGTCAACGAACGACATCCATCGGAAGTGGACTTTAGGCTGTGAGGCTAATAGCTAGACCCACAAGCTACATCTTTGAAACCAAGGAAGTTCCTCCTTATTACTCGCAAAATAAAAATGATTCCTCCCGCTGATAGCCGGAACCCACCAGCTATATCTTCGCACGCAAGGAAGTGCATCCTTATCCTCACTGACAGCTGGGACCCACCCGATCGAAGCGTACGTAGTGTTGTCGCGAACATGTACGTACATACTGTTCGATCGGTCTCTCTGCAACGATGAACCATGGCCGAGAAAGCAGTGGCACGTGTAATAGTAGATGACGTCGAGTTGGCGGCAGAGGAAGACTCGGCATGCCCCTGACCTAGCAGTTCAGGCAGTCCCTTCTAAACTATGTACACGTACGTACAACACGATGCCAAAAAGTACGGCCACATACATCCATACGGGCGGGGTCTCGAATGCCTACTCGCGCATATGTACGGCCACGGCTCGTGTACATGGAGAGTCATCGGACGGCAAGAACGACGTCGTGTTCATCGGGAGCCAATGGCTTGGACGGAACAGTCGAAACGAGGTCTCGCGTGCCGCATAACGGAGGAAACGGGCCTTCTGTTCGACCGTGTACGGTCAAAACATGGTCCTGTTCATCGAGAAGGGTCTCGCGTACCACAAAACAGAGGAAACAAACATGTGTTGGAGTGCCTACAGTCGAAACAGGGTCCTGTTGATCGGGAGGGGTGTGGCGTACCGCAAAACGAAGGAAACAGACTTGTGTTGGAGCGCCTACGTTTGAAATGGGGTCCTGTTCATCCACTGTCTACTGCCTCGCTCAAGCCTCCATGGGCTACTGTTCATCCACCGTCGACCTCATCCAGCCTCCTTGGGATATTGTTCATCCACGGCTACTATTGATCCAGCCTCCACCGGATGCTGTTCATAGAGCCTCCACGGGTCATGTTCATCTACCCCCAACCGGCTAGGGTGTGGATGCCTCCACGGGGTCTTGTTCATCCAGCGGCTACTGCCTACTACCACGGGGTCCTGTTCAACCAACTGAAGGAAATATGTCCTAGAGGCAATAATAAAGTTATTATTTATTTCCTTATATCATAATAAATGTTTATTATTCATGCTAGAGTTGTATTAACCGGAAACATGATACATGTGTGAATACGTAGACAAACATAATGTCACTAGTATGCCTCTACTTGACTAGCTCATTAATCAAAGATGGTTATGTTTCCTAACCATAGACATGAGTTGTCATTTGATTAACGGGATCACATCATTAGTAGAATGATGTGATTGACATGACCCATTCCGTTAGCTTAGCACTTGATCATTTAGTATGTTGCTATTGCTTTCTTCATGACTTATACATGTTCCTACAACTATGATATTATGCAACTCCCGTTTATCGGAGGAACACTTTGTGTGCTATCAAATGTCACAACGTAACTGGGTGATTATAAAGGAGCTCTACAGATGTCTCCAAAAGTACATGTTGAGTTGGCGTATTTCGAGATTAGGTTTTGTCACTTCGATTGTCGGAGAGGTAGCTCTAGGCCCTCTCGGTAATGCACGTCACTATAAGCCTTGCAAGCAATGTATCTAATGAGTTAGTTATGGAATGATGCATTACATAACGAGTAAAGAGACTTGCCGGTAATGAGATTGAACTAGGTATTGAGATACCGACGATCGAATCTCGGGCAAGTAACATACCGATGATAAAGGGACAACGTATGTTGTTATGCAGTTTGACCGATAAAGATCTTCATAGAATATGTAGGAGCCAATATGAGCATCTAGGATCTGCTAGTGGTTATTGACCGGAAACGTGTCTCGGTCATGTCTACATAGTTCTCGAACCCGTAGGGTCCGCACACTTAAAGTTTCGATGACAGTTATATTATGAGTTTATGAGTTTTGATGTACCGAAGGTTGTTCGGAGTCCTGGATGTGATCACGGATATGACGAGGAGTCTCTAAATGGTCGAGACAGGAAGATCGATATATTGGATGACTATATTTGGACACCGGAAAGGTTCCGGGTGAGATTGGGACAATACCGGAGCTCCGGGAGGTTATCGGAACCCCCCGGGAGGTATATGGGCCTTATTGGAAAGGAGGGGAAAGGAGCAAGGGAGGGGGCACTCCCCCCCAAGCCCAATCCGAATTGGGAGGGAGGCCGGCCCCCCTTTGCTTCCCGCCTCCTTCCTCTTCCTTCCCTCTCCCTCTCCTAATAGGAAAGGAGGGAGTCCTACTCTCAGTGGGAGTTGGACTACCCACTAGGGCGCGCCACCCCCCTTGGCCGGCCCCCTCCTCCACTCCTTTATATACGGGGGAGGGGGCACCCCATATACACAACAATTGATCTCTTGATCTCTTAGCCATGTGCGGTGCCCTCCTCCACCATAGTCCTCCTCGATAATATTGTAGCGGTGCTTGGGCGAAGCCCTGCGACGGTAGAACATCAACCTCGTCACCACGCCGTCGTGATGACGGAACTCTCCCTCAACACTCTGCTGGATCGGAGTACGGGGGACGTCATCGTGCTGAACGTGTGCAAGAACTCGGAGGTGCCGTAGTTTTGGTGCTTGATCGGTCGGGCCGTGAAGATGTACGACTACATCAACCTCGTTGTGCTAATGCTTCCGCTTTCGGTCTACGAGGGTACATGAACACACTCTCCCCTCTCGTTGCTACGCATCACCATGATCTCGCATGTGCGTAGGAATTTTTTTGAAATTACTACGTTCCCCAATAGTGGCATCCGAGCCTGGTTTTATGCTTAGATGTTATATGCATGAGTAGAACACAAGTGAGTTGTGGGCGCTACAAGTCATACTACCTACCAGCATGTCATACTTTGGTTCGGCAGTATTGTTGGATGAAGCCACCCGGACCGACATTACGCGTACGCTTACGCGAGACTGGTTCTACCGACGTGCTTTGCACATAGGTGGCTGGCGGGCGTCAGTTTATCCAACTTTAGTTGAACCGAGTGTGGCTACACCCGGTCGTTGCGAAAGTAAAAACATCACTAACTTGACAAACTATCGTTGTGGTTTTGATGCGTAGGTAAGAATGGTTCTTGCTCAGCCCGTAGTAGCCACATAAAATTTGCAACAACAAAGTAGAGTACGTCTAACTTGTTTTTGCAGGGCATGTTGTGATGTGATATGGTCAAGACGTGATGCTATATTGTATTGTATGAGACGATCATAATTTATAACCGAGTTATCGGCAACTAGCAGGAGCCATATGGTTGTCGCTTTATTGTATGAAATGCAAGAGCCCTGTAATTGCTTTACTTTATCACCAAGCAGTAGCGATAGTCGTAGACGGTACGATGGAGATCAAGGTGTCGCGCCGGTGACGATTGTGATCACTACGGTGCTTCGGAGATGGAGATCACAAGCACAAGATGATGATGGCCATATCATATCACTTATATTGATTGCATGTGATGCTTATCCTTTATGCATCTTATTTTTCTTTGATTGACGGTAGCATTATAAGATGATCTCTCACTAATTATCAAGATGTGTTGTCCCTGAGTATGCACCGTTGTGAAAGTTCTTCGTGCTGAGACACCATGTCATGATCGTGGGTGATAGCCTCTACATTCAAATACAATGGGTGCAAAACAGTTGCACACGCGGAATACTCAGGTTAAACTTGACGAGCCTAGCATATATAGATATGGCCTCGGAACACGGAGACCGAAAGGTCGAATGTGAATCATATAGTAGATATGATCAACGTAGTGATGATCACCATTGAAAACTACTCCATCTCACGTGATGATCGAACATGTTTAGTTGATTTGGATCACATGATCACTTAGATGACTAGAGAGATGTCTGTCTAAGTGGGAGTTCTTTATTAATATGATTAAATTGAACTTAAATTTATCATGAACATAGTACCTCATAGTATTTTGCTTGTCTATGTTTGTGGTAGAAAGATGGCTCCCGCTGTTGTTCCATTGAATTTAATGCGTTCCTTGAGAAAGCTAAGTTGAAAGATGATGGTAGCAATTACACGAACTGGGTCCGTAACTTGAGGATTATCCTCATTGCTACACAGAAGAATTACGTCCTGGAAGCACCGTTGGGTGCCATGTGTGTTGCAGATGCAACTGACGACGTTAAGAACGTCTGGCAGAGCAAAGTTGATGACTACTCGATAATTCAGTGTGCCATGCTTTATGGCTTAGAACCGGGAGTTCAACGACGTTTTGAACTTCATGGAGAATATAAGATGTTCCAGGAGTTGAAGTTAATATTTCAAGCAAATGCCCGGATTGAGAGATATGAAGTCTCCAATAAGTTCTATAGCTGCGGATAGAAGAGAATAGTTCACAAGTGAACATATACTCAAAATGTGCGGGTATAATAATCACTTGATTCAACTGGAGTTAATCTTCACGATGATAGTGTCATTGATGAAATTCTTCAATCATCGCCACCAAGCTACAAGAGCTTCGTGATGAACTATAATATGCAAGGGATGGACAAGACTATTCCCGAGCTCTTCGCTATGCTGAAAGCTGCGGAGGTAGAAATCAAGAAGGAGCATCAAGTGTTGATGGTCAATAAGACCACCAATTTCAAGGAAAAGGGTAAAGGGAAGAAGAAGGGGAGCTTCAAGAAGAACAGCAAACAAGTTGCAGCTCAAGAGAAGAAACCCAAATCTGGACCTAAACACGAGATCGAGTGCTTCTCCGCAAGCGGTCGTCATTTGAAACGGAACTGCCCCAAGTATTTGGCGGATAAGAAGGATGGCAAGGTGAACAAAGGTATATGTGATATACATGTTATTGATGTGTACCTTACTAATGCTCGCAGAGCACCGGGTATTTGATATCGGTTCATTGCTAATATTTGCAACTCAAAGCAGGGGACTACGGATTAAGCAAAGATTAGCTAAGGACGAGGTGATGATGCACGTGGGAAATGGTTCCAAAGTCGATATGATCGCGGTCGGCACGCTACCTCTACATCTACCTTCGGTATTAGTTTTAGACCTGAATAATTGTTATTTGGTGCCAGCGTTGGGCATGAACATTATATCTGGATCTTGTTTCATGCGAGATGGTTATTCATTTAAATCGAGAATAATGGTTGTTCTATTTACATGAGTAATATCTTTTATGGTCATGCACCCTTGAAGAGTGGTCTATTTTTATTAAATCTCGATAGTAGTGATACACATTTTCATAATGTTGAAGCCAAAAGATGTAGAGTTGATAATGATAGTGCAACTTATTTGTGGAACTGCCGTTCGAGTCATATTGGTGTAAAGCGCATGAAGAAACTCTATACTGATGGACTTCTGGAATCACTTGATTATGAATCACTTGGTACTTGCAAACCGTGCCTCATGGGCAAGATGACTAAAACGCCATTCTCTGGAACTATGGAGCGAGCAACTGATTTGTTGGAAATCATACATACTGATGTGTGTGGTCCAATGAATATTGAGGCTCGCACCGGTTATCGTTATTTTCTCACCTTCACAGATGATTTGAGCAGATATGGGTATATCTACTTAATGAAACACAAGTCTGAAACATTTGAGAAGTTCAAAGATTTCAGAGTGAAGTGGAAAATCATCGTAACAAGAAAATAAAGTTTCTACGAGCTGATCATGGAGGAGAATATTTGAGTTACGAGTTTGGTCTACATTTGAAACAATGCGGAATAGTTTCGCAACTCACGCCACCCGGAACACCACAACGAAATGGTGTGTCTGAACGTCATAATCGTACTTTACTAGATATGGTGTGATCTATGATGTCTCTTACTGATTTACCGCTATCCTTTTGGGGCTATGCTTTAGAGACGGCCGCATTCACGTTAAATAGGCCACCATCAAAATCCGTTGAGACGACGCCTTATGAACTGTGGTTTGGCAAGAAACCAAAGTTGTCGTTTCTTAAAGTTTGGGGCTGCGATGCTTATGTGAAGAAACTTCAACCAGATATGGGCGAACCCAAATTGGAGAAATGTGTCTTCATAGGATACCCAAAATAGACTATTGGGTACACCTTCTATCACAGATCTGAAGGCAAGACTTTTGTTGCTAAATTCAAATCCTTTCTAGAAAAAGAGTTTCTCTCGAAAGAAGTGAGTGGGAGGAAAGTAGAACTTGATGAGGTAACTGTACCTGCTCCCTTATTGGAACGTAGTTCATCACAGAAACCGGTTCCTGTGACAACTACACAGATCAGTGAGGAAGCTAATGATATTGATCATGAAACTTCAGTTCAAGTTACTACAGAACCTCGTAGGTCATCCAGAGTAAGATCCGCTCTAGAGTGGTACGATAATCCTATTCTGGAAGTCATGTTACTTGACCATGGCGAACCTATGAACTATGTGGAAGCGATGATGAGCCCGGATTCCAAAAAATGGCTTGAGCCCATGAAATCTGAGACGGGATCCATGTATGAGAACAAAGTATGGACTTTGGTTGACTTGCCCGATGATCGACAAGCCATCGAGAATAAATGGATCTTCAAGAAGAAGACTGACGCTGATGGTAATGTAACTTTCTAAAAAGCTCGACTTGTTCCGAAAGGTTTTTGACAAGTTCAAGGAGTTGACTATGATGAGACTTTCTCACCCGTAGCAATGCTTAAGTCTGTCCGAATCATGTTAGCAACTGCCGCATTTTATGATTATGAAATATGGAAAATGGATGTCAAAACTGCATTCCCGAATGGATTTCTGGAAGAAGAGTTGTATATGATGCAACCAGAAGGTTTTGTCGATCCTAAAGGTGCTAACAAAGTGTGCAAGCTCTAGCGATCCATTTATGGACTGGTGCAAGCCTCTCGGAGTTGGAATAAACGCTTTGATAGTGTGATCAAATCATATTGTTTTATACAGACTTTTGGAGAAGCCTGTATTTACAAGAAAGTGAGTGGGAGCTCTATAGCATTTCTGATATTATATGTAGACGACATATTGTTAATTGGAAATGATATAGTATTTCTGGATAGCATAAAGGGATACTTGAATAAAAGTTTTTCGATGAAAGACCTCGGTGAAGTTGCTTACATATTGGGCATCAAGATCTATAGAGATAGATCAAGAGGCTTAATTGGACTTTCACAAAGCACATACCTTGATAAAGTTTTAAAAAAATTCAAAATGGATCAGGCAAAGAAAGGATTCTTGCCTGTATTACAAGGTATGAAGTTGAGTCAGACTCAATGCCCGACCATAGCAGAAGATAGAGAGAAAATGAAAGATGTTCCCTATGCTTCAGCCATAGGCTCTATCATGTATGCAATGCTGTGTACCAGACCTGATGTATGCTTAGCAATAAGTTTAGCAGGGAGGTACCAAAGTAATCCACGAGTGGATCACCGGACAGCGGTCAAGAATTCCTGAAATACCTGAAATGGACTAAGGATATTTTTCTCGTTTATAGAGGTGACAAAGAGCTATTCGTAAATGGTTACGTCGATGCAAGCTTTGACACTAATCCGGAAGATTCTAAATCGCAAATCAGATAGGTGTTTATATTTAACGGTGGATCTGTCAGTTGGTGTAGTTCTAAACAAAGCATCGTGGCGGGATATACATGCGAGCGGAGTACATAGCTGCTTCGGAAGAACCAAATGAAAGAGTCTGGATGAAGTAGTTCATTTCCGATCTAGGTGTCATACCTAGTGCATCGGGACCAATGAAGATCTTCTGTGACAATACTGGTACAATTGCCTTGGCAAAGGAATCCAGATTTCACAAGAGGACCAAGCACATCAAGATACGCTTCAATTCCATCCGGGACCAAGTCCATGTGGGAGACATAGAGATTTGCAAGATACATATTGATCTGAATATTGCAGACCCGTTGACTAAGCCTCTTCCACGAGCAAAACATGATCAACACCAAGACTCCATGGGTGTTAGAATCATTACTGTGTAATCTAGATTATTGACTCTAGTGCAAGTGGGAGGCTGAAGGAAATATGGCCTAGAGGCAATAATAAAGTTACTATTTAATTCCTTATATCATGATAAATGTTTATTATTCATGCTAGAACTGTATTAACCGGAAACATGATACATGTGTGAATACGTAGACAAACATAATGTCACTAGTATGCCTCTACTTGACTAGCTCATTAATCAAAGATGGTTATGTTTCCTAACCATAGACATGAGTTGTCATTTGATTAACGGGATCACATCATTAGTAGAATGATGTGATTGACATGACCCATTCCGTTAGCTTAGCACTTGATCGTTTAGTATGTTGCTATTGCTTTCTTCATGACTTATACATGTTCCTACAACTATGAGATTATGCAACTCCGCTTATCGGAGGAACACTTTGTGTGCTACCAAACGTCACAACGAATCGGGTGAATATAAAGGAGCTCTACAGGTGTCTCCAAAGGTACATGTTGAGTTGGCGTATTTCGAGATTAGGTTTTGTCACTCCGATTGTCGGAGAGGTATCTCTGGGCCCTCTCAGTAATGCACATTACTATAAGCCTTGCAAGCAATGTAACTAATGAGTTAGTTACGGAATGATGCATTACATAACGAGTAAGGAGACTTGCCGGTAATGAGATTGAACTAGGTATTTAGATACCGACGATCGAATCTCGGGCAAGTAACATACCGATGACAAAGGGAACAACGTATGTTGTTATGCGGTTTGACCGATAAAGTTCTTCGTAGAATATGTAGGAGCCAATATGAGCATCTAGTTTCCACTATTGGTTATTGACCAGAAACTTGTCTCGGTCATGTCTACATAGTTCTCGAACCCGTAGGGTCCGCACGCTTAAAGTTTCGATGATAGTTTTATTATGAGTTTATGAGTTTTGATGTACCGAAGGTTGTTCGGTGTCCTGGATGTGATCACGGATATGACGAGGAGTCTCGAAATGGTCGACACATGAAGATCGATATATTGGACGACTCTATTTGGACACCGGAAAGGTTCCGGGTGAGATTGGGACAATACCGGAGCTCCGGGAGGTTATTGGAACCCCCCGGGAGGTATACGGGCCTTATTGGGCCTTAGTGGAAATGAGGGGAAAGGAGTAAGGGAGCCCCCCGCAAGCCCAATCCGAATTGGGAGGGGGGCCGGCCCCCCTTTCCTTCCACCCTCCTTCCTCTTCCTTCCCTCTCCCTCTCCTAATAGGAAAAGGGGTAGTCCTACTCTCGGTGGGTGTTGGACTCCCCCCTAGGGCGCGCCACCCCCCTTGGCTGGCCCCTCCTCCACTCCTTTATATACGGGGGAAGGGGCACCCCATAGACACAACAATTGATCTCTTGTTCTCTTAGCCGTGTGCGGTGCCCCCCTCCACCGTAGTCCTCCTCGATAATATTGTAGAGGTGCTTAGCCAAAGCCCTGCGACGGTAGAACATCAACATCGTCACCACGCTGTCGTGCTGACAGAACTCTCCCTCGACACTCTGCTGGATCGGAGTATGGGGGACGTCATCGACCTGAACGTGTGCAGGAACTCGGAGGTGCCGTAATTTCGGTGCTTGATCGGTCAGGCCGTGAAGACGTACGACTACATCTACTGGGTTGTGCTAACGCTTCCGCTTTCGGTCTACGAGGGTACGTGGACACACTCTCCCCTCTCGTTGCTATGCATCACCGTGATCTTGCATGTGCGTAGGAGTTTTTTTCTTAAATTACTATGTTCCCCAACAGTGGCATCCGAGCCTGGTTTTATGGGTAGATGTTATATGCACGAGTAGAACACAAGTGAGTTGGGGGCGATACAAGTCATACTTCTTACCAGCATGTCATACTTTGGTTCGGCGGTATTGTTGGATGAAGCGGCCTGGACCGACATTACGCGTACGCTTACGCGAGACTGGTTCTACCGACGTGCTTTGCACACAGGTGGCTGGCGGGTGTCAGTTTCTCCAACTTTAGTTGAACCGAGTGTGGCTACGTCTGGTCCTTGCGAAGGTTAAAACAACACTAACTTGACGAACTATCATTGTGGTTTTGATGCGTAGGTAAGAACGGTTCTTGCTCAGCCCGTATCAGCCACGTAAAATTTGCAACAACAAAGTAGAGGACGTCTAACTTGTGTTTGCAGGGCATGTTGTGATGTGATATGGTCAAGACGTGATGCTATATTTTATTGTATGAGATGATCATGTTTTGTAACCGAGTTATCGGCAACTAGCAGGAGCCATATGGTTGTCGCTTTATTGTATGAAATGCAAGCGCCCTGTAATTGCTTTACTTTATCACTAAGCGGTAGCGATAGTCGTAGAAGCAATAGATGGCGAAACGACAACGATGCTACGATGGAGATCAAGGTGTCGCACCAGTGACGATGGTGAGCACGACGGTGCTTCGGAGATGGAGATCACAAGCACAAGATGATGATGGCCATATCATATCACTTATATTGATTGCATGTGATGTTTATCCTTTATGCATCTTATTTTGCTTTGATTGATGGTAGCATTATAAGATGATCTCTCACTAATTATCAAGAAGTGTTCTCCCTGAGTATGCACCATTGTGAAAGATCTTCGTGCTAAGACACCACGTGATGATCGGGTGTGCTAGGCTATATGTTCAAATACAATGGGTGCAAAACAGTTGCACACGCGGAATACTTAGGTTAAACTTGACGAGCCTAGCATATACAGATATGGCCTCGGAACATGGAGACCGAAAGGTCGAACGTGAATCATATAGTAGATATGATCAACATAGTGATGTTCACCATTGTAAACTACTCCATCTCACGTGATGATGGGACATGGTTTAGTTGATTTGGATCACGTGATCACTTAGATGACTAGAGAGATGTCTGTCTAAGTGGGAGTTCTTTAGTAATATGATTAAATTGAACTTAAATTTATCATGAACTTAGTACCTGATAGTATTTTGCTTGTCTATGTTTGTTGTAGATAGATGGCTCGTGTTGTTGTTCCGTTGAATTTTAATGCGTTCCTTGATAAAGCTAAGTTGAAAGATGATGGTAGCAATTATATGGACTGGGTCCGTAGCTTGAGGATTATCCTCATTGCCGCACAGAAGAATTACGTCCTGGAAACACCTCTGAGTGCCAGGCCTGTTGTAGATGCAACTGACGACATTAAAAACGTTTGGCAGAGCAAAGCTGATAACTACTCGATAGTTCAGTGTGCCATGCTTTACAGCTTAGAACCGGGACTTCAACGATGTTTTGAACATCATGGAGTATATGAGATGTTACAGGAGTTGAAGTTAATATTTCAAGCAAATGCCCGGATTGAGAGATATGAAGTCTCCAATAAGTTCTACAGCTACAAGATGGTAGAGAATAGTTACACAAGGAACATATACTCAAAATGTCGGGTATAATAATCACTTGATTCAACTGGGAGTTAATCTTCCTGATGATAGTGTCATTGACAGAATTCTTCAATCACTGCCACCAAGCTACAAGAGCTTCGTGATGAACTATAATATGCAAGGGATGGACAAGACTATTCCTGAGCTCTTCGCAATGCTGAAAGCTGTGGAGGTGGAAATCAAGAAGGAGCATCAAGTGTTGATGGTCAATAAGACCACCAGTTTCAATAAAAAGGGTAAAGGGAAGAAGATGGGGAACTTCAAGAAGAATAGCAAACAAGTTGCTTCTCAAGAGAAAAAACCCAAATATGGACCTAAGCCTGAGAGTGAGTGCTTCTACTGCAAGCAGACTGGTCACTGGAAACGGAACTGCCCCAAGTATTTGGCGGATAAGAAGGATGGCAAGGTGAACAAAGGTATATGTGATATACATGTTATTGATGTGTACCTTACTAATGCTCGCAGTAGCACCTGGGTATTTGATACTGGTTCCGTAGCTAATATTTGCAACTCGAAACAGGGACTACGGATTAAGCAAAGATTGGCTAAGGACGAGGTGATGATGCACGTGGGAAATGGTTCCAAAGTCGATGTGATCGCGGTCGACACGCTACCTCTACATCTATCTTCGGGATTAGTTTTAGACCTGAATAATTGGTATTTGGTGCCAGCGTTGAGCATGAACATTATATCTGGATCTTGTTTGATGCGAGACGGTTATTCATTTAAATCAGAGAATAATGGTTGTTCTATTTATATGAGTAATATCTTTTATGGTCATGCACCCTTGAAGAGTGGTCTATTTTTATTAAATCTCGATAGTAGTGATATTCATATTCATAATGTTGAAGCCAAAAGATGCAGAGTTGATAATGATAGTGCACCTTATTTGTGGCACTGCCGTTTGGGTCATATTGGTGTAAAGCGCATGAAGAAACTCCATACTGATGGACTTCTGGAATCACTTGATTATGAATCACTTGGTACTTGCGAACCGTGCCTCACGGGCAAGATGACTAAAGTACCGTTCTCTGGAACTATGGAGCGACCAACTGATTTGTTGGAAATCATACATACTGATGTGTGTGGTCCAATGAATATTGAGGCTCGCACCGGTTATCATTATTTTCTCACCTTCACAGAATTTCAGAATTTTAGAATTTCAGATGGGTATATCTACTTAATAAAACACAAGTCCGAAACTTTTGAAAAGTTAACAGAATTTCAGAATGAAGTGGAAAATCATCGTAACAAGAAAATAAAGTTTCTACGATCTGATCGTGGAGGAGAATATTTGAGTTACGAGTTTGGTCTACATTTGAAACAATGCGGAATAGTTTCGCAACTCACGCCACCAGGAACACCACAATGAAATGGTGTGTCCGAACGTCATAATCGTACTTTACTAGATATGGTGCCATCTATGATGTCTCTTAGTGATTTACCGCTATCGTTTTGGGGTTATGCTTTAGAGATGGCCGCATTCACGTTAAATAGGGCACCATCAAAATCCATTGAGACGACGCCTGTGGTTTGGCAAAAACCAAAGTTGTCGTTTCTTAAAGTTTGGGGCTGCGATGCTTATGTGAAGAAACTTCAACCAGATAAGCTCGAACCCAAATCGGAGAAATGTGTCTTCATAGCATACCCAAAAGAGACTATTGGGTACACCTTCTGTCGCTGATCTCAAGGGAAGACTTTTGTTGCTAAATTCGGATCCCTTCTAGAAAAAGAGTATCTCTCGAAAGAAGTGAGTGGGAGGAAAGTAGAACTTGATGAGGTAACTGTACCTACTCCCTTATTGGAAAGTAGTTCATCACAGAAACCGGTTCCTGTGACAACTACACCAGTCAGTGAGGAAGCTAATGATATTGATCATGAAACTTCAGATCGAGTTACGACAGAACCTCGTAGGTCATCCAGAGTAAGATCCGCTCCAGAGTGTTACAGTAATCCTATTCTGGAAGTCATGTTACTTGACCATGGCGAACCTACGAACAATGAGGAAGCGATGAGGAGCCCAAATTCCGAAAAATGGCTTGAGGCCATGGATTCTGAGATGGGATCCATGTATGAGAACAAAGTATGGACTTTGGTTGACTTGCCCGATGATCGGCAAGCCATCGAGAATAAATGGATCTTCAAGAAGAAGACTGACGCTGATGGTAATGTAACTGTCTACAAAGCTCGACTTGTTGCGAAAGGTTTTTGACAAGTTCAAGGTGTTGACTACGATGAGACTTTCTCACCCGTAGCGATGCTTAAGTCTGTCCGAATCATGATAGCAACTGCCGCATTTTATGATTATGAAATATGGAAAATGGATGTCAAAACTGCATTCCTGAATGGATTTCTGGAAGAAGAGTTGTATATGATGCAACCAGAAGGTTTTGTCGATCCAAAAGGTGCTAACAAAGTGTGGAAGCTCCAGTGATCCATTTATGGACTGGTGCATGCCTCTCGGAGTTGGAATAAACGCTTTGATAGTGTGATCAAAGCATATTGTTTTATACAGACTTTTGGAGAAGCCTGTATTTACAAGAAAGTGAGTGGGAGCTCTGTAGCATTTCTGATATAATATGTAGACGACATATTGTTAATTGGAAATGATATAGAATTTCTGGATAGCATAAAAGGATACTTGAATAAAAGTTTTTCGATGAAAGACCTCGGTGAAGCTGCTTACATATTTGGCATCAAGATCTATAGAGATAGATCAAGACGCTTAATTGGACTTTCACAAAGCACATACCTTGATAAAGTTTTAAAAAAGTTCAAAATGGATCATGCAAAGAAAGGGTCTTGCTCAGACACAAGGTGTGAAGTTGAGTCGACTCAATGCCCACCACAATGAGAAGATAGAGAGAAAATGAAAGATGTTCCTATGCTTCAGCCATAGGCTCTATCATGTATGCAATGCTGTGTACCAGACCTGATGTATGCTTAGCAATAAGTTTAGCAGGGAGGTACCAAAGTAATCCAGGAGTGGATCACTGGACATTGGTCAAGAATATACTAAAATACCTGAAAAGGACTAAGGATATGTTTCTCATTTATAGAGGTGATAAAGAGCTAGTCGTAAATAGTTACGTCGATGCAAGCTTTGACACTGATCCGGATGATTCTAAATGGCAAACCGGATACGTGTTTATATTGAACGATGGAGCTGTCAGTTGGTGCAGTTCTAAACAAAGTGTCGTGGCGGGATCTACATGTGAAGCGGAGTACATAGCTGCTTCGGAAGCAGCAAATGAAGGAGTCTGGATGAAGGAGTTCATTTCTGATCTAGGTGTCACACCTAGTGCATCGGGACCAATGAAGATCTTCTGTGACAATACTGGTGCAATTGCCTGGGCAAAGGAATCCAGATTTCACAAGAGGACCAAGCACATCAAGAGACGCTTCAATTCCATCCGGGACCAAGTCCAGATGGGAGACGTAGAGATTTGCAAGATACATACGGATCTGAATGTTGCAGAACTTTGACTAAGCCTCTTCCACGAGCAAAACATGATCAACACCAAGACTCCATGGGTGTTAGAATCATTACTGTGTAATCTAGATTACTGACTCTAGTGCAAGTGGGAGACTGAAGGAAATATGCCCTTGAGGTAATAATAAAGTTATTATTTATTTCCTTATATCATGATAAATGTTTATTATTCATGCTAGAATTGTATTAACCGGAAACGTGATACATGTGTGAATACATAGACAAACATAATGTCACTAGTATTCCTCTAGTTGACTAGCTCATTAATCAAAGATGGTTATGTTTCCTAACCATAGAGATGAGTTTTCATTTGATTAAAGGGATCACATCATTAGTAGAATGATGTGATTGACATGACCCATTCCGTTAGCTTAGCACTTGATCGTTTAGTATGTTGCTATTGCTTTCTTCATGACTTATACATGTTCCTACAACTATGATATTTTGCAACTCCCGTTTACCGGAGGAACACTTTGTGTCGTGGAATTGTCACGTCAGATGTCCTCGTGAAAGGACTTAGTTGTGGAGCCATCGCAACTAGGAAGCTTGAAGGGGTTAAATCGGGACAAAGGACACGAGAGAGTTTATACTAGTTCGGCCCCTTACGGTGAAGGTAAGGCCTACGTCTAGTTGGGTTTGGTATTGACGTTTCGATGACCAGGGAGCGAGATATGCTATGCCCGGCTCTCGATGAGTTGTTTCTTGCCCTAAGCCGCCAGCAGGTCGTCCCCTTATATACACGGGTTGACGCCCTATGACTTATAAACAGTGTCCGGCTCGGTGACTAGTTAAATCTACCTTATGTTTCAAGTCAGGCCATCATGGCAGTTTACTACAACAGGCCTTAAGTCGCCTATGGGCCTTAAGCCCTTTGTTGAATCGCCATCTTCATGCTTGGTCTTGGGCTTCTCTCTGATGAGTCTTCTTTGTGTAACCCGGCCCCTCCTGGGCGGCTTACACAAATAGTTATATCCCCAACATTAGGCCCCAGATTGATTTGAACCTGTTCATGTCAATCTTAAAAAATATTTTTAAAGAATAAGTCTTCAGTCTTCTGACTATACATAGGGATTTCTTTAATCCGCCATGACATCATCTTCTAGATCCATCTTAACCTGGCGTGACATCATCTTTTCTTTAATTCATTTTCTATTCCATCGTATCCTTCAACGGATCTCTGCTTTTATTGATTGTTCCAAAAATCAAGGCGTTGGGGCCGCTGGATAGTTCTTATCTCCTCGTTTCCCGCGCCATCTTAGTTATCCTCTCCCTATAAATAGGCGTGACTTAGGTCTTTCATTCTTCCCTCTTTCAGTCGTTGTCGGTGTCAAAACTGGCGGGTCTCGGGTAGGGGGTCCCCAACTGTGCGTCTAGGCGGATGGTAACAGGAGACGAGGGACACAATGTTTTTACCCAGGTTCAGGCCCTCTCGATGGAGGTAATACCCTACTTCCTGTTTGAATAATATTGATGATATGGGTAGTACAAGAGTAGATCTACCACGAGATCAAGGAGGCTAAACCCTAGAAGCTAGCCTATGGTATGATTGTCGAGATGTAATGTTGTGTTCTACGGACTAAAGCCCTCCGGTTTATATAGACACCGGAGAGGCTAGGGTTACATAGAGTCGGTTACAATGGTAGGAGATCTACATATCCGTATTGCCAAGCTTGCCTTCCACGCCAAGTAAAGTACCTTCCGGACACGAGCCGGAGTCTTCAATCTTCTATCTTCGTAGTCTGGGAGTCCGGCGGATATTGGTAGTCCGCTATCCGGAAACCCCTAGTCCAGACTCCTCAAGAGCCCTGAACCAGTCTTCAATGACGATAAGTCCGCATGCATAATGTTCGCATTGCAAGGCGGGTTCCTCCTTGAATAATCCGGAGAAGATAATGAACACCGGGATAGTGTCCGCTCGCAAAATAATTTCCACATTCCAACGTAGAGAATAAAATACACACTTAGCTCAATCTGGCGACGTATTATGCAGCGTGATATCACACCGCAGCCAAGCCCTCATTTGAATCGTTTTATTACTCCGCCTCGGCCGCGCTTAGCGGCGGTTTTCTTGGCACGCCCCGTCAAGCGAGATCGTGTTCCCTTTATTCCGGATCCTCATCAATACGCGTGGGTAACCCAACCGTTCCGTCGCCGCCTCGCCTCTATCGAAGGGGAATCTCGAACAGTCACGGAGACGACCCTTGGTATTATTTCCCTTTATAAGAGGACCAAGGCCTGTCCTTGTCTTTCAACCTCGATCGAATCTTTCCTCTGCTCCCGCCCAACACCAAGAGCTTCGACTCGGCGCCGGATCTACAGCAATGTCCGCTCCGACCTCCAGGGCGGTGGGTGCCCTCCTCCGTCACGGAGGAGGACATATTGAAGTTGCGTGAGGCCAAGTACACTGCCCACGGTTTTACACAGGTTGCCTGCCCTGGGCAGGCCGTGCCAGCCCGAGCCCGCGAATCGCTGCTTTCGATCTCACCCACGCCGGGATTGGGCTTCGACGGATCCTTTCGTGAGGGGGCTGTTCTTCTCGGGCTGGACTTCCACGACTTGGCTCCGGAGTCCATCCTCCATATCTCCGCATTTATCATTGTCTGCGAAGCCTTCCTCCGCGTCATCCCCACTTCGCCCGTGGCTAAAAACATTCAAGGTGGAGCCAAGATGATCGGGGCGCTCAGCGGAGTGTGGCGGGCAACCATAAGCAAGAAGGTCGATGCCCGTGGCTCAAGGTTCCTTCCAAGAGGAACGGGATTGTGGCAGCAGGAGTGGTTCTACATCGCCGCTCCAAGGGGCGCAAGCGTAGCCGCCGCCTCCTTCCGCCGGGACCTCCACGGCAACTGATGTCGTGGGTCAACCAAGGGCTCAACTTGGGGCCGTCCGAGGACGTGCCCGTACTGCAGGGCCGGATTTGAGACGTCCAAACAAGGGAGATCGGCCTGGTCAAAGTGATGCAAGTTATGCTAGTCAGGCACCTCCTACCCTGCAAACGTCGTCCTCTCCGGCTATGGGAGTTCAATCCGGAGGGACCTCGTATTCTACAACATTTTATGGGCGCGACACCCATGGAGATGCACAAGCTGTTCTTTGGACCGCAGGTGGCGTGTCCGGATTCGGCCGAGGACGCAGGCCTAAGCCGCGATCGCCCGGATACTCAGGTAAATAGCTCAGAGCCCGGACGTTCTATCCGTATGCCTTTCAAAAGATCATCTCCTAACCCATTTATTCTTTACAGGAATGGGCGGTGCGATCAAGGCTGATAAGGTGTCCGGCCCCCCTCCCAGAGACCGCACCGGAGCCCGTGGCTGGTCGAGAATGTTGGAGGTTGCGCCACGTAGAGGGGCGACGGGGAGATAAAGGAGCTAATACTCGTCCAAAGGGCGATCAAGAGGAGGGAACCAAGGATCCTCCTTCGAAGGGAAGAGGACCGCCTCCGAAAATCCGGAGGTCCCAGCCCTAAGCGTGGAAGAAATCCCCATCGGGGTCCGGCGTCCGGGGAGAATCCGGACGCGCAATCATCGCCCAAGGACCAGCCCTCCAACGAGCCGTGAGTATGAAAGAGAAAGTTTAATGAGGAAGTACCTTCGTTTATGCTTCTGTAGGTAACCGAAATGTTTATATCGCAGTTCGGATCTGCAGCTGTCTCAGATGAGTTCGTCCTCGGGGGATCTTCTTCCGGAGATGATGGAGAGTGATACGCCTCCGTCTGCCGCGCCGCCAGATGAGGTAGGCGAGCCCGAGGTGTCGTCACGGAGGGTGTCCCCGAGTCCGGAGGGGCCAAAGAGTTCAACACCCACCAGAGTCCGGCCGGGAGAACTGAAGAGTGTGCTTGAGAGGGCGTCCATTTCAGAAGATCACCGCGCGTTAATGCGTACGGTGGTTGGAAGGATTTCGTCCGCTGAAAGCGGACTGCGTAATGCCGCCCTGAGCTTACTGGCGAGATTTGAGGTATGCGAAAATTATGCACGCCTTTATCTTTTAACAGCTTCGCATATAAAAATGCGCCAGATAGATAGTAACCCTCGAGACTCGGTAGGTTGTCGAAGACGACAGCGCGTCGAGGATCGAAAATCAAACATCTCGGTAGTGAATACCGCCGCTTTTGATGCGGTGGCGGATAGTCCGGGGCCAGCCGATCGATCGCTTTTGCCGAATCGGAGTCGACAATTGGACATGGCGATGCCGACATCGCATTTGTCAATCAGCGACTTGACGAGTCGCAAGGTAAGTAAATTCCCGCAGCCGGTTTATTTAGTGGGTTAAAGCCCTCCTCGATAAGTTATATGCTGTTTATACAGCGGTCGGCTGCGGTGGAGAGCCTTCGGGCGGGCTTGCACAAGCTAAGGAGCAGGCCCGGGAGTGATGCGTTGCGCGAGGGCGCCGAGGAGTTGAAGGTCGAAAAGGTGCGCGACCGCCTAAGCAGGGCGGAGGTGGCGGATTGGCCAAGAATTTAAAGGATGCTACCGACCGTGGCGAGGCTCTTGAAAAAGAGCGCTATTGGAGCAGAAGACTGAAGAAGGCCACCGCCGGCCAAGGATGTCCGCCAAAGAATGCGGGCTATGAAGGAGGAGCTGCGCTAAGTGGAGAAATCACGGTGGCAAGCCGCTTCTTATCGCGCCCCTGCTTATGGATGCCAAGTATGCTAAATTTGAAAAGCAAAGGAGTTCGGAGGATCCTTACATGGACTTGGCTGCGAGTGCGGTGACGCCGTTAAGCACTTCCGAGCCGGGGATCACGAGGTGGAAGAGTTATATTGACTCAATTCCACAGTCCGGATCGCCCTCTTCCGCCGCGAACAGGTTGGCGAGTGGGCGAACTGAATAGACTGTCGGGCTGGCTATGATCGACATCGTGGCCCATGTGTGGCGAGAGAGGTCCAAGGCGACGAGCTATTTTGGCCTCATCGCAGGTTCCTTGGGGCGGTGCCGCATATCAAGGAGATGAAGCGGTCGGCCTGCATGGAGGGCACGCGGATGGCTCTGGCCCATGTAAAGGCGCAGTGTCCGGAGATGGATGCCACCGCTGTTGCTGCCCAAGGTTCGGATGGGAACCGGCTTCCTGCCGAGCATTATTTCGGGGAAGTTATGCGCAGCGCGCGTATAATAGAGTCGCAGTGCTCGAAGAATGTAATGTTCAATTGAACGTATTAACTTGTATATCAATGATTATGGTGTAAATGCCTTTTATACTTGTGCTTCCAAGTATTAAAACTTCTCCTATGCGGCCGTTTGCGTATACTTGTGTATAACCCGAAGATGCGCTTGACTTCAGCCCCTTGCACAAGGTGTCAGGTGTTCGCAAAATAGCGCTTTTCACACTTAATCCGACGCCTCGGTCTGTTATAAGGAGGTGGTAGCGTAGCGAACGAGGCAATCCGGACTATAGTGCTTTATCTCTTTCACTTAACCAATGGAGCTCGAGGGTGGGGCTACGATATAGCCCTTGATGACACCGCACATCTCTGGATTCGGGGTGCGTATGTGTCTGATCGGGAAGCGGTCCTTCGTCAAAGCGGGGAATTCTAAACATTCCGGTAGTCAATCAAGTGGTGACGACTCTCGCTATATCATGACAATTTTGGCTTTCTCGAGGTGCTCGCCCGGCGAAACGGGGCACAATCGCAGAGTTCTCCGGTGCCGTTAGCGGGTGATACGGAACGAAGGCAGCAAAACACGTGAGCCGCAAACCCAACATTTGACCAAAGACATGATTCGGAGCTGATGCATATAATGCCCAACTTGAGATGCCGAACACTCCCGAAGGTGTTCAGACTTTATGATAACGGGCAGAATTATGCCCTAAACCCCTTGTGTCCAGGTGCGGGCATTGTCTTCGATGCGCCAATGCCAAAGCGCCGGGCCCGCTTTGGCTATAGGAGGAAGCCAAGGGAGATTAACAACAGGAGACAGTAATAAAAAGGTCTACGTAGGGTCTTAATCTGAAAAGAATCCTTGCGACGGGTCCCTACTGCACGTCTGCGCCTGTGTCTCCGTTGCGCCATTATCACGACGCGCACGCACGCCTCTGTCGCTCAGAGAAAAGAGGAACATTTTAGTTTTAGAAACAGTTCGTGCGGAAATAATGCAAAAGAATAAGTGCAAATAATTAAAGCTAGGTTTATATGAAACCGCGGTTAGTTGTGCGCGCAGCCCCTTATGAAAGGTATGCGGCTAGGGAGCCCCTAGCCTGCTAAGTCCGGATTCGTCTATCCGAATCCGGGGTCTTTAAGTGACCCTCGCACTGAAATGGTGCCATGTGGACCGGGCATCTTAAGTGTAAGAGACGCGTAATGCGGTATGGCGTTGAAGCGGACAAAAGCCTTCCGTCCCAATAGTGCTTGATGTTCACTTTTAAATGGGACGATATGGAAAATTAACTTTTCTCGTCGAAAATTGTTCGGTGATCCGAACACGACTTCGAGTAATATCGAGCCTGTGCACTTGGTGTAAGGGCCTGGCGTAACTCCTTTGAAGGAAGTGCGGCTGTGTCGGATTTTGGTAGGGTCTATCCCCATCCGACGGATTGTGTTTGAATATAGAAGGTTTAGGTCACTGCCTCCGTCCATTAGGACGTTTGTGAATTGCAATCCGTCTATTATCGGATTTAATATCGAGAGTCCGTCCCGCGGTTCAACACTTCGAATAATCCGGTGGTCGAAAGTGATTGGTTTTGATATCCAATCTCTATGGTTTGCTGGTGCGGACCGAGCGAAGTTCTTTTAGAAAGTGCCGCCTGTTTTTTCGTGTCCTCACATGAAGTGAGTTTATCGCTTTGACCCCTTGTGGGAAAGTCTTTTGTTTTACGGTGCCCTGCTTGGCGGGTTTATCTTCTTTGCTTGACGCTGCCGAGCCCCTTGCGTTCGGCGCTTAGTCGGCAGTCTTGTTTGAAAACCCAACAATCCTGTGGGTGTGATTTGCGTGCCTTTCGGGGTACCGTGGATTTGACATATCCGACCCGAATTTTGTGTAGGTTAGACGGTTCGTCATTGCCGTCCTTGACGGGTTGAGCTTTATTATTCGCCGTGAGCTTTTAAATCCGGCGTTGACTGCCGTGCTTTTGGGCTTTTCTCTTTATTCCGCATTTGTTCTTTCCTGCGCCGTGATTTTCCGCTTCCATCTCTTATCTCGGATGTACTTGGGTCACTGGTGCCGCTTCTAGCCAACCAGCTGTCCTCTCTCGCATAAGCGGGTCATGAGGCTTGTTAATGCGGTCATTGTCCTCGGTTTCTCTTGACCGAGGTGTGTAGTGAGCCATTCGTCTCGGACATTGTGCTTAAAAGCTGCTAAGGCTTCGCCCGGACAATCGACTATTTTGTTCTTTTTGGTAAGGAACCTGTTCCGAATTTCCGCTACCGACTCTCTGGGCTGTTGAGTTATGTGACTTAGGTCATCTCAGATCCGGAGGCGGACATAAGTCCCTTGAAAATTTTCTAAACGCTTCCTCGAGCTCTTCCCAACTTCCAACATGTTTTTTTCGGGAGGCTTTTGAGCCAATGACGGGCTGGCCCTTTGAGCTTGAGGGGTAGATATTTTATGGCGTGAGATCGTCTCCTCCGCCATATGTATATGCAGATGTAGTCTTCATCCGCACTCTGTGGTCTGTTGTTCCATCGTAGGCTTCTATGTTTATGGGTTTAAACCCTGCTGGGAATTCATGTTCCAGCACCTCGTCTGTGAAGCATAGTGGGTGTGCGGCGCCCCTGTACTTGTACGTGCCGCTATCGTCGGACGCTTGACGTGTTCCTTTGCTTATTGGGGCTTTCCTTTTGGGTCCATAGATGGACCTGGCTGGGCCATTTGACGGTGGGGGCTTTATGGCCTCTTCGTCGAATTCTGGGAGCAGCTTGCGCTTCGGGTAGCTCTTCGATTGGTGGCTATTGCCGTACTTGTCTGCGGTTTTGAGTACTTTGCTCCATCTTATCCGGAGCGCGTCTTCCGCTGTGTTGAGCTTCCGTTTTTCCTTCTTCAGGCTTCTTGCTGTAGCGATGAGCCTGCGTTTGTAGAGATCTTGTTCGACGGGCTCTTCGAGTTCGTCGTCATTGGGGCTTGTTTCGTCTTTGGTGGGAGGTACATAGTTGTGATCCTCAACCTTTTCTTCTGCCGCCCTTTCGTGAGGGCTTTCTTCTACGTCCTCCTTCGCTGAGTCTTGCTGGAGGGGTTTGTCTCCGGCACTCTCCGGAGTGTTATTGTCTCCCGTGCCGGATTCTCCATTCTGGTTGTGGCGGGATTTAGAGCGGCGCCGCTGACGCCGGCGTTTAGGTTGCTTCTTCAAAGAATCTTCCTCCGCTGCCTTTTCGCCATCCCCTTCCTTTGGGGTATCCACCATGTAGACGTCGTATGACGAGGTGGCCTTCCAGTGTCCCATGGGCACTGGGTCCTGATCGTCTCCGGCATCATCGTCCATAGCGTCGATGTCCTCGGAGCCGTAGTCTAGCATGTCGGTTAGATCCTCGACAGTGGCTATAAAGTGGGTGGTGGGTGGGCTCCGAATTTCTTCGTCGTCCGAACTCCAACCGTCCTGGCCGTAGTCCGGCTAGGATTCTCCTGATAGCGAGAGATGCTTCGGAGAATTCAGGATATCGCCAAAAGGCGAGTGTTGAAAGATGTCCGCGGCGGTGAATTCCATAACCGGCGCCCAATCCGGCTTATTTGGCGGGGGCGCGGGAGGCTCGGAGTCCGGCGAGGAGTCCGGCATCTCAGGATCGCGAATTTCGCAAGGGACAAAATCGATATTCGGCTCCATCGCCGTAGATGTTGAAGCCCCCGGGGCGGTGTCTATCCACCGACCCTCGTCATGGGCAATCGGCTCCGGGCAAGTAGCCGGGGCGGATTCAAGTGCGGCCACCAAAGCACTGTCCGGCGGCAGAGTCAGATCATGCCCATCGTCGCAGTGCGGCGCGCTTGGCCGTGGCTCGAGTCCGTCGAAGATCAAGTCTCCGCGATCATCGGCCGTGAAGTTTAGGGCTTCGAATCGACTGACGGCGGGCGTAGCTTCGATCTGCTCGGATGGCCAAGAGAATTGGCCCACAATCTGAAGCCGCCGAATATGAAGATCTGTCCGGGAGAAAGGTCTCACCACGACAGCGTTGAAGGTTGAAGATGCCATCGAGCCTATCGGTGGCGACACGTAGGAACTCTCAATGAAAGCACCAATGTCGGTGTCAAAATCGGCAGATCTCGGGTAGGGGGTCCCGAATCAAGCGCCTAGGCGGATGGTAACAGGAGACGAGGACACAATGTTTTTACCCAGTGTTCAGCCCTCTCGATGGAGGTAATACCCTCGTCCCCGCTTGATTAATATTGATGATATGGGTAGTACAAGAGTAGATCTACCACGAGATCAAGGAGGCTAAACCCTAGAAGCTAGCCTATGGTATGATTGTTGAGATGTAATGTTGTGTCCTACGGACTAAAGCCCTCCGGTTTATATAGACACCGGAGGGGCTAGGGTTACACAGAGTCGGTTACAATGGTAGGAGATCTACATATCCGTATTGCCAAGCTTGCCTTCCACGCCAAGTAAAGTACCTTCCGGACACGAGCCGGAGTCTTCAATCTTCTATCTTCGTAGTCTGGGAGTCCGATGGATATTGATAGTCCGGCTATCCGGACACCCCCTAGTCCAGGACTCCCTCAGTCGTCCTCTTCCTCTTGCCTCCTCTTGAGCTCCGCCGCCGCCGCCGTCGAACCCCTCGTCTTCATCGACTCAGGCCGCTGCATCAACCTGACTCTGACCAGAAATCGACGGCGAACCTCTGCAGCTCGTCCACATCGTGAGTTCCTCTTCTTCCCTTTATTTAGATCTGCATTGGAATCCTGTTGAGTTCGTCGGTGTTCATCACCGCCCGATGCACACCCTCGCTAGTTTGCACCTCCAATGCCCTGTTTAGATCGTAAAAACCATGTAGAACTGCCGCGGTAAGTGTTTGTGTTGATCTTGCATAGAAACAGATCTCATTTCCCTTGTTCGGAAACCCTCTTCGAGTGCATGAACTTCTCTGCCCTGTTTTTAGGTCTAGAAAATTTCCCTTTCAGAGCAATAATTTGATCCTGAATAATAGCTGTCGTCTGTGAAACTTGTTTCTATCACCCGGAAAGCTTCTTCTGGTAAATGCCTTTAAACACAACTGTCCAGGTGTCCGGTTTAAATAAGTGATACTGAGCTGTAAGCCTTGCCTTCTTCTCATGATCTTAAGAATTTTGAATTGCTCTTGATACTTGTAGCGGCTTAAATATTGTTGCACAATCACCCTTATATCATTAGGCCCCTTCTTAAGCCGCCACTTAAAATAATTTAGATATTTCCCCCGGGTTAAAGTAAAACCGGAACTCCTTATTTTGTCGTAGGCCAACTGTTGTCATGGCACCTAAGGCGGCCAAAGCCCCTGTGTCGGTGTACTAAGGTAGGGGTACCTCAGTACCCCAACTTGTGCACGGGCAGTCGCAGCTCCTCGTAGCTGGATCCACCATTTGCTTGCCGGAGACCATTCCCACTCCGTATCAAGCCAGTCAAGAACAAAGTGTACTAGACAGAAGATCAAGGCCCCGGCAAGAGGAGCTTGCCGGGAAGGCCGTTCCAGGCTCAAGATCATATCACCCACACAAGGCCCTGGCGAGAGGGGCTCGCCGGGGAGGCTAGAAGACTACATCACAGAAGACACGCCTCGGCGCTATACGCCGTCCTGCGAGGGCCCGGGAGCGGCAAGTTACTGAGCCCGACAAGCTCCGGGCCCGCAAGATCAAGACCCGGCAAGGTACTTGCCGGAAGAGCTGCTGCGTGCCCGCACTCCAGTCATCTGCCCACGCTGCCTTCAGCCCTCTCCAGAGACGCGTGGCGGATGGTCAGTGCCGCATGAGGGTGCGGTGGCACTCCACGGTGGTGGCTCCATCGCCCGTGGCAAGCGGAGACGCAAGGGCGGAGCTTTTGGGGCGGCGGCGACGGCATTAAATGCTCTTGTCCCCCTCTGTCAAAAGTAGGTAGAATCCTTCGCTCAAGCTAATCAGAGCTGCACTGTTCCCTTTGCTCCAACTACCACCTCTTTTACATTTTTACCCCTCTACCTTCGTTGACACCTATCGGTGACCCCTTGCCCTATAAAAGGAGGCCCATGCACAACGTAGAGGAGGTTCGACTCTTTCGCAACTCCCACGCTCGGTGTAGCTGCTCTCCAGGCTCCCGAGCGCAATACAACACAAAGCAGCAGTAGGGTTTTACGCGACCTTCGCGGCCCGAAGCTGGGTAAAAATTCTCGCCCGCGCGCATCGCCTCGATCTGCTCTCTGTGCACCCTCCGCCCTCGTACCGAACACACGAAGGGGCCGTCCCCCGGCCCCATAGGTGTCGTCTCCCATAGCACCACGACATCTTTGGCGCGCCAGGTAGGGGGCGTCGAGTTTGTGCGGACCTGATCCGGCGTTCGCGCGGCTGCGTTCTCCACCAACCTCTCCAGTTTCGTCTGCGACTTCGTCGACAACTGCGCCATGGCCCCGAAGACGAGGGCCTCGAGGGTTGTAGATCCGTCTGCGTCTCACCCGCCGCCACCGGAGCCTACGGTGGACGGAGGAGACGCCAGCGGAAGGGTGGACGCCGGCGAGGGCGCTCGCGGCGTCACCAGATCCAGGGACAGGACGGATGACCGCGCCTCGGCCTCCGTAGATCCACGTCCATCTCGGCGCAACAACCCAGCAGCGTTGTGCCCCGGAGGTGGTACTCGCGTGCTGGGGCAAGAATAGGCTGGGGGCTCGCGGGATGCTCCGGACTGCTGTCCAGGCATGAGCAAAGCGAAAGTGCCGGGGCAGGGCCTTGCTCCTCCTATCGCTACTAGGAATCCGAGCATGTCCTGTTCCTCGCGCCGCTCGCTCCCGCTTCCCCCCATTCCGGCAAGCGCATCTCCCTGGAGCGCTACGCTGTCGTCGAGGACACGCCATCGAGCTCTAAGTCCGGCGAGGACGGCTCTGGCGCTCACTCCGACAAACGCAGCTCCTCGGGACGCTATAAGCCCGGCAAGGACAGCTCTGGTGCTCGTTCCGGCAAACGCACCTCCCCGGAGGGCTGCGCTGTCGTCGAGGACGCGCCATTGAGCCCCACCAGCAAGTGCAGAAAAACAAGAAAAAGAAAAGCTAAGTCGCTCGAGCCTTCGTGCAGAGCACTCCTTAATTCCACGCTTTTATTTGTTATATCCTCTCGCGTTTGTCGTTTGTGCTCAAAACACATGGCGCCGAGGAGCTCGCTTCAGAATAGTCGCACCCTTATCTTGCTTCGAGCACACTCAGCGAGTTAAAAAGTGAGCGCGACCAGCCAGCGCGCCTTGTTTCGCTTTCGAGTCTGTTGAGCAAGTTAAGTGCGTCGCGAACTAGACGCAGACAAGGTTGCTTGCGGAAGCGACACCAGCCAGCGGGCTGCCGCGTCCGTACTCAGCAAGCGTGTTAAGCGCCGGCAAGTTCCCTAGAAGCGTAGGGTGAAAACGCACAAAGGATGTAGGGCATAGGGTGTAACGTGGCAAGCTTTGCCGTGAGATGTCCTTCATATGAGAGGCTTGTGCGCGAGAGGAGCCAAGTCGTGGTCGATTGCGTGCTTTTGTTTGTTTCCGAGTCCGCTCAACAAACACAAGTGTGCTGCTGCACCCTTATCTTGCTTTCGAGCCTGCTCGGCAAGTTAAGCGTCGCAACTGGCCCGGCAAGGTTGTTTGCCGGAAGCAACGCCGCCAGCGGGCTGTCCCGCGGCAAGCGTGTTCGCCCCGGCAAGCTCCCCGAGAGCGTAGAGTACAAACATACGAAGGGCAAGGCTCGGCATCGTATTGCGTAGTCAAGATTTATATACACATACATATACATGGAGCAGTTGCATATCTACCTCAGCTGTTTTCATGACTGAAATTGCAGCGACAAGGAGGAACCGAAAGATCACACCAGCGCTTGGGGCCCGGCAAGCCAGGGTCGCCGGGGGCTGCGGGTGCCAAGGTTCTTCCTCAGCGGGCCAGCCTCGCTGGGGGCTGCAAGCACCAAGATTTGTCTCCGGCAAGCTAGACTTGCTGGGGGCTGCAATTTCAGATAAGTTTTTCATCCCTCGTCATGCATCCTCTCATGGACCGGGAGATGCGGGCTGCGTCTTTGAATGAGCGTGTCTTGTAAAACCCGTGCGTGGAGGAGCCGAAGTCGCCTAGTTGCGTGCTTGGTTTGTTTCCAGTCCGCTCAACAAACACAAGTGTGCCGCTGCACCTTATCTTGCTTCCGAGCCTGCTCGCAAGTTAAGCGTCGCGAATCGCCCCGACAAGGTTGCTTGCCGGAAGCGACACCGCCAATGGCTGTCCCGATCGGCAAGCGTGTTAAGCCCGCAAGCTCCCGATAAGCGTAAGAACACACAAGGCATGCAGTCAAGTAAAAGACTCAGTCCGGCAAGCTTTCCCCTCTTTTTATTAAAAATATCCAATTTAGTACAAGTCCATAGAGGATGAAAAACATGATAGAGAGGATTACAAGTTCTTAAATGCAGCTAATGCCCGAGGGCTTACAGATTTAAAAAGATAAGGTGCCCGTGATCCCTCTCCTGTTTCTCTGTTCAGGAGTTCAGGAGGTAGGTCAAGGAGCCCCCGGCAAGATAAGCTTGCCGGGGAAGGAGGCCCCGGCAAGAGGAGCTTGTCGGAGAAGGGCGAAAGGAGCGCCTAGGAGAGCGTGGCGGTGACGCCGCCGTGCCCCAGGAGCTGCGCAAGGTGACGGGCATGGGGAACGCATGCCCGGAGAGCCGCGGGCGCCAGAAGGCACCAAGAGAACACCCCGGGGGCCGGCCAGGAGCTTGGCGGAGACGGAGGCGTCAGAGGCAGAGCTTGAAGACGGGGTGGTGGGACATCGGCACGAGGGCACCTCGCCTCGTACTCGATTCTAACGGCCTTGCCGTCCTCCCCTCTTCCTCTTCCGCTGCCTCCTCACGCCACCGCCAAGAAGACGGCCCCGGGAGTTCAGGAGGCCGCAACCCAGAAGATGGGGTTGCCGGTGGCGCTTGAGGCAGCGGTGTCCGACGCCTAGTCGGGCCCGCCATCCCCTCGTCGCTTGTCGCTCTCCTCCTCGTCACTCTCGCTCGAGGGGCCTTCGCTATCCGAGGAGCTGTCCACACAGCAGCACCCGGTTCCATAGACTCAAGACCTTGACGGCGAGGAGGTCACCATCCAAGAACGAAATGGAGGGTGAACCCCGCCGTCAAGCTATGGATCCGGCGAATGTCTTCCACCCTCGGTCGAAGAACATCACCGGGGGGCTGGGGACACGACACTCACCCGAAAGTGCCGCTGATCCCGCAGCCCTCATGCGCGTAGCTCCATCACGTCGGGTGGATCCGGTCCCATCGCGTCCGCGAACGGACCGGCAGCCGGAGGCGGCGACGGGCGCCCGCGAAGCTTGATGAAGAACTCCCAGGGTCATCTCCGTATGGACCGCACTGTGGTCGAGACGCCGGGAGACGGAGGAGGCACGCCACCACGACCGCCTCTCCCGGCCGCCTCGGCCACGCCCTCGGCCTCGTCCACGGCCACGCCCCCTTCCTCTCCCTCTCGGAGCCGGCTCCGCCGCCACGGGAGCAGGATGGGGAGTGGTGCGCTGCCTAGAAGCGACCCTCGCCGCCACCGTCGAAGAGCCAGGATTCCCTCCTTCCATGGCGGCAAGAAGAATGTAAGATGAAGACGAAGGAGAAGTGGATGAGTGTGGCCATTGTGCACCCTTCCGCCTTTTTAAAGGGGGCGAGGTGGGGCTCAACCGCCCTTCCGACCAATCAGAAGCGAGGAGGCCGAGGAGCGGGCCGACTCGCTTTCTCCGCCTGTGGACGGCTCGGCCTCCCACCTTCGCCGCCCGACCCCCTGTGCATGAGGGCCGCGGCGGCGAAAAAGTGGATCCGAGCGACGGGTGAAGCGACCCCGCTCTGCGCCACGATCACGGGGTGGATGCCTTAAAGGCTGCATGCGCCGCCCACGTCTCCCACGACGCCGCAATCGACGCGTGCCGTTTCGGGGGAGGCGGCGGATGCAGAGGTGGATTCGAGCGCCATGGGCTTCAAGTGCCTGCAGATTGCTTGGGCCTGGCCCAACAGCGCTCGGCACCGTGTATGGCCCAGGCCAGGGGGCTCCTGTCGGTGTACTAAGGTAGGGGTACCTCAGTACCCCAACTTGTGCACGGGCAGTCGCAGCTCCTCGTAGCTGGATCCACCATTTGCTTGCCGGAGACCATTCCCACTCCGTATCAAGCCAGTCAAGAACAAAGTGTACTAGACAGAAGATCAAGGCCCCGGCAAGAGGAGCTTGCCGGGAAGGCCGTTCCAGGCTCAAGATCATATCACCCACACAAGGCCCTGGCGAGAGGGGCTCGCCGGGGAGGCTAGAAGACTACATCACAGAAGACACGCCTCGGCGCTATACGCGTCCCGGCGAGGGCCCGGGGAGCGGCAAGTTACAGAGCCCGACAAGCTCCCGGGCCCGGCAAGATCAAGACCCCGGCAAGGTACTTGCCGGAAGAGCTGCTGCGTGCCCGCCTCCAGTGTCATCTGCCCACGCCGCCTTCAGCCCTCTCCGAGACGCGTGGCGGATGGTCTGTCTGCATGAGGGTGCGGTGGCACTCCACGGTGGTGGCTCCATCGCCGTGGCAAACGGAGACGCAAGGGCGGGAGCTTTTGGGGCGACGGCGGGCATTAAATGCTCTTGTCCCTCTCTGTCAAAAGTAGGTAGAATCCACTGCTCAAGCTAATCGTAGCGCACTGTTCCCGACTGCTCCAACTACCACCTCTTTTACATTTTTACCCCTCTACCTTACGCTGACACCAGCCGGTGACCCTTGCCCTATAAAAGGAGGCCCATGCACAACGAGAGGAGGTTCGACTCTTCGCAACTCCCACGCCGGTGTAGCTGCTCTCCGTGCTCCCGAGCGCAATACAACACAAAGCAGCAGAGGGTTTCTGCGACCTTCGCGGCCGGCTGGGTAAAATCTCGCCCGCATCGCCTCGATCTGCTCTCTGTGCACCCTCCGCCCTCGTACCGAACACACGAAGGGGCCGTCCCCCGGCCCCATAGGTGTCGTCTCCCATAGCACCACGACACCCTGTGACTTGCAATTGGGTTCCATTCACAGTTACCAAAAGTAAACTCGTTGAGTTCGTGAAGTCTGGCCACCTGCCCAAAAAGGAGGTCATGTCTTATCGTGCCCCTGACCCGTCTGAATAAAGGCCTCATCCCAAAGAAGGGGAGGTGATAGTGTTCACGGATCACATGAACCGGGGATTTGCCCCTCCCGGCTCAAAATTCTTCAGGGAAGTTTTGAATTTCTTTGATCTGAAACCTCAAGACATTGGACCCAATTCCGTGTCAAATCTTTGCAATTTCCAAGTCTTCTGCGAGGTGTACCTGGGAGAGGAACCAAGTCTGCTGTTGTTCAGAGAACTTTTTTACTTGAACCGGCAGAATGAACGTACCAACGGGCCTAGTCTTGAGCTTGGCGGCATCTCAATCCAGCGGCGGAGAGATTGTCTTTTCCCTTATGCTGAGCTGCCAAGTCACCCGAAAGATTGGAACCAGACGTGGTTCTACTGTCAAGACACATCGCCAACTCATGAGAGGCCTCTGCCCGGCTTCCGCGCCCTGCGCCTTGAATCCAACCATCCGCTGGCGGATAAGTTATCCATTGTTGAGCACCTGCCTCTCAACCCCACCATCAGGAAGATCAAACCTCTTCTAGGAAATGGGTTAAAAGGCATTGATCTGGTTCGAGTCTAGGTTACCTGGCTGATACTACCATTAAGCCGCCGCTCCGGCTTAATGTGTACTTACTCAGGAGAGAAGGATGATCCAATGCGTCACAGTCCCGACGACTTACCAGATGATGTGGTAGATGCTACGACCCAGTCACTGTTGAAAGAGGGCACTGTAACCAGTAATGCCTTCGGCTTACTTCCCTTCTGCAAGAAGAACCCGGCCCCTGCGGTAAGTTACCAATCTTCATAAATACTCTTTAACATGTTATACCTTCTTGTTCGTATGATTCCTTATCTTTTTCCATAGGTCGGTGATAATTTCTGGAAGGTCAAGTACGACCATGAGGCTGCCAAACATGCCAGGGCAGCCAAGAAAACTGAAAGGAAAGCCGCCAAGACGGGTACCTCAAAGAAGAAGAAACCCAGCACCTCCGATATGCTTAAATTGGATGACTCTTCTTCGGATGATGAAGAGGTAATCCTTTGATTTTCTGAACTCTTTTATTGTTACTCTACTGACATTCTATCCTTTCAGGAGGATACAGGGAACAGTCAAGCAATTGACGAAGAGGTAACTATAATCTCCTCCGACTCAGAGCCTTTGCCAAAGCAAAAATCCAAGGCGACCGGAAAGTAAGATTTTCACATCCTCTAGCTTACCAAGATCCTCAATTTCTTTTGAAGCAACAACAGCTTGAGAACCGGAGGCAGACTCGGGCCAATCAAGACGCAGAACTCTCCTCCGGCTTACCAGATGTAACCAGGAAGCGTCGGGCCGAGGTTATCTCTGATTTATGTTCTTCTTTACCTTTGGCGGGTTTGATTCGCCAACCTCTCAATTCATCTGACTCCAACTATCAGGATACCTCTCCTTCCTCTGATGAGTCGATGCAATCAAACATGCCAGCTTTCAAAACGGCTCTCGGGTAATATAACCTTTCTTACTTTAAGCTTTTTCATACTTTTATCTTAACACTCATCCTTCTACTTTGATTGACAACCTGCAAGTGAAGCCCAGCAAGAGGGCGAAGAAGAATAAGCCGTCTCAAGACCCGGTAGTTACTGAACCAGCGCATGACTCATCCGCTCCTGACAGCTCCACTCATCAGCCACCGCCTGAACCGTCTTGTGATATTCCGGTGCCAACCTCTGACCCGCCTGCAGAAGATGTTATCCACAACACCGATAACTCGGAAATTCCTAGCCCGGTCAAGACGACTGATCCGGAAGTTGAATTTCTAAAAAGTCAATATGTTGAACCAGGCCGGCCTACTGTTCTTGCCCAATGCACTGCCAAGGAGGAGTTTGCCCAACGTCGGAAAGCCAAACAGGACATCACTGATTATACTCACCTAAGCATTGGTGGCATAGTCTCGGGTTATCTGAACCAAGTGCACAATAGTCATGACCTGGAAATTGACATGGTGAAGCAAATACAGCACAAATCTGAGGTATAACTTATGCTTTTTTCCTAAACTTTACTTAATGTACTAGCCCCCAAGTCTATTGCTTATGAATGAATATGTTGTAGACTTAGAAATCTACTTACTATTAGGTTGTCCGGTTTAAAGTGAATACATTTAACCCGGTGATGGCATGAGACTTTGAATTTGTGTCACACATTAGCCCCCAAGTGTCAAGTATCTTTACTTCTAAAGTGCTTGAGACTTAATATGTATGACTCAGTAGGATAGGTTAAAAAATTCTTTAAGCATACATTAGCCCCCAAGTGCCAAGTATCTTTACCTGTAAAGTGTTTGGGACTTGAATGTTACCTTACCATGATTCTTACCATAACCTGATGTCAATGCAGGCCACCATAAGTCAATTTGAGTCGGAGCTTGCCGACCTGAAGAGCCAGCTGAAAACTCGTGCGCTTGAAACTCAGAAAGCTAACTCCAAGTTTGAATTCAGTGTCTCTAAACAAGAGAAGTTGAGGAAAAACTTTGAGTCAGAAAAGAAAATTTGGGCTGATGAGAGGGCTTCACTGGTGACTTGGGCCGAGGCGGCAGAAGCATCTCTTTCAGAGGCAACAACCGAACTGTTTGACTTAAAACGGCAGATATCCCAAATGGTCTCAGCCATCTTCGGTAAGTCACTCTGTAAAACCTTAAACATTGTAATCTTCCAAGGACTATTGTAATATTTATCTCCGGCTTATTGTTATACTTGTGAACATACAGGCCCCAGGAGTACCAACCTCAAGAAAAACATGCTGATCAAGCTTAAGGCGGTTTACACCTTAGTGGAGCAGCTGTACTCCGGGTCACAACGTGCCTTGGCCATTGTGGCCTTATCAAATACCACTCCTCGCCTTCTACAAGATGTGCTGAAGCATCTCACAGTGCTACCTCAATGAATTCAGGATTTAAGGCAGGCATCTGCGAGAGCCGGAGCCGTGGCCACATTAAGCTGGGCAAAGGCATGGGTGCCAGAACTTGACTTGGCTGATCTCTCTCTTGGATATCCAAGCCTGAAGGAGGAGGACACTGCATTTGATGACCAAGACTTCACTGCCTGTGTCAAAGTCGTACGTCCCCTGGCGACTCTCATTGGGAATGATACTGATCTTACTAAGTATTCGCCGGGCTATGATAGCGAGAATCGGAGAATCCCAAACGTCCCATATGACCAAGTCAGCCTGATCCCTCCAACGCGTAAGCATACCTTTGCCCCTGAACTGGACCCGGCCAGTTTAATAGATGATGAGGCTGAATTTGAAGCCTTGAGCGGCATTGGCTGGGCCTCGTCCACCTTCCAGGACAAAGCAACCGATGGAGAGGCGGAGACGGGTAACCCGGAGTCGTCAAGCCCGCCGAAGGAATGAGCCGCCAGGCGTTTTATAACCTTGCCAAAACAATGCTTCACTTATTCAGACTCGGGGAGTCTTGTAATAGGATAGAAAAACTTCTTAATGCTGGTCATGCCCTTGCGCATGTTTATGGTGCTTATTACTTCTGTAAGCCGCCATCACTTTATTTCGCTGGCTTATGTTAACCATGTATTTCCTTGATGTTTAACTTGCTTTACCTTATCCTGCACATAAAACAAGCAAAATTTTCTGGGCGGTTTACTGCACCAGCGGGTTATAGAGTATTGATAACCCGGAACATCACCAAAAGTCATCATATATAGACGGTTCATGATTATTTAAAATATAATCACAACAGCATACTTGTGACCCTTTTGATAGTCTTCCCGGCTCATTTGATGCTTTACCTGGCACCTACGATTCTAGGATGATCAATATTAAACCGGAAGAATTAAGGACCATCTGCTTAAGAAGGTTTCAAAATAGTTAAAGTAACTATATGTATGAGCAATGTTCACAGGCTCCTGATTCGAATACGATCAGAAAACCATCCCAAAGGGGTTAAGCTAAGATTCAGATACGATCATATAGCCCCCAGTGGCTTTGGCGATGCCGATCAAGTGGGTATCGACAGCTATGTTCTCTTTGGTTCGAATACGACCTATGTTTGAACAGGAAGCGCCCAAGTGAACATAAGAGTTGTTTAATGACGCTGATTTGAATACGATCCACGTCAGACCCAAAGGGGTTAAGCTGTGACTCAAATATGATCAAGAGGCCCCCAAGTGGGTTTGGTAGTATGCCGATCAAGTGGGTATCGACAGCTATGTTCTCTTCGGTTCGAATACGACCTATGTTTGAACAGGAAGCCCCCAAGTAACCATGGCTAGATTCAGATATGATCATAAGCCAGTCCAAAGGGAAAGCCGGGTTCAGATGTAATCCGCTCCCTGTTGGTTGTCTCACTACCTGATAAAAAAGACACATAGATTTTTGAAGGTAAAAAGGACAGAGGTCCTGCTTTATTTCTTTATATAATATATACATTGGAAAAAAATATGTACATTCTGAAAGCCGGTGGCTTAAGTATAATAAGGCCGGAGATGAGCAATATTCCACGGCCGGTGGGTCTCCTCCTTCGACTTAAGTGAGTCCTTGTGCTCTCGAACATCGATGAGGTAGTATGACCTGTTTTGCAGATTCTTGCTGACCACAAAGGGCCCTTCCAAAGGTGGGGACAGCTTGTGCATATTAGACTGATCCTGGATGAGCCGGAGCACCAAGTCACCTTCCTAAAAGGTTCTGCTCCTAACCCGGCGGCTGTGATAGCGACGTAGGTCTTGTTGATAAATTGTCGAGCAGGCTATTGCCAAGTCTCGCTCCTCATCCAGCAAGTCAAATGCATTCTGACGAGCTTCTTCGTTGTCAGCCTCAACGTAAGCCGCCACGCGGGGCGAATCATGCCGGATGTCACTTGGCAGAACCCCCTCTGCACCATACACTATAAAGAAAGGCGTGTAGCCTGTAGATCTATTAGGCGTAGTGTTGATGCTCCATAACACGGAAGGTAACTCCTCCACCCAACAACCAGGAGTCTGATGTAAGGGGACTAAGAGCCGGGGCTTGATACCTTTCAAGATCTCTTGATTAGCTCTTTCTGCTTGACCATTGGATTGAGGATGAGCAACAGCCGAAACATCAAGCCGGATATGTTCTCTTTGATAGAACTCTTCCATGGCACCCTTGGAGAGATGAGTGCCATTATCAGTTATGATGGTATGTGGGAAACCAAAACGAAAGATCACCTTTTTCATGAATTGAACCGCCGTGGCTGCATCACACTTACTGACCGGCTCTGCCTCAACCCACTTGGTAAACTTATCCACTACCACCAGGAGATGTGTCTTTTTATCCTTAGACCTCTTGAAAGGCCCAACCATATCAAGCCCCCAGACTGCAAACGACCAAGTGATTGGGATCATCCTCAATTCTTGAGACGGCACATGAGCTCGTCGTGAGAACTTTTGACAACCGTCACATTTGCTGACCAGATCCTCCGCATCAGCATGAGCCGTCAGCCAATAGAAACCATGACGAAAACCTTTGGCTACAGGGGATTTTGACCTGGCATGATGGCCACAATCCCCTTCATGGATCTCACGGAGTATTTCTTGGCCTTCTGCAGGGGACACACAGCGTTGAAATGCCCCAGTGACACTTAGGTGATGTAACTCGCCATTAACAATCGTCATAGACTTGGAGTGCCTGACAATTTGTCTTGCCAAGGTCTCATCCTCAGGTAACTCACCCCTTGTCATATAGGCCAAATAAGGCACTGTCCAATCCGGGATAACATGAAGAGCTTCCACCAGCTGTGCCTCCGGGTCTAGCACTGCTAGCTCTTCCTCGGTAGGCACCTTGATAGAAGGGTTATGTAAAACATCAAGAAAGGTGTTTGGTGGCACCGGCTTACGTTGGGATCCCAGCCGGCTTAAAGCATCAACCGCCTCATTCTTCCTTCGGTCAATGTGCTCCACTTGATAACCCTTGAAGTGACCAGCCACGGCATCTACTTCACAATGATAAGCCGCCATAAGGGGATCCTTGGAATTCCACTTGCCTGACACTCGTTGAGCCACGAGATCTGAGTCGCCCAAGCATCTTACCCGGCTTAAGTTCATCTCTTTAGCCATCCGGAGACCATGGAGTAAGGCCTCGTACTCAGCTGCATTGTTAGTACATGGAAACATAAGCTGGAGTACATAACAAAATTTCTCACCTCGAGGGGAAGTTAACACCACTCCAGCCCCTGAGCCTTCTAGCTGCCTAGACCCATCAAAGTGAATCGTCCAATACGTGTTATACGACTTCTCCTCAGGGGCCTGTAACTCTGTCCAATCATTGATAAAGTCCACCAAGGCCTGAGACTTGATAACAGTACGTGGCATATACTTCAAATCGTGAGGCCCAAGTTCAATGGCCCACTTAACAACTCGTCCTGTGGCCTCCCTGTTCTGAATGATGTCTCCCAAAGGGGCAAAACTTACCACAATTATAGGATGACCTTGAAAGTATTGCTTCAATTTCCGGTTGGCCATAAATACCCCGTAAACAAGCTTCTGCCAATGTGGATACCTTTGTTTAGACTCAATGAGTACCTCACGGATATAATAAACCGGCCGTTGAACCGGATGCTCCTTGCCAGCTTCCTTACGCTCCACCACGATGGCAACACTGACGGCTCATGAATTGGCAGCCACATATAACAGCAAAGGCTCTTTATCAATTGGAGCCGCGAGAACCGGCGGTTCAGACAATTGTCTCTTCAAGTCTTCAAAAGCAGCATCAGCGGCCTCGCTCGAGACAAACGTGTCAGGTTTCTTCATCATCTGATACAATGGAAGGGCCTTCTCACCTAACCGGCTTATGAACCGGCTTAAGGCGGCAACACAATGACCCGCCAATCGCTGAACATCATTGATGCACGCCGGCTTAGCCAGAAATGTAATCGCCTTAATCTTCTCCGGGTTAGCCTCGATGCCTCTATTTGACACCAGAAAACCCAAGAGCTGGCCCGCAGGTATGACAAATACACACTTGGCCGGGTTAAGCATCATCTTGTAAACCCGGAGAATATCAAAGGTCTCTTTCAAGTCAGATATTAAGGTTTCCTTTTCTCTGGACTTCACCAGAATGTCATCCATGTAAGCATGAATATTACACCCAATTTGATTGTGCAAACAGTTCTGCACACACCGCTGATAAGTCGCCTGGGCATTTCTGAGTCCAAATGGCATAGATATGTAGCAGAAGGCCCCAAACGGAATGGTGAAAGCCGTTTTCTCCTGGTCCTTAACCGCCATTTTGATCTGATGATAACCAGAGTAAGCATCCAAAAAATTCAAACGTTCAAAACCCGTCGTAGCATCAATGATTTGATCAATATGGGGGAGAGCAAAGGGATCAGCCGGACAAGCCTTGTTTAAATCCGTGTAATCCACACACATCCGCCAAGTGACATTCTTCTTGTGGACAAGCACCGGGTTAGCCAACCACTCTGGGTAAAAAACTTCAACAATAAACCCGGCCGCCAAGAGTCGGGTGACTTCCTCTCCAATAGCTTTTTGTCTCTCTTTGTTAAAACGCCGAAGAAACTGCCTGACCGGCTTATACTTCGGATCAATATTGAGAGTGTGCTCAGCGAGTTCCCTCGGTACACCCGGCATGTCAGAAGGTTTCCATGCAAAGATGTCCCGGTTCTCACGGATGAACTCAATGAGCGCACTTTCCTATTTGGGATCCAAATTGCTGCTGATGCTGAACTGCTTAGAAGGGTCACTCGGGGTAAAGTCAACAAGCTTTGTCTCAGCCGCCGACTTAAACTTCAACGCCGGGTGGTGCTCTGTAGTTGGCTTCTTGAGGGATGTCATATCCGCTGGGTGAACATTATCTTCATAAAATTTGAGCTCTTCCGCTGCGCAGGCCGACTCAGCATAAGCCGCGTCGCCTTCTTCACATTCCAACGCCACCTTCTAACTTCTATGCACAGTGATGGTGCCCTTGTGACCCAGCATCTTGAGCTGCAAGTAAACATAGCACGGCCGGGCCATGAACATAGCATAAGCCGTCCGCCCGAACAGAGCATGATATGGGCTCCTGATTTTGACCACCTCAAACGTCAGCTTCTCAGCTCTAGAGTCATATTCGTCTCCGAAGGCCACCTCCAGCTCAATCTTGCCAACTGGGTAAGCCGATTTACCTGGGACCACTCCATGGAAAACAGTGTTGGACGTCCTTAGATTTTTATCAGTTAACCCCATGCGTCGAAAGGTCTCATAATAGAGGATATTGATGCTACTACCCCCATCCATGAGTACCTTAGTGAATTTATATCCACCAACCTGAGGTGCTACCACCAAAGCCAACTGACCCGGATTATCGACCCGTGGAGGGTGATCTTCTCTGCTCCACACAATGGGTTGTTCTGACCACCTCAAGTAACGGGGCACTGCCGGCTCGACAGAATTCACGGCCCTCTTATGAACCTTCCGGTCACGCTTGCATAAGCTAGTGGTAAACACGTGGTACTGCCCACCATTCAACTGCTTCGGGTTACTTTGATAACCCGACTGCTACTACTGCTGCTGTCCTTGACCAGACTATTGTTGATTATAGCCTCCTTGACGTCCCTGAAAGCCGGAGCCTGAGCCGCCACCCGGGCCATGAAAACCGCCAGCCCCTGAACCGCCACCAGACCCATTATGACCATCATAGGTGTTGGAATTTTTCAACGCCTTCATGATCGCGCAATCTTTCCACAGGTGTGTGGCGGGCCGCTCCCTGGTGCCGTGTCTCGGGCAGGGCTCATTGAGTAGCTGTTCAAGAGATGGGCCTGACCTGCCGGATCGAGGCGGTTTACCCTTACGTCTGTGATTGTTACCCTGCTGTCGGCGCGGGATGGTCGCGTCGGCACCTATGGGGCCGGGGCCCCTTCGTGTGTTCGGTAGGAGGGCGGAGGCTGCGCGGAGAGCAGATCGAGGCGATGCGCGCGGGGGATTTTTACCCAGCTTCGGGCCGCGATGGTCGCGTAAAACCCTACTGCTGCATTGTGTTGTATTTGATCTTGCTCAAGGATGCGAGCAAAACGGTGGAGTGGTGTGCGAAATCCTCGCGAGCGTAGCTAGTCGCCGAGCCCTCTCGCGAGAATAGCGAAATGGTTGGAACCCCCTCTACGTTGTGCATGGGCCTCCTTTTATAGGGCAAGGGGTCACCGACAGGTGTCAACGTGAGGTAGAGGGGTAAAAACGTAAAAGAGGTGGTAGTTGGAACAGGGAACAAGGCAGCACTCGATGCTTTCTACCTACTTTTGACAGAGGGGACAAGGGCATTAAATGCCCGTCGCCGTCGCCCTAAAGTTCCCGCCTTGCGTCTTCTTCCGCCACGGCGGCGGCCACCACCGTGGAGTGCCACCATCCTTCATGCAGCACAGCCACCCGCCGCGTCTCGAGAAGGCTGGAGGCGACGCGGGCGAATGAGCTGGGGTGCGGGCACGTAGCATAACTCTTCCCAAGCACCTCGCCGGGCCTTGATCTTGCCGGACCCGGGGCTTGTCGGGCTCAGTGACTTGCCGCCCCGGTCCTGCCGGCGCACGCGGGCGCCGGGCGTGTCTTCTGTGATGTGGTTTTCTGTCCTCCCGACGAGCTCCTCTCGCCGGGATCTGTAGGAGTAATGTAGCCTTGAGCCTCGAATGGCCTTCGGCAAGCTCCTCTTGCCGGGTCTTGAGTTTTGGTCTTGCACACTTTGTTCTTGAATGGCTTGGCGGGAGCCGGAATGGTCTCCGGCAAGCGTCTGGTGGATCTTCTTTGTGGGGAGCGCGGCTACCCGGCACAAGTTGGGGTACCGAGGTACCCCTACCTTAGTACACCGACAGAGCCCCGGCTGGGCCATACACGGCCGCCGCGCTGTTGGGCCAGGCCCAAGACAAGGCACGGTACGCCAAGCCCATGGCGCGTCGAATCTGTTCTGCGTCGCCGCCTCCCCTCAGAACGACCGCGCGGTCGCGGCGTCGTGGGAGACGTGGGGCAGCGCATGCGGTCATTAAGGCATCCACCCCGTGACCGTGGTGCAGAGCGGGGTCGCCTCACCCGTCGCTCCGGCTCCGCTTTTTCGCCACGCGGCCCTCATGCACGGGGGTCGTGGGCGGCGAAGGTGGGAGACCGAGCCGTCACGGGCGGAGAAGGCGAGTCGGCCCGGCCCCTCTGGCTCTCTCGCCTCCTGATTGGTCGAACGGGGCGGTTGAGCCCCCACCTCGCCCCTTTAAATAGGGCGGAAGGGGTGCCCAACAGCCGTACTCATCCACTTCTTCCTTCGCCTCCATCTTCTGTTCTCCTTGCCGCCATGGAAAGAGGGAATCCTGGCCCTTCGACGGTGGGGGCGCGAGTTTCTTCTAGGCAGCGCACCACTCCCCATTCCGCTCCCGTGGAAGCGGAGCCGGCCACGAGAGGGAGAGGGAGGGGGCGCGGCCGCGGTCGAGGTCGAGGGCGTGGCCGAGGCGGTCGAGGGAGAGGCGGCCGCGGCGACGTGCCTCCCGTCGCCCCCGGCGACCCGGGCTTGCCGGATCTTAGCTGTTGGCGAGGTCTTTTGGTTCTCCCTTGTTGCTGCAATTTTAGCCATGAAAATAGCTGAGGTAGATATGCGATTGCTCAATGCACATGTATGTGTATATAAATCTTGGCTATGCAAAACAATGCCGTGCCTTGCCCTTGTATGTTTGTACTCTCACGCTCTTGGGGAGCTCGCCGGGCGAACACGCTTGCAGCTTGGACAGCCAGCTGGTGGCGTCGCCTCCGCAAGCCACCTTGTCGGGCCGATTCTGACGCTTAACTCGCTGAGCGTGGCTCGAAGCAAGATAAGGGTGCTGCATCACACTTGTGTTTGTTGAGCGGACTCGAAACAAACCAAGCACGAATCGGGCCACGACTTGGCTCCTCTCGCGCACAAGCCTCCCTACCAAGGACACCTCACGGCAAGGCTTGCGACGTTACACCCTCTACCCAAAGATCCTTTGTGCACTTTCGCCTTACGCTTTTAGGGAACTTGCGGTAACTTAACGCGCTTTGTGAGTACGGACATCAGCAGCCCGCCGGTCGGCGCCGCTCCGCAAGCAACCTTGCGTGTCTAGTTCGCGACGCGCTTAACTTGCCGAGCGACTCGAACGAAACGAGGGTGCGGTTGGTCGCCGCCGCTATTTTACTCGCTGAGTGTGTTCGGCGAAGTAAGGGTGCGGCTATCCACGTAGGCTCCTCGCCGCGCAGGTTTCGGCACAAACGATGAATGCGAGAGGGATATAACGGATAAAAACACCGAATAACAAGGGCCCCGCACGAAGGTGCGAGCGACTTAGCTTTTCTTTTTCTCGCTTCCAGATTTGCCGGGCGGAGCTCAATGACGCGTTTTGACGGCGCAGCACTCGGGAGGCGCTCGTCGGAACGAAAAGCGAGCTGCCCTCGCCGGCTTATAGCGTTCGAGGAGCCGCTTGCCGGAGTGAGCGCCAGAGCCGCCCTACCGGACTTAGAGCTCGAGAAGGCGTCCTCGGCCGATCGCAGAAGCGCCTGTGGAGACACGCTTGCCGGAGCGTAGGGGAGGGAGGGGCGGCGCGAGGAACAGGCCGTGCTCGGACTCCTAGTAGCGATAGGAGGAGCAGTGGTCTTGTCCCGCACTTCGCTTTGCCCATGCTCGGCAAAGCAGCCGGGCATCCCGCGAGCCCCGGCATGTTCTAGCCCCAAAGATGCGGGCACCATCTTCGTGGGCACGGCGCCACTGGGTCGCCGTGGCGCCGAGATGGACGTGGGTCCACGGAGGCCGAGGCGTGGTCCTCCGCTCTTGTCCTCGATCTCGTGGCACCGCGGCGCCCTCGCCGGTGTCCACCTTTCCACCGCGTCTCCCCGCCGCCGCCCGCCCGGTGGCGGCGGGAAGACGGAGATGGTCTGCGACCAAGCTCTCGTCTTCGGGGCCATGACGCAGTTGTCGATGAAGCCGCTGACGAAGCCGGAGGGGTTGATGAAGAGTGCTGGCGCGCGAACGCCGGATCAGGTTCGCACAACCTCGACGCCCCCTACCTGGCGCGCCAGAGATGTCGGCGCGGGATGGTCGCGTCGGCACCTATGGGGCCGGGGCCCCTTCGTGTGTTCGGTAGGAGGCGGAGGCTGCGCGAGAGCGATCGAGGCGATGCGCGGGGATTTTTACCCAGCTTCAGCCGCGATGGTCGCAGAAACCCTCTCGCTGCATTGTGTTGTATTTGATCTTGCTCAAGGATGCGAGCAAAACGGTGGAGTGGTGTCACGAAATCCTCGCGAAGCGTAGCTAGTCGCCGAGCCCTCTCGCGAGAATAGCGAAATGGTTGGAACCCCCACGCTGTGCATGGGCCTCCTTTTATAGGGCAAGGGTCACCGACAGTGTCAACGTGAGGTAGAGGGGTAAAACGTAAAAGAGGTGGTAGTTGGAACAAGCGCGGGAACAAAGGCAGCTACAAGATGCTTTCTACCTACTTTTGACAGAGGGGGACAAGGGCATTAAATGCCCGTCGCCGCCGCCCTAAAGTTCCCGCCTTGCGTCTTCTTCCGCCACGGGCGCGGTTACCACCGTGGAGTGCCACCGCATCCTTCATGCAAGATGACCACCCACCCGCCACGCGTCTCTGGAGAAGGCTGGAGGCGACGCGTGGGCGAATGAGCTGGGGTGCGGGCACGTAGCATAACTCTTCCCGGCAAGCACCTCGCCGGGGCCTTGATCTTGCCGGACCCGGGGGCTTGTCGGGCTCTGTGACTTGCCGCCCCCCGGGTCCTTGCCGGGGCGCACGCGGGGCGCCGGGGCGTGTCTTCTGTGATGTGGTTTTCTGGTCCTCCCGACGAGCTCCTCTCGCCGGGGATCTGTAGGAGTAATGTAGCCTTGAGCCTGGAATGGCCTTCCCGGCAAGCTCCTCTTGCCGGGGTCTTGAGTTTTGGTCTTGCACACTTTGTTCTTGAATGGCTTGGCAGGGAGCCGGAATGGTCTCCGCAAGCGTCTGATGGATCTTGTTGTGGGAGCATGCTACCGTGCACAAGTTGGGGTACTGAGGTACCCCTACCTTAGTACACCGACACCTGCGCATTGGCGTTGCCACAAATTCCGGGTTACCGTCCGCCTTACGCTTATTGCCGCCTTTATTCCCCGGGTTATGCTGCTGACCCTTTCCATTGCCGTTCTTCTTTCCCTTCTCGGTCTTCTCATCATCATACGCAGGATCCTTGGTACTATCAGAATCGGCATACTTAACTAAAGCCGCCATCAGCGTACCCATATCCTTGCAGTCACGTTTAAGGCGCCCCAGTTCTGCCTCAGCGGCTCAAAGCTGCAATTCTTCTCCAACATAAGGACTGCAGAGCCGGCATCCATCTTGTCAGATGAATGAATTATCTCCTTGACCCGGCATACCCAATGGGTGGTGGATTCACCCCCCCTGCTTACAATTCAATAAGTCCACAATTGACATAGATTGCTTACAGGTGTCCTTGAAGTTCTGGATGAACCGGGCCTTTAACTCTTCCCATGAACCAATGGAATTGGGTGGCAAGCCCTTTAACAAAGACCGGGCCATTCCATCTAACATCATGGTGAAATATTTAGCCATCACCGCATCACTGACTTCCAACAACTCCATGGCCATCTCATAACTCTCAATCCATGCTTCGGGTTGCAAGTCGGCCGGGTAATTCGGCACCTTTCGAGGTCCCTTGATGTCCTTGGGCAACCGCACATTACGCAAAGCCGAAACCAGGCAAGGAACACCACCGGTTCTAGTGGCTACTCCCGCCTCAACAGAAGTTGTTGGATACTCTGGAAAATCTTGATGTGCCGTCTGTTGAGCCGTTAGCTGAGCCGCTAGCTCGTTCTCCTGACGTATTCCATCTTGCACCAGATTATAGCCACCGGGTTGGTTACGGCGTTGGGCGTTTCTTGACAAAGCTTCCGACTCCATGTGCCTGCTGTAACTCGGGCTCCGGTTCTAGCGAGGCGGTGCTAACCAAGGTGGGGGAGTTGAGTGAATTCTGTCCCGGCTGTAAGAATAGGTCTCCTGTTGAGCTAAGGCCGTCTGGAGGAGTTCTCTGACTCTCCGGGTCTCCATTGCCGTCGGGTCATCACCGTCCATAGGAAGAGCCGCCAAATGTGTTGAAGCTGCGATTAAGTTCTCCATGGGGTTGGAAAAGTGACACGGTGGAATCGGCACATAACACGGCGGTGGCATGCTCACGTGAGGTGGTGCCATCTCCCGAGGCTGAGTCGGCCCTCCTGTTCCGGCTGTCATAAGCTGATTGGCCTCTGGTGGGTTACTTGGGCCGGCTCTGGGTGTAGCAAAAAGAACCCGAGGGTCGTAATTCGGAGGTAAACGGGACTGAGTTTTCTGATGTCTCCTCCTCATTACCTCATTGGATGCATTTAGGCTCATCGTGAGCCGGTAAGCTCGACCAGCAGCGCTGTGCCCGGGCGCCGAGAGCCGCCCGCTCTGTAGCTAGTCTAGTATCCTCAGCTGCCAAGGCCTCCTTGGCCTGAGCTATCTCCTCACGCACCTGTGCTACCGCTGCATCATGCTCATCTTTTTCTGCTGGAATAACCGTTGCGGTTAACAGGGCCATAAGCTTGTCCATGAGATCTATCAGCACCTGAGCCGGTGGGCGTACGGGGCCGCCTGCCCCGGCTGCTCCTAACCCGGACATTACCGCTGTAGCAGCTATAGAGTTTGAGCTAGGTTGAGACCCAGCCATGAAGACTCCGACCCATCTTGGCGGCTCACAGGGGTCCGGAATACTGATGCCATCGGAACCGCCCCCGAGCACCGTCTGAGAGGACGGCCGTCTCACCCCTATCTTCAGATCCTTCAGAAAGTTCCTCTCCGTGGATGCAGCCCACGAAGGCACGCCTCATGACAGGTTGAATCCGGGACTTCCTTGCACGCTGAGCCGTCTTGACAAGGTCGGTGCAGTTGTCCGGCTCAGGGCCCGGCTAACCGATCCGGCCGATGAAGACGTGGATTCCACCGAAGGGGACCCGCTATCCGTACTCAATTGAGCCGGCGTCGGGACCCCAGCCTCCATTATTAATGTAGATCTTTCCGCGACGACTCTTGGTCATCCGACCCACCACGTATCCCTCAAGCCCTTCGAAGTTGCACTTCAAGAACTCAAATCTACCGTGCGCTGACCCCACGGTGGGCGCCAACTGTCATGGAATTGTCACCCCTGATGTCCTCGTGAAAGGACTTAGTTGTGGAGCCATCGCAACTAGGAAGCTTGAAGGGGTTAAATCGGGACAAAGGACACGAGAGAGTTTATACTAGTTCGGCCCCTTACGGTGAAGGTAAGGCCTACGTCTAGTTGGGTTTGGTATTGACGTTTCGATGACCATGGAGTGAGATACGCTATGCCCCGCTCTCGATGAGTTGTTTCTTGCCCTAAGCCTCCAGCAGGTCGTCCCCTTATATACACGAGTTGACGCCATGTGGCTTGCAGAGTCCCGGCTGGCTTATAAACAGTGTCCGGCTAGGTGACTAGTTAAATCTACCTTATGTTACAAGTCATGCCATCATGGCGGTTTACTATAATAGGCCTTAAGTTGCCTATGGGCCTTAAGCCCTTTGTTGAATCGCCATCTTCATGCTTGGTCTTGGGCTTCTCTCTAATGAGTCTTCTTTGTGTAACTCGGCCCCTCCTGGGCGGCTTACACAAATAGTTATATCCCCAACACTTTGTGTGGTACCAAACGTCAAAACGTAATTGGGTGATTATAAAGGAGCTCTACAGGTGTCTCCGAAGGTACATGTTGAGTTGGCGTATTTGGAGATTAGGTTTTGTCACTCCGTTTGTCGGAGAGGTATCTCTGGGCCCTCTCGGTAATGCACATCACTATAAGCCTCGCAAGCAATGTAACTAATGAGTTAGTTATAGAATGATGCATTACATAATGAGTAAAGAGACTTGGCGGTAACGAGATTGAACTAGGTATTGAGATACCGACGATCGAATCTCGGGCAAATAACATACCGATGACAAAGGGAACAACATATGTTGTTATGCGGTTTGATCGATAAAGATCTTCGTAGAATATGTAGGAGCCAATATAATCATCCAGGTTCCGCTATTGGTTATTGACCAGAAACGTGTCTCGGTCATGTCTACATAGTTCTCGAACCCATAGGGTCCGCACGCTTAAAGTTTCGATGACAGTTATATTATGAGTGTATGAGTTCTGATGTACCGAAGGTTGTTCAGAGTCCCGGATGTGATCACTGATATGGCGAGGAGTCTCGAAATGGTCGAGACATGAAGATCGATATATTGGATGACTATATTTGGACACCAGAAAGGTTCTGGGTGAGATTGGGACAATACCGGAGCACCGGGAAGTTATCGGAACCCCCCGGGAGGTATATGGGCCTTATTGGGCCTTAGTGGAAAGGAGGGGAAAGGAGCAAGGGAGGGCCCCCCCCCAAGTCCAATATGAATTGGGAGGGCCCCCCCCCTTTCCTTCCTCCCTCCTTCCTCTTCCTTCCCCCTCCCTCTCCTAATAGGAAAGGGGGGAGTCCTACTCCCGGTGGGACTTGGATTCCCCCCTAGGGTGCGCCACCCCCCTTGGCTGGCCCCCTCCTCCACTCCTTTATATACGGGGGAGGGGGGCACTCCGTAGACACAACAATTGATCTCTTGATCTCTTAGCCGTGTGCGGTGCCCTCCTCCACCATAGTCCTCCTCGATAATATTGTACCGGTGCTTAGGTGAAGCCCTGCGACAGTAGAACATCAACATCGTCACCACACCATCGTGCTGACAGAACTCTCCCTCGACACTCTGCTGGATCGGAGTACGGGGGACGTCATCAAGCTGAACGTGTGCAAGAACTCGGAGGTGCCGTAGTTTCGGTGCTTGATCGGTCGGGCCGTGAAGACGTACGACTACATAAACCGCGTTGTGCTAACGCTTCCGCTTTCGGTCTACGAGGGTACATGGACACACTCTCCCCTCTCATTGCTATGCATCACCATGATCTTGCGTGTGCGTAGGAAATTTTTTGAAATTACTACGTTCGCCAACACCAACCCCCACCGGGAACTGTTCATTCACAGCCAACCAACCGGCTCGACTCACCACATATCGACCCGTTCTATGTTCGGCACGCATGATAGCAATGGTCACTGCTCATCGAGAGGCAACCCCACACCGGCTAGCTACGTCTCGCATGGGCGCTTGATCGGCTTCAGTAAGCAGCAATAGTGATCTATGCTTGGATTCAGTTAGCAGCTGCAACGAAGGAATCACTCGGGTTTAGTCAGCAACGAATGAATCGCTCGGGTTTAGTTAACAATCAAGGGATAGATCGCTTGGGTTTAGTAACGTGCGATCGCTCAGGTTCAGTTAGCCAACGCCTCACACATACGCGCGTACACGAGAGAAACGGGAAACCTCTGTGCATCGCTCGGCCACGACCACCCACCATAACCGGGAACTCCCCAATATTTTCCTCGCCCTCGCTTCTACCATGGTTTTTTCCGTCATGGACGTCCCAAATAATGTCATGCAGCTGCGTCTCCGGCCCGCCCAAGACGAAAAGCACATTTTATGTCATGATTTTTTGTCATAGAAGTAGGAGCCCACCACATCTATGATGATACCGGGTTTTGTCATAATTATCGTCATAGAAGTGTCATAAGCATGAAATTTTTTTCGTTCGGCCCAAAGTGTCAAGGATGTGTCTTTTTTTGCAGTGTTGGAATAATGATAAAAGTTCTTTTGGAGAGGTCATGACTTTAGATTATTTTCGTTCCCGTATTTTGGAACATGTTTCAATTGGTTATGATAACAAAGTTGCTACCTATGATGATTATTGTGAGGAATTGTATGCTATAAAGAGTAATGATAACCATAAAATTTTTCATCATGGTTTTAGTGTTCAATTAGGTGTCAATCAAGTATCACATGATAGTTATTTTGTTGAGTTTGTTCCCACTATTATGGATGAGAAAAAAATTGCTTATGTGGAGAGTAACAATAAATTGATGCATGTGGATCATGAAAATAATGTTTTGTGTGATAATTATATTATTGAATTTGTTCATGATGCTACTGAAAATTATTATGAGAGTGGAAGATATACTTATAGTTATCTCTCAGTAATATCAATTTTCCTCACTTTATGTTGGAAGTTTTAAGGTTGCACTTGTTTTGCCTTCCTATGATAGTTGATTCTTGCTTCAATAAATTGTTTGCTTATAAAATTCCTATGCATAGGAAGTAGGTTAGGCTTTAATGTGGTTGCTACATGATTCATGATGCTCTATTTTATGTTTAATTTCCTACCTTTATGTGAGCATCATTAAAATATGCGTTAAAGGAAAGTGCTTGTTGGGAGGTAACCCAACATTTATATTTTTTGTTTTTATTTGTTTACATGATTAATGCTGCTATAGTAAGCATGTCTTGTATTATTATTTATTTCAATAAAATGCCAAGTTTAGCCTTTACCATGCTCAATTTGCAAGTTTATGAGTTGTTGTTTAAAAACATAGAGTTTTCTATAATGTCCTGAATATTCTTGGATAGTTAGAATGTGAACACTTCTTGAAATTTTTACACAACAAACATATATGAGTTTTTTGTTATGTTGTAATTTTTGATAATTGTTTGAGTTACTAAAGTATGCTACTTAACTACAACTTTACATGCTGGTTGTTTTTTGACAGATTCTATTTTGTTTTCTTTGTTTGCTTATTTTAAAGTTTCCATGGAATATAATGGGGGATCTAAATTATTGTGGGAATGACTGAATACGTTAGGCATCAATTGGGAATAATTATAAATCTTGTCTTGATAGTACATGAGTGAATGCTTTATTTTTGTTATACTAACCTATTTCACGAGTTTTGTTATGTTTTGTTGAATGATGTTTTCAAGTTTAGGGTAAGATTAAGATATGATGAGAATAAGGAGCTACAAGAGCCTAAGTTGGGGATGCCAAATGCACCCCAAGGTAATATCCAAAGAATATTCACACTGGTACATGTTGGTGCTATACAAACGGTTTTTAACCCCTCTCCGCGACGGTGTTCGGAACCGTCGCCAAGTGAGTGACGGCAATAGGGGGTTCCTTCCCACACGACCTAGAACCCGTCGGGGATATGCCCTCTTGGCACACATGCCCAGCAAAATGAGGTCGTGCGCGACCGGTGAGCACTCAAGTACGTTTAAACGTACAGTAGTGCTAAAAAATACAATAGGTGAAATTGTTTCCGGTCGTAAGTACATCCCACCCAGACAGTCCTCGCTAAACATTTTCATTCGTATGTACATCCCACACAGTCGCTCCAAGGAAAACGTTTCTGTTCATAGGTACATCACACACAATTTTCCCCCTTAAATGGTGTGTGGTAGTGTTTCCATTACACACGATATTAACAATTTTATCGTTTGCGTCATTGAATGTATCACACACGGTGCGAAGGAACTGTGTGGCAAAGGCCGTCCATCACACACAGTTTTTATGTGGTAAACATTTGCGCAAGGTGGCCTAACGCAAATAGTTTTCAAGAGGATGTCATGTGTGCAGCGGAGATTGCTCGCACACGTAGTGGATCTTAGAAACGTGTCTGATCTCCACGTCTATCGCAGACATTTCGCTTTAGCAAACCGTGTGCAGTGTAATCCCAAATTAATACCTAATTTCAAAATCACATGTTTTGAATTTGAAAGTAGGCAATCACTTATTTCATATCCCACCATGTTTATTACAAATATAGGTTCAACCACGAATACATAATTCGATTCACATGTACATATCCTGAAGAACTATAGAAGCACCAAGTAAAGAATGATGAACCTTGTACTAAAGACTGTAAAGAGAGAGGTGAAAGACATTCTGGTTGCTAGAGAAGGTGAAGTGTAATGCCCATATTGTGCCCACCTCCATGCGTAATGCGCGCACAACTCTAGGCCAACCCCTTGTGATGGCTGACCGTCCGTCCTTCACTGTCTTCATTACGACTTCTTGATGCTCATTGTAGTCTGGATGAAATACTTTAACTTTCATTGCATGTCCACCAATCATGTACTTTGCGAGGTATTCTTGACTGAACTGCTTCGAGAACCACTGCGAACCAAAAAGATTCAGACATTGTTGTCTAACAACTCATTATGGGCAGTAAAAATAGAAGGCTCTAGAGTTTGTAGTTACCATCCTACAGCTCACTGTTGTGTTGGATAGAGCATAAACAAATAGTTTGCTTGCCACCATTAGTATCTTTTTGCTAATAATCCTGATCATTTTCCTCACTTGATGCTTATCCATGAATATCTCATTGCCCCATACGCAAAAGGGTCAATGCGTGGATCCTTGCCAAGGGCATATGTACCTACAGGCAACAAGTCAATATTAGAAGCTAACAAGTGTCCGGCCTGGATCTATATGCACTACATTATGGAACGACGGGTGGACTACAAGTTGAGGGATGAAGGGAACCTCGGCGGAAAATGGTGGCCACTCCCATTGTTTTCCTGCATAGGTAGTGGAAAGGCATGATAAGTACATCAACCTTAACATCAAACAAATATAGCAACGGTAAACCACATCATCTCCAAATGATAGCTTGAATGTGTTGGTTTCAGCATGTTTTTAAAGTAGATATAAAATGGAAGGCAATGTTACCGACAACAGGCTTAACAGTTATAAAATATTGCAATTCAAACAGGTATTGTTGAAAATGAATAGAATGTAGGTAATGCTTAAACATCACACTGGATAAATGTGTAAAGCTGAAATAAAGGGCTTGTGTTAACTACACAAGGCATAACTGGAACCAAATATAGCCGTTCAAACTCATATTGATGCAGTCGATCGGCGCAGTTCTGACTTACACATAATGAACAACACATTGTGAATGACTAAAATAAACAACCAAATATAGCCACTGAAAACTAGACAGAGTCTCGTTGCAACCAACCTAACAAGGAAATACAGATAAACAGGGCATATGCTTGAAAACTGGACAAAAGCTCACTGCAACCAACCTAAGAAGCAGATATGGATAAACAAGGCATCTGCTTGAAAACTAGACAAATGCTAAAAAGGTAACCTAACAACCAAATATAGACAAACAAGGCATCTGCTTGATAACTGGACAAATGCTCACTGCAACCAAACTAAGAACCAAATACATATAAACAAGGCATCTACTCGATAACTGCAAAAATGCTCACTTCAACCAACCTAACAACCAAATATAGATAAAGAAGGCATCTACTCACTATAAACAACCAAATATAGCCATTCGTGAAACTGAAGTGGACAATTCATACCTAAACATCACATAGCCCTATTGAACAATAGATTTTTGCATAATTGAAATAATTAAACATGAGACAGTTAAAGCAGCGCACGTCAAATGCTACTACAACAAAGGGTATGGGTTGGCAAGCTAGAAAAGGTAAGATTTGGTGATAGGATGTTGCCTCACATTTCATGGACGGGATCCTTCCAGTTGGAAGAGCACAGACCCATGGTGCGCTCTCTGATGTCACAGATGGGCTGTTTCACCTTGGAAGAACCTTCGTGGTCGTGGTCGTGGTCGATATGATCTAACTTGGCAATTGAGGATCACAAGCCGCCGCCGTAGAATGTGTCCTTCAGAAATGACAAAATGGGCTCGATGGCGTATAAGGATCGCAAATCCTTGACCGCTTGGCGGAGGAGATCAGCGGCAGGGCCGTCGAAGAGAACGACGGCGTTTGAACCAGAGGGGTTTGGAATGCACCACTTAACCTGTGACATGGTCCGCGTGAAGCCGTCGCTATCGACGAGCTTGATGTTGTACCAAGCTTTCCCGAGATACTGTAATATGCTAGCCCGCTGACATGAAGTCTTCGGCATTGCAATGTAGTCAACGTCTTTGCCAGCTTTCGCGGCGACGTGTTGCTCCGAGATCGACATGTTGGGGCAAAGGGCGGCCACCTCGCCAACGTCCCCTGGAGAGTCCATGATAAACCTCTTCTTGGCCGAACACTCGTCGGGCTCCCCAGGATACATGATCGAGCTTAGGCTGCGATATTCTGGAGTAGGGGATGTGGATCTGGCGAGGAGGGACACCGCAGGCCTCATCTAAAAACTCAGGGGAGTGGGCGACGATATGGGAATCGCTGGGTAACCTGAACTTTATTATTTAAGCTTGGAGGAACGGGCAGACCGACAGGGGTTGGTGGCGGCACCGACAACGGCCGCGAGCTAGGGTTCGAGGGGGTGAGGGGCCGGGTGGGGGACTATGGAGGGGGGTGTTTGAGGATACGCCACGACTTCTGAAAATTTTAGTAATGGTGGGTGGAGATGGTGGTGGACGAGGGAGGGCGACGGTTGAAGTACGACAGCTACTAAAATTTAGGTAAAGGAATTGATGCAGGGCGGGACTGCCCAAGATCGCGCATGGTCCAATAACAATATGCGTGTATGATAATAAGGAAAAGTGGAGGAACCGCCGATTTTTGCAATGCTCAAGATGGGTAGTTTGTTTTTACATTTCTAGCTAGCTGGTCTATCGCACACGGTTTGTCCTAATTTCCAAATAAAACTTACCCGCCTTTAGCTTGCACAAGTGGTGATTTTACAGCACACTTGCATCGCACACGGTTAAGCCAGCACCTCCACCCTTTGCTCATGCTTGCGTTGTCGTGGTGAATTTATAGCGCACTTGCATCACACACGGCTGGGCCAGTACCTCCACCTTTGCTCGCGTTTGCGTATTCGTCATGATTCACAACATACCGTTGAGCGTCGTCAGAGTCTTTGCAACAAAAAAAGTTAGAGAGGGTCAGAAGACAACCACACCAGCATGTGGCACAAATATATATGAGTGAAAAGGGTGGTACGTGATGTTCAAAATTCCAATGCACAACTTTCACTGCGCAGGACCACGGTTGTGCGCGTCATCGAACATTGATGAGAGGGGCCAAAAGTCAAGAACCAGCTGGAAGTGGCCAAATATATGTAGGAATATTGGGTGTGATGTTTAAAACTTTAAATACACAATGCATAACTTTGGTGGCACCTACCTCACAAACCCGAAAGCACCCTTGGATATATCTATAATGACATAATGTCGCAGCTAGCTAGGATGTTTGGCCCACCACCTCCCACTTCGTGTCAATGGGGCGGATGCATGTAATGATCGATACTTTGGTCATACATAAGACGGACCAATGAATCTATCATTTGGTCAAATGAAAACTGTTGTTGTCAATGAACCGCTTGGGCCAATAGGTTGAACCATCATAAAAATCGCACGAGAGGGACCACAAAACCAACACCTCTTGGATGCGGCCCAAAATGATGTACATTGGGAAGGGGTGATGTGTGTTTTGAATATAGCATAATGTAAAATTTATATGTGGTGCCTACCTCTCGATATAGACAACAACCATGAAGGCAAGGTAGTTAAGGATGAGATACGCAGGTTATGATGTAGGTCAAACCCAGCAATCCGAGCATGTGGGAGGGAATCCTGACAACGCATGAGCTCAAGCTTTGGTTGAGAGACATGTGACGGTGAGCGTCCCTAAACGAACTAGGAGGAATCCATTCATGGCCAACACATACCCCTCATTATTGGTAAAAGGGATGCTATATATACACTCGGGGAGCCCACAGATATGCGTGTCGTCACAAAAAACTGCACAAGGGAGACGTGGTCGATCAGAAGACCCCGTATACACTGCATGCGGCCTGAAAATATATATGGGTATGATGGTGTGTGATGTGTTTAAATCCCGAATGCAAAACTTTGATGGGTCACCAACTACATTACAAACTGAACACCGTACCCGACTCCAGGCCTTGTTGAATATGTACGATGTCGGTTCCCAACTTCCAGGCGGCGGTGGGGGGGGGGTGTCGTCCCACGCATGCGCTCAAACTTTATTTGGTCTAGCATGGGACACATCTATACCCCAATATAGTGTGTGAATAACTTTGAAAGTTGGTCATTAGATGAAGCCAATCCGACGGTACATAGATGGCCAATCTGAGCACTACTCGTCGTTGGATATCATCTACATTCCACTAGATTCTTCCAAATGAACAATCTAGAACACTCCATGGTTCAACTTAAGCATAATGAACAAACCTCAAAACACAGGCACTTCTCCTTTGTTCTAGAATCTTCCATATCATAATTGCCCAAACTTTTTTTTCTGAATGAATTGTCACTTTTTGTGTTTACTTTATGCTTTAGAATGCACAATTCCATGAATCTTAAAATAGATTTTTTTATAAAACTAATTGATTTTGGATGAGATGAACTATAAGAATTAAATGAACATCTACATCATGCATATATGACTCAAAGCCCGCATGCTATAGTGTGGTATTTATTCATAATTTGGTTACCAAATCTCATGCGTGCAATGCACGTGCACCTTACTAGTATCAATAGGAAACCATCATGGTCAAACCCTTCTCATTGTTGGGTCAAAGGGATAGATTGTGTGGGCCCCCCTAATTGTCGATATAGGATAGTATATATACCTCGGGGAGCTCATAGATATGTGCCGCGTCTATAAGCCGCACAAGGGAGATATGCTCGAAAGAACACCCTGCCCCCTATAACCTGCATGTGACCTGAAAAAGGATTATATAATTGCCATGACAGGTCAAGTCAATCATACTTCAATTTTTTAGAGCAAAAAATAGCCAATGAAAGCATAGCCTACAAATTAGCAAAACAAGGATCCCAAGGTTTATATAGTTGCCATGATAGGTCACTACAGAGATATATTATATCTCTATAATGACCGTGTCATGGCATTTAAATGAAGCTTGAGATATGTAACTTCTCACCGGGTCACCCATCCTTGGACTACTCCAGCCCGAGCACGCTTAACTTCTGCGTTCTATTCGACTAGGCTAGCCGATGGGAAGCTACCCCTTGCTGATAGGAATTGCCTCCTTGCCATTAAGGCATTTCAGGCTGATCACCCTATGGGACCTACTCCCTCCTATCACACACATTTGTGCTTTTATAAACTATGTGGGATATTTACATGGCTGGTGTGTTGCCGCTAGCCTTCAATGAGCACTAACACTAGTAGCGGGAAAACAATGGGAGAAGAGGCGGGAAACCGATGAGAGGAGTGGCGGGAAACGGTAGCCTGTTTAGAAAACATAGTAGAGAAGGAAGCGTGAGCTAGCACGACGCATGCGCATAGTGCTTACCCATGTACTACATGTGCTGTCGAAAGGGGCCAGGGTTGTTGTTCAATCTGGGAGCATCCAATGGTGGACACGCACGATCCGTGGGGTTTGGGTTCTGGCCAATCAGAATGCACGACTCAGATCGTGCGTGCAGCAAGAGGGAGGGGGCATCGGCCTCGGTTTGGTAGGCACACGGCTTTTGTGAGTGAACCGTGTGCTATTTGAAAACATTTTGTGAGAAGAATCTCGGTTTTTAAATCCCCGTGAATCGAGAACTCACCCGCAAATCATGAAACATGGCATGGCGTCATGACATGGCACATATATGTCGAGGAATTTTTTCGTCCATTTTGTCGCAAGTTGTATTACAAGCCTCTTACAAACTGGAGCTTCTCTCAAAGAAGCCTCGTTGTTCCGATAGGGAAATGTGTCCCCCTTGTGGGCGAAACATAATCACTGCCTCTTTTCTCCTTGTATTTTCTTCTACGGGCAATATCGAATGACAGGATATCTGTGCTGAAATTTAAACTTATTCAGTGTTCGTTTGGCCTTTTTATAGACTAATTGAGTTTCCTAGGCATTTAATGTCCATAATTCAAATCTGAACTTCAAATACATGCTCCAGTTCACCAAAATGGCTAGAAATTTTATACACGTGTCCTTGGGTGCATGTTTAGGTCCCATGCCAGGAATGGGAATGAATTACAACCGTACCGGCGTCCTGGCTCGTCCTCAAATATTTGGAATCTCGGTTTTTAAATCCCCATAAATCCTAAACTCACCAGAAAGTCATCAAAGGTGGCATGGCGTCACATCATGTCACATGTATGGCGTGGTAAAAACATTGTTCAATTTGGACCAAGCTTTATTACAAGCCTCTTACAAACTGGAGCTTCTGTCAAAGAAGCCTCGTGGTTCCAATAAGGAAACGTGTTCCCCTTGTGGGCGAAACGTAATCACTGCCTCTTTTGGCCTTGTATTTTACTCTACGGGCAACATGGAACCACATGATATTCGTGCTGAAATTTAAAATTATTCAGGGTTCGTTTGGCCTTTTTATATGTTTCCTAGGCATTTAATATCTGTAATTCAAATCTGAACTACAAATACATGCTCCAATTCACCAAAATGGCTACAAAAATTATACATGTGGGTGCATGTTTGGGTCCCATGCTAGGAATGGGAATGACGACGTACAACCGTACCAGCGTCCTGGCTCGTCCTCAAAGATTTGGAATCTCGGTTTCCTAGGCATTTAATGTCCATAATTAAAATCTGAACTACAAATACATGCTCCAGCTCACCAAAATGGCTTGAAGAATGATACATGTGTCCTTGGTTGCATGTTTAGGTCCCATGCCAAGAATGGGAATAAATTACAACTGTACCGGCGTCTTGGCTCATCCTCAAACATTTCGAATCTCGGTTTTTAAATCCTCATAAATCCAAAACTCATCAGAAAGTCATCAAAGGTGGCATGGTGTCACGTCATGGCACATATATGTCGTGGTAAAAACATTGCCAATTTGGGCCATGCTTTATTACAAACCTCTTACAAAACGGAGCCTGACGCAAGAACCCTCGTGGTTTCGATAAGGAAACGTGTCCCCTTATGGGCCGAACGATAATCGCTCCCTCTTCTAGCCTCGTATATTCTTCTACACACAACACGGAACAACGGGAGATTTGTGCTGAACTTTGAAATTATTCAGGATTCGTTTGACCTTTTTTATTCATTAATTGAGTTTTCTAGGCATTTAATGTCCATAATTCAAATCCGAACTACAAATACATGCTCCAGTGCACCAAAATGGCTAGAAAAACGTACACCTTTCCTTGGGGTGCATGTTTAGGTCCCATGGGACAAACGGAATGAATTCAACCATCTCGCAGTCCTGGCTTGGCCACAAACATTGTGAATCACGGTTTTTTAATCTCTGTAAATCCAAAACTCACCAGGAAATCATGAAACTTGGCATGGTGTCATTACATGGTAAATATAATTGTCCAATTTGGGGGAAGCTATATTACAAACCACTTACAAACCAGAGCATGTCGCAACCCTCGTGGTTCCGGTAGGCAAACATGCCCCTCTTATGGGTGAAACGATAATCGCTCCCTCTTCTGACCTTGAACTTCGTTTTCTACAGGCAACATAGAATAACAGGAGTGTCGTGCTGAAATTTGAGACTATTCGGGGTTCGTTTGGCCATTTAATGTAGTGCATAATTCGAATTTGAACTACAAGCACATGCTCCAATGAAGCAAAACGGGTGGGAGATCATACACGTATCATTGGGTGCATGTTTAGGTTTGATTTAAGTAATGGGAATGAACTACACACTTCTCGTTGTCCTGAATTACAAACCCCTTTGCACGACGGCATTTGGAACCGTCGCCAAGTGAGTGTGGGTGATAGGGAGGTCCTTCCCACACGACCCAGAAATCGTCGGGGATAGGCCCTCCAGGGACCCAGGCTGGGGCCGTGTGCGATCGGGCGAGGCATCAAAACCGAATCATTTCGGTAGGTATGTACATCCCACACAGTAATCCGAGAAAGTCATTTCCGTACGTATGTACATCCCACATGGTGAATCCCAGGAAAACATTTCCGTTTGTATGTATATCACACACAGTCAATCCAAGGAATACATTTTCATTCTTATGTACATCGCACACAGTCAATCCAGGGAAAACGTTTCCGTTCGTACGTACATCCCACACAGTTTTATGTGTAGGCTCGTGTATGAAAGTTGTAACTATTACACACGGTCTGCCTTGGTTAACTGTTTGCTTTTATCAACTATATCACACATGATTTGATGAAGAAAACTATGTGGCATTAGGCTATCCATCGCAATCACTTTTACTGCTAGAACCGTTTGCAAAGGTCCATGACCGTCTGTTCTCTTTTTATTTTTGCTTGTAATTTATTATTCGAATTGGAAATTTTGAAATATGAAACGTGCAATTCAAATTCTTAGCACAATGGTTCAACAATTAATCCATAAATAAAATTGCCAGTACAATATGTTCAGTAATTATAGGATTAGGCAGCAATTAACTATGATGAATGACATTATTTAAAGGCGGTAAAGGTGAAGAGACAAGTGTAAATCATTTTGACTACCGGCGGTGTTGAAGAAGCGGAATGCCCATAATGTGCATTCCTGCATGCCATAGGCACGAACCACTTTTGTCCAACCCCTTGTGATGATTGCCCGCCCATCCTTCACCGCCTTCAGGAAGACTTCTAGAGCATTAACATGGTAGCATGGATTATATACTTTAACCTTAGTTGCCTCCACTCCGGTCATGTAGTTTGCAAGGTAATCATTAGTAAATAGCTTTGGAAACCACTAAAAGGAGAAAAATATCAGATACTTAGGTCTACTAGAGTAACTTGTTGTGGGCAGGGGGATAAGGCAACACATTACTTACCATCCTAAAGTTCATTGTTGTCTTCGGCAAATTGTAAATAAAGAGCAAAATTCCAATCACCCGTTTCTTTTGCCTAACAATCTTTCTTAGTTTTCTCACTTGACGCTTGTTCATGAATATCTCATTGCCCCATACGAAAAATGGATCGAAGCGTTGATTAGTACCGCTCATATATGTACCTACAAGCAACCAGTAAATGTTAGAGGCTAAACTGGGATTGCACAAATGATGTAAAATACAACTACCTATGTTCCTAAGTACAAGTATTTTTTTCTGAGATTTCAATATGAACTAAATATGGATGTTTATAGAATTATAGATATAGTTTAGATTAGAATCTAGATTCACTCATTTTGCTCCTTATGTAGTCTATATTGGAATCTCTAAAAATACTTATATTTAGGAATAGATGGTGTATAAAACATGGCGTGCAGCTAACCTAGCCGGGAAACAACAACATCACCCATTGTAGCCGTATGTAAGTACATCGAAAGCCAATGTTAACTCAACAGGGTTAACATCCACCAAAAATAGTAAATGGTAATAAAACGGCAACATCTGTAGTGTTATCTTCATTTTGAAAGAGTAGCATGGTAGCAAAGGGCCGGATTAAAAAAGGATACAACTGTTAATTGCAAGGCTTAACAATATCCTAATTCATGTTTTGTAAGTTTGTAGCCATTGAAATACAACTCTTTAAAAATGGATACAACTGTTTATTGCAACAGGCTTAATGGCCATTGAAACCGATACTAATAAAAATGCAATTGGCAGAGTTAAACATCACAGGGCAGGTGCTGCCAGAGAAGATAATGCCCCACTTGTCTATAAAAAGGTAGGGAAAATAGCTAAAACGTGTTAGGCATGTTTACTAGAACATGCTTAATACATCGACTGTACAAAACATGGCCATTACTTGCAACTGGTATTGCTAAGATTGAACTGGTGGGTACATACTTGGTAAGTCCTGAGAGGTAGTTGCTGGGGCACTTCATCTTGGCCAGAGCCCGCCCAAAGTTAGCAGCGGCGGAGGCGAGCTGTTCCTCCGGGTCGAAGCATGGATCAGTGCCATTGACATGTGTACCTACATGCAACCAGTAAATGGTAGAAGTTAAACTGCAATTGCACAAATGATGTGAAATACTGTAAGACATGGGATGCAGCTAACCTTGACGGCAAACAACAGCATCCACCGTTATGACCCCGCGGAAGTACATGGACAAGCATGTTAAGTACAACAGGGTTAGCATCCACCAAAAATAGCAAATGGGCAGTATCTCTAGTATATCTTAATTGCGGAGAGTAGCATGGTAGGAAATGGACAGATTAAAAAATGGATACAACTATTAATTGCAACAGTCTTAACAACATCCTAAGTCATGTTTTGTAAGTTTGTAGCCATTGAAATACAATTGTTTAAAAATGGATTCAACTCTTAATTGCAATAGGCTTAATAGACATTGAAGCCGGTACTGATAAAAATGCAATTGGCATAGTTTAACATCACAAGGCAGGTGCTGCCAGAGCAGAGAATGGCCTAGTTGTCTATAAAAAGGTAGGGAAAGTAGCAAAAACATGTTAGGCATCTTTACTAGAACAAGCTTAATACATCGACCGTACAAAACATAGCCATTAATTGCAACTGGTATTGGTAAGATGAACTGGTGAGTACATACTTGGTAAGTCCTGAGAGATAGTTGCTGGGGCACTTCATCTTGGCCAGAGCTCGCCCAAAGTCAGCGACGGCGGAGGCGAGCTGTTCCTCCGAGTCGAAGAGTGGATCAGTGCCACTGACATGTGTACCTATAGGTAACCAGTAAATGGTAGAAGTTAAACTGCAATTGCACAAATTATGTGAAATAGTGTAAGACATGGGATGCAGCTCACCTCGACGGCAAACAAAAGTATCAGCCATTATGACCCTGCGTAAGTAGATGGATAGGCATGTTAAGTACAACAGGGTTAGGATCCACTAAAAATAGCAAATGGGCAGCATCTCTAGTGATATCCTGAGTCATGTATTGTAAATCTGTTGATGGTATTGGTGAGATTGAGCTGGACACAGTAATATTTGAACATCACACAGTGTACAGTACTGAAATAAACAAGGGAGGAACATGCTTAATACATCAACCATACAAATCATAGCCGTTGCAAGTGGTATTGGTAGGATTTAGCTGGTCAGATCTTACATGTTAAGTCCTGGGGGGTAACCGCTGGGGGACTTTATCTTGGTTAGAGCCCGCACCATGTCGTCGGCGGTGGCGAAGGCGAGGTGTTCCTCTGGGTCAACATGCACAGCGGCGATTGCGCCATGGACTGCCATAAGCTCCTGGCGGGGGGGGGGGGATTTGGAGGCATGAGGATGTTTCACAGGCGCCGTTTAAGCAATCAGGGCGGGGACGTGATAGAGATCGGTGTGTTACCTGACTGGACCCGAGCAGAACGTAGATGTGGTTGAAGCTTTGGTTGCGGCGGCGGGGGTTTGAGATGCCGGTAGGGGGAGGCATGAGGGAGGTGGGATACTAAGGGGAAGGGGATGTCGTTGGAGGAATAAATTCTGAAATCGTGCGTCTAATGAAAATTTCGGTGCGAAACTTGAACTTGGGCGGGGAAACACACAACACAGACGAAGCACGTTAAATACTCGTGTGCGAGAAAAAAGAAAGTTGGCAGATCCCGTCCCCAAAAAAACGTACACGTGTACTTGCTTTTTTTGGTCAATGGTATGGCTGGTTTATTTGGAAACATTGCACAGGTTGATGAGGACATCAATACCATTGTTACACCTACAACCCCTACTACTACCTATACTGGACCAATTAGTAGAGCTCGCACATGCCAATTAAATTTTCAAGTACTTTCGTTTCTCGGTAATGATTCTAATGTTCATGAGAATATGATACTGCCTAAATTGGATACATTAGTTTTGCTTACAAATGAAGGGCCTGGCATGGATAAGAGGGATGAACACTGGAGCAAGACCAAGCATCGAGATGATGGCATGCGCAAGGGGAACAAGAACGGAGTTACAAGTGATGATTTCAGGACTTTGAAGCCACCATAATGAGTGCATAAAGCCTTGGACGTAACATACAAGATGCCACTTCATAAATTTCGTCCAGAGGCTATTCTAGGTGATGCGTCACCTTTTTATTGGGCCATGCACATGTAATTTCGAAATATATAAGTATAGGCTATTTTTAGAGTCCGTATGTGTGGGGAAACAAGATACAGGGTTGGTTTCGGAACCCTCCACCAAGGGCCACGAAATTCCCCCTCCTCTTCCTCCATATATACAGCCCTTAGGGCATCGTTTAGACTTTGGGTTTTGTTTAGATTAAAAGTTCGCCATAGCTGCAACTTTGCGTACTTCGTTTGTGTTCAACGACCAGACCAAGATGTCATAGAACCCCATCTTGATCAATAAAGCTTTCATCTTATATTCGCAATATCCAGATTGCAATCTCAGTTTCTTGCTTGTACTTCGTTTGCTCACAGGAAATAGACCCTCTTGGTCAGGTTGATTGTGCTCCGGCATGGTCAATAGCCTCTCAGAGTTGGTTTAGCGATTGCTAAGGCACGACGTCCTCGCACGTACGTAGTCTGATCGTCAAAGTCTACTCCTCCGAAACGATAATCACCTTCTCATCGAAAGACGGGACACCTTTGCCTCTATCAAGTGGTATCAGATTTCCAGGTTGCTCAGTGAGATTTTACAGTTCTTCGTAGTATAGATAGAGTCTGTTCTTCATACCTACAGTCCACGAAAAAAAAATATATTTAGGGTTAGTTCATCATATCCGAACCAATCTGAGCTTTTACATAATCTTTTTAGTGTTTTGCATTGTTGAATTTGCGGTTGCATCGTCGTGTCTAGTTGCTGGTCTTAGTGTCTAGTCCTTTACAGTTTCGAGTTCTGTTCACAAGGTTTCACGCCGCCGCCGCATCACCGTCATCACCACTGCCATATACTACCATCATCGCCACCACTGCCATATACCACCATCGTCATCACCGCTACCATATACCACCATCGTCATCACCACTGCCATATACCACCATCATCGTCACCACTGCCATATACCACCATCGTCATCACCGCTACTATATACCACCATCGTCATCACCGCTGCCATATACCACATATTCACCTCCATCACGATAATTCGAGTCCAACTCCATCAGAGATTCGCCACCAATCCGTGTTCCACCGCCCTACATATATCCGCCACAAGTCTGAGTTTCCACCAGATTCATCTCCGCCACCAGTCCTAGTCCGAGTCCAGTATTTGTTCCTTTGTTTTTGATTTCCAGATCACGCGATACTACAAGTTGTGACCAAGTTGGACTCTGCAACTTCTTTGCCACCTGCAGTAAAAAAATAGTTCCAGTTTCAAAAAAAACTAAGTCTGGAAAATTCTGGCTAGGCAGTTTCTAGACCATTTATAGACTTATTCGAAAAAAATTGTTGCGGAGGAAAAAAGAAGAATAAAAAAACATGAAAAAAGTGAAAAAAGAGAGAAAAAATTCAGAGTGTGCTCCTCCCTTGATTACGTGTCGCGCCGTGATTTTGCTAGTGCTCTAGGCTCGCGTCTCTAGCACGGTCTAGCCTAGGACCAGCACAGTACCGTCGTTGAGCGTTTGTTCAACTCTGCATCTCTAAATTGATTATTCTGACCCTTTTTTCTACCATATTATAAGGCTTCCCAGCTACACATACATCTACGTCGTGCGTTTGACTCTCCCTGGTAATCACTTTATCCATGCTTTGAGAGTTTTGACTACAACAGTTGCCGATCACGACCTACTGCTTGGTAAGAACTAGTAAGAATTTGAGAATCGCTTGAAGGATTTGTGACATACCACCACCACCACCGCTTCCTAGTAGTCTGTAGGATCATATTCTTTTGGTTTTCTATTGCTACTAACCAGGCAAGATGACAAGCCAAAGAGATTGATTGGGAGAACATGACGAACAAACATCTACATGATAAATTTCAACAAACGATGAGTGGACAGGTGCAAGATGTGCTAAATAGATTTGAAGAGGCCATGGAGAAGATAGATGGCATTGAAAAGATGTTCGAAACAAAGCTCGATAACAAGTTTAATGAATGCTCGCACATCTTCCACAACTACTGCCAACTACACCTATCGCACCTCTACAACAACAACACCAACATCAACTATAACGTCGCCTTCCAAATCAAGTGGGACGAGCACAACGTGTTCCCCTTGAGCCTGGTCAAAATTCTGGTGCCGCTGCACCTACTATTGATGCTTCTATGGTTCCTGCTACTGCTGCTGCTAGTGTCGAGGAAGATGAAGATTATGCAGGCGATTATGAGGATGAGATTGATAAAAATCAGAACTACGTGCAACCACCAGCACTAGCACCAAGTCGTCCACATGAAAATAATCGCAATGGTAGGCCTGCACCACCACCTTAGGTACGGGATCATGACCATGTTCCTAAACTGAAATTGAATATTCCACCATTTGAGGGTAGATATGTTCCTGATATATATCTTAATTGGGAGTTAGAAACTGAACAATGTTTTACATGTTTACAATATCCCGAGGAGAGACGGGTTGCTGCTGCTGTTTGTGCTTTCACTAGTTTTGCATGTGTATGGTGGTCTGCACATTGTTGATTATATCCTATACCAGCTACTTGGGCTGCTTTGAAAACTGCTATGCCTACTCGTTGGGTTCCACCATATTATCAATGTGAATTGCTTCAAAAATTGCAGCGTTTAAGACAAGGAAAAAATTCTGTAGAAGAATATTATCAGGAATTACAAACTGGCGTGATTAGATGTGTTATTGTTGAGGAGAATGAAGCTATGCTTGCATGTTTTATGGGTGGATTAAATAGAGAGATTCAGACCATTCTAGAGTATATGGAGTATACTAATATCACTTGTTTATTCCATCTTGCTTGTAAAGCTGAACGTGAAGTGCAGGATCGACAAGCATTGGCATGAACTAACTTTTCTACAGGTCGACCTTCATCATGGACACCGCGTGCATCTTCTACTTCCACTGCACTAGCACCTCCATCAGGTGCCACCTCCAGCCGTGATACAAGAAAGCAGGCACAACCACCACGATCTGCCAATAGCACACCTGCCGGGCCTGCATAGTGCTCTTCTTCTTCCATGGCATCAATAGGGCACACAAGTGATATTATTTGTCATTGTTGTAAGGGAAGAGGTCATTATGCGAGAGAATGCAAATCTCAGTGTTTGATGATTGCTACTGAGGATGGTGGGTATGAGTCCGCTAGTGACTATGATGAGGAGACTTTGGCTCTTATTACACGTGAAGAACATGGTGGAGATGATTCTGATCATGAGACACAATACATGGCTCCTGAAGACGCTGACAGGTATGAATGTTTAGTTGCTCAACGTGTTTTGCATATGCAGGTCACACAGGCGAGCAAAATTAGAGGCATAATTTGTTCCAAACAAAGGGAGTTGTGAAGGAACATTCTGTGCGCGTCATCACAGACGGAGGGAGCTGCAACAACTTGGCTAGCATGGAGATGGTGGAGAAGCTATCTCTCACCACAAGACCACATCCACATCCTTAATACATCCAATGGTTCAACAACAGTGGCAAGGTTAACGTAACACATACTATTCGTGTGCATTTTAGTATCTCTACATATGCTGATTATGTTGATTGTGATGTGGTACCTATGCAAGCATGTTCCTTATTACTTGGTCGACCATGGCAATTTGATAAAAATTCTATACAACATGGTAGAAACAATCAGTATACTCTTGTTCATAAGGATAAAAATATTACTTTGCTTCCTATGACTCCTGATTCCATTTTGAAAGATGATATTAATAGAGCTAATAAAGCAAAACAGGAGAAGAATAAGAGTGAAAAATCAGATTGTGGCAAAAGAATTTGAGCAACAAATGAAGCCTAATAATAAACCATCTAGTGTCGCTTCTGAAATTAAATTGGAAAGTGCAGGTTTATTTGCCACCAAATTGGATATTGATGAGCTAGATTTCAGCAAATCTGTTTGCTATGCTTTTGTGTGCAAAGAGGCATTATTTTCATTCGAGGACGTGCCTTCCTCTTTGCCTCCTGCTGTCACTAACATTTTGCAGGAGTTCTCTAACATCTTTCCACAAGACGTGCTATCGGGATTACCGCCTATTTGAGGGATTGAGCATCAGATTGACTTAATTCCTGGTGCTTCACTGCCAAACCATACGCCCTACCGTAGCAATCAAGAGGAGACGAAGGAGATTGTGCGTCAAGTACAGCAGCTTCTCAACAAAGGTTATATACGCGAATCCCTTAGTCGTTGTGATGTTCCTATTATTCTAGTTCCAAAAAAGGATGGTACATCGCGTATGTGTGTTGATTGTAGAGGCATTAATAATATTACTATCCACTATCGTCATCCTATTCCTAGGCTAGATGATATCCTTGATGAATTGAGTGGCTCTACAATATTCTCCAAAGTTGATTTGCGTAGTGGATACCATCAAATTCGTATGAAATTGGGGGACGAATGGAAAACAACATTTAAAACTAAGTTTGGATTATATGAGTGGTTAGTCATGCCTTTTGGGTTAACTAATGCACCTAGTACTTTCATGAGATTAATGAACGAAGTTTTACGTGCTTTCATTGGATGATTTATGGTAGTCTATTTTGATGATATACTGATTTATAGCAGATCTTTGGAGGAACATTTGGAACATTTATGTGTTGTTTTTATTGCTCTACGTGATGCACGTTTGTTTGGTAACCTTGGGAAGTACACCTTTTGCACCGACCGAGTATCTTTTCTTGGCTATGTTGTTACTCCACAAGGAATTGAAGTTGATAAAGCCAAGATTGAAGCTATTGAGAGTTGGCCGCAGACAAAACGGTCACACAAGTGAGGAGTTTTCTTGGCCTCGCTGGATTCTATAGGCGTTTTGTGAGAGATTTCAGCACCATTGCTGCACCTCTCAATGAGCTTACAAAGAAAGATGTGCTTTTTGTTTGGGGTACTGCATAGGAAGAAGCCTTCACGGTATTGAAAGATAAGTTGACACATGCTCCTTTACTCCAACTTCCTGATTTTAATAAGACTTTTGAGCTTGAATGTGATGCTATGGAATTGGAATCGGTGGTGTGTTATTACAAGATGGCAAACATGTTGCATACTTTTCAGAAAAATTGAGTGGGCCTAGTATGAATTATTCTACTTATGCTAAAGAATTATATGCTCTTGTTTGAACTTTAGAAACATGGCAACATTATTTATGGCCCAAAGAATTTGTTATACATTCTGATCATGAATCTTTGAAACATATTAAAAGTTAGGCCAAACTAAATCGTAGACATGCTAAATGGGTTGAATTCATTGAGACTTTCCCTTATGTCATTAAACACAAGAAGGGTAAAGAAAATGTTATTGCTAATGCTTTGTCTCGTCACTATACTATGCTTTCACAACTTGACGTCAAGATATTTGGTTTGGAGACCATGAACGATCAATATGTGCATGATGCTGATTCTAAAGATTTATTGCAGAATTGTAAAGAAGGGAGAACATGGAACAAGTTCACCGTTAACAATGGATTTGTGTTTCGTGCTAACAAGCCATGCATTCCAGCTAGCTCTGTTCGTCTTTTGTTATTGCAGGAGGCGCATGGAGGAGGATTAATGGGACACTTTGGCGTGAAGAAGGCGAAGGATATACTTGCTATGCATTTCCTTTGCCCAAAGATGAGACGGGATGTTGAGCGTTTTGTTGCTTGCTGCACTACATGTCAAAAAGCTAAGTCACGACTCAATCCTCATGGTTTATATATGCCTTTGCCTGTACCTAATGTTTCTTGGGAGGATATATCTATGGACTTTGTTTTAGGTTTGCCTCGAACAAAGAAGGGGAGGGATAGCATATTTGTTATCGTGGATAGATTCTTGAAAATGGTGCAATTTATACCATGTCATAAAAGCGATGATGCTACTAACGTTGCTGATTTGTTCTTTTGTGAAATTATTCGCTTGCATGGTGTGCCAAATACTATTGTTTTAGATAATGATACTAAATTTCTTAGCCACTTTTGGAGATGTTTATGGGCTAAGTTGGGGACTAAACTGCTTTTTAGTACTACTTGTCACCCCCAAACTGATGGACAAACTGAAGTAGTCAATAGAACATTTTCTACTATGCTTAGGGCTGTTTTGAAGAATAATAAGAAAATGTGGGAATAATGCTTTCCTCATATTGAATTTGCTTATAATCGTTAATTGCATTCTACTACTAAGATGTGCCCTTTTGAAATTGTGTATGGTTTTCTACCGCGTGCACCTATTAATTTGTTGCCTCTTCCATCTTCGGAGAAGGTCAATTTTGATGCTAAACAACGTGCTGAATTGATCTTAAAAATGCATGAGTTAACTAAGGAAAACATAGAGCGTATGAATGCTAAATATAAACTTGTTGGAGATAAGGGTAGAAAACATGATGTCTTTGCACCTGCAGATCTTGTTTGGTTACATTTGCGTAAGGATAGGTTTCCTAATTTGCGCAAATCAAAGCTAATGCCACGTGTTGATGGTCCTTTTAGGTGTTAGAGAAAATAAACAATCATGCATCTAAACTTGAGCTGCCTGCAGATTTTGGGGTTAGTCCCACTTTTAACATTGCAGATTTGAAGCCTTATTTGGGTGTGGAAGATGAGCTTCCGTCGAGATCTCGTCATTTCAAGAACGGAAGGATGATGAGGACATCAATACCATTGTTACACCTACATCCCCTACTGCTAGATATACTGGACCAATTACTAGATCTCGCGCACGCTAATTAAATTATCAGGTACTTTCGTTTCTTGGTAATGATTTTAATGTTCATGAGAATATGATGTTGCCTAAATTGGATACATTTGTTTTGCTTGTAAATGAAGGCCCTGGCATGCATAAGAGGGATGAACACTGGAGCACGACCAAGCATGAAGATGATGCCATGCGCAAGGCGAACAAGAACGGAGTTACAAGTGATGATTTCAGGACTTTGAAGCCACCATAATGAGTCCATGAAGCCTTGGACGAAATATACAAGATGCCACTTCATAAATTTTGTCTGGAGGCTATTCTAGGTGCTGTGTCACCTTTTTATTGGGCCAGGCCAATGTAATTTCGAAATACATAAGTATAGGCTATTTTTCGAGTCTGTATGTGTGGGGAAACAAGAGATAGGGTTGGTTTCGGACCCCTCCACCAAGGGCCCCATAATGCCCCCTCTTCCTCCATATATACAGCCCTTAGGGCAACGTTTAGACTTTGGGTTTTGTTTTGATTAAAAGTTTGCCATAGCTGCAACTTCGCGTACTTTGTTTGTGTTCAATGAACAGACCAAGGCGTCACAAAACCCCATCTTGATCAAAAAATCTTTCATCTTATATTCGCAATATCCAGATTGCAATCTCAGTTTCTTGCTTTTTCTTCATTTGCTCGCAGGAACTAGACCCTCGAGGTCAGGTTGATCGTGGTCCGGCGTGGTCAATAACCTCTCGGAGTTGGTTTAGTGATTGCTAAGGCGCGACGTCCTCGCATGTATGTAGCAGGATCGTCAAAGTCTACTCCTCCGAAACGATAATCACCATCTCATCGAAAGACGGGACACCTTTGCCTCTATCATAGGTAACTGACTTATGGGTCTTTAACGCAAGAAAAACGCATACGGGTACAACATAGAAACGATGTGTTTTGTGCTCTTCAAATGATTAACGCAAAAAAAACGCACACAACCACACATGCTAATCAAAGCTCAAAGCCCTCAAAGGATGCTCTTACCGACATTGTACATTAATACTACAAACTTAAAGTACTACTGGTAATTTGCTCTAATACTACAAACTTAAACTACTTCTAACATGTTGCCATCGGGGCCTCCTGGCCAGATACCAGCGTTCTCCTTCCCGGCCATGTTGGCGACAGCCCACCGTGCTTTGATCTCCGCCAAGCTCTCCTCACCATGGTGTGCGGCCTCTTTTTTCTTGCGGTGGCGGGACTCTCTTTTCTTGACTGCTTTCTGCCTTTTCCGCTCCTTCTGTGCGGCTTTGGCTGCCTCTAGATCCACCACCCATTCGGCCATGGCAGTCTCAAAGTCCGCCCATGTAACTGTCTGGCCGCCGGCGGCCATGAACTCGGTGTGGCGAGATGCCATCGCTTCCTTACCATGTGGGCGGTCGTGGGCGGTGATACGTCTCCAACGTAACTATAATTTTTGATTGTTCCATGCTATTATATTATCTGTTATGGATGTTTAGTGGGCTTTAATATGCTCTTTTATATTATTTTTGGGACTAACCTATTAACCGGAGGCCCAGTGCCAGTTTCATTTTTTGCCTATTTCAGGGTTTTATAGAAATTGAATATCAAACGGATTCCAAACGGAACGAAACCTTCATGATGATCTTTCTTCAACCGAAAGCAAACCAGAAGACTTGGAGATGAAGTTGGGTACATAACGAGGCGGCCACGAGACAGGAGGGCACGCCCCCACCTTCATGGGCCCCTCATAGCTCCACCGACGTACTTCTTCCGCCTAGATATACTCTTGTACCTTAGAAATATCAGGAAGAGCCACGAAACAACTTTTCCACCGCCGCAACCTTTTGTACCCATGAGATCCCACCTTGGGGCCTTTTCCGGTGATCTGCCAGAGGGGGAATCGATCACGGAGGGCTTGGACATCAACACCATAGCCTCTCCGATGAAGCATGAGTAGTTTACCACAGACCTTCGGGTCCATAGTTATTAGCTAGATGACTTCTTCTCTCTCTTTGATTCTCAATACAAACTTCTCCTCGATGTTCTTGGAGATCTATTTGATGTAATGCTCTTTGAAGTGTGTTTGCCGAGATTCGATGAATTGTGAATTTATGAACAAGTTTATCTATGAATATTATTTGATTCTTCTCTGAATTCTTATATGCATGATTTGATATCTTTGCAAGTCTCTTCGAATTATCGGTTTAGTTTGGCCTACTAGATTGATCTTTCTTGCAATGGGAGAAGGGCTAAGCTTTGGGTTCAATCTTGCGGCATCCTTTCCCGGTGTAAGTAGGGGCAGCAAGGCACGTATTGTATTGTTGCCATCAAGGAAAAAAGATGGGGTTTATATCATATTTCTTGATTTTATCCCTCTACATCATGTCATCTTGCTTAATGCGTTACTCTGTTCTTATGAACTTAATACTCTAGATGCATGTTGAATAGCGATCGATCTGTGGAGTAATAGTAGTAGATGCAGAATCGTTTTGGTCTACTTGACACGGACGTGATGCCTATATTCATGATCATTAACTTAGATATCTTCATAACTATGCACTTTTCTATCAATTGCTCGGCAGTAATTTGTTCTCCCACTGTAATATAGTAGTGAAACCTATGGCCCCCGGGTCTCTTTCCTATTATATTGCATCTCTTTTATTTACATCGCAATCTCGTTTACTATTTTGCAATCTTTACTTTCCAATCTATACAACAAAAATACCAAAAACAAATTACTTTACTATCTCTATTAGATCTCACTTTTGCGAGTGACCGTGAAGGGATTGACAACCCCTTTATCGCGTTGGTTGCGAGGTTCTTGATTGTTTGTGCAGGTACTAGGTGACTTGTGCATTGTCTCCTACTGGATTGATACCTTGGTTCTCAAAACTGAGGGAAATACCTATGCTACTTTCTTGCATCACCCTTTCCTCTTCAAGGGAAAATCAACGCATGCTCAAGAGGTAGCAAGAAGGATTTCTAGCGTCGTTGTAGAGGAGATCTATGCCAAGTTAAGACATACCAAGTACCCATCATAAACTCTTCTCCCTCGCATTACATTATTTGCCATTCGCCTCTCGTCTTCCTCTTCCCCACTTACAAAATGATTTTCGAAAACCTTTGCCTTTTTCTTCGCCCCTCTTCTGTTTGATCTTTTGCTCGCTTGTGTTACCATGTGCCTTCTTTTTGCTTGCATCTTTGCTTGCTGGAAAGTTTATGGATCCTCATCCACTTGCTAATCTTTTTAAGAGATCCAATTATGATGAACCAATTGCTAATGAGTTTTTTAGACTTGATTATCTTTATGAAGTTTTGCGTGAAATTCGTGAATCTGAAAATTGCGATGAAGAAATTTATGAAGTGATTCATGATAGCTCATTGAATAAAAAGCATGATTGCAATGATTTTACTATAATATTTATTGATGTCAATTGTGCTAATAATATGGAAAACCCTAAGCTTAGGGATGCTAGTTTTGCTAGATCCACTACTTGTTGCAATGATTATGATTGGGGTGATTTTTCTTATGATCTTGAAAATTTATTTCAGCCCCATGGTGAATATGAGATTGAGAATAATGTTTGCAATAATATTGAGTGTGGGTTTGGAATAGCGTCAACTTTAGATCCCACATATTTTTGATAAAAGTGGGTTTGGATAGGTCATGACTTTAGTTAATGTTAATCCCACTATTTTGGAAGAGTGCCAACTTCGCATGCATGTGGATCGTATTGAGAATATGTTATGTGATAGCTATTTTGTTGAATTTGCTTATGATCCTACATGTAATTATTATGAGAGAGGAAAATATGGTTGTATAAATTTTCATGTTACTAAATTACCTGTCTTCATGTTGAGATTGCTATCGTCTCTTTCTTGTTCCTTGCATATGCTAGTTTTTGCTTGCCTTTATAATTTGTTTGCTTATAGAAATACCTATGCATAGGAAGTACTCCCTCCGTTCCAGAATAGATGACCCAACTTTGTACTAGAAGTTAGTACAAAGTTGAGTCATCTATTTTGGAACGGAGAGTGTATGTTAGACTTAAGTATGTTGGTCAAGTGTTTTATGATGCTCCCTTTTGTGTTTCAATTGATATCTTTCATGTGAGCATCATTAAAATTGTCAATGCCTAGCTAAGGGCAAATGATAGCGCCTGTTGGGAGGCAACCCAATTTTATTTTGTTCTTTACTTTTTGTTCATGTTTAGTAATAAATAATTCATCTATCCTATGGTTAGATGGGGTTTTGTGTTTTAATTAGTGTTTGTGCCAAGTAAAACCTTTAGGACAACCTACGGTGATAGTTAATTTGATCTTGCTGAAAAACATAAACTTTTGCACGCACGAGAATAATTTTCATAAATCATAGAAATTTGCTTTTCAGTTGATTCTTTTTGTAGAAGATTAATAAGCAAATTATCTAGGACTTCCTATGTTGTTAGAATTTTTGGGGTTCCAGAAGTATTCGAAAGTTACAGATTGCTATAGATTCACGTCCACCATTGTCATATTGCTTTGCATGATCATGTAGTTGACATCGTATTTGTGGCAAAACCACCGTTCATAATTTTTTCATACATGTCACTCTTGATTCATTGCACATCCCGGTACACCGCCGGATGCATTCACATAGAGTCATATTTTGTTCTAAGTATCGAGTTTTAATTCTTGAGTTGTAAGTAAATAAAAGTGTGATGATCTTCATTATTAGAGCATTGTCCTAGTGAGGAAAGGTTGATGGAGACTATGCTTCCCCAACAAGCCGGGATGAGACTCCGGACGAAAAAAGGGGAGAAAAAAGAGTCCATAAAAAAGGGAAAAGGCCCAAAAGAAAATGAGTGAAAAAGAGAGAAGGCGCAATGCATCTATCCTTCTACCACACTTGTGCTTCAAAGTAGCACCATGATCTTCATGATAGAGAGTCTCCTATGTTGTCACTTTCATTTACTAGTGGGAATTTTTAATTAAAGAACTTGGCTTGTATACTCCAATGATTGCCTTCCTCAAAGTGCCCTAGGTCTTCATGAGCAAGCAAGTTGGATGCACAACAACTTAATTTCTTTGAGCTTTCATACACTTATAACTCTAGTGCATCTGTTGCATGGCAATCCTACTCACTCACATTGATATCTATTGATGGGCATCTCCATAGCCCGTTTATGCACCTAGTTGATGTGAGACTATCTTCTCTTTTTTGTCTTCTCCACAACCACCATTCCATTCCACCTATAGTGCTATGTCCATGGCTCATGCTCATGTATTGCATGAAAGTTGAAAAAGTTTGAGGATACTAAAGTATGAAACAATTGCTTGGCTGAAACCGGGGTTGTGCATGATTAAATACTTTGTGTGATGAAGATAGAGCATAGCCAGACTATAAGATTTTTTACGGATAACTTTCTTTGGCCATGTTATTTTGAGAAGACATGATTGCTTTGCTAGTATGCTTGAAGTATTATTAATTTTTATGTCAATATTAAACTTTTGTCTCTAATCTTTGGGATCTGAACATTCGTGCCACAATAAAGAAAATTATATTGATAATTATGTTAGGTAGCATTCCACATCAAAAATTATGTTTCTATCATTTACCTACTCGAGGACGAGTAGGAATTAACCTTGGGGATGCTTGATACGTCTCCAACGTATCTATAATTTTTGATTGTTCCACGCTATTATATTATCTATTTTGGATGTTTAATGGGATTTAATATGCTCTTTTATATTATTTTTGGGACTATTAACCGGAGGCCCAGTGCCATTTTCTATTTTTTTTCCTGTTTCAGAGTTTTACAGAAAAGGAATATCAAACGGAGTCCAAACGGAATGAAACCTTCGCGATGATCTTTCTTCGACCGAAAGAAAACTAGAAGACTTGGAGATGAAGTCAGAGATATAAAAAGGCGGCCACAAGGCAGGAGGGCGCGCGCAGGGGGGGTAGGCGCCACCCCCCCACCCTCGTGGGCCCCTCGTAGCTCCACCGACGTACTTCTTCCGCCTATATATACTCTTATCCCCTAGAAACATCAGGGGGAGCCACGAAACCACTTTTCCATGGCCGCAACCTTCGGTACCCATGAGATCCAACTTGGGGCCTTTTCTGGCGATCTGCCGGAGGGGGAATCAATCACGGAGGGCTTCTACATCAACATCATAGCCTCTCTGATGAAGCGTGAGTAGTTTACCACAGACCTTCGGGTCCATAGTTATTAGCTAGATGGCTTCTTCTCTATCTTTGATTCTCAAGACAAAGTACTCCTCGATGTTCTTGGAGATCTATTCGATGTAATACTCTTTTGCGGTGTGTTTGCCGAGATCCGATGAATTGTGGATTTATGAACAAGTTTATCTATGAATATTATTTGATTCTTCACTGAATTCTTATATGCATGATTTGATATCTTTGCAAGTCTCTTCGAATTATCAGTTTAGTTTGGCCTACTAGATTGATCTTTCTTGCAATGGAAGAAGTGCTTAGCTTTGGGTTCAATCTTGCGGTGTCCTTTCCCAGTAACAGTAGGGGCAGCAAGGAATGTATTCTATTGTTGCCATCGAGGATAAAAAGATAGAGTTTATATCATATTGCTTGAGTTTATCCCTCTACATCATTTCATCCTTCTTAATGTGTTATTCCGTTCTTATGATCTTAATACTCTAGATGCATGCTGGATAGCGGTCGATGTGTGGACTAATAGTAGTAGATGCAGAATCGTTTCAGTCTACTTCACACGGACGTGATGCCTATATTCATGATCATTGCCTAAGATATCTTCATACTATGCGCTTTTCTATCAATTGCTCGGCAGTAATTTGTTCACCCACCGTAATACATGTTATCTTGAGATAAGCCACTAGTGAAACCTATAGCCCCCGGGTCTCTTTCCTATTATATTGCATCCCTTTTATTTTCATCGCAATCTCGTTTACTATCTTGCAATCTTTACTTTCCAATCTATACAACAAAAGTACCAAAAATATTTACTTTACTATCTCTATTAGATCTCACTTTTGCGAGTGACCGTGAAGGGATTGACAACCCCTTTATCGCGTTGGTTGCAAGGTTCTTGATTGTTTGTGCAGATACTAGGTGACTTGTGCGTTGTCTCCAACTCGATTGATACCTTGGTTCTCAGAACTGAGGGAAACACTTACGCTACTTTGGTGCATCACCCTTTCCTCTTCAAGGGAAAACCAACGCATGCTCAAGAGGTAGCAGGCGGCGAGGAACGCGGCGCGGCGGCATGCCATCGCTTCCTTGCTAGTTACTGTGCACCACAGTGCCCTGGACGATGCCTGGAGAGAGCTATGGGACGGAGGGAATGGGCAGCCATACAGTGCGGTGGTATTCAAGAGCTCAACGACAAACGACAACAGAAATTCGGCTTCCCTTACAATTTTGGTCATTCATTATCACACACGGTTCATCTCCGTCGCTTCTGGAAGCAGTGTGCGCTGAGCTTGTTGTGTGTTTCATTATGATTGGCCGGAACCCAAGCCACGTGGATCGCGCGTATCCACCATGGGATGAGCTGCGATCGAACGACAATCAACGTCCCTCACATCACACCCGTGCACATGTAGCTGGATTGGATTTATGTGTGCTAAATGCCTAGAAAATGCACATAATCCCCTCAATATGATAAATGAGCCCAAATTTGAACACGGTGATTTGCAGGGTGTATGTTCGTCGTAGAAAAAAACTCCATGGCAAAGAATGAAGAAAATTTGGATTCCCCTTCAATCTTGGGGATTTCCCTCTCAAAAGCATGGAACTTCCTTGGTGATGATTCAATTTATGAAGGGCGTGCATGATGACATAAGACAAAGCTTCTCAAATTTTTACCAGGGCATGGTGAGGTCATACCATGGCACCATGCCAGGCGTCATGTTTTGTTAACATTTATTTCATTTTTTCTATAGTTGAAAACCCAACGAACAAACTTTTGTGGTTGACTATTGCCACACATTTCATTGAAATATCTGTCAATTCCTTGTAAGTGGCATGAGAATTTACTAAATGTCACGAGCATGGTTTTCTAGGCCCTTCCGGTGGACCCTTTCATGTACCGATTGTTTGAACTTGAATTATGTGCATTAATGCCTACGGAATGCACATAATCCCCTAAATATGGCAAATGAACCCAGAAAAGTGCCAAATTTGAACACGGTGATTTGCAGGTTGTATGTTTCTCGTAGAATAAAACTTTTGGACAAAGGACAATGGAAATTTGGACCCCCTTCAATCTTGGTGATTTCCCCCTCGAAACCATGAAACTTCCCTTGTGATGGTTCGGTTTATGAATGGCGCGCATCATGACATAAGGAAAACATTCTCCAAATTTTACCAGGGCATGGTGAGGCCATACCATGGCACCATGCCAGGCGTTATGTTTTCCAACCATGTGTTTCATTTTTTGTATAGTTGTTAACTGAGTAAACGACGCGTTTATGGTTGAGTATTGCCACACATTTCCTTGAAATATCGGCCCAGTCCTTGTAAAAGGCATGTGAATGTACTAAATAACACGAGCATGGTTTTCCAGACTGTTCTTGTGCACCTTTTCATGCACCGCTTGTTCGAATTTGAATTATGTCCATTAATGCCTAGAAAATGCACATAATCCCCTAAATATGGTAACTGAGCCCGGGAAAATATCAAATTTGAACACGTTGCATTTGGGCGGTATGTTGATCGTTGGAAAAAAATGAATGACAAACTAGGACAGAAATTTGGATTCCCATTCAATCTTGGGGAATTCCCTCTCGAAAGCATGGAGCTTCCTTGGTGATGGTTCGATTTATGAAGGGCGTGCATGACGACATAAACCAAACCTTCTCAAATATTTACCTGGGCATGGTGAGGTCATACCATGGTACCATGCCAGGCGTCATGTTTTTTAAGCATTTATTTCATTTTTTCCATAGTTGAAAACCCAACAAACAAACATTTGTGGTTGACTATTGCCACACATTTCATCGAAATATTTGTCATTATTCCTTGTAAAATGCAAGAGAATTTACTAGATGGCACAAGCATGGTTTTCCAGGCTGTTCTTGTGGACCCTTTCATGTACCGATTGTTTGAACTTGAATTATGTGCATTAATGCCTAGGAAATGCACATAATCCCCTAAATATGGCAAATGAACCCGGAAAAGTGCAAAAATTGAAAACAGTGATTTGCAGGCTGTATGTTCATTGTAGAAAAAAAAACTCGTGGACAAAGGACAAAGGTAATTTGGACCCCCTTCAATCTTGGTGATTTCCCCCTTGAAACCATTAAACTTCCTCGGTGATGGTTCATTTTATGAAAGGCATGCATGACGAAATTTTTACCAGGGAACGATGAGGTCATACCATGGCACCACACCAGGCGTCATGATTTCCAAGCATGCACTTGATTTTTGTATAGTTGTTAACCCAGTAAATGACGCGTTTATGGTTAACTATTGCCACATGTTTCCTTGAAGTATCTGCACATTCCTTGTAAAAGGCAAGAGAATGTACTAAATAGCACGAGCATGGTTTTCCAAACCGTTCTTGTGCACCTTTTCATGAACCGATTGTTTGAATTTGATTTATGTGCATAAGTTATGTCTAGAAAATGCACATAATCGCCTAAAAATGGTAAATGAGTTCGGAAAAATGTAAAATTTGAACATGTTGCATTTGAGGTGGTATGTTGATCGTTGGAAAAAAACTGAAATAAAATCTAGGACAGAAATTTGGATTCCCCTTCAATCTTGGTGATTTCCCTCTCGAAAGCATTGAACTTCCTCGGTGATGGTTCGATTTATGAAGGGCGTGCATGACAACATAAATCAAACCTTCTCAGCTTTTAACCAGGGCACGGTGAGGCCATACCATGGCACCATGCCAGCCGTCATGTTTTTCAAGCACATATTTCATTGTTCTATAGTTGATAACTCAGTAAATGACGCGTTTGTGGTTGACTATTGCCACGCATTCCATTGAAACCTCTGCCCATTCCTTGTAAAAGGCTTGAGAAATTACTAAATACCGTAAGTATGGTTTTTCCAGACCGTTCTTGTGCACCCTTTCATGCATCGATTGCTTGAATTTGAGCTACTTGCATTAATGCCTAAAATTGCACATAATCCCCTAAATATTGTAAATGAACCCAGAAAAGTGTCAAATTTGAACACGATGATTAGCAGGGTTTATGTTCATTGTAGAAAAAAACTCATGGATGAAGGACAAAGGAAATTTAGATTCCCATTCCATCTTGGTGATTTACTATCGCACACGATTCATCTCCGCCGCCTCTGCGAACCGTGTGTGTTCACTCACATATGCAAAAGGAAAAAAGAAAACCCTTGCCCACTTTGTCCCCACTCACTCGCCGCTAACTCCTCCGCAACATTGCACCCTAAGCTCGACGGCTATTGGCGGCGGGCGTAGGTCGCACTCCAAACGGCACCAGATTTCGCCTCTACCGCTTTCCGCCACCTATCTGCACCGACATTATAGACTCTGGTCGACTGGGTTCTCTGTGGGATTGGGCCGGGGAGTTTTCTCATGGAGAAGATAATCAACTTAATTAGCAAAATACTCACTCATCTCTTATTGCTCCGTCGCTGTTAATCAACCGGCGGAAATCACCATGGAATCATTTTTGTTCTAGCGGATTCGTGGGTGTTCATTCATGTGTCCACAGTGCGAGCACAAATAGGGCAACTGTGGTCGTGGCCAGTCGGAAACGAAGTTCTATCTCACCATTCCGGATGACTTCAGGGAGCACTCAGTATGTTCAATCTCAACCTACCACGGTCGGCATGGCCTAAATTTGTGAACAAACACCGTCTGTTGCTACATTATCTATATATTTGCATCAAATCTTTGTTACATTATCTATTTTCAATTCTATATTTTTGTACTTTCCTTTCACCTTTATATATGGATCTGTTCTATCAGTTACTCCCATATTTGCATCTTGCTCTGTTATTTCAATATATCTAATTTACGATCTTAATTTTCATTTCAAGCAGTACATCCCTTGCTTTGCAAGAACAGGAGTAGAAGGAAATCTTGGGCTTTACTTTGCTGATGACTCCCAGGATGTCATATTGACAACGCAACATGGATTTACAATGACGGTTAGCGTAAAACTAGATAAAGATGGTCACTCCTATTTTAACGCCAACCTTTGGAGAAAAATGTCTAGCTGTCATGAACTTAAAGCGGGCAATAAAATTCTAGTGCGTGCACCACAGCCTGGTCTAATTAACATGGATGTTTACTTCCCCAACGTCATCAGCCGATCAAAGTCGGATCCAGGTTAGTGTCCTTTCAACTTTCTCCATGCTGTCATATTACTATTTAAGCAACCAATTGATCACTATTTAAGCAACCAATGTTGATATCATATTCTGACTCTGTTCCTAGGCAGTAACAAATTCTATTTACCAATTTATGCGCACTGTATATTCTTCTGCCATGTTCTGAATAAACAATACCTTTCGACCTTTTAAGCAGGATATGTTGGATGCATAGTAAATGATCTGTATGTTACTAAGCATACCAAATTTCACTACAAGGACTTGAAGCATGTCATAAACTTTGTTGATCATCTAACAGAGATAGCAAAGTGTATGAATGCTGGATTTTGGATGGGATTAACTAGATCTATGGTGCACACACTGAACAAGACCAATTGTGTGCACAAAACGCTGGTAAATGGTCTTATTTTAATGTTGATGCTCATAAATTATATATATCTTCAGCGATATGTTACAATTGCTTTTTATTCTACATGTCAACAGAATTTGCCCCCTGTAGCAGTTCTTGGATCGATTTCCCCGAAAGGTCGAATTACACTTGTGCCTGCTAATAACGCCAAAGTGATTGCAAGGTACTGCATTTCCCGCAGAAATGGAACCATTAAAATTAACAAGTTCTCGCTTCTCGTGGCAATGCATCCATATTGGAAAATTGGAGACACTGTTCTACTCATGCTCTACCAAGGCACAGGAGGGCTCTTCCTTTTCATTGACGAGTTGCCGAGTCACCGTGATCAAGCTGCTTCCAGTGGATAGTTGTGGTTGTTGGACCTCAGCCTCTTAAAATGTGATGGATGTTACTATATATGTTAAGAAATGTAGATATGGACCATATGGTTGTTGGCCCTTAGCCTCTTAAAATGTGATAGTTGTTACTATTTTAAGTATGTAGATATGGACCATATGGTTGTCAAAACCATGTTATGAAGATCCTCCTTATATCGAATAGTGTAACAACTATATATGTTACTCAAATGTTGTTACCCAAGTTCATAAATTTTCATGGAAAGTATTAGTATCATACACAGTTCATTGACTTTAAGCATGTGCCAGATGTCCAGAAGGCATTTGCATATTAACTGTCCATATTGCAAATTCACACACATGTTAACATAAGGAAACGTATGTGTAACATACTAATCATCGCACACGAGTACTCGCAGACGCATCATGTGCGATACTCCGCCACCGCAAGCAACTAATTTGCATTTTTCAAAGTTTTTTGTACACAGAATCGCACACGAAGTAACTGCATTGACCGTTTGTGTTGTAATATCTCATCGCAAATAGTTCATCTGAGTCGGCTATTTGCCACGTATCACAGACATCTTGTTTACATGACTCTTTTGTGTTATTTTGGCTCATCGCAAACAGTTCATCCATGTGAGTTGTATGCCGCATATCACACACATCTTGTTAAGTTGAACCGTTTCTGTTGTGTTCCCCAATCGAAAACAGTTCGTCCGAGTTAACTGTATGCCGTATATCACACACACATTGACATGGCTGCCCGTTTCTGTTGTTCTACCTCATCACAGATAGTTTGAATGGATTAACTGTGTGCCCTACAACGCACACAGATTGTTATGGCTGCCCGTTTCTATTGTTCTGCCTCATCACACACAGTTTGAATGGATTAACCGTGTGTCCTGCATCGCACACGCAACTAAAATCTAAACCATGTTTGATGGCTCCGCCATTGCAAACGTTTTGCACCTTTCCGACAGTTTTTTACACCACGTTTGCGATTATTGCATCGCACACTGTTTCGGCAAAGGGTCACTGATCGTAGTATCACGTTAGCAGTATCCTGCAGTAGTGTGGTTTCATGACATGGCACATATATGTCGTGGTAAAAAAATTGTCTAGTTTGAGACAAGGCACACACATTAATTGCAAACGAAGTCCTTTTTGAAACAAATAGATGACATGTTAATATCGCAAGTAGTTGTATTATATGAACTATGTCAAAATTTAATCATACTCTATGGCATGCGTGCAGCTGTTCGATTAGATGAGACGAGCGCGAGAAGTTTGTCGTGCAGGCTCGACGGGACGCGCGCGAGCAGTCGCCGCACAGACTCGACGGGATGCGTGCATCCTGTCCACCTTGTAGGCTTGATGGGACACGTGCGAGCAGCAAGGCTGCCCATGCTCACCGGGAAGCAAGCTCTTTGACCTCCATGCACCAGCCGCCGCCCGCCTCGCTCACAACTTCTCCATTAATGATTAATTAAAGCACCTGGATGGAGGGTGTTTTCTTGGGATCCCATGGCAACATTTGCTTTGTTCGTGTTTTCAACTCGTATTCCGGCCTAATTTAAATAGCCACATAGGGCAACAGATAATACGACCACAAATAAAATGGCAACGGATAATACGATGACAAATTTACAATGGTGCAGATAATAATTGTCTTACATATCCGGATAATTTAAAATGCCACATGCGGCAAAGCTCGGAAGACACGGGGGCAAGAGAAGAAGGAAATCACAGACAACGATCTGGATCGCTACTGTCTCTACTCATCTATGGATCATCGGGCGACGACATCCTCCAGCTCCTTCTTCAATTCCTCATGACTTTGCTTGAAAGCAGCCACAGATTCCTCCACCTCCTGCTCGCACTCGATCCGGAGCTTCCTCAGGTCACCCATTAGTTCCTCGACGACCACTATCAACATCATCCCCGAGGCACTGTTGTGCTCATGCAGCATCTTCCAATTGGCGGCCTCCTCCTCCTTCTCGGTGAGCGCCTTGAGAAGCTTCGCATTGTGACCCATAAGTTTCTCAACAAGGCTGGTAGCCTTGTCAACCAAGGCATCGCTAATCTTGAGCAATTTCATCAAGCCGTCGACCAACTCCTGCTGCTTAATGACGTCGGCAAGAATGTCCTCGTCTCCGGCCAAGGACTTCAGGAATGCCAGCTCATCACGATGGCCGATGCCGCAAGTGCGCTTGTGAGAGCCATCGCATGCCCATTAGAGCTTGTTCGAGGGCTCTGCGGCGCACTGGGACATCTCTGCTGTGGCTGCAGCTGCGGCTTCATGGCGGGACCTCTCTAGTGCTTCTGGGGCCTTGGTCTTTGCTACCTGGTTATATGTCCACCTGAAACTCCTCCTACCAGCCACGGTGGAATGACTTGACAGGAAAGACCCGTTTTGTGGGTGATGAGGAGAGGAACTGTGAAGTAATTTTCGAGTGGGTAGTTTTTATAGCCCGGTGCAGAGTGTGAACACATATTAGTTTGATAGGCGTGAACAGATTTGCAATTACTTATTGCGTTGTAATCTGCAATGTGACGAGAAACAAGGTGATGACAGAAGGTTGACCACGTGGTTGCTCGCCATTGAGGCGGCCGTGGCACACTCTGCTTGCGTCTGTCTGCGCATTTTTCTCGCCATTGAGGCAGCCGCCGCACGCTCCGCCCTGGCGTCCCTGCGCGCGCTCTGCTCGCCATTGAGGCAAATTTACAATGGCAATGGTTAATAATTCTTAATAATTGTCTTACATATTCAGGATAATTTAAAATGCCACATCCGGTAAGGCCCAGAACACTCACGACTTACATACGCATACAATTATAATAAACTATAGGCTAAAAGGCTGAGATGGCGGCCTTCCGACGATGGCTTTCTCGGACTCCATGATCAGCATAGCACCCTTGCAGCTGTTTACTCCAAGTGTCCCGACCCGCCTCCGCCTACGGAGCTGCTGGGGCTGGGAGGCTCTTGGGGCTGCTGGGCCTCTTCCATAAGATCTTGGCATGATGCAATCGCGCGCATGATATCTCTGCAGAACTGCTCCATTTCCATGTGTCTAGCCTGGTAGCAAATTCCGTCCATCACCTGCACCCTCAAGATATCATGTTGGTGATGATCTACTTCGTTGGGGACGTCAACTCCGCCAAGGATGTGCTTGAGCCTGGCCACCACATCATCTGGATCGAGGTTGACACGGCCGCCGCGGGCAATGATGAAGCCGCAGGCTTCCCTTTGCCCATTCCTTGCGGGGCATCAGGCTCTCGATCAGCACTGGTGACGGCGGCTCTTCAGGTGGGTCGTCGATCATGCCGCCGAGCAGCTCTGGATATTTTGCACGATGGATGGCAAACTGCTCATCACACCTCCTCTACAATATGTCGATTGTGTGCCCAAGGACTGTCATGCTGATATCGCTGCCGATGGGCCAGGGTGCCTGCACAGGCCGATGAAGCTCTTGCTCCCCGACCTGCTCCATATCGTTCTCCTCGCTGAAGATGTAACACAAATAGGCGTCGACGTCGAAGCTTTGGTCATTTCCTGGCATGCTTGGAATAATTAATGGTAGATGGGTGAGGACTAGATCTGCGTAGAGTGTCGCGACGATGTGTTGCTGCCTGGGTTATATGCAACAAGCCATTAGCTGGTGGCGGGAGAACGATGAGGGAAGAGGCGTGGATTTTACAATTCACCCATCTGGAGCGCGGGAAGCATACGCTGGAGCGCGGGAAGACTAAGTGGAGCACACACACAACCCGAATACCGTATCCAGTGCCACGTATTATTTATCACACAAGTGATAACATACGGAAACATATGTGTAACTTACTAATCATTGCACACGAGTACTCGCAGACGCATCGTGAGCGATACTCCTAGCCACCGCAAGCAACTAGTTTGCATTTTTCAAAGTTTTTTCTACACACAGAATCGCACACGAACTAACTATATTAACCACCTGTGTTGTAATTTCTCATCACAAACAGTTCAACTGAGTCAGCTGTTTGCCACGTATCACACACATCTTCTTAAGGTGAACTGTTTCTGTTGTGTTCCCTAATCGAAAACAGTTTGTCCGAGTGAACCGTATGTCATATATCACACACACCTTGATTTGGCTAACCGTTTTTGTGGCACTCCCTACTAGCAAACAGTTCATCGGAGCGAACTGTATGCCGTATATCGCACACACATTGATATGGCTACCTGTTTCTGTTGTTATGCCTCATCGCAAACAGTTCGAATGGATTAACCGTATGCCCTGCATCGCACGCGCAACTAAAATCTGAATGGTGTTTGATGTCTCCGCCATCGCAAACGTTTTGCACCTTTTTTGATGGTTTTTTACATCCCTGTTTGTGATTAATGCATCGCACACAGTTTCATCAGAGGTTCTCTGATCATAGTGTCGCGTTAGCAGCATCCTGCAGTAGTGTCAAGCAGCTAAGCTTCGGGACGCCCCGGATGGCACACCCTCTTTCGTCTTCGAAACTATCGGTATATCTCACTCGGAGCTATATTTTAATCCTTCACATTATATGTGCTATTCTTGGAGCATCTTTTTATTTTGTTTGCTATTTGATATAATCTTTAGATCTGAAAATTTTAATTTGGAGAGAGTTTATACACAACTACTTATTTACTTAACTACCCTTTGTTCTTTACTCATATCTTTTGAAGTAGTTTATTATTTACTCTTGTGCTTACTTATATATTTAGAGTAATACATTTATGAATGAATTGAATATCATGTGATTTATTTATTATATGTCTATTGAGAAGTAAACATGCATCCTTTGTTTAATCCGTTAAACTAGAAGTGTACGATGGTGCATAATTTGAATCAGGTAAGGAGGCTTATGTGTGATAGAGCATGTCATATCACGGGGTTTGGATGCACCGACGAAGTTTGCACCACATCTTGAGGTGAGAAAGGGCAATGGATGGTACTGCAGATGCTAGCAAATGGTAGAAAGGTGAGAGCGCGTATAATCCATGGACTCACATTAGTCATAATGAACTCACATAATTATTGCAAAAGTTTATTAGCCATTGAAGCAAAGTACTATTGCGCATGTTCCTAGAGGGGAGGTTGGTAGGAGTTAACTCTCACGCGCCCCTGACCTTCATGCAAAGGAAGACACTTAATAATAAATCATGCTCCAACTTCTTATCATAAAGAGAGACGATACGTGCATGATTCGGGAATCATAAACATTAACACCAATATTCTTACTAAACCACAATCATTCACAAGTACCTCCCACATATTACCATCTTTATGCCGCAGAACTATTGCAAGGAATCAATTTTATCATATTTAGTGATCTACATGAAAGTTATGAATATATCCCTCTTGAATACCTCTCATATCAGGACCAATTTCATAACTTGTGCAAATTGCCATTACTATTTATAAAACTCCCAAAATAATATAAGTGAAGCATTGGAGTGCAACTGTTTATTTAAAATATAACCACCGCAGTGCTTTAAAAGATATAAGTGAAGTACTACAGCAACTGCCTAATTCAAAAGAAATAAGTGAAGGACATAGAGTATTCTAATAGATCACGAATAATGTGTGTCCCTCTCAAAAAGGTGTGTTCAACAAAGATAATTGTGTAAAACTAAAAAAGAAAAAAAAAATCAAAGGCTCGGATACTACATGACGCTCCAAGCAGAACTCATATCATGTGATGAATAGAAATATAGCGCCAAGTAATTTACCGATGGTTGGTAGAAGAAAGAGGGGATGCCATCCGGGCCATACCCAAGCTTAGAGTCTTGGGTATCCTTTAATATTACCTTGGGGTGCCTTTGGCATCCCCAAGCTTAGGGCCTTGCCACTCCTTATTCCTTCATCCACCATGATCTCAATCAAAACATGAAAACTTCAGCACACAAAACTCAACGAAAAACTTGTGAGATCTGTTAGTATTACAAGGAAATCATAAAATTTAGGTACTATTGTAAACCCATTCATATTTTATTATTGGCTAAGAGCAATACTTCTGTAACTCAAAAATTCTCAAAAATTAGGACAGAGTGGGAAATTTGTATATCAATCACGTGTAAAAAATTTAGAAATTTATTACTTTCCAGTGAATCTTAACAATTCTACTACTTGGCTTAGAAGTTTTCGTTTTCTCACAGAATCAAATCAACTATGAACCAAATCATCCAAAAGGCTTTACTTGGCACAAACACTAATTTAAACACAAATACACAACCATAATAGTAGCATAAGTGTGTGCACACCAAAAAACATATAAGAAACAAGAAAAATAAAGATAACTATTGGGTCGCCTCCCAACAAGCGCTATTGTTTTACTCCCCTAGCTAGACGTAATGCATAGTTTCAAGTGTTGTCATCTTTCATTCCCAAATCCTTTTAAATTTAATCTTCCAAAACTCTTCTTAACAAATCTCTCTTCTAATACTCTTCCTTCCTAGTGGGAGAGCTTAAACTATTGAAAGGACTTTGTTTGGAAATTTTAACATTCATTACTTCAAATTCCGAATCATCACCATAAACATCTTCGTAAAAACATGTATTTCATCATCAATAGGTTCCCTAGAAATCTTTCCAAACCACCCGTTAGTAAATCTTTCATCAATCCCCTTAGTAATCCGTTCCAACTTATCACAAGTACGGTGATACAAAGTTTTCATAACTTTGGCATAAGGAACTCTCCTCCTAAGATTTTCACTATAAGCAAAATAATCATTAGATACCAAACTACGTATGGTATTTTTATCATGGAGAATTTCTTCTATTGGAGGATTCTCAAATTTTATCCTACAGTAAGCAACGATTTCTCTAGCTTCTCAGATTATATAGTTGAATTCACGCATAAGGATAATAGTAGCATTGTTTTTAATTTTGGGAGCATGAATGTTGGAAACCTCATAAAATATCTTTTGTAGTGTCGGATGCATATGTAAAGAAAATTCTTTCTGACTTAACCACAAGCATAGCAATAACATCGACAAAGCAATTTGTTTTATCAAGAATTGATCCTCTAATTATCGGTATGACTCCCGTGCACTCAAAGAATTCCTGAATAATATTCTTCCCGGTAATATTCCCTCTACCCACATGATAGATTTTAATTTTAAAATTGGTGGGAGCTTTATTTTCTGGAGGATAATGACCAAGAACACAAGATTCAATTTTTTCTTTAAGAGCTTCACTAATGCTATCTTCCTTAGCACTTTCAATAATAATTTTCTCAAATTCATATATGACAACAACTTCAAGCAAGCAAACAAGCAAAAAGGAAAATCAAAAATATTTTTGTGATTTTGTGAAAAAAAAATTAGAAGTGGGGGTGATGAAAACGAGAGGCCAATGGCAAATGAAAGTAAATGCAAGGAGATGAAATTTTAATGTGATGGTACTTGGTAGGTTTTGGTGACGTCTCCATGGCAATGGCGCCATAAATTATTCCTGCTACTTGTGAGCTGTGTTGGGATTTCCTCGAAGAGGAGAGGATGATGCAGCACAATAGAGAAAAGTATTTCCCTCAGTTAAGAACAAAGGTTATCAATCCAATAGGAGAACCATGCAAGACCTCGTGAATATCACCTACACAGAAGTAACAAACACTTGCACCCAACACAAACAAGGGGTTGTCAAGCCCATGGCGGTTAATTGCAAGGAACAAATCTCATATTGATAGATGGATAAGCAAAAACACAAAATAAAATAACGGTATATAAATTGCAGCAAGGTGTTTTTGGATTTTATTATATGATAATGATAGACCCAGGGGCCATAGTTTTCACTAGAGGCTTCCTTCTTGAACGTAGCATACGGTGGGTAATCAAATTACTGTTGGGCAATTGACAGAAAAGCACATAGTTATGATGATATTCAAGGCAATGATCATGTATATATGCATCACGTCCGAGACAAGTAGACTAACTCCTTCCTGCATATACTACTATTAATTACTCCACACGTCAACAGCTATCCAGCATGCATCTAGAGTATTAAGTTCATAAAGAACAGAGGAACGCCTTAAGGAAGATGATATGATGTAGACAATTAGACCCAATTAATATGAATAAACCCCATCTTTTTATCCATAATGCCAATGATACAAATATGTTCCATGTCCCTTTATGTAAATGGGATTGAGCAATAAGATTAACCCATCACAAAGCACCTCTACCATTGCAAGATAAATCAATCTAGTTGGCCAAACAAAACGGATAGATCGTAGAGAAATACAAAGCTATAACAATCATGCATAAACGAGTTCAGAGAAAACTAAAATAATATTCATGAACAGTCTAATCATAAACCCACAATTCATCGAATCACAACAAACACACTACAAAAAAAAGGATTACATCGAATAGATCTCCAGGGACATCGAGGAGAACATTGCACTAAAGATCAAAGAGAGAGAAGAGGCCATCTAGCTACTAGCTATAGACCCGTAGGTCTGTGGTAACGTACTCACACATCATCGGAAGCGCAACAATGTTGATGTAGAGGCCCTGCATGATCGATTCCCCCTGCGGCAGCATACTAGAAAAGGCCTCTAGATGGGATCTCTGAAGAATAGAAACTTGCGATGGCGGAAAAAGTATTTTGGGTGGCTCTCTGATGTATTGGGAATATTTGGGAATCTATAGAGATGGAATTAGGTCAAGAGGTGCCACGAGGGGCCCACAAGACATGGGGACGCCCCCCTGGGGCGCGCCTGGCAGGCTTGTTGCTCCCTGTTGACTCTCTAGGTCTTCTCCCAAAGATTCTAGGATCCCTTCTGGTCCAGAAAAAATCGTCAGAAAGCCTTATAGTGTTTGGACTCCGTTTATGTCAGATATTGGGTTCTGGCAAAACCCTTAAGGTTCGAACTCTAGGGTGCGCACGAAGATCTTCTCCCTACCGAAACACGCCCAAAACCTCACCACGATTCTAAGCTAATACGATGAACGACACAAGGGAAACGAGATTTATACAGGTTCGGGCCACCGTTGTGGTGTAATACCCTACTCCTCTGTGTGGTGTGGTGGATTGCCTCTGGGGCTGATGATGAACAGTACAGAGGAAGAACAGCCTCGGAGGGGTGTTCTTGTGGTGGTGGTGGTATGCGGATGAACCTCGCTCTTCTACTATGGCGGTTAGCCCTATATATATATATATATATATATATATATATATATATATATATATATATATATATATATATATATAGGGCCCTGGTCCTCTTCCCAAATATCGAGCAGGAAGGCAGCCAACAATGGCCATTTTGAAAGGGTACATCTAGTAGAGGCTATCCTAACTAAAGGTTGTCTTCGACTGCCAAAGGCACTGGCGATGATGCCATCTTGGGCTCCATGGTGATCTCCGTCCTGCCGCTCTGCTGGTCTTGGTCTCGTTGCACCAATATGGAAACCTTTGCCTAATGCCTCGGTACTCCACGCCCGCGCTTGCCCCCTTTGCACCAAAGAGGAAACGAGGACACTGCCCAGGCTGGCACCCGCCTGGTCTTGATTGTCATGGCTTGCGTCATGAGCACCTCGCAAGGTACTCCTTGCCTTGATCTCTCCGCCTCCTCGCAAGCCTGCCTGGTGAGGCCGACCCTGTGGAAGCCTTATGCAGTCCGCCCCACGAGGCTTGGCCTCTTGCAAGGGTCTTGAACATGGGTTGATGGAGACGGGCCGTACTAGGCTGATGCTGAGCCACGCCGCAGGCCGCAGGCAGGCAAGTCTAGGGACCCCTGTTCCCAGAACGCCAACAGTAGCCCCCGGGCCGAAGGCGCGCCCGGACTTCGCTTAGTAGTGAAGCCAAAGGGTAAGTGCGAAGCACCGCAGGCCCCAACAGCCTGCGGCCTTGGTCGCCGCGTGGCTGTTGATTGGACGTGGGTGCCTCCGCTTCCCCATGTTGCCTCGGCAACTGCCCGATTTGACGAGTCCCTGCTGCATGCAAAAAGAGTCATCATTACCTGTGATCGTGGAGGCCGGCGGTTGTTCCCCCTTGTGCTATAAATGGGGAGGGTCGGAAGCCCCCGTTGTCCATCTCTTCTTGCTTCGCCTGCTTCTTCTTCTTCCTCGCTCCGATTTCTTGCAGCGTCCCATGGCGCCCGTGAAGAGGTTCTCGGTCGCGGAAAAGGGGAAGGCTCGCCAGGAAGGGCCTGGCTCCCCTCCGCCCAAGTGCGGCCATGGTCGTCCCCGCAAGCATCTCGCGACTCCCGTCGCGGCTCCTCGTGGTCGCGGTGGTGTTCCTTCACTCGTCGGTGGCCGCCCATATCGGGGCAGCCCAGTCAGTGGAGGAAGGCATGTCGTGGCTGCGCGTACTCGCCGGCCGCGCTTCCATTCGGTGTTGGTGCTGCCGGAGTTTGTTGTATGGTCAAACAACCCGGCCGGCAACTGGCTCTAGCTCCCTCACTTCTTAGCCGGTGAACTGCCGGCCGCTGGCCCTGGCGGGCTCTCGCTGCAGGCGAACGGCTGCTGCTGCAGGTCCTCCTGGGTCGCGGTGGAGATCTCCGTTGCCGGGAACGTGGCCCTGGCCTGCAGCTGGCAGATGTTTGCCCGCGCGCGCGGCCTGGGCCGGCGGTGCACCCTCCACTTCAAGTTCGATGGTGATGCGACCCTCTACATGGGGATGTTCGGAGAATATGGCCGCCGTGTTGGGTGCTTCCCTGAAGACAATGAGGGCGACGAGGTGCTTGGCCTTGGCGACGGCCACAACGAGGGCGAATGCAAGCCCGCTCCTGGCGGCTTCCGCAACTCGCCAAGCTTCAGCGGCTCCTCCTCCAGTGAAAGCTCCTCCAGCGGTGGCCGTGATCAGCCACCACATCGCCGCGCTCGCTTCAAGGGCGGTAGCGGGTCATCCCATCATTGCACCCCGGTGAAGCGCGAGGAGGGGTCTGATTGAGCTCTGGAGGATGATGCGGATCCCTCCTCGCAAGCTGTCGAAAGGAGCGTGCCATTTTTGTTTTGTTTTTCTCCCTTTCTTGCATTGAGAGAGAGAGAAGTATGGGGCCCCGTGGGGGCATGCAATGGACTATGATCCCTGTGTTGTGTTATGTTGTTGCGGTTATGTGCCTGTGCGTAGGAACAACTTAGCTCGGGATGTTTGCAATAGTTTTGCCTCGTGAGGTACCCGCCCGAGGCTTCGCCGGGCGTCTTAAGATCTGCAAAGATCAGTTGGGAGAATAGTTTCCAAACCTTGGTCACGAGGGTTGTCGGCTTAGGCTCGGCGCTTTGTGTCGTGATGCCCATGGGGCACGGACCGGGAGGGGTGCTCCCGCTGTGAACTTGAGCGAGGGAGACTCGCGAAAACCAGGCGAGAAATGGCTTATGAGGGCGCCCACACAGCCCCCTCGCGAGGCTTGCAAGAGAGAGAGAGCGAGCCGGGCAAAAGCCAAAAATAGGGAACAGGGGCAGAGGATGGCAAACAACACTAGAAGCAACTCCAATAATGGTTCAAACAAGGGAGAACAAGCCAACTTCGGAAAGCAAATGAAAAGCCTCGTCCGGCACCTAGTCTAGTCTTCGACGTCTTCTCATTAGCTCGGAGCTAAGTGCTGCCACTAGGCGTGGGCGGGAGCCCCCGAGGCCCAAGGGCGGCACTCCGGAGACTCTAGGGTGTGTATAGACCCAACTCATTATTACATGAGAGTGTCAGGGGCGGCGAGCTTCACAGGCACTAGGCCTTCTTCACGGGCACCGGGCCTTTCTTGGGGTGGCGAGCGTCACAGGCACCGGGCCTTCTTTACAGGCACTGGGCCTTTCTTCACAGGCACTGGGCCTTTCTTCGCAGGCAGTGGGCCTTTCTTCGCAGGCACTGGGCCTTTTTTCAAGGGTAGAACTTCCGGAGGTGCTGAATGTTCCAAGCGTTTGGGATGGGCACCCCCTCCTGAGTCTCCAGGCGCGCGGCGCTAGGCCTAGAAACATGAACAACCTTGAACGGGCCCTTCCACATGGGAGAGAGCTTGTGCAGCCCTTCGCTGTCGAGCACCCGCCTGAGCACGAGGTCACCTATCTCAAGGGTCCTGGGGCTGATATTGCGGCAATGATACCGCCGCAGCGCCTGCTGGTATCTTGCTGCTCGTAGTGCGGCTTATCAACGGTGCTCCTCCCCCAGCATGAGGTCCATCCCCGCATGGCGTCCTGCTGCACTTCATCAAACGCTAGGATCCGTGCGGAGCGATGCTTGACCTCGTGAGGGAGGACCGCCTCTGCTCCATTGACGAGGAAGAACGTGGTCTCGCTAGTCGACTTGGTGGCGGTAGTGCGGATGGACCATAGCACGGACTGGAGCTCGTCGTACCAGCCCCTGCCGCAGGCCTCCATCTTCTTCTTGAAGGTCCTGGTTTTGAGGCCTTTCAGGACCTCTACGTTGGTGCGTTCGGCCTGGCCCTTACTCCGGGGGTGTGCCACCGAAGCGTAGCATATCTGCGTTCCAAGGTTAGCATTATATGTTTTGAAGAGATTGCTGGTGAACTGAGAACCATTGTTGGTGATGATGCGATTAGCGACCCTGAATCGGCTCATGAGGCTCTTGATGAATTTGACTGCAGAGCCGGCTGGGATGGTGCGGACGGCTTCCACCTCCACCCACTTGCTGAACTTGTCGATGGTGACGTAGAGGTAGCGGTAGCCCCAGGCGCTCGAGGAAACAGACCCAAGATATCCAGCCCCCAGACTGCGAATGGCCACGAGAGTGGGATGGTCTACAGGACCTGAGCTAGTTGATGGATCTGCTTGGAATGGAATTGGCAAGCTTCGCAAGCCTTCACCGGCTCGATTGCGTCGTTGAGTGCCATGGGCCAATAGAACCCGCTGCGAAATGCCTTGCCGACAAGGGTCCGTGATGACGAGTGGTGTTCGGAAATCTCCATCGTGTATGTTAGCCAGCAGCTTCTTCCCCTATTCCCTGGAGATGCAACTCAGGGAAACATCATTTGGCCACTTCCGGTAGAGCTCTCAATCTTGGATACAGTAGGCCGTGGCCTTCCGGGCCACACGTTCCGTGTCCTCCTCCTCTGGTAGGGTCCCTTGCATCAGGTAGTCCTTGAATTTCATAGTCCAGCATCCCTCCTGAGGCTCCAGCGCCATGAGCAAGCATGCCCCCGAGGTTGGGGCACAGGCCGGGGCTCCTGTGGCAGGCGGTTGAGGGAGTTCCTCCCGAGTTTGCACTGTGCTTGATAGTGACGGTGCTGCCGAGCACTTGAAGAGCCGTTCTTCGAAAACGCCAGGCTCCTGAGGCAGCCGCCTGGATGCCCTCCTGGAGATGTCATCAGCCTCTTGGTTGGTGCCGCGGGGCACATGCTGCAACTCCAGCCCCCAAAATTGTTTTTCCATCCTACGCACCTCCGCAAGATATGCCTCCACGTCCTCGTCCATTGGCTCGTACACTTTGTTGGAGAAGTTGACGAGGAGCTGTGAGTCACCCTTGATGATGAGGCGTTTCACTCCAGTGCTGCTGCAGCTTTTAAGCCCGCTATGAGGCCCTCATATTCTGCTATGTTGTTGGAGACCTTCTCTCCATGCTAGAAGCAGAGCTGCACGGCGTAATAGAGCTTGTCCTGACAGGGGATATAAGCACTGCGCCAACCCCCGCGCCATGTCTTGAGAATGCTCCATCGAAGTACATGACCCATCCATCTGGTGCCTCACTTCCTGGGGAAAGTGACCGATCTTCGCCTGCTTCGAGCCCTGGCGCCTCTGTCCATTCTGCCACAAAATCTGCAAGTGCGGCTCCCTTGACGACCCTGGTTGTGCTGAATTCCAACTGAAACGCTTACAACTCAACGTTCCACTCGGCGACCCTTCCAGCGGAGTTGGGACTCTTGAGTACCCTCTCCAATGGGTAGTCCAAGATGACCTTGATGGGGTGACCTTGGAAGTAATGCCACAGCTTACGTGAGGCCACCAGCAGTGCAAGCAAGAGCTTCTGAGGCATAGGGTATCGTGCCCTTGCATCCCGCAGCTCCGTGCTGACGAAGTACACCGGATGCTCGACGAGGGTGGATGTGCTGACAAGGTCCATGCCTTCAGGAGGGTTAGGCGCCTCCTGAGACGTTGGAGCCCCCAGTACCTGGCTGCCTGGCGAGGCCCCTTCAGCCTTGGGGGCGTCTTCCTGTTGAGGTTGGTCTCCATCTGCCGAGGCCGTGGTCTTCGTGAGGCCTTCTTGGTCTTGTGCTGCAGCGGCCGGGACCGTGGCCGGTCGTGACGTAGCCTTGACCTGGCGCTCTTCCTGGACCGCCACCAGAGCTGCACTGTCGGAGTTGGGTGTGACGGCGAGGTAGAGCACCAGGGGCTTGAGAGGGTGCAGTGCCACCATCACAGGAGGGCTGGTCAGGTAGTTCTTGAGGTCTTGAAATGCTTTGTCGGCCTCCCGTGTCCATTTGAACAGACCCTTCTTCTTCATCAGCTTGAAGAAAGGCAAGGCGCGCTCCCCCAGCTTGGAGATGAAGCGTCCCAATGCAGTTACGCGTCCAGCGAGCTTTTGCATTTCTCTGAGGGTTTGCAGTGGACTGATGTCTTCAATCGCCTTGACCTTCTCTGGGTTGGCCTTGATCCCTCTATGGGATACGAGGAAGCCAAGAAGCTTGCCGGAAGAAATGCCAAACACGCACTTCTCCGGGTTGAGTCGTAGGTCCACTTCGCGGAGGCTCGCGAAGGTCTCTTCCAAGTCCTGGATCAAGGTCTTCGCCTCCCGAGACTTGACCACAATGTCGTCGACGTAAGCCTTGGTGTTTTTCCTGAGCTTCCGGCCCAAGGCGATGTGCATCAGTCGCTGGAAGGTTGCACCCGTGTTGCATAACCCGAACGGCATGCAGGTGTAGCAGTACACCCCGCATGGGGTCAGGAAGGCCGTCTTCTCCACGTCTTCTATCGCCATATTGATTTGTTGATTGCCCAAAAATGCATCCAGGAAGCACATCAGGTCACACTCAACGGTTGAGTCGACAATTTGGTTGATGCGAGGGAGTGGGAACGGATCTTGAGGGCAGGCCTTGTTGAGGTTGGTGAGGTCGATGCACATGCTCCTTTCCTCCTTTTTTCGGCACAACAACAGGGTTTGCCAGCCATTCGGGGTAGCGAACCTCGTGAATAACACCTGCCGCCTCCAGCTTGCTGGTTTCTTGGATGATGAAGGCCTGCTTCTTGGTGGACTATCACCTTGCTTTCTGCTTCACGGGGCGTACATTGGGGCACACATTCAGGTGATGCTCAATCACCTACCTTGGGACGCCCGCTAGCTGCTTGGGTTCCCATGCGAACACCTCCTTGTTCAAGCGCAGGAATTTCACTAGTGCTTCCTTCTGGTCGGGATCGAGATTGGCACCTATGGTGAAGGTGGCGCCGGAGTATCCATCCTCATGAACTGGTACCTGCTTGGTCTCCGCCTTGTCCTGGGTGAACAACTGCTTCTTCTTGGTTGGCGCAGCCCCCTTGGCCTTGGAGGTGTCGGTGTCGGTAGGCTACACTGCTGCGGCTGTCTTGATGGCAAGCTTGAGCGCCAACAGAGAATCTTTGGTATCTCCAGCTACGGTGAGGACGCTGCTGCTCCAGGGCATCTTCATGAGGTTGTAGGCCGGAAGGGTCGCTACCATGAACTGGGCCAAGGCGGGGTAGCTGAGGATGGCGTTGTACGGAGGCCGATGTGGGCGATGTCGAAGTTGACCAGCTCCGTGCGGAAGTTGTCGTGAGTGCCGAAGATCACAGGGAGGCGGATCTGCCCCAGGGAGCCAGAGGAACCTCCTCCAATGCCCGAGAAGGGCTTGCTGGGTTGGAGTCGTTTCCAGCGGTACATGGAGGAGGCTGAAGGCCTCCACAGATAGCACGTTGAGGCCGGCACCACCGTTGATGAGGGTCCAAGTGACGGCCACCTGGCAGATGGTGGGCGTGCAAAGCATTGGGAGCGCACCCGAGCAGGTGGTGTTGACGGGTTGATCGTCCAAGTCGAAGGTTAGGTCGGCCTTCGGTGCCGCCCAACCCGGAGGAGCCCCCTACCGCATGAGGGCGGCGCCGATCTGGCGGACGAACGGCTTGATGTGGCGGCCCGAGGGTGGATCTTGTGAGCCGCCCAGGAGAGATGCGACGATCGGGGGCGCCAGTGCAGTGTAGTGGGTGAGGAAGAGGTTGCGTAGCTCCTCCCTGGAGGCCACTGAAGATGTTGGCAGGTGGAGCAGCCAAACACGCAGGACGCCGGTGAGGGCCATGGGAAACCAGTTGGCCATGACCTTGTCGTCACCTCCGGCCTTGAGGACGGCCTCCTCGCATGCCACTAGGAAAGGCAACAGATCCGTCGCATCGTTGTAGCATGGCGGCATCCCTGGCTTGAACTTGTGCCGCCACTGCACCCGCCGCAAGGTGGGGGCCAAGGCTCAGAGCCCCCTGGCCCCAGCGCTAGCTTTGGCCGCCGGAGCCGGTGGCGCGTTGTCCGCCATGAGGGCAAAGCACGGTGTTGGTGGAGAGCGGGTCGACGGAAGGGAGAGCTCCGGTGCACCCCTAACTGGCGCGCCAAATGTGGGATATCGGGTTCTGGCAAAACCCTTAAGGTTCAAACTCTGGTATGCTAGTAGAATTGTTAAGATTCAATAATGATTTGTCTAAGAGCAATACTTCTGTAACTCCAAAAATTCTCAAAAATTAGGACAAAGTGGGCAATTTGTATATCAATCACGTGTAAAATATTTTGAAATTTATCACTTTCCAGTGAATCTTAAAAATTCTGCTACTTGGCTTAGAAGCTTTCGTTTCTCACAGAATCAAATCAACTATGAACCAAATCATCCAAAAGGCTTTACTTGGCACGAACACTAATTTAAACACAAATACACAACCATAACAGTAGCATAAGTGTGTGCACACCAAAAAACATATAAGAAACAAGAAAAATATAAGATAACTATTGGGTCAACTCCCAACAAGCACTATTGTTTTACGCCCCTAGCTAGACGTAATGCATAGTTTCAAGTGTTGTCATCTTTCATTCCCAAGTCCTTTTAAATTTAATCTTCCAAAAATTTTGTTAACAAATGTCTCTTCTCATACTCTTCCTTCCTAGTGGGAGAGCTTAAACTATTGAAAGGACTTTGTTTGGAAATTTTAACATTCATTACTTCAAATTCTGAATTATCACCATAAACATCTTCATAAAAACATGTATTTCATCATCAATAGGTTCCCTAGAAATCTCTTCAAACCACCCGTTACTAAATCTTTCATCAATCCCCTTAGTAATCCGTTCTAACTTATCACAAGTACGGTGATACAAAGTTTTAGTAACTTTGGCATAAGGAACACTCCTCCTAAGATTTTCACTATAAGCAAAATAATCATTTGATACCAAACTACATATAGTATTTTTATCATGGAGAATTTCTTCTATTGGAGGATACTCATTTTTATCCTATAGTAAGCAACGATTTCTCTAGCTTCTCAAATTATATAGTTGAATTCACGCATAAGGATAATAGTAGCATTGTTTTTAATTTTGGGAGCGTGAATGTTGGAAACCTCATAAAATATCTTTGGTAGTGTCGGATGCATACGTAAAGAAAATTCTTTCTGACTTAACCACAAGCATAGCAATAACATCGACAAAGCAATTTGTTTTATCAAGAATTGATCCTATAGTTATGGGTATGACGCCCGTGCACTCAAAGAATTCCTGAATAATATTCTTCCCAATAATATTCCCGCTACCGACATGATAGATTTTAGTTTTAAAATTGGTGGGAGCTTTATTTTCTAGAGGATCATGACCAAGAACACAAGATTCAATTTTTTTCTTTAAGAGTTTCACTAATGCTATCTTCCTTAGCACTTTTAATAATAATTTTCTCAAATTCATACATGACAACAACTTCAAGCAAGCAAACAAGCAAAAAGGCAAATGAAAAATATTCTTGTGTTTTTGTGAAAACATTTTAGAAGTGGGGGTGATGAAAATGAGAGGCCAATGGAAAATGAAAGTAAATGCAAGGAGATGAAATTTTATACGATGGTACTTGATAGGATTTGGTGACGTCTCCATGGCAACAGCGCCACAAATTCTTCCTGCTACTTGTGAGTTGTGTTGGGATTTCCTCGAAGACGAGAGGATGATGCAGCACAGTAGAGATAAGTATTTCCGTCAGTTAAGAACCAAGGTTATCACTCGAATAGGAGAACCATGCAAGACCTCGTGAATATCACCTACACAAAAAATAACAAATACTTGCACCCAACACAAACAGGGGGTTTTCAAGCCCATGGCAGTTAATTGCAAGGATCAAATCTCATAGTGATAGATGGATAAACAAAAACACAAAATAAAATAACGGTATATAAATTGCAGCAAGATAATTTTTATTTTATTATATGATAATGATAGACCCATGGGCCATAGTTTTCACAAGAGGCTTCCCTCTTGAACATAGCATATGGTGGGTAAGCAAATTACTGTTGGGCAATTGATAGACAAGCACATAGTTATGATGATATTCAAGGCAATGATCATGTATATAGGCATCACGTCCGAGACAAGTAGACTAACTCCTTCCTGCATCTACTGCTATTACTCCACACATCAACTGCTATCCAACATGCATTTAGAGTATTAAGTTCATAAAGAACGAAGGGACACCTTAAGGAAGGTGATATGATGTTGACAATTAAACCCAATTAATATGAATAAACCCCATTTTTTTATCCATAATGCCAATGATACAAATAAGTTCCATGTCCCTTTATGTCACTAGGATTGAGCAACAAGATCAAACCCATCACAAAGCACCTCTCCCATTACAAGATAAATCAATCTAGTTGGCCAAGCAAAACGGATAGATTGCAGAGAAATACAAAGCTATAACAATCATGCAACAAGTTCAGAGAAAACTCAAATAATATTCATGAATAATCTAATCATAAACCGACAATTCATTGAATCACAAAAAACACAATGCAAAAAAAAGGATTACATCGAATAGATCTCCAGGGACATCGAGGAGAACATTGCACTGAAGATCGAAGAGACAGAAGACGCCATCTAGCTACTTGCTATGGACCCGTAGGTCTGTGGTAAACTACTCACGCATCATTGGAAGCGCAACAATGTTGATGTAGAGGCCCTCCATGATTGATTCCCCCTCTGACAGCATACTGGAAAAGGCCTCTAGATGGGATCTCCGAAGAATAGAATTTTCGACGGCATAAAAAGTATTTTGGGTGGCTCTCTGATGTATTGGGAACATTTGGGAATCTATAGAGTTGGAATTAGGTCAAGAGGTGCCACGAGGGGTGCACAAGACTTGGAGACACCCCCTGGGGCGCGCCTGGCTGGCTAGTCGCTCCCTGGTGACTCTCTAGGTCTTCTCCCGAAGTTTCTAGGGTCCCTTCTGGTCCATAAAAAATCATCAGAAAGCCTCATAGTGTTTGGACTCCGTTTGTGTCGGATATCAGGTTCTGGCAAAACCCTTAAGGTTCGAACTCTGGGGTGCGCACGAAGATCTTCTCCCTACCGAAATACGCCCAAAACCTCACCGTGATTCTAAGCTAATACGATGCACAACACAAGGGACACGAGATTTATACAGGTTCGAGCCACCGTTGTGGTGTAATACCCTACTCCTGTGTGGTGTGGTGGATTGCCTCTGGTGCTGATGATGAACAATACAGAGGAAGAACAGCCTCGCGAGGGGTGTTCTTGTGGTGGTGGTATGCGGATGAACCTCCCTCTTCTACTGTGGTAGCTAGCCCTATATATATAGGGGCCCTGGTCCTTTTCCCAAATATCGAGCGGGAAGGGAGCCAACAACGGCCATTTTGAAAGGGGACAACTAGTACAGGCTATCCTGACTAAAGGTGGTCTTCGACTGCCAACGGCACTCGCGATGACGCCGTCTTGGGTTCCATGGTGACCTCCGTCCTACCGCTCAGTTGGTCTTGGTCTCGTTGCACCCATATGGAAACCTTCGCCTAATGCCTCTGTACTCCGCGCTTGCGCTTGCCCCCTTTGCACCAAAAAGGAAACAAGGGCACTGCGCAGGCTGGCGCCCGCCTAGTCTTGATCATCATGGCTTGCGTCATGAGCACCTCGCGAGGTAATCCTTGCCTTGATGTCTCCGCGTCCTCACGAGCCTGCTTGGTGAGGCCGCCCCTGTGGAAGCCTTGCACAGTCCGCCCCACGAGGCTTGGCCCTTCGCGAGGGTCTTGAGCTTGGGTCGATGGAGATGGGTCGTACTGGGCCATTGCCGAGCCACGCCGCAGGTCGCAGGCAGGCAAGTCTGGGGACCCCCGTTCCCAGAACGCCGACAGTTTGGTACCGATTTTCTAAAAAGCCAAAAACAAGCAAAAATATAGCTACTGGCACTAGGCACTAGGTTAATAGGTTAGTCCTAGAAAATGATATATATATATATATATATATATATATTGCATAATAAACATCCAAGATTGATATTATAATAGCATGGAACAATCAAAAATTATAGATACGTTGCAGACATATCTGGTCGCACCACATGTCCATGTGGGCCCCCGGGGCTCCTTTTGGCGTAATTCCAACCCAACAAATTCCTATAAATACTAAAGCCGTTGTCGTAGCCTCAGAACAATTTTTTCGCTTCTGAAAGTTCCTCATTCGTGATGATCCCATATGGAGGCCTTTTCTGACACTCTACATGAGGGGGAATCCATTGATGGAGGCATCACCATCAACCTTGCTGCCTCCATGGTGATGTGTGAGTAGTTCATCCTTAGGGATGAGGGTATTTACTAGTAGCTATGTGTTCAATATGTCTCTCCCATGTTCTTGATGGATTCAATCTTGATTATATCATGAGCTTGATTAATAAAGTTGGATATTATGATGTTCATCTACCTATATACTTTTTGTGTTGAATTGAGTCTTTCTCTTTGAAATTTCTTTATGTTGGATTGAATACTTTGGATTTGACATTACTAGATGCATGTCTAGTAATTAACTTATGGATAACTATGGTGACATTGGGGTACTCTAAGCATAATGGTTGAATGATAGTATCATATGGTGTTGTCGTAGTATAATCTCTTGGACTATCTGTGACACTTTGGGGGTGGTTAAATATATTGATTGGAAATATATCTTTGATGTGGTTTTCTACCTACGCAGTTTCAACCTACTTTCTCCTGTAGAATAGAAACTTCGGAGTGATTCTTTGCTGCACATTTAGGGATTATCATGAGGCTCAATTATGTTAATGAAGTTGAGAGCTAGAACTGGCAAAATTTTGAACCCTAGGCCTTGTTTCAAAGCATTAAGACACCATTTTACTCGCTTTTCTTACTTGCTACCTTTCTATTTTTAATTATTCAGATTACCAAAAACTACTTCTACCATCCATGTTTCACTTGTATCACCACATCTTCACCTACCTAGTGCACCTTGATGACCTACAAGTATAGGGGGTAGATTGTAGCTCTTTTCGATAAGTAAGAGTTTCGAAACCAACGAGGAGAAGAAGGAAATGACAAGTGATTTTCAGCAAAGTAATGTCTGCAAGTGCTGCAATTGTAAGTAACAGAGTAGTTTGATAGCAAGATATTTTTGTAATGAGAAAGTAACGATAATATAACAAAAGTGCAGAAAGGTACCCCAATCCTTTTGAGGCAAAGGACAGGCCAAAATGGTCTCTTATGATAAGCAAAGCGTTCTTGAGGGTACACGGGAATTCTATCTAGTCACTTTCATCATGTTTGTTCGGTTTGTGTTCGCTACTTTGATAATTTGATATGTTGGTGGATCGGTGCTTAGGTGCTATTCTTACTTGACCAAACCTCCTACTTATGATTAACCCTCCCGCTAGCATCCGCAACTATTAGAAAAGTATTAAGAATAAATTCTAACCATAGCATTAAACTTTTAGATACAATCGGCCCCATACGGAATAACGCATAAACTGGGGTTTAAGCTTCTATCACTCTCGCAACCCATCATCCAAATACTACTCCATAATGCATTCCCTGAGGCCCAAATATGGTGAAGTGTCATGTAGTAGACGTTCACATGACACCACTAAGGGAATCACAACATACATACTACCAAAATATCGAACACATATCAAATTTCACATGATTACTTGCAACATGATTTCTCCTGTGACCTCAAGAACAAAAGTAACTACTCACAAATGATAATCATGCTCAAGGTCAGAGCAATATTAAATAGCATACTGGATCTGAATATATAATCTTCCACCAAATAAACTATATAGTAATCCACTACAAGATGTAATCAACACTACTAGTCACCCACAAACTACAAAAAAAGACACATCCGTGACATTTTGGGCCGAACAATATTTTTTTTCTGTCATGCTTATGACACTTCTATGACGATAATTGTGACAAAACCCGGTATCATCATAGATGTGGTGGGATCCTACTTCTATTACAAAAAATCATGACAGAAAATGGGATTTTCGTCCTGGGCGGGTCGGAGACGCAGCTGCATGACATTCTATGGGCCGTCCATGACGGAAAAAACCATGGTAGAAGCGAGGCGACGAAAATATCGGGGAGTTCCCGGTTACGGTGCGTGGTCAGGTGCCGAGCGATGCGTGTTTCTCTTGTATGCGTACGTGCGTGGGTGCGAGGTGTTGGGCTCTAACTGAACCTGAGCAAGGCGTTCGCCTACTGAACCCAAGCGATTGCACTGCAGGCTATGCGTTACTGAAACCAAGCGATCGATCGATGGCTGTTAACGAAACCCAAACGAGCAATTCCTTCGCTACTGCTGTTAACTGAAGCCGATCGAACCCTGCAGCCTCCTTTCCTTGATGAACAATGAGCATTGTTTGGGGGGGGGTTGGATGAACAGTTCTTGGTGGGGGGTTGGATAAACAGGACCCCGTGGTAGTAGAGGTTGTTGCCGCTGGATGAACAGAAGCCCGATCGAGCCGGTTGGGTGGTGGATGAACATGACCTCGTGCAGGGCTGGATGAACTAGACGACCCCATGGAGGGCTGGTTGAACAGTAGCCGGTGGAGGGATGGATGAATAGTAGCCCATGGAGTGGTGGTTGAATAGGACCCCGTGGAGAGGGCTGGTTGAATAGTAGCCGGTGGAGGAGCGGTGGAGGCTGGATGAACAGGAGCCCGTGGATGAACAGGAGCATGTGGAGGCTAGAGTAGGTCGACGATGGATGAACAGTACCCTGCGGAGGCTGGAGGAGATGAACAATAGCACGTGCAGTCCCGTTTTGCGGTACGCCAGACCCCTCCTGATGAATAGGGCCCACATTTCGGTCGCAGCGCTCCAACACAAGTCCGTTTCCTCCGTTTTGTGGTACCCCACACCCCTCCCGATCAACAGGACCCCATTTCGACCGTAGGAAGTCCAAGAGAAGTTTGTTTCCTCCGTTTTGCGGTACACTAGACCCCTCCCGATGAATACGATCCTGTTTCGACCTTGGCCGGTCGAACACAAGGCTGTTTCCTCTGTTCCGCGGTACGCCAGGCCTCATTTTGATCGGCTCTTCCATCCCAGCCGGTTTTCTCCCGATGAGCACGACGTATTCCGTTGCCTCCCGATGAACACGACAATGACGCAGTTTCTCCGTTCCGACCCAGCCATGTACACGAGCCTTGGCCATAAGTATGCGCGAGTAGGCATTCGAGACCCCGCCCGTATGTACGTATGTGGCCGTATTTACTTTCTTGCACCCTGGCTACTGTACGTACGTGTACATGATATTAACAGGAATGCATGACATGCTACGTGCGCGCCTCTACTATGACACATGCCCTTCCTTACATGGTCACGGTTCATCGCTGCAGCCTGCAGACAGACCGATCGACCAATATGTACGTATACGTCACGACAAGAATGACAACGCTATGTACGCTTCGACCAGGTGGATCCCAACTGTCAGGCACTTCCTTGTGTGCGAAGATGTAGCTGGTGGGTCCCAGCAGTAAGGGGGAGAATCATTTTTTCATGAAATACGATGGCCCACCGTGGGTCCCTGCTGTCAGGTGGAGGAATCATTATTTTCCACGTAATAAGGAGGCACTTCCTTGCTGCGACCGTGGACCTAGTTGTCAGCCTCTCCATGTACAGTACTCTTCCGATGGAAGTCATTCCTTAACCACGTTGACCATGCCGTGCCGAGAGCACCAGGGCGGTGAACGATGGCAAGGCCTAGGAAGGGGATGACGCAGAGCCGGGGAAGACGCGGCGGTGGAAGCCCGCGCAGAGAGGAGTATGAGGGTTCACTGGTTTGGCTATAGTGTGAGGCTGCCGTCGCCGCAGAATAATAGGGGGTGTGGGTGGGTGGATGGCCTGGCCAGCGGTGGGAGTAGTAGGGGCGGTGAGGCCTCTGCAGCATCACAGCCGGCCACGGGAGGCAGGAGCACGCGGCACGACCGGCGCTGGTTTGGGCGCCTGGAGCAAGAAGAACAGAGGTTGAAGAAGCACTACGGCCGTTGGATGGACATCGTACGGTCAATGGAGGTAGAATCGTTCATATTGACTAAGTTGACAAAGCCCTCCGTCCACGTCAACTTAGTAGGCCCACAAGCCAGCCTCCCACTATGGTGGGTCCCTGCTGGCAGGGGGTATTCATTTTTTGTGCGTAATAAGGAGGCACTTCCTTGCGTGCGAAGATATAGCTGGTGGGTCCGACCTGTCAGTGGGGGGGACATTTTTTTCATGAAATACAGAGGCCCTTCTGATGGGTCCTAGCTGTCAGGTGGAGGAATCATTATTTTTGCGTGTAATAAGGAAGCATTTCCTTGCGTGCGGTCATGGACCAAGCTGTCAGCCTCTCCACGTACAGTCCACTTTCGATGGATGTCGTTCGTTGACCATGTTGACCACGCCGTGCCGAGAGCCCATGGCGGTGAACGACGGCGTGGCCTAGGAAGGGAACGACATTGAGCCAGGGAAGACTCGGCAGTTGTGTCCCACGCGGAGGGGAGTATGAGGGTTTACTGGTTCGTCTGCCATCGTCAGAGAATAACAGCAGGTGTGGATGAGTAGAGGGATGGCTAAGCCAGTGATGGGAGTATGGTGGGGCGATGAGGCCTGCATGGCAGCACAGCCGGACGCGGGAGGAGGGAGCAGGCAGTCCCGTTGGCGCTTGTTTGAGCGGCTGGAGCAGGAAGAGCCGAGATTGAAGAAGCACGGCGGCTGTTGGATGGACATCCAACAGTCACTGATCTCGTGTGTTGACTAAGTTGACACTGCGTTATGTGTGCGTCTACCTTTTTTTAGGAAAACATATGTGTCAACCTGTAGTAGGCGCACAAGTTGGCCTCAAATATGTGGAAAAAAGCATACAACCCATCTGCCATTATTTCTCATAATTTATAGCACATTTGCTAATTCTTAAGATTTTTTTGGAGGCCATCTTCTTTTGTTAGCATTACAGCCCATATTGTGGCCATCGTTAAAATTATACGAAATTTTGCATATTTCGGTGCGGTCAACTATTTTTAATCCCAAAATATCGAGTCATATTCAAACTATTTTGAAAAATAATTTATACAAATATAAAATTCAAATAATTGTCCATGCATAAAAATCAATGGAATTTAAAATCTTGTAATGAATAAAAATTGAAACTAATTCCCGGTTAGATGTGTTTTAAAAATGTACAGCCCATTTCTATGCAAACCGAATGAAACTCTCCTCGTTTGGAAAGATTTGCAGCCCAGCAGGGCTGATAAAGCAAGTAGCACTACTGGAATCAGGATCTTTGCCTTCAGCCAATTCTTTGCTGTCAGCTAGCTGATGGCAAAGGAGGTCTTTTCCATCAGCAATCAGAAAGCTAACGACAAAGAAAGAGCGGACGACAAAGATGGTGTTTGCCGTCAGGCAGTTCTTTGCTGTCAGATAGCGGACGACATAGAAGCTTTGCTGTCCGCTAGAGCACGACAAAGAGGGAGGGTGGCGTACCAGCGGGGGCCTCCTAACGGCCACTTTCTTTGCCGTTGGCTAGCGGACGGCAAAGAAAGTGGCCAACTAACGTCCATTAGCTAGGCTCTTTGTCGTCCGCTAGCGGATGTCAAAGAGTTGTGACCTAAACTAAAAAGGCGCCAGCCCCCCACGTCCCTCTCTCTGTCCCCTCTCTCTCCCTCTGTCATCACACCCCACCCGCGCCGCCGCCCCGTGCCCGAGCCTCCCACCGCCTCTCCGCCTCACGCCACGGCCACCTGTCTCTTGCCCTCCCGGTGCCCTCCCCGTCCCGAGCCGCCTGCCCCCTACTCCATCCGGCACCCCCTGCTGCGCCTGAAGGTGAGACATCCCTCTTTTTCTTTTTTTTTCTTTTTTTTCATTTATTTTAATTAGGCTTAGTTTAATTTAGGCTTGGTTTAGTTTAGGTTTTGTGTTTCTATTTTTTAGGTTTACATTTAGTTTAGTTTAGGTTAAGTTTATTAGGTTTACTTTAGGTTAAGAAGAAAGAAGAAAGATGAAAAAAATAAGAAGAAGAAGAAGAAGAGGAATTAGAAGAAAAGGAGGAAGAAGAAGAGGAGGAGGAGGAAGAAGATTAGGGGTGCATCATCGACGAAACCGGGTCGAGCGAGTTAGGGGGTTCCTCGGTGTCGATGGAACCTAAATAGCAAGTATCGTCGGTGCGAGATACATGTGGCCATCAGTGTCGAACACTACATCCACGTCCCACAAGTGATGTCGGCGTTCGGCATCCCACATCAACAGTTCTCGGCGTCCGCGGTCGAACACCATTGCGAATTTGTCTTGCCGCACCTGCGATAATTATTAAAAGGCAAGTGCTGAAACTTGAAACACACAAACTGACTCAAGTCGGTTTGGCTGTTTGAAATTTCAAAACTTGGCTTTAATCCTCATCCCAAAGGCTGCCAGACAAATTCGCCAAGGTGTTCGACCGTCATCGGCCACCACAACTATTGTTATGGGACGCTGGGCGCCGGCTTCACTTGTGGGATGTGGATCTAGTGTTCAACGCCGAGCGTCACATGTATCTCGCACCGATGATACCTGCTATTTAGGGTTCCATTGACTCCAACGAACCCCCTAACCCGCTCTTCCTGTTGTAAATATTTAGTTAGGTCAACGGAAAAAACAAAATTGCTATGTTACTCATCTTTCGATTTAAATGTGTAGTTTTTTCGTCGCTGCGAGGGTCTAGTGTTCGACGAGCTCTACCCAGCGTTCCTGGGTGAGCACAAATGACATCTCCTCCTCCGCCTTAATTTGCTCTATTTTGGTCTACATGCCGATGAAACTTGCTAGCTATAGCTGTCTTCAATCATCAGTATGTGTGACCCTATGCGTCTCTCGTTCGAAAGGGTTACATCTATAAATATGCATGCATTTGCATATTTATAACCGTGATTCTTTCAAATTGTCCAACGTTATCCATGGACAGCCCGAGTATGTGTAGATTGGGTTCATTTTCCCATATGCTCTACTCTGATCTGATGCAGTATTTCGTCAGTGGCTTCCTGTTGTTCTCCGTGTACACATCCTCTCTGCTTATTGCCGATATGTGTATCAGGAGAACATCGGGGAGGTGCTGCCGTAATTTTGCGTCGGGTCCGGAGCAGAGCATGAGAAAATGAACCCAATCTACATATACTCGGGTGGGATTAGGACCTATCTTTACCTATTAGTGTCTAGGTTGCATGGACGTAATAAAAGTGACAAACTCCATTAACTAATGAATATATACATGCTAATATATATATATATATATATATATATATATATATATTTCTTATGTGTTAGTAGCTAGGCAAGATGACTGATCGTGCGTGGATGTACACTGGTCACGATTGAATGGTTAACAAAAACCAAGGGGTTTCTAAGAGCCGCATTTGCAAAGGGCTAGAGGACACCATGGTGCCCCTGTGCCGGGTGCAACAATTGGCACTATAGGACAGAGGATGAAATGGGCAAACACCTGCATAAGTGGGGTTTTACGCCAGATTATACGGTGTGGACATTTCATGGCGAGTCTGCCCAACGTGCCAGAGCTGAGGTGCTTCATCGTCATACCGATGAGCATGGTACCGGGATGCAAGACATGGTGCAGAACTTTGATGATGCTCGGGACTCGGACGATGAGATGGAGGAATCTGCAAAGGCCTTCAATGAAATGTTGGAGTCTTCAAAACATCCTCTCCACGAGCACAGTGAGCTTTGTCAGCTGGATGCCATCTCACAAATAATGGCTCTGAAGGCTCAATTCAACTTGGGCAGAGAATGCTACGATGCAATGATGATAGTATTTGGACGTTTTCTACCCAAAGGCCATGTACTACATGCAAACCCATACCAATTAGACAAAATCCTCCGTGCTCTTAAGATTCCCTATGAAAAGATACATGCCTATGAGAAAGGATGTACCTTATTTAGGCTTCAGTATGTGGACTTGAACTGTTGTGCCATTTGCAAGTCATCCAGGTATGTTGTGGTAGACAACGATATGGGTGAGAAGATGCAGACCAAAACTTCAACGTGTTTTCATGGTCGAAGAGACGGCCAGATAGATGACATAGCACAAAACGGGCACAAGAACCCAAGTAGATGCAGATGGGAAGCTGATGATGGTGCACACATCAGACGGTGAAGCATGGAAGAGCTTCGATGCATTACATGATGACAAAGCGGCAGATCCGAGGCATCCTCGAGTCGGCATCAACACGGATGGGTTCAGTGTGTTTGGTCTGACGGCAGCTTATTTTCCTCGAAAATGACATAATAACCTTACTAAGCTCCAAAATGACCTATGTACCTAGCTTAGCTCTAAAATGACCTACACTTAGCATTTTTTTACCTACCTTAGAAATAAAATGGCATTTTTACCTACCTTAGTTAGAAGAAGAATAAGATAAAGAAGAGGAGAGGAGAAAAAGAAAGAGAAGAAAAAAATCTTCGTCTTCTTCTTCTTCTTCTTTTTCTTCTTCTTCTTCTTCTTCTTCTTCCTGTTCTTCTTCTAACTAGTCTTCTTCTTCTCCTTCTTCTTCTAATTTTCTTCTTTCCCAATTTGCAGATTTGCTTTAGATGAGGAAGCTTGTGTTGATGGAGTCTACTCTTCTCTTTATGCTTCCTTCTTGTTTTGATTTTGTAGGATGAACAATGTGAAACTTGCTACCTATATATGTATGTATGGATGAAACCATTGTATGCTTGTTGTTGGATATGTTGGCTATCTATATATGTTCCATATGGACTTTTGATTTGCTATTAATATGTGTTGGATGATCATATCCATATGGCAGGGATATGATTTGGTATATGTATATGTGTTGGTGTGCTTGTCGAAAGTATTTTCATATGTGTGTGTGTGTGTGTGTGTCTGTGTGTGTGTCTGTGAAATTGAATGAATTTAAGAAAAATCAGAAAAATAGGGGCTATATAGGCTCTTTGCCATCCGCTGGCAGACGGCAAGGATGGAAAATATGCCACGTGTCAGCAACCTATTCAACCTAGGACAATAGGCTGGCTATTTGGATGCTTTGCCGTCTGCTGGCAGACGGCAAAGACCATTGCATCTTTGCCGTCAGCTAGCGGATGGCAAAGTAATCAAATAGGTTAGCCCCAGGTGCTGCCACATGGACCGCTATGCCGTTCGCTGGCGGACGACGAATATGCAATGGGCTTTGCGGTCCGCCAGCAGACGGCAGATATGCAAAGGTATTTGCCATCTGCCAGCGGACGGCAAAGCACACCGTTAACCCATTAACGGCCCATAGCTGACACATCTGCCGTCCAGGTCCTTTGCAGTCTGCTGGCGGACAACAAAGACCTTTTCATCTTTGCCGTCCGCCAGCAGACGGCAAAGAATCCTTTACCGTAGCTCGTTCAGCCAGACCTATTGCTATCTGCTGGTGGAAAGCAAAGGCCTTTGCCATCTGCCAGGCATGCCTTTGCCATCCGCCATGGCTGACGGCAAAGTTCCTGATTCATGTAGTGTAGGTCTCGTTTGGGTATTTCTTTTAAAGAAAATAGAACTGGGCTAGCCATTTTCAACAAGGAAAAAACACTACTGGGCTCATGATGTGGTAAACATAAATAAATATCGGTGTACTAAAGTAGGGGTACCTTAGTATCCCGAACTTGTGCACGGGCAGTCGCAGCACCCAGCGGCAAGGCTTGCCAGGCGTCCGCCAAGATCCTCCATAGCTCATATTGATGCCATTCAAGAACAAAGTGTTTTGACTGAGAAGACAAGACTCCGGCAAGAGGAGCTTGCCGGGAAGGACAAGGCCCCGGCAAGAGGAGCTTGCCGGGAAGGCCAACTAAGGCATTTCAAGAAACTTGCCGCAACGCGCCGCGCGTCCCGGCAAGACCCGGCGAGCGACAAGCTTTCGGGTGCAACAAGACAGCGACCGCGGCAAGGCACTTGCCGCGGCGAAGCCACCACTCTGCGCCCACGCTCCAGTGCATCCGACAACGTGTCGCCCTAAGATCGTTCCTGGCGCACGTGGCGGGTGGCTGTGCAGCCAAGCGGTGCGAGGTGGCAAGAGGAGATGACGAGAAGGCCATCGTGGCAAGCGGTGGCGCCTAAACGGTTTTCAGCCTTTGTTTGGGCGACCAGACGGGCATTAAATGCCCTTGTCCCCTGCAGTCAGAGTTAGGTAGGGTGCACTGTAGAGGCAGTTGTACCAACCCCTCTTTTTACATTTGTACCCCTCTCTGCGTTGCCACCTGTCGGTGACCCCTTTAGCCTATAAAAGGAGGCCCATGCGCAACAGATAGGGGGGTTCGACTCATTCGAAACTACAACACACTCACGCTCTCAAGCAAGAATAGAATATAACCACAAAGCAGCAATAGGAGTTTTATCTCTCCGGAGAGCTCCGAAGCTGGGTAAAATCCCTCGCGTGCTTCGCCTCGATCTGCTCTTCGTGCACCCTCCGCTCCCTGCCGGACCGAGAAGGGGCCCTGCCCCATAGGTGCTCGTTTCCCATGACATCTTTGGCGCACCAGGTAGGGGGCGTCGAGGTTGTGCGAACCTGATCCGGTGTTCGCACGCGCTACGTCATCATCTTCATCGACATGCCACCGAAGAAGAAGGCTTCAGAGGTGGTTGGTCCGTCTGCGTCGATTCCACCACCACCGGAGCAAACGGGCGGTGGAGTAGACGCCGGCGGAGGAACGGGCGCCGACGGAGGAACTCACATTGTCACCAGATCCAAGGACAAGGCCCCGCAAACTTCGGCGTCCGTGCATGCACCGCGCCCCTCTCAGGAGGCGCGGGATCGACAATGCCACGGTGCTCCTAGCACCGTGCTCGCGTTAGAACAAGGCCAAGCTGGCGGATCGCGGGACGCTCCAGGCCAACATGCACGCCAACATGTTGGCGCGAGCGCGGCACGGTCGCCTGGACGAGATATTGCTCCTTCTAACACTATTAGAAGTTTGAGCATATCCTGCTCCTCGCGTCGTTCACCCCCGCTGCCGAAAACCCCAGAAGAAGCGTTGGCCCAAGCCCAACTGCTACTAGACTACCCTCCAGCACCGGACAAGATCGACGACTGGAGGATCACCATCCAGAGCCGCATCGGCTTCGCCAACGGCGACAAGCCCCGGCAACCGAGCACGTCGAAGCCCCGGCAAGACGCCCAGGTGCAAGCCAGTGGTGACAAGACCGGTGGGGGTGCCACCACCGTGCACTCCCCGCCCGAAGGCCAAGATCGCCGACTCGCCGGCTAACCTCGAGACCGACTCCACCGCGTCGTCGGACCCACGAGTTCGTCGCGATCAGCGCCAAGTTCTCCAAGAACGACAACAAGAGGACGCTCGTACTCGCATCGAGCGTCGAAGAGAAGGCGGCGTCAGTCAGACCAGCGCGCTGGGCCTACTATTGATATGCATGCGCCAGGGGAACCAGGCGACTTGCCGTATGCGGTAGGTTGCCCTGCGTTCACTCGTGAGCTGCGGCAGGTCCAGTGGCCTAGTACCAAGAACTTCAAGCCAGACATAACCGAGAAGTACGACGGCAGGATACATCCGTCGAAGTTCCTCAGCATCTACACCATTGCGGTGCAGGCTGCCGGGGGGCGCGACGAGAAGATCCTCGCCAACTACTTCCCGTTGGTCCTCAAGCCGAAATCTTGGCTCATGCACTTGCCGGACAACTCCATCTCCTCATGGGCAGATCTGTGCCATCAGTTTGTCGGCGCGTTCACAGGCGGCCACAAGCCCCATGGCGAGGAGAGCGATCTTCATCTGCCGCCCGTAAGGAAGGAGAATCCCTGCGCAAGTACATTCAAAGATTCAGCCAGGTGCAGCGCAACATCCCAGACGTCCACCCTGCCACGGTTATCAGCGCGTTCCATCAGAACGTGCGTAATCGCAGGATGAGGGAGGAGATGGCGATGTGCAAAATCAGAGATGTCAGCGAACTATATGCTCTGGCCGACAAGTGTGCACATGCTGAAGAGGGGAGGAAACTCCCCGGAGAGAATGCAGGAGCAGAAGGGTCTGACAGTGAGGATGCCGCCCCGGCAAAGAAGAACCGGAGGCGGAATAACAGAAAGAGGAAAGCTAAGGATGTGCTAGTTGTCGAGCAGTCCGGCAACGGAGGTGGCGCCGAGAAGGGCAAAGGTGGTGACTCCGGCGAGGCTGTGGTGGCCGCCGACAAGCAGGACGGCTCCGGCAAGCAGTACTGCAAGATCCATCGCACCAAGGGCCATGACCTCCAAGCCTGCAAGAAGATTGAGCAGATGGCAGAGCTACAGAAAGCTGAATATGAGAAGGTTGAGCCATGATCTCCAGACTTGCAAGAAGGTTGAGCAGCTTGTTGAGCTGCAGAAAGCTGAATACGAGCGCCGCGACAAGGAGAAGGCCCAAGAAGGTGGTGGAGGATCCGGCAAGAAGCGTCCCGCCCGGGGAGGGCGCCGCAGCAAGGCTAAGCAGCGGCAAGGAGACAGGCGTCCCCGCGGTCGCGACAAGGATGAAGACGAAGATGAAGATGAGGATGAGACCGACGAGCAGGAGTTTCAAAAGGCAACAGAGGTTTTGTGCGTCGACGGCGGTGCTTCTCTGCATACTTCACAACGCCAGCTCAAACAGTGGGTGCGGGAGGTTAATGCAGCGGAACCGTCAGTTGAGTCGCGCAAGCCTCTGAAGTGGTCCAGCACGCCCATCATCTTTGATGTTGAGGATCACCCTGATCGCATAACTGCGGTCGGGTGCTTGCCGATGTTGGTTTCGCCAACTATCCGCAACCTCAAGGTCACAAAGATGCTGTTTGACGGATGGGCCGGTTTGAATCTGATCTCCTCCGCGGTGCTCAAGAAGCTCCAGATCCCCGACAGCGAGCTCGAAGAGACTGGTACCTTTCAAGGAATCAACCCGGGAAGGAGCAAGCCGAAGGGGAAGATCACACTGCCAGTGACATTTGGCAGCGAACTGAACTTCAGGACAGAAAAAGTTACCTTTGACGTTGCTGATTTCCCATTGCCCTACAATGGGATACTCGGCCGTCCAGCGGTTGCCAAGTTCATGGCAGCCTCTCACTACGCCTACAACGTGCTCAAGATGCCCGTTCCGATAAGTGTCATTTGTGTCCCTGGCGACAAGAAAGATGCCCTGATCTGTACCGACAAGATCTACCGGGAAGCAGCAGCCGCAGCAGATCGCAAGACACTTGCCGCTGAAGCTCCCGGGGGGAAGAAGAAGACCAAGTCCGGCAAGAGCAGCTCTGATGCCCACTCCGGCAAGCGCACCTCTTCGGAGTGCTGCGCTACCGTCAAGGACGCACCATCAAGCTCCACCGGCAAGTGCGAGAAGGCAAAGACAGCTTCACCAGAGACCAAGAAAGTGGCCGCCAAGGAGGACGGCACTGGTGGTACCTTCACCATCAGTGCCACGCTTGACCCTAAATAGGAAAGCGCGCTCGTTGCTTTCCTGTGGGCGAATGTTGACGTGTTTGCATGGCAACCGTCTGACATCCCCGGTGTTACCAGGAAAGTGATTGAGCACCACCTTGCCGTCTGTCCTCACACGCGGCCCGTCAAGCAGAGAGTCAGGAAACAAGCAGTGGAGCGACAAGAATTCATCGTAGAAGAGATCAAGAAGTTGGAAGCAGCAGGCCTTGTCCGAGGAGTGCTCCATCCCACGTGGTTGGCCAATCTGTAGTCGCGCGCAAGGCGAATGGGAAGTGGAGGCTTTGTATTGACTTCACTGATGTTAATAAAGCTTATCCCGAAGATCCATTTCCCTTGTCGCGCATTGACCAGATTGTCGACTCCACGGCAGGATGTGATTTGCTTTCATTTCTTGATGCATACTCAGGATATCATCAGATCTTCATGGCAGAAGAAGATGAAGAGAAAACCGCATTCATTACCCCATGTGGCACGTACTGCTTTGTACGCATTGCCTTTCGGACTAAAGAATGCTGGTTCAACATTTGCAAGAGTAGTCAGTCATGCTTTTGAGCCACAGTTGCACAGAAATGTAGAAGCTTACATGGATGACATAGTGGTCAAGAGCAAGGACAAAGGAACTTTGATCCAAGATTTGGGCGAGACCTTTGCAAATCTGCTGCAAGATCAATCTCAAGTTGAACCCCGAGAAGTGCGTGTTTGGAGTTCCTTCCGCAAGCTTCTCGGGTTCTTTATATCCTGAGGGGATTGAAGCCAATCCCGACAAGATCAAGGCCATTGAGCAGATCGAAGCACCGCGCGTCAAGGATGTCTGAAGGCTTGCCGGCTGCGTTCTTTGCTCTCGATGGTTCATCTCTAAGTCTGCTGAGCGCGCCTTTCCATTTTTCAAAATTTTGAAAAAGTCAGGTCCAATGAAATGGACTCTGGAAGCGGAGGCTGCGCTGCAGGACTTGAAGAGATACCTGTCCTCCACTCCAATACTTGTCGCACCTAAGACACAAGAGAAGTTGCTGCTGTATCTAGCGGCAACTAATCAAGTGGTTAGTGTTGCGTTAGTAGCGGAAAGGGAGGCGGATGATGAGCCAGCGACCACGGCAAGCGAGTCCAGTGACAAGCAGGGGGCTTTCCCGACAAGCTCTGGTCCCAACAAGGATGGATCCGTGCAGCCGCAGGAAGAGAAAAAAAAGAAGATGGTGTAGCACCCAGTTTATTTTGTCAGTTCCCTTCTGCAGGGGGCTAGGTCAAGATACTCTGGTGTGCAGAAGCTGCTTTTTGGCCTTCTCATGGCCTCGAGGAAGCTGCGCCATTATTTTCAAGCACATGAGATCACAGTTGTCACTCGCTTTCCGTTGAAGAGGATATTGCGTAATCCGTAAGCAGGCAGGATTGTCGAGTGGGCACTGGAACTGTCAAGCTTTGGCCTCAAGTTTGAGAGTACTTCAACTATCCAGAGCCAAGCATTGGCAGAATTTATAGCAGAATGGACGCCGACACCTGATGAAGAAACTCCAGAGACGAGCATCCCCGTCAAGGAGGCAAGCAAAGAATGGATCATGTACTTTGATGGTGCCTTCTCGCTGCAAGGCGCCGGTGCGGGTGTGTTACTTGTCGCACCCACCGGAAAACACCTCAAGTATGTGGTCCAGATGCACTTTCCCAAGGAGCAAGCAACAAACAATACTGCAGAGTATGAAGGCTTGCTTGCCGGACTCAGGATCGCGGCAGACCTTGGGATCAAGAAGCTTATTGTCAGGGGTGACTCACAGCTTGTCGTCCGCCAAGTGAACAAAGATTATCAGAGTCCGTTGATGGAAGCTTACATTGATGAAGTGAGAAAGTTGGAAGAGCATTTTGACGGCCTGCAGATGGAACATGTTCCAAGAGCCCAGAACGATGTTGCCGATGGCCTGTCAAAATGTGCTGCATTAAAGTTACCTGCGGAACCAGGGATCTTTGTGCTCAAGCTAACTCAACCATCTGTAACACCATCGATTGGACAGAACAAGAAGAGGAAGTTGGTTAGTGGTGAATACTTTCCGGCAGAGCTACCTGAAGCCGACGCCAAGAAGGTCCCCAAAATCAACACAAAGAGTGCTGAGGGGCAGTCTGCTCCGACAAGCCCTGGGTTTTGTTTCGTTGAAGCAGACGCCCCTGACAAGTTTTGGTCCGGCAAGCTTGCCGGGGAACATCAAGCTCCGGCTGAGCCACAGATTCTTGCCGTGGAAGCAGATGTTCCCGCAGCAGCATTTGCGCCTTTAGTCCTTGTTGTCGAGCCGCAGGCTCCGGCATGGGCGCAGCAGATTGTCCGTTTCCTTCAGACAGGAGAACTTCCCGAAGAGCAAGAAGAAGCAGAGAGAGTAGCCCGGCAGTCAAGTATGTACCAGTTTGTCGATGACATACTGTACAGAAGAAGATTCAACGGTGTGAAATTGAAGTGTATTCCCCGGGAAGAAGGACAGGAGCTATTGGCGGAGATACATGGAGGCATATGTGGTCACCACATTGGCTCAAGAGCACTTGCCGGCAAAGCCTTCCTAAAAGGTTTCTTTACCAACAACAGCCCTCGAGGATGCAACTGCACAAGTAACCAAGTGTGAAGCGTGCCAGTTCCACTCCAAGCAGATACATCAACCAGCTCAAGCTCTCTAGACGATCCCTTTATCCTGGCCATTTTCGGTCTGGGGGCTCGATATCCTCGGCCCCTTTCCCCGAGCTGTCGGGGGCTTTGAGTACTTGTACGTGGCAATCGACAAGTTCACAAAGTGGCCGGAAGTGGAAGCAGTGAGGAAGGTGACAACACAGTCAGCAGTCAAGTTCTTCAGGTCGATTGTTTTCCGTTTCGGAGTCCCTAACAGGATCATCACCGACAATGGCACACAATTCACGAGCCGCACCTTCATGCAGTACGTCCAAGATCTTGGCGCCAAGATCTGCTTCGCTTCTGTTGCTCACCCGAGAAGCAACGGTCAAGTGGAGAGGGCAAACGCTGAAGTGCTGCGCGGGCTCAAGACAAGTACTTTTGACAGGCTGCACAAGTGCGGAAAAAATTGGATCGAGGAGCTGCCAGTGGTTCTTTGGTCGATCAGGACGATGCCAAATCGAGCCACTGGCCAGACACCTTTTGCTCTAGTCTATGGAGCAGAGGCAGTTCTCCCCACGGAACTCGTATACGGATCACCTCGAGTGCTCGCTTATGATGAGCTTGAGCAAGAGCAGCTGCGGCAAGATGACGCGCTGCTCCTTGAGGAAGATCGCCTTCGAGCTCTTCAGACGAGCTGCTCGCTACCAGCAAGCTTTGTGTCGCTACCATAGCCGCAAAGTTAATGCCAGAAGTTTCGAGGAAGGCGACCTTGTTCTTCGGCGCGTTCAATCCGCCAAGAATTCCAACAAGTTGACGCCTAAGTGGGAAGGCCCTTATCGGGTGAAGCGAGTCACTAGGCCCGGCGCTGTCTGCCTTGAGATCGAAGATGGCTTTCCAGTGAGCAACTCCTGGAACATAGAGCATCTTCGTAAGTTTTACCCATGAGGCGCGGTTGCCGGAACCCGCTGTTCCGGCAACCACCTTTTGTACAAGCCTTGCCGCTGTTGCATGTAACCCTTTGTACAAAGCCGGGCGCAGATCCCGTGCATAAATAAAGATCATATGCTCCGCACATCTTGTCAAATTTCATGCTTTTTTTAGCTGTATTATCTGACACTTTGTGCAGCACTTGCCCCCGGTAAGCAATAACGAGCCTTAAGGCTCCACACCTTTATTTTCCCTTCTTTCTATTTCTCAAAAAGAAGGTTCCTTTGCCCAGAAGATCAGATTCCGACGAAGTTCTCGCAAAGATGCGCGAAAACCTCCATGGTCAGAACGGCGTTGGGGGTGAAGTCGAGGAGATGGAGCCCGTACATGTTCATAATGTCGCAGAAGAAATCGGAAAAGGGCGGGCAGAGCCTGCAATAGAAGAACAATGGGAAGAAGTAGTACCCTTTTGGGCACCGCTTCGAAGTAGAAGCTTCGGCCGAGAGTGTCTGCGTGCGCGGATGCGCCCGCGTCTTCGTCGACCAGAAGAGATAGAACTCCTCCCGCAGCGCCTTCGGGGTGAGCTCGGGAAAGTGCTCGCTCCTTGCGCAGCGCGTCAAGTCGCAGCGCCTCGGCCGACTTCACACTCTTTCCGGTCTTCGGAGCCATGGCGGAAGCGGTGGAGGAGGGCGGCGGCGACGGGCGGCGGCAACGGGCGGCGGAGCGCTGCTCTCTTTCGGCTTGGGAAGCGGAGGGGAGCGGCGGAGCTTTCTGAGGAAGGAACCGCAAGTGGCGAAGGTGGGGGAACGACCCATGTTTCCCCTGCTTATAAAGAGGGGAGGCGAACGTTATGCCTTTCTTGATTAAAGAATTGCCCACGATCTCTCCCACGACGCCGCGTTTGACGCGTGCCGTTACAGGAGGGCGTGGTGGATACGGAGTTAGATTTAGTATGGACCCAGGCCGCGCGTGCCCGTGCCCTGTTTTGGGCCTGGCCCAACAGCGCTCGGCACCGTGTGTGGCCCAGGCCCGAGGGCTCCTGTTGGTGCACTAAAGTAGTTGTACCTTAGTATCCCGAACTTGTGCACGGGCAGTCGCAGCACCCAGCGGAAAGGCTTGCCGGGCGTCCGCCAAGATCCTCCGTAGCTCATATTGATGCCATTCAAGAACAAAGTGTTTTGACTGAGAACACAAGACTCCGGCATGAGGAGCTTGCCGGGAAGGGCAAGGCCCCGGCAAGAGGAGCTTGCCGGGAAGGCCAACCAAGGCATTTCAAGAAACTTGCCGCGACGCGCCGCGCGTCCCGGCAAGACCCGGCGAGCAACAAGCTTTCGGGTGCGACAACACAACGACCACGGCAAGGCGCTTGCCGCGGCGAAGCCACCGCTCTGCGCCCACGCTCCAGTGCATCCGACGACGTGTCGCCCCAAGATCGTTCCTGGCGCACGTGGCGGGCGGCTGTGTAGCCAAGCGGTGCGAGGTGGCAAGTGGAGATGACAAGAAGGCCATCGTGGCAAGCGGTGGCGCCCCAAATGGTCGTTTTCTGCACTCTTTGGGCGACCGGACGGGCATTAAATGCCCTTGTCCCCTGCCATCAGAGTTAGGTAGGGTGCATTGTAGAGGCAGTTATACCCCTCTCTGCGTTGCCACCTGTCAATGACTCCTTTAGCCTATAAAAGGAGGCCCATGCGCAACGGAGAGGGGGTTCGACTCATTCGAAACTACAGAACGCTCACGCTCTCGAGCAAGAACACAATACAACCACAAAGCAGCAGTAGGAGTTTTATCTCTCCGGAGAGCTTCGAAGCTGGGTAAAATCCCCCGCGTGCTTCGCCTCGATCTGCTCTTCGTGCGCCCTCCGCTCCCTGCCGGACCGAGAAGGGGCCCTGCCCCATAGGTGCTCGTTTCCCACGACAATAAAACACTGGCTACACGGGCCACAGCCCCCGCACAGCCCCATTGTTACCCTGATCCGTTGCTAAAACTAGTATAAATAAAAACTGCTAGTTCCTCAAAAACAAGTAAATAGCAACTGGGCGACTTGCTGGGTCCCTGGTGTCAGCTGATCGTTGTGTAATTCTCTCGTTTATTGACTACATTGACAATGGTGTGAGCCCCAGATGTCCAACCATTTGGAGGAACCATTTTTTGGGCTTGTAATAATGAGGCACTTGCTTGTATACTACCATGATGATGTGGGTCCCTACTGTCATCCTCTCCACGTATAGTCATCTCCTTGTTCCTCTCGGTCGTTGACAACATTGACAACGCAAGATGGCGCGCACCGCGCACGACAAGGGAACCAAGGCGGAGGATGACGGCGAGGCCTCGGACGGAGCGATCAGGAGCCGTGGAAGATGCGCTGGTCCAGTCGTAGGCGGAAAGGAGTATGAGGGTTGACTGGTTCGGGTGCGGGTGCATGTTGGGGCTGATGTCGCTGATACGTCTCCAATGTATCTATAATTTTTGATTGTTCCATGCTATTATATTACCCCTTTTGGATGTTTATGGGCTTTATTTTACGCATTTATATCATTTTTGGGACTAACCTACTAACCGGAGGCCCAGCCCGTATTGCTGTTTTTTTGGCTATTTCAGTATTTTGAAGAAAAGGAATATCAAACGAAGTCCAAACAGAATGAAACCTTCGGGAGCGTGATTTTTTGAACGAACGTGATCCAGAGGACTTCGAGTGCAAGCCAAGCAGAAGCCGAGGCGGCCACGAGATACGAGGGCGCGCCCACCCCTACAGGGTGCGCCCCTTGTTTCGTGGGCCCCTCGGGCGGCCACCGACGTACTTCTACGTCCTATATAAGCCTACCTACCCGGAAAACATCCAGGGAGCCAACGAAACACAATTTCCACTACCGTAACCTTCTGTATCCACGAGATCCCATCTTGAAGCCTTTGTCGGCGCTCCGCCGGAGGGGGAATCGACCATGGAGGGCTTCTACATCAACACCATAGCCCCTCTGATGAGTTGTGAGTAGTTTACCACAGACCTTTGGTCCATAGTTATTAGCTAGATGGCTTCTTCTCTCTTTTTGGATCTCAATAAAATGTTCTCCCCCTCTCTTGTGGAGACCTATTCGATGTAAACTCCGTTTGCGGTGTGTTTGTCAAGATCCGATGAATTGTGGGTTTATGATCAAGTTTATCTATGAGAAATATTTGAGTCTCCTCCAAATTCTTTTATGTATGATTGAGTTATCTTTGCAAGTCTCTTCGAATTATCAGTTTGGTTTGGCCTACTAGATTGATCTTTCTTGCCATGGGAGAAGTGCTTAGCTCTGGTTTTAATCTTGTGGTGTCCTTTCCCAGTGACAGCAGGGGCAGCAAGGCACGTATTGTATTGTTGCCATCGAGGATAAAAATATGGGGTTTATATCATATTGCATGTGTTTATCCCTCTACATCATGTCACCTTGCTTAATGTGTTACTCTGTTGTTTATGAACTTATTACTCTAGATGCAGGCAGGAGTCGGTCGATCTGTGGAGTAATAGTAGTAGATGCAGGCAGGAGTCGGTCTACTTGTTGCGGACGTGATGCCTATATACATGATCATGCCTAGATAATCTCATAATTATTCGCTTTTCTATCAATTGCTCGACAGTAATTTGTTCACCCATCATAATACTTATGCTATCTTGAGAGAAGCCTCTAGTGAACTCTATGGCCCCCGGATCTATCTTTTATCTTATAAACTTTCAATCTACTTTTATTTGCATCTTTACTTTTTGCATCTATATTATAAAATACCCAAAATATATTTATCTAATCATACTATCTCTATCAGATCTCACTTTTGCAAGTGGCTGTGAAGGGATTGACAAGCCCTTTATTGTGTTGGTTGCGAGTTCTTTGTTTGTTTGTGTAGGTGCGTGGGACTTTTGAGGAGCCTCCTACTGGATTGATACCTTGGTTCTCAAAAACCGAGGGAAATACTTACGGTACTATTGCTGCATCACCCTTTCCTCTCCAAGGAAAACCAACCCAAGCTCAAGACGTAGCAAAATGTATTTCTGGCGTCGTTGCCGGGGAGGTCTTCGCTCAAGTCAAGACATACCAAGTACCCATCACAAACTCATCTCCCTCGCATTTACATTATTTGCCATTGGCCTCTTGTTTTCCTCTTCCCCACTTCACCCTTGCCGTTTTATTTGCCCTCTCTTTCCCAATCTCCTCCGCTCTTTTTCGCTTGCCTTTTTCTGTTTGCTAGTGTGTTGGATTACTTGTTGCCATGGCGCAAGATAATACCAAATTGTGTGATTTCTCGAATACTAATAATAATGTTTTTTTAGTACACCGATTGCTCCTCTTAATGATGTTGAGTCTTGTGAAATCAATACTACTTTGCTGAATCTTGTTATGAAAGATCAGTTCGCCGACCTTCCTAGTGAAGATGTCGCTACTCATCTAAACTACTTTGTTGATTTGTGTGATATGCAAAGGAAGAAAGATACGGATAATGATATTGTTAAATTGAAGTTATTTCTGTTTTCACTTAGAGATCGTGCTAAAGTTTGGTTTTCGTCTTTGCCTAAAAATAGTATTGATTCTTGGAACAAGTGCAAAGATGCTTTTATCTCTAAGTATTTTCATCCCGCTAAGATTATCACTCTTAGGAACGATATTATGAATTTTAAACAACTTTATCATGAGCATGTTGCGCAATCTTGGGAAAGAACGGCACGACCGCTGATCGGGACGCACGGGCAGCCGTTGGTCTCTTCCCTTGCCGCTGACGACAGCGTGAACGATGCACCTACACCCCTGCCCCGGTCGAGGTGGTTCAGCCGGATTTGTGACCAGCCTTGAGCAGAGAGAGTGTGTGGCCACCTATGTCTTGCTTAGATCTAGAGAGCATGAGAGAGTGATAGAGAGGAACCCTAGTAAAGCAAGCGCTAAGGCTCCTGCTTATATATATATATATATATATATAGTGGAGTGATTTTATGGTACCAGCTTCAAAAAATGTGCTCCTACGTGTACCCGTGAGTGGGTGTGAGAGAACTAGTGCGTGTGTGCACCGCTTCTCTTCATGACAGTACAATATACTATGCCCAGAGAACGTTCGCCACAAGAGTAGTAGTATAAGTGTGTGACGTGTGAGCTAAAATAAAAGGTGCACGACGTCTTTTGTTATTTAGAAGTTCTGAGGGTAGGGTGTGAAGAACACATATGTGTGTGACGTCTACCTGCAGATAGACGGTGGCACTATAGGAATCAAGCACTTTGCCATCCGCCATGGCTGATGGCAAAGGCATGCATGGCTGACGGCAAAGGCCTTTGTCGTCCGCGAGCAGACGGCAACAGGTCCGATTGACTAGGCCACGACGAAGGGCTCTTTGCCGTCTGCTGGCGCACAGCAAAGATGAAATGCTCTTTGTCGTCCGCCAGCGGACGACAAAGATCCCGGACGGCACAAGTTCCAGGTTAGGTCCGTTAAGGGGTTAACAACATGCTTTGCCGTCCACTGGCGGACGGCAAAGACAATTACACATTTGTCGTCTGCCAGCGGACGGCATCATAGCGAAATAGGCCAGCCCCCGGTGCTGCCATGTGTCAAGCTATGCCGTCCGCTAGCTGACAGTAAAGGTGCAACGTGCTTTGCCATCCGCCAGCAGACGACAAAGTAACTAAATAGGCCAACCAGTGCCCAAGGTTGCACAGGTAGCTGCCATGTGGCACCTATGCCGTCTGCTGGCTGATAGCAAAGCTCTTTGTCGTCTGCCAACAGACGTCAAAGAGCCTGTATAGCCCTTGTTTCTTCTGTTTTTTGTTATATCCTTGGATTTTCAAAAGACATAAATTATATATATAGTTTCAACCTCAGACATAGCCCATGCGTCCATCATCTAGCAGTCCATCAATGCAACAAAACACATAGGGTATTAAAATGTCCAATACATACATAGTTTCACGGAGTTCATCAACATACATACATAGTTTCACGGAGTTAGTCAAAATTCATTGTTTATCAACACAAAATCAAAACATAAACTAAAACTAACAGTCCATCAATCCAGCTTCCATGAAGTGAATCAAATCTGCAAAAATGGGAGTAAGCAAGTTAGAATAAGAAGAAGAAGAAGAAGACTAGAAGAAGATGATGAAGAAGACTAGAAGAAGAAGAAGACTAGAAGAAGAAGAAGAAGAAGACTAGAAGAAGGAGATTTTTACCCTTTTCCTTCTAATTCTTCTCCTTTTATTCTTTTTTTCTTCTCTTTCTTCCTCTACTCTTTCTTTTTCTCCTCCTTGTTTTTCCTCTTCTTATTCCTTATTTGTGTCATTTTAGAGCTTACATAGGTAATTATGCCATTTTTAGCTTACTAAGCTTATTATGTCAATTTGGAGCAAATTAAGGTAAGTATAGGTCATTTTTGTGCTAGCATAAGTAATTATGCCAATTTTTAGCTAACGTTGGTAAAATGGATCATTTTGGAGCTAACTGTCACGCCCAAGATGCGACCCTATCCTAAAGGAACTCGAATGTCCCACCAAGGATAGAAGCGCATCTTGAAGACGCTTTTGCAAGGTGGATATCATTACATCAACATTACATAATAGATGGGGATACATACAAAAGGCATACAATGCCACACGAATACAACATCATCTTACATAAGAGCACCATCCGACTACGGATGAGACACAAACGAAACTCAAACGACATCCACCACTAGCCAGTGCTGCCGACCGAACCTATCCCTGATCGAAGAAGAAGCGTAAGAAGAACTCCAAAACAAGTAAACATCGCTCTCGCGTCATGATCATCGCATAAACCTGTACCTGCAATTGTTGTTGTAGTAATCTGTGAGCCACGAGGACTCAGCAATCCCATTACCATGGGTATCAAGACTAGCAAAGCTTCATGGGTAAGGAAGGGGTAAGGTGGTGAGGTTGCAGCAACGACTAAGCATATATGGTGGCTAACATACGTAAATGAGAGCAAGAAGAGAAACAATGGAACGGTCGTGAAGCTAGCAATGATCAAGAGGTGATCCTGAACTCCTACTTACGCCAAACATAACCCAAAACCGTGTTCACTTCCCGGACTCCGCCGAAAAGAGACCATCACGGCTACACACACGGTTGATGCGTTTTAATTCCTATCTGGTGTCAAGTTATCTACAACCGGACATTAACAAATTCCCATCTGCCACATAACCGCGGGCACGGCTCTCGAAAGTTTATACCCTGCAGGGGTGTCCCAACTTAGCCCATGATAAGCCCTCGCGATCAACAAAGGATATTCCTTCTCCAAGGAAGACCCGATCAGTCTCAGAATCCCGATTTACAAGACATTTCGACAATGGTAAAATAAGACCAGCAAAGCTGCCCGAATGTGCCGACAAATCCTGATAGGAGCTGCACATATCTCGTTCTCAGGGCACACCGGATTGTCCAAACTTCCGGTAGGCCATCCCAGAGTTGCCCCTGGTGGCCACCGGCGGCTGACAAGTCGGACCAACACTCACGACGAGCACTGGCCCGGGGAGGTAAATAAAGATGACCCTCGGGCTTCGGAAAACCCAAGGGAAAAAGGGCTAGGTGAGGCAAATGGTAAAACCAAGGTTGGGCCTTGCTGGAGGAGTTTTATTCAAAGTGAACTGTCAAGGGGGTCCCATAAATCACCCAACCGCGTAAGGAACGCAAAATCCGGGAACATAACACCGGTATGACGGAAACTAGGGCGGCAAGAGTGGAACAAAACACCAGGCATAAGACCGATCCTTCCACCCTTTACCAAGTATATAGATGCATTAATTAAATAAGAGATATTGTGATATCGCAACATAATCATGTCCACCATGGAGCAATCTTCAACTTCACCTGCAACTAGCAACGCTATAAGAGGGGCTGAGCAAAGCGGTAACATAGCCAAGCAATGGTTTGCTAGGAAGGGGGAAAAAGGTTAGATGCTGACATGGCAATTTGAGAGGCTTGAAGAGCAAAAGATAGGTAGCGCAGCATAGCGATAGAACGAAGCAACTAGCATAGCAATGATAGTAGTGAGATCCAAGGTGACGGTCATCTTGCCTGAAATCCCGCTAGGAAGAAGAACGAGTCCATGAAGTAGACGAACGGGAGAAGTCTAACGAATCCTCAAAATCGCAACATTACCGAAACTAAGAAGCAACACCGGAAAGAAACAAACAACATGGTAAATGCACAAGCATAAACATGGCATGATACACAAACAAGTATGATGCATGTCCGTTTTAATAAGGCATTGTCGGTGTACTAAAGTAGGGATACCTTAGTACCCCGAACTTGTGCACGGGCAGTCGCAGCGTCCCGCGGCAAGGCTTGCCGGACGCCCGCCAAGACCCTTCGTCATTCCCATTTTCAGCCATTCAAGAACAAAGTGTTAACTTTGAAGACAAGGCCCCGGCAAGAGAAGCTTGCCGGGAAGAACAAGACCCCGGCAAGAGGAGCTTGCCAGGAAGGACAAGACACCGGCAAGAGGAGCTTGCCGGGAAGGCCAACCAAGGCACTTCAGAAGACTTGCCGCGACGTGCCGCGCGTCCCGGCAAGACTCGACGAGCGGCAAGCTTGCGGGTGCGACAAGACAGATACCGCGGCAAGGCACTTGCCGCGGCGAAGCCACCACTCCGCGCCCATGCTCCAGCTCACCCAACGACGTGTCGCCACAGGATCATTCCTGGTGCACGTGGCGTGTAGCTGTGCAGCCTAGCGGTGCGAGGTGGCAAGTGAAGGTGACTAGGAGGCCATCGTGTCGATCGGTGGCGCCCCTAACGGTCGTTTCCTGCACTGTTGGAGCGACCGGACGGGCATTAAATGCCCTTGTCCCCTGCCGTCAGAGTTAGGTAGGGGACACTTTTGATAGTGGTTGTACCAACCCGCGTTTTTACGTTTTTACCCCTCTCTCTATGTTGCCACCTGTCGGTAACCCCTTTAGACTATAAAAAGGAGGCCCATGCGCACGTAGAGGAGGTTTGACTCATTCGAGACCACATCATACCCACGCTTTCAAGCAAGAATAGAATAGAAACACAAAGCAGCAGTAGGAGTTTTATCTCTCCGGAGAGCTCCGAAGCTGGGTAAAATCCCCTCGTGCGCTCGACCTCGATCTGCTCTTCGTGCGCCCCCCGCTCCCTGCCGAACCGAAAAGGGGCCCCTGCCCCATAGGTGCTCGTGCTCCCACCACGACATCTCTGGCGCGCCAGGTAGGGGGCGTCGAGGTTGTGCGAACCTGATCCGGTCTCCGCGCGCGCTACATCAACATCTTCATCGACATGCCACCGAAGAAGAAGCCTTCGGAGGTGGCCGCTCCGTCCACATCGATCCCACCGCCGCCGCAGCAAACGGGCAGTGGGGGTAGACGCCGCCGGAGGGGCGGGCGTCGACGGTGGGACTCACGTCGTCACCAGGTCCAAGGACAAGGCCCCGCAAGCTTCAGTGTCTGTACATCCACCGCACCCCTCCCAGGAGGGGCAGAATCAACAACGCCATGGTGCTCCTAGCACCGTACTCGCATTGGAGCAAGGCCGAGCTGGTGGGTCGCGGGACGCTCAAGGCCAACAAGCGTGTCAGCATGTTGGTACGAGCGTAGTACAGTCGCCTGGGCGAGATGTTGGTCCTTCTAACACTGTTAGAAGTTTGAGCATATCCCGCACCTCGCGTCGCTCGCCACCGCCACCCAAAACTCCAGAGGAAGCGCTGGCCCGAGCCCAGCTGCTTCTAGATTACCCCCAGCGCCAGACAAGATCGACGACTGGAGGATGACCATTCAGAGCCTAGTCGGCTTCGCCAACGCCGACAAGCCCCGGCAACCGAGCATATCGAAGCCCCGGCAAGATGCTCAGGCGCAAGCCGACGCCGACAAGACCGCTGGGGGTGCCACTACCGCGCACTCCCCGCCCCAAACCCGCGAGCTCGCCGTGATCAACGCCAAGTTCTCCAAACGGCGACACGAAGACTTCGACCGTCGCATCGGCGCCGGAGAAAGCGCGACGTCGATCCGACCAGCGTCTGGGCCCACTGTCGATATGCATGCGCTAGGGAACCAGCGACTTGCCGTCTGCGGTAGGTTGCCCTGCGTTCACTCGTGAGCTGCGGCAGGTCCATGTGGCACCAAGAACTTCAAGCGACGCGTGCAGAAATGCGATGGCAGGATACATCCGTCGAGTTCCTCGCGTCTACACCATCGCGGTGCAGGCTGCCGGGCGCGACGAAAGATCGCCAAGTACTTCCCGCTGGTGCTCAAGCCCAACGTCAGATCTTGGCTCATGCACTTGCCGGACAACTCCATTTCTTCATGGGCGGATCTGTGCCATCAGTTTGTCGGCACCTTCACAGGCGGCCACAAGCCCCATGGCCAGGAAAGCGATCTTCGTTTGCTTGCCCAGAAGGAAGGAGAACCCCTGCGCAAGTACATACAGAGATTCAGCCAGGTGCAGCGCAACATCCCAGACGTCCACCCTGCTGCGGTTATCAGCGCGTTTCATAAGAACGTGCGTTACCGCAGGATGAGGGAGGAGATGGCGATGTGCAAGATTAGAGATGTCACCGAGCTATATGCTCTGGCCGACAAGTGTGCACGAGCTGAAGAGGGGAGGAAACTCCCCGGAGAGAATGTAGGAGCAGAGGGATCTGACAGTGAGGTCGCCCCTCCGGCAAAGAGGAACCGGAGGCGGAATAACAGAAAGAGAAAGGCTAAGGATGTGCTAGTTGTTGAGCAGTCCGGCAACGGAGGCGGCGCCGACAAGGCCAAAGCTAGTGACTCCGGCGAGGCTGTGGTGGCCGCCGACAAGCAGGACGGCTCCGGCAAGCAGTACTGCAAGATCCAGCACACCAAGGGCCATTACCTCCAAGCCTGCAAGAAGGTTGAGCAGATGGCAGAGCTACAGAAAGCTGAATATGAGCATCGCGACAAGGAGAAGGCCCAGGAAGGTGGCGGAGGATCCGGAAGAAGCGTCCCGTCCGGGGAGGGCGCCGCGGCAAGGCCAAGCAGCGGCAAGGAGACAGACCTCCGTGGCGCGACAAGGGCGAAGCGAAGATGAGGATGATGAGATGGATGAGGATGAGACCGGCGACCAAGAGTTTCGAGAGCGACGGAGGTTTTGTGCGTTGTGGCGGTGCTTCTCTGACACCTCGCACCGCCAACTCAAGCGGTGGGGTGCGGGAGGTAAATCAGCAGAACCGTCGGTCGAATCGCGCAAGCCTGAAGGGTCCAAAGACGCCCACCGTCTTTGATGTTGAGGATCACCCTGATCGCATCACTGCGGTCGGGTGCTTGCCGATGTTGGTTTCGCCAACCATCCGCAACCTCAAGGTCACGAAGATGTTGGTTGACGGCGGGGCCGGCCTAAATCTGATCTCTTCCGCGGTGCTCAACAAGCTCCAGATCCCCGACAGCGAGCTCGAAGAAACTGGTACCTTTCAAGGAATCAACCCGGGAAGGAGCAAGCCCAAGGGGAAGATCACACTGCCAGTGACATTTGGCAGCGAGCTGAATTTCAGAACAAAGAGAGTCACATTTGATGTTGCTGATTTCCCATTGCCCTACAATGGGATACTCGACCGTCCAGCGCTTGCCAAGTTCATGGCAGCCTCTCACTATGCATACAATGTGCTCAAGATGCCCGGTCCGATAAGTGTTATTTCTGTCCAAGGCGACAAGAAGGATGCACTTATCTGTACCGACAAGATCTACCGGGAAGCAGCAGCCGCAGCAGAGCGCAAACCACTTGCCGCTGAAGCTCCCCGGGGGAAGAAGAAGACCAAGTCCGGCAAGAGTAGCTCTGATGCCCACTCCGGCAAGCGCACCTCTTCGCAGTGCTGCTCCACCGGCAAGTGCAAGAAGGCAAAGATAGCTTCACCAGAGACCAAGAAAGTGGCCGCCAAGGAGGACGGCACTGGTGGTACCTTCACCATCAGTGCCACGCTTGACCCTAAATAGGAAAGCGTGCTCGTTGCTTTCCTGCGGGCGAATGTCGATGTGTTTGCATGGCAACCATCTGACATCCCCGGTGTTTCCAGGAAAGTAATTGAGCACCACCTTGCCGTCCGTCCTCACGCGCGGCCCGTCAAGGAGAGAGTCAGGAAGCAAGTGGTGGAACGCCAAGAGTTCGTTGCAGAAGAGATCAAGAAGTTGGAAGCAGCGGGCCTCGTCCGAGGAGTACTCCATCCAACGTGGTTAGCCAATCCAGTAGTCGCGCGCAAAGCGAACGGAAGTGGAGGCTTTGTATTGACTTCACGGATGTTAATAAAGCTTGTCCCAAAGATCCATTTCCCTTGCGCGCATTGACGGTTATCGACTCCACGGCAGGATGTGATCTGCTTTCATTTCTTGATGCATACTCGGGATACCACCGATCTTCATGGCGAAGAGGATGAAGAAAACCGCATTCATTACTCCATGTGGCACGTACTGCTTTGTACGAATGCCTTTCGGACTAAAGAATGCCGGTTCAACATTTGCAAGAGTAGTCAGTCATGCTTTTGAGCCACAGCTGCACAGGAATGTAGAAGCATACATGGATGACATAGTGGTCAAAAGCAAAGACAGAGAAACTTTGGTTCAAGATTTGGGGGAAACTTTTGCAAATCTACGCAAGGTCAACCTCAAGTTGAACCCCGAGAAGTGCGTGTTTGGAGTTCCTTCCGGCAAACTTCTCGGGTTCTTTGTGTCCCAGAGGGGGATTGAAGCCAACCCCGACAAAATCAAGGCCATCGAGCAGATTGAGGCCCCGAAGCGCGTCAAGGATGTGCGAAGGCTTGCCGGCTGTGTTGCTGCTCTCAGTAGGTTCATTTCTAAGTTTGTTGAATGCGCCGTGCCGTTTTTCAAGATTTTGAAAAAGGCAGGTCCAATGAAGTGGACTCCGAAAGCGGAGGCTGCACTACAGGACTTAAAGAAATACCTATCCTCCACTCCAGTACTTGTCGCACCTAAGCCACAAGAGAAGTTGCTGCTGTATCTAGCGGCAACCAATCAAGTGGTTAGTGCTGCGTTAGTAGCGGAGAGGGAGACAGATAATGAGCCAGCAGCCGCGGCAAGCGAATCCAGCGACAAGGATAAATCTATGCAGCCACAAGAAGAGAAAGTTGGTTACTGGCGACTACTTTCTGGCAGAGCTCCCCGAAGCCGCCGCCAAGAAGGTCCCCGGATCAACACGAGAAAGTCGAGGAGCGATGCTGCTCCGACAAGCCCTAGGTTTTTTTGTTGAAGCGGACACTCCCGGCGAGTGTGGTCGAGACACGCTTCGGGAGCATCACGCCCCGGCAGGATCCCGATTCTTGCCGTGAAGCGGATGTTCCCAAGCGATATTTGCACCTTTAGTCCTCATTGTCGGAGCTTGATAACGATGTGGACTAGGTGTCATTCAAAGAAGCATAGCCTTGCCGGAACGCAGAAGACAGAAAAGCTAAGTTGCCAAAGTTTGAGCACAGTCAATTTTAAATTTTTAAGTTATACTCCTTGAACGACCGTGCCTTGTATGGAAAAACCGGTGGCGCTGGAGGAATCAACTCGTGGCTAAGTTGCGCCCTTACTTTGTTTCGAGTCCGCTCAACAATAAAAGTGTGCTGCAACTAGCCCCGACGAGGTTTCTTGCTGGAGGCGACACCGCCAGCAGGCTGCTGATGTTCCGCACTCAGCGCTCTTGGCAAGCGTGTTAGCGCCGGCAAGTTCCCTAAAAGCGTAGGGTAAAGACATACAAGGAATGGAACTGAATAAAGGAGATAACATAGCCAGCATTGCCCAGGACAGAGTTATATTACGAAAGTAACTTGTTATGGCACTGACTAAGTTGTTCTCATAACTAAAATAACAGCGACAAGGAAGGAGAAGAAGGGCGCGCCGACACCTGGGCCCTGGCAAGCCAGTGTTGCTGGGGGCTGCGAGTACCAAGATTCATCCGTGGCAAGCCAGAGTTGCCGGGGGCTGCGATATCAGATAAGTCTTTCGTCCCTCATCATGCATCCTCTTATGGACTGGGGAATGCGAAACCGCGTTTCTTCCCAAAAACTGTCGTGCCTTGTATGGGAAACCTATGCGCGGAGGAACCGGCTCGTGGCTAAGTTGCGCCCTTACTTTGTTTCGAGTCCGCTCAACAATAAAAGCGTGCTGCAACTAGCCCCGACGAGGTTTCTTGCCGGAGGAAACACCGCCACAGGCTGCTGATGTTCCGCACTCAACGCTCGCGGCAAGCGTGTTAGCGCCGGCAAGTTCCCTAAAAGCGTAGGGTAAAAACATACAAGGGATGAGACGGGGAGGCCGCACCCACCTCGTTCCCGCCTCCGTCAAAGGCGTGAGAAGGGTCGAGTAACGTGGGGAGGCGGCAGGGCCTGTTGCCGTCAGATGAAATATCTGTCCGAGGGATACCAAGGATTAGCTCCTTGACGTGGGTTCAACCCGCAAGACAAAAAACAAGGCAAGCATCCCCTTTTCATTAAAAAAACATCTCACACAGGTACAGTCCATAGAGGATGAAAAACATGAAGGAGAGGATTACAAGTTTTTGATGCGGCTAAGGCCCGAAGGCTTACAAATTAAAAAGATAAGATCCCCGTAATCCCTTTCCTGTCCCTCTCTTGAGGAGATAGGTCAAGGAGGCGAAAAGGGCAAAGGGGCGCCTAGGCGGAGCTACAGTGCGAAGACACCAAGAGAACATCCGGGGCCGTCCGGAGGCCCCAGGCGGTGATGGCGGCAGAGCAGGGGCTCGAGACAGGCGGCAGGGCGTTAGCACACTGTCGAGGCACTCGCCTCGTACTCGACTTGCCGGCCTTGTCGCCAGCCCCTTCCCTTCCGCAGCCTCCCCACGCCCGCCGCCCAAGGAGCGACCCGGGGAGTTCAAGGAGCCGGCAACACGGATGATGGGATCGCCGGTGACGCACGAAGCGGCGCCCGACACCTAGTCGGGCCCGCCACCCCTCCGCCCGCTACCCTCGTCATCGTTGTCGCTCTCCTCCTCGTCACTCTCGCTCGAGGGGGAATCTTATTTGTCGGAGGAGCTGTCCACGCCTTTGCTCGCTGGGTGCGGAGTCCCCAGACCTTGACGGAGAGGAGATCACCCTCCATTAACTTAAAATGGAGGTAAACCCCTCATAAGGCTATGGATGCAGTGACGTCTTCCACCCACGATCAAGATACATCACATTAGGGGCTGGGAATACAGCGCGACTCGCGTCTGCTGATCCTGACCCCTCATGAGCGATCTCGGCGTCTCGGCGGATCCGACTCCATCGCGCTCACAAGCGGGCTGGAAGCCGGGGCGGCGGCGAGGCGCCCAGCAGCAGACGAAGAACTGCAAGGTCGTCCCTGTATGGACCGCCTGGGAGAAGAACCGCTGGCGGAGGCGGAGATGGTGCGCCACCCGCCCGCCTCTTCCACAGGCGCCTCGACCTCTTCCTCGACCTCGTCCACGACCTCGCCCCTCCCTCTTCTCCTTGTGGCTGGCTCACGCCTGCAGGCATGAGATAGGAAGGGATCGCTGTCTGGCGGCGACCCTCGCCGCCACCGATGAAGGCAGGGGTTCCCTTTCTCCATGGCGAATGAGAGAAAGGAGGCGGAAGCTGAAGAAAGGAGGAGTTGAGAGAGTCACGAGCCTGCGCTCCCCTTCCGATCTTTTAAGAGGCGGGTGGGGGCTCGGCCGCCCGCTCAGCGAATCAAGGCAAAGGAAGAGCAGGGAGTGGGGCCGACCCGCTGCACCCTTCATGACGGCCCGATTTCCACTTCTACCGCCCGACCCCAAGCGCATGGGAGCAGCGTGGCGGGATCAGAACCGAGGCGGCGGATGAGGTGACCTCGCCCGCCCGTGATCCGCGGGGTGGATGCCTCAAAAATCGCGCCGCCACCCGTCTCCCGCGGCGCGATGATTGGCGCGTCTGAATTCACGGGGCCAGCGGTGAATCTGGAGTGGATCTGGTTTGGAACCAGGCCACGCGCGTGCCGTGCCTGTTTTGGGCCTGGCCCAACAGCGCAACAGCACCGTGTATGGCCCAGGCCGGGGGCTCCTGTCGGTGTACTAAAGTAGGTATACCTTAGTACCCCGAACTTGTGCCGCGGCGATCGCGGCGTCGCGGCAAGGCTTGCGGGCCCGCCAAGACCCCGTCATTCCCATTTTCTGCCATTCAAGAACAAAGTGTTAACTTTGAAGACAAGGCCCGGCAAGAGAAGCTTGCCGGGAAGAACAAACCCGGCAGAGGAGCTTGCGGGAAGGATAGAACCGGCAAGAGGAGCTTGCCGGGAAAATAACAAGGCACTTCAGAGACTTGCCGCGACGGCGCCCGCGTCCGGCAAGACCCGACCCAGCGGCAAGCTTGCGGGTGCAACAAAGGCGAATACTGCGGCAAGGCACTTGCCGCGGCGGCTCCCACTCGGCATACGCTCCAGCTCACCCGACGACGTGTCGCCACAGGATCATTCCTGGTGCACGTGGCGTGTAGCTGTGCAGCCTAGCGGTGCGAGGTGGCAAGTGAAGGTGACTAGGAGGCCATCATGGCGATCGGTGGCGCCCCTAACGGTCGTTTCCTGGACTATTGGAGCGACCGGACGGGCATTAAATGCCCTTGTCCCCTGCCGTCAGAGTTAGGTAGGGGACACTGTTGATAGTGGTTGTATCAACCCGCGTTTTTACGTTTTTACCCCTCTCTCTACGTTGCCACCTGTCGGTAACCCCTTTAGACTATAAAAAGGAGGCCCATGCGCACGTAGAGGAGGTTCGACTCATTCGAGACCACAGCATACCCATGCTTTCGAGCAAGAGCAGAATAGAAACACAAAGCAGCAGTAGGAGTTTTATCTCTCTGGAGAGCTCCGAAGCTGAGTAAAATCCGCTGGCCTCGACCTCGATACGCTCTTAAATCGCCCCGCTCTGCCGAACCGAAAAGGGGCCCCTGCCCGATAGGTGCTCGTGCTCCCACCACGACAGGCATGGCATGGCAAAGTGCAACAAACAATACTACAAGTTAAGTGGAGCTCAATATGCAACGAGTTGCATATTGACAAAACACCACATTGACATATTTAGTTTAATCTTGTTTAAGCTATCAAACAATATTAAATATTGTTAAACATGGCAAGAGGTGAAACATAATTAAGCTACCTATCTAGGAAAGTTTAAATGAGGCCGGAACAACAAACAACAATTCCCGAAAATCCCCACATGCATATTTCGAATTTGGTACTGTTCTGCCCTAAACCATATTTTAATGTTGTTAAGCAGTAAAACAAAGTGCACCATGTTAATCTATGGATTTTTCTAGCCCATTTACATATAAAGAACATTTAAAACCGAGCTACGGTTATTTAGTTATGAAATAAATCATTTTAACATGGCATTTAAGCAAATTTAATCAAACAGCATTTTGAGCATTTTAACATGGGATGAAAATGGCATATTATGAAACTAGATGAAATTCTAAGCATTTTACATATTTAAAACATTTTAATCCGATGCACGGTTGAGGAGTTATTAAATGCATGAACAGCAAGGGGTAATATGTAAATATGCAGTTTCTGAATAATTATACAAATTCGCAGGTCAGGAAAAAAAGCTATCGGGACAAAACTGCAGGCTGGCCCAACAGGAACAGGCGCTGGGGGGGGGGGCAGCTCACCAGCGTGGCCACTGGGCCGACGCGAGCTAGGCCTTGAAGGCGTGGCGCGTCAGCGACGGAATCGGCGGAGACGGCGAAGCCTCTCGCTTTCGATCTGAGCGGCGGAGGCAGCCCGCTGGGGTGGCGAAGACTCGGCAAGGGCCGGGCGGGTCGGCGAGGAGGCGATGGTGAACTCGCGAAGCAGGGGAGGTCCGGGCGCCGGGGAACCACGACGGCGGGGCAGATCTTGGCGGAAAAAAGGTCGGGGACGGCGAGCTCGGGCATCCATGTTGTCCTCTCCGACGCGCCAAAACGATTGGGCATGCTTTGGCTGGGCGGCAGTGATGGCTCGGTGGGAAGAGGCGGCTGGTCTCGAACAGCAGGCGGCGACCATGGCGTTGGGTCCCTGCTAGAGAAGGGAGAGGCGAGAGAGGTTAGAGAAGTTGAGAGAGAGAGAGAGAGGAGCACGGGGAGCAAAAGAAGAGAAGGCAGGGTGTGGCGACTGATCGTGGTGGTGGCTCGTGCGAGACCAGTGCGCCAGTGGCAGGCGAGGCGAGGAGGGTGGCGACGCTTGAAGATGGAGGTCGAGCAGTGGGCGCCATGGCGCTCTGTCTGAAGAAGGAGAGAAAGATAGATTTGAGAGACCAAGAGAAAAGCGTGAGGAACCCAAGAGAAGCAGCAGACACGCAAGGGAGGACAGCTGCTGGAGGTGGCTCTGCTCGCCGGAGATCGTGAACTGCTTCTTGCTTATGGGCAGGAGGAGCTCGGGGCTCGGTAGCCTGTGAGGCTGCAGGACGTCATGGCTCGGCGGAGGAAAGGAGGCTGCAGCGATTAGGCGGCACTAAAATTAGGAAGGAGGGGGCTGGCATGCGGATCGGGGAAGGGGAAGGTTGCGGCTGGTCGGGCAGATTGGTGGATCGGGAGGGATCCCAAGGGAGTTGGAGGCTAGTCAGGGAACGATCCCGAGGAACGGGGGAGTGTGGGTGGCGGCGCAAGGGGGAATAGAGTTAGGTTAGGGTTTGACTAATTTGGTATGAAGTGGTCTATAAATAGCGAAAATAGACTAAGGTTGGACCCTTCGATCGTAATCAGACGATCGAGAATAAATAGTCCAGGGAGTTCAAATGAGAAAACAAAGATGTTTTATAGATGTTAGGGGATGATCCGGACTCAAAGGTAACGACTGCCCGGGTCGGGTCCGGGATAACTTTCGGACGCGCGCGAGGGGTCTGAGTAAAGAGTAGAGAGGGTTAAACTGTCAGACAAGAGGGAATCGAAAACCTGGTTGGACTCGGATCGGTGAACGAAAGCAAGGGGGGACGCTGCAACTATGAACGGGTGCAAGCTTTATGAAAACATGCAGATGCAATGCGCATGATGCTATGAGATGAAATGCTTGACATGAACAAAATGCAAAACAAAAGACAAAAACCCAACCACGAAGGAAATATCATATCGCATCTCCGGAAAAAGGCAAGAGTTGGAGTTACGAATGCGCAAAGTTGTATCCGGGGCGTTACACTAACCTAGCTAAAATGGATCATATTGGAGCTAACGTAGGTAAAATGGATCATATTGGAGCTAACCTAGGTAAACTTGCTCATTTTGGAGCTAACCTATGTAAAATGGATCATATTGGAGCTAACTTAACTAATTATGCCATTTTTTTAATTAACTAAGCATATTATGCCATTTTTGACATAAGCTAAGTATATATAGGTCTTTATTTAGCTAACCCAGTTAACTAGCCATATTAGAGCTAATTTAGTTAAGTCTAGGTCTTTATGCATTTTGTAGGCAAAACACTAGAGAAATGTTAACGTCGTCACGGAGGTGAAAGGCTAGTGGGGTTTACGCTAGTGTCAGACGTTGAAGGACCGGTCGGGGTCAGGCTTTTGCTAGTGCGAGACAAAGAAGGATCGATCGATGCTTGTCGAGAGGCATGTTGCACCAAAGATCATTTGCAATGTCTCGTTAGCATGATGCAACTAAAATGTGAATACTAGTAACTAATGACCATTCAAATGAAACTCACCGTGTCCGGTATACCAATCTGAGGCATCAGTGGAGGGGTCGTTTTTCTTGCACACGGATTGCACATTTTGATTTCACGAGTCAGTCATATTAGTTAGTAATGAAACGAACATTACATGCATGATTTGGGTAATAAGCAGGAGAAGCTTACCACGAGGAGCTCGTATAGGGCCCGGTGAGACGTGTTGTTCCAGTTCCTCTCCTCCTCCAGCATCTTAGCCATCCTCTGCTCCAGCTTAGTCTTCCTCTCCTTGGCCTGCCTGTTTGCCTCTGCCAGAAGCTCCTGGTCCCTAGCCTCGAGGGTGAGGTCCACTGGCCAAGGTCGAGGTGGTATGTCAGGAAGAGACCTCGCGTGGCACTTCTTGATCTCCTTGAGACTGCTAGGACAACGTATCGGTCCATTCCCAATGGCTGACGAGCCCTGTTTCCTTCCCTCACCAGATAGCATCACGTGCTTTGTATCAAAAGGACTCTGGCTCGGGTTGAAGTCATCCCCTTTCGTCGCCTTCCCCCAGTCTCTATACCTCACGAGCTTGTTGTGGGAGGAGATGTTGGTGAAGCTCTCTGGATGATCGAGGTCAGCCTCAGAGAATGCCTTGGCCTTCTTGAACGGGGTCATATGGGCCATGGCATAGAGGTCATACAGCGGTGGCACTTCCTTCTTGTTGTGTTTCGCCTAAAAGAGAGGAACAACATATTAGTTAAGGGCTGAAGCTAGCATGAAGAATGAAAATGCATGAATCGTTAAGGGCTGAACCACATACCCAGTGATCCCCGTACTCAAATAGGTTGGAGCTCCCTTGATGGTGTAGCACACCTCGCATTTGGGAGTGCTTATCCCTGGCCTTGTTGTGTTGGGCTAGCCCGTGGGGAGAGCACCACTCATCCACCAACGCCTCCCAATAGTCCGTCATATCCGCACACCATCTCGGGCGCACCTAAGTTTGGCAAAGAGAAATTTCAGTGCTACGCCTACAAATGAAATCAAGGAAACTAAGTACAAGGCATTAAGAATAGGTATTTACCTTCATGTACTTCTCCTTACTCAGATACTTGCCCTGGCAATTCTTCTTGGCCCACCTAATGTTATTCGAGGCGTAGTAGTCTCGAACAGCCTGCACCCTAGCCTCGTGTCGTAAGTTTTGAAGTAGGCGCTTGCTCTCGGCTTCGAGAACCCTAGCCGCCTCCGCCTCGTGTTCCTCTAAAACCCTATAGAAGGTCTACAATCGAACAAGACAACACTGATTAGTACAATCACTAGGTAATGTTGATTTTTAATTATCTAAAGTATAAATTACCCAAAACTGACGCCTCAAAATGTCGGCCACCATCTCGCACACGACATTGTCGACCCTCTCCTCTAGCGGGGCCGGGGCATCCATGTCCAGCTCCCAGCTCATTGCCAGATATGGAGCCTGACCCTCACCGGGCAACGTGACCCACCACGACAAGTGGTGCCGGACTAGAGTACCAAGGACCTGGTTGGGCCTGCAGACACCATCGGGGTGTATCCAACCCCTGCGGTATGACAAGGCCAACACATTAGATATTAATTTGAAGAAACATGAAGGACAGAGGTTAAAATAGAGTAAATGCACTTACTTCTCCCCGTTAGGCTGAATCAACCACCTCTAATCGCGGGTCGCCGGCACGGCCGGGAGCTTTGTACCACCACGCTGGTAGACCTTCTTGCCCTGCTCAACCAGCTCGCCATTGCTAAAACTAGTGGCAGACTAGGTCTCCTCGCCATTAGCATGTACACTAGTCTCCGAAGTCACCTGGGACAAAGACTCTGGGACCAGAGTCTGGTGGGACGAAGACTCTGGGCCGGAGTCTTGTGGGAGGAAGGCTCGGCGACATGAGGCTCGTCAGCCCAAGGCTCATGGACAGTCCAAGACAGGTCCAATTCTGACGGGTCTATCTGAGATGGAGCACTCCGATGGTCCGGAGAATCAGCTGGGGGTGGCGGCGAGGAAGGCACAACAGCCTTCCTACCTCTTCCGCCGCCATGTCCAGCTCTACCTGCACCCCTCTTTGTCTTCCCCCGACCTCTCCCGACAGAAGAAGAAGCGCCTTCCGGTGTCTGCATGCCTTGATCCAGCACTCTCAGAATGTGCTGGGGTGGAATAACATCACCCCTCCCAGCACGCGCCGAGGAAGAAGGAGGATCGGAGCGCTCTCGACCCGCGCCCACCATCTGTCAACAACTGCAATGACAAAGAGTAAACAAAATTAGTACTACATTGTCGGTGTACTAAAGTAGGGGTACCTTAGTGCCCCGAACTTGTGCACGGGAGGTTGCAGCACCCCGCGGCAAGGCTCGCCGGGCGTCCGCCAACACCCTCCGTCATTTCCACTTACTGCCGTTCAAGAACAAAGTGTCAACCAAGTAGACAAAGCCCCGACAAAAGGAGCTTGCCGGGAAGAACAAGGCCCCGACAAGAGGAGCTTGCCGAGAAGGCCAACCAAGGCACTTCCAGAAGACTTGCCGCGACGCCCCGCGCGTCCCGGCAAGGCCCCGCGACCGGCAAGCTTGCCGGCGCGACAAGAGAAGGGCCACGGCAAGGCGCTTGCCACGACAAGGCTGCCACCCTGCACCCAAGCTCCAGCGCATCCAACGACGTGTCACCCCAGGGCCATCCGGAGCACGCGTGGCGGTATTGTGCAGCCATGCGGTCGCGTGGTGGCAAGCGAGCTGACAAGGAGGCCATGGTGGCGATCGGTGGCGCCCCTAACGGTCGTTTCTTGCACTATTAGCGGGCGGCCGGACGGGCATTAAATGCCCTTGTCCCCGCCGTCGAGTTAGGTAGGGACCTGTTGGTTCACAAGTTGTACCAACCTGCGTTTTTACCTTTCTACCCCTCTTCCTACGCTGCCACCTGTCGGTGACCCCCTTTGGACTATAAAAGGGAGGCCCATGCGCACGTAGAAAGGGTTCGGGGGTTCGGTCCATTCGACACATCCAACACCACTACACGCTCGCGCTCTCGAGCAAGAACAAATACAAACACAAAGCAGCAGTAGGAGTATTATCTCTCTGGAGAGCTCCGAAGCTGGGTAAAAAGCCCCCGCGTGCCGTCGCCTCGATCTGCTCTGCGTGCGCCCTCCACTCCCTTGCCGGACTAGAAGGGGCCCCCTGCCCCATAGGTGCTCGTGCCCACAGCATCCGCCACGACATCTTTGGCGCGCCAGGTAGGGGGGCGTCGAGGTCCTGAGCATCTGATCCGGTCTCCGCGTGCGCTACATCAACGTCTTCATCAACATGCCACCAAAGAAGAAGCCTTCGGAGGTGGCCGCTCCATCTACATCGATTCTACCACCGCCGCAATAGCAAACGGGCAGTGGAGTGGACGCCGGGGGAGGAGCGGGCGCCGACGGTGGGACTCACGTCGTCACCAGGTCCAAGAACAAGGCCCCGCAAGCATCGGCAACCGTGCAGACACCACGCCCTTCCCAGGAGGTGCAGGGTCGACAACGCCCCGGTGCTCCTAGCACCGTGCTCGCGTTGGAGCAAGGCCAAGCTGGTGGGTCGCGGGATGTTCAAGACCAGAGTGCGCGCCAGCACGCTGGTGCGAGTGAGGTACGGTCGCCCGGACGGGGTGCTGCTCCTTCCAATCCAGTTGGGAGCCCGAGCACATCTCGCTCCTCGCGCCGCTCATCGCCGCCGCCACCCAAGACTCCAGAGGAAGCGCTGGCCCGAGCCCAGCTGCTTCTAGATTACCCTCCGGTGCCGCACAAGATTGACGACTGGAGGATGACCATTTATAGCCTCATCGGCTTCGCCAACGGCGACAAGCCCCGGCAACCGAGCGCATCGAAGCCCCGGCAAGACGCCCAAGCGCGAACCGGCGCCGACAAGACCGCTGGAGGTGCCACCACCATGCACTCCCCGCCCCGAAGGCCGAGGTCGCCGACTCGCCGGGCCAACCTCGACGCCGACTCCACTGCATCGTCGGACCCATGAACCCGCCGCGATCAACGCCACGTTCTCCAAGAACGACGACACGAAGACGCTCGTACTCGCATCGAGCGCAGAAGAGAAGCGCGACGTCAATCTGACCAGCGCGCTGGGCCCACTATCGATATGCATGCGCCCGAAGAACCAGCGACTTGCGTCTGACGCTGCAGGTTGCCCGCTGTTCACCCGTGAGTTCGCGGCAAGTCGATGGGCTCAAGACCAAGAACTTCAAGCCGGGCGCGCGAAAAGTACGATGGCAGGATACATCCGTCGGAGTTCCTCGGCGTCTACACCATCGCGGTGCGAGCTGCTTTGGGGCGAGACGAGAAGATCTCGCCAACTACTTCCGGCCCAGTGCTCAAGCCCAACGAGATCTTGGCTCATGCACTTGCCGGACGGCTCCATCTCTTCATGGGCGGACCTGTGTCACCAGCTTTGTCGGCACCTTCACAGCGGTGCCACAAACCCCATGGCCAGAGAGCGATCTGCATTTGCTCGTCCGTATGAGGAGAACCCTGCGCAAGTACATCTGAGATTCAGCCAGTGCAGCGCAACATCCTGCACGCCCACCCCGCGGTTATCGGTGTGTTCCATCGTAACGTCGTAATCGCAGGATGAGGGAGGAGATGGCGATGTGCAAGATCAGAGATGTCAGCGAGCTGTACGCTCTGGCCGACAAATGTGCACGGGCTGAGGAGGGGAGGAAAATCCTCGGAGAGATTACAGGAGCAGAAGGATCTGACAGTGAGGATGCCGCCCCGGCGAGGAGGAACCGGAGGCGGAACAACAGAAAGAGAAAGGCTAAGGATGTGCTAGTTGTCGGGCAGTCCGGCGACGGAGGCGGCTCCGACAAGGCCAAAGCTGGTAACTCCGGCGAAGCTGTGGTAGCCGCCGACAAGCAGGATGGCTCCGGCAAGCAATATTGCAAGATCCACCACACCAAGGGCCATGACCTCCAGACCTGCAAGAAAGTTGAGCAGATGGCAGAGCTACAGAAAGCTGAGTACGAGCGCCGCGACAAGGAGAAGGCCCAGAAAGGTAGCGGAGGATCCGGCAAGAAGCTTCCCGCCCGGGGAGGGTGCCACGGCAAACCCAAGCAGCGGCAAGGTGACAGACCTCCCCGGGGCCGCGACAAGGCCGAAGAAGAAGAAGAAGATGATGAAATGGAGGAAGATGAGACCAATGACCAAGAGTTTCGTATGGCGGAGGTCTTGTGCATCGGCGGCGGTGCTTCTGACACCTCACACCGCCAACTCAAACAGTGGGCGCGAGAGGTGAGCACAGCAGAACCATCCGTCGAATCACGCAAGCCCCTCAAGTGGTCCAGCACGCCCATCATCTTCGACGTTGAGGATCACCCTGATCGCATCACTGCGGTCGGGTGCCTGCCGATGTTGGTTTCACCGACAATCCGCAACCTCAAGGTCATGAATATGTTGGTTGACGACGGGGCCGGCCTGAATCTGATCTCCTCCGCAGTGCTCAAGAAGCTCCAGATCCCCGACAGCGAGCTCGAAGAGACTGGTACCTTTCAAGGGATAAATCCAGGAAGGATCAAGCCGAAGGGGAAGATAACACTGCCAGTGACATTTGGCAGTGAGCTAAATTTTAGGACAGAGAGAGTCACATTCGATGTTGCTGATTTCCCATTGCCATACAATGGGATACTCGGCTGTCCAGCGCTTGCCAAGTTCATGGCGGCCTCTCACTACGCCTACAATGTGCTCAAGATGCCTGGTCCGATAAGTGTCATTTCTGTCCAAGGCGACAAGAAGGATGCACTTATCTGCACCGACAAGATCTACCGGGAAGCAGTAGCCGCAGCAGAGCGCAAACCACTTGCCGCTGAAGCTCCCCGGGGGAAGAAGAAACCCAAGTCCGGCAAGAGTAGCTCTGATGCCCACTCCGGCAAGCGCACCTCTTCGGAGTGCTGCGCTACCGTCGAGGACGCACCATCGAGCTCCACCGGCAAGTGCAAGAAGGCGAAGACAGTTTCACCAAAGACTAAGCCCGGCGAGAACAGCTCTGGTGCCCACTCCGGCAAGCGCACCTCTCCGGAGTGCTGCGCTGCCGTCGAGGACGTACCATCGAGCCCCACCGGCAAGTAGAGCAAAGAGAGCAGTCGTTTTCGAATTTTTGTGTTATATTCCTTGAAAGACCGTGCCTTGTATGGAAAACCTGCGCGCGGAGGGATCGAATCGCGGCTAAGTTGCGCCCTTGGCCTGTTTCGAGTCCGCTCAACAATGAAAGCGCGCTGCAACTAGCCCGACGAGATTTCTTGTCGGAAGCAACACCGCCAGCGGGCTGCTGATGTTCCGCACTCAGCAAGAGTGTTTGCACTGGCAAGTTCCCTAAAAGCGTAAGGGTAAAAACATACAAGGGAGGGAATCAAGGAAGAAGTGCAGCCTTGCCGGAACGTAGATGACAGAAAAAGCTAAGTTGCCCGAAATTTGAGCGCAGCGCACAGTCGTTTTTAAAATTTCTATGTTATATTCCTTGGGCGCCCATGCCTTGTATGAAAAACCTGTGGACGGAGGAACCGGCTCGCGGCTACATTGCACCCTTAACTTTGTTTCGAGTCCGCTCAACAAGGGAAGCGCGCTGCAACTAGCCCCGACGAGGTTTCTTGCCGGGAGCGACACCGCCAGCGGGCTGCTGATGTTCCGCACTCAGCAAGTGTGTTTGCACCGGCAAGTTCCCTAAACGCGTAAGAGTAAAAACATGCAAGGGATGGGGTCAAGTAAAGGATATAACATAGCGTTGCCCAGGATAAAGTTATATTACAAGAGCAACTTATTACGGCACTGATTAAGCTGCTCTCATAACTAAAATAACAGCGACAAGGAAGGAGGAGAAGGACGCACTAGCACCAGGACCTCGGCAAACCAGCATTGCTGGGGGCTGCGAGTACCAAGATCCCTTCGCGGCAAGCCAGGGTCGCCGGGGGCTGCAATGCCAGATAAGTCTTTTAGTCCCTCATCATGCATCCTCTTGTGGGCCGGGGATTGCGAAACCGCGTTATCCCCTTGAACGACCGTGCCTTGTATGGAAAACCTGTGCGCGGAGGAATCGACTCGCGGCTAAGTTGCGCCCTTGATTTGTTTTCGAGTCCGCTCAACGATACAAGCACGCTGCAACTAGCCCGACAAGATTTCTTGCCGGAAACAGCACCGCCAGCGGGCTGCTGATGTTCCCCGCTCAGCAAGTGTGCTCGCGCCAGCAAGTTCCCTCTAAGCGCAGGGTAAAAACATACAAGGCATGGAATCAAGTGGAGGAGATAACGCAACAAGCAGTGCCCAGGATAGAGATATATATTACGATGAATAACACCCACGCTTTAAGAGATTGTTAAACGACGCATCCAGCAGCGGCAAGAACAAAGGAAGGGCGCCCGGTACACAGGTCGGCAAAGACAGAGTTGTCGGGGCTGTGAATACCAAGATTCATCCCGGCAAGCTATAGTTGCTTAGGGGCTGCGATATCGATAAGTTTTCATCCTCGTCATGCATCCTCTTATGGGCTGGGGAATGCGAAGCAGCGTCCTTGAGCGGCGTGCCTTGTATAGGGAAACTCATGCTGCGGAGGAATCGACTTCGCGCTAAGTTGCGCCCTTGATTTGTTTTCGAGTCCGCTCAACAATACAAGTGAGCTGCAACTAGCCCCTTTAAAAGGTTTTTCTTGCGGAGGCAGCACCGCCAACGAACGCTGATGTTCCGCACTCAGCGGCGTGCTTATACCCGACAAGTTCCTCAAAGCGCGGGGAAAAGAACGTACAAGGCATAGAATCAAGTAAAGGATATAACCTGGCAAGCATTCCCCTTTTCATTAAAAAACATCCCATTCCAGTACAAGTCCATAGAGGATGAAAAACATGAAAGAGAGGATTACAAGTTTTAAATGCAGCTAAGGCCCGAAGGCTTACAAACTAAAAAGATAAGATGCCCGTAATTCCCTTTCCTGTCCCCCTTTTCAGGAGGTAGGTCAAGGAAGCAAAGAGGGAAAAAGAGGCGCCAAGGTGAACTACGGGTGCCAGAAGACACCAAGAGAACATCCCGGGGGCCAGCCGGAGGCTTGGCGGAAACGGAGGCGCCGGAAGCAGAGCTCGAAGACGGGGCGGCAGGATGTCAGCACGCTGTCGAGGGCGCCACGCCCTCGTACTCCGACTTGACGGCCTTGCCGCCACCCCTCTTCCTCTTCTGCAGCCTCCCTACGCCAGCCGCCCAAGGAGACGACCCCGGGGAGTTCAAGGGGCCGGCGACCCGGATGATGTGGTCGCTGGTGACGCACAAGGCGATGCCCGACGCCTAGTCGGACCCGCCGCCCTCGTCGTCGCTGTCGCTCTCCTCCTCGTCACTCTCGCTCGAGGGGGAGTCTTCGCTATCGGAGGAGCTGTCCACGCAGCATCTCGCCCGGGTGCCGGAGTTCCCGAAGACCTTGATGGAGAGGAGGTCGCCCTCCATTAACTTAAAATGGAGGGTAAACCCCGCCGTCAAGCTGTGGATGCGGGCGAACGTCTTCCACCCACGATCAAGATACATCATGCCGGGGGCTGGGGATACGACGCTGACTCGCGTGCCACTGATCCCGCAGCCCCTCATGCGCAATCCCAGCGTCTCGGGCGGGTCCGGCTCCATCAGCCGCATAAGCGGAGCCGGAAGCCGGAGGCGACGACGAGGTGCCCAACAGCAGCGAAGAACTCCCAAGGGTCGTCCCGTGTGGACCGCCGGGAGAGAGCAACCGCCCGGTGGAGGCGGCGCCGGCCAGCGCCCGCCGGCCGCCTCTTCCCCGCGCACCTCCACCTCGCCCTCGGCCTCGCCCACGACCTCGCCCCCTCCCTCTCCCCCTTGGGGCTGGTTTTGCCACCACAGGCGCGGGATAGGGAGGGATGCGCTGCCTGGCGGCGACTCTCGCCGCCACCGATCAAGGACCAGGGTTCCCTTCCTCCATGGCGGATGAGAGGAAGGGTAGCAGAAGTTGAAGAAAGGAGAACATGAGGAAGTGCGGGATTTTTGTGCTCCCCTTCCGCCCCTTTTTAAGGAGCGAGGTGGGGGCTCGGCCGCCCCGCTCAGCCAATCAGAGCACGGGGAGAGCAGGGAGTCGGGGCCGACCCGCTGCCTCCGCCCGTGACGGCTCGATTTCCCACTTCCACCGCCCACGACCCCACGCGCATGGGGGCCGCGTGGCGAAGATGCAGAGCCGAGGCGACGGATGAGGTGACCTCGCCCCCACCCGTGATCACGAGGTTGGCGCCTTAAATCGCGCCGCCACCCACGCCTCCCGACGCCGCAATCGACGCGTGCCGTTACGAGAGGATCACGGTGGATCTGGTGGGATTCGTTGGACCCGAGCAGCGTGTCCGTGCACTGTTTTGGGCCTGGCCCAACAGCGCTTCGGCACCGTGTATGCGCATAGGCCCGCGGGCTCTGTCGGTGTACTAAAGTAGGGGTACCTTAGTACCCGAACTTGTCACGCAAGCGATTCTGACACCCAGCAGCAAGTCTCGCGAGCGTCCGCCAAGACCCTCCGTCATTTCCACTTCTTGCCGTTCAAGAACAAAGTGTCAACCAAGTAGACAAAGCCCCATAAAGGAGCTTGCGGGAAGAACAAGGCCCGGCAAGAGGAGCTTCTTTGGAAGGCCAACCAAGGCGCTTCCAGAAGACTTGCCGCGACGCCCCGCACGTCCCGGCAAGGCCCGGCGACCGGCAAGCTTGCCGGCGCGACAAGAGAAGGGCCACGGCAAGGCGCTTGCCGCGGCAAGGCTGCCACCCTGCACCCAAGCTCCAACGCATCCAACGACGTGTCACCCCAGGGCCATCCCAGGAGCACGTGGCGAGACGCTGTGCAGCCATGCGGTGCGAGGTGGCAAGCGGAGCTGACAAGGAGGCCATCGTGGCGATCGGTGGCGCCCCTAACGATCGTTTCCTTGCACTATTGGGGCGACCGGACGGGCAATAAATGCCCTTGTCCCCTGCCGTCAGAGTTAGGTAGGGACACTGTTGGACACTGTTGTACCAACCTGCGCTTTTACCATTCTACCCCTCTTCCTGCGCTGCCACCTGTCGGTGAACCCCTTTGGACTATAAAAGGGAGGCCCATGCGCACGTAGAAAGGGTTCGGGGGTTCGGTCCATTCGACACATCCAACACCACTACACGCTCGCGCTCTCGAGCAAGAACAAATACAAACACAAAGCAGCAGTAGGAGTATTATCTCTCCGGAGAGCTCCGAAGCTGGGTAAAAAGCCCCCGCGTGCCGTCGCCTCGATCTGCTCTGCGCGCGCCCTCCGCTCCCTTGCCGGACTAGAAGGGGCCCCCTGCCCCATAGGTGCTCGTGCCCACAGCATCCGCCACGACATACATAAACATAATAAAAAATTTAAGTGTGTACCATCATCATGAACAAAATAAAAAATTTAATACCTAATAACATGAACTAATTAATAATATATATTCTTCCTCTTCTTTTTTTCATCTTTTTTCTTCTTACTCTTCTTCTTCTACTTCTTTTTTCATATTTCTTCTTCTAATAATCTAAACCTAAACCTAGCTAGCACTAAACTAAACCACCCACTAACCTAAACCTAAACAAAGCTAGCACTAAACTAAACCACCCACTAACCTTGTCTTCTTTTTCTTCTTCACTTTCCTTATTTTGCTTTTTCCTCTCCACTTCTACCTCTTCTTCTTCTTCTTCTTCCCCCTTCCAATTATTCTACTTTTCTTCTTCTTTTTTAATATTTTTTACTTCCTTTAATTATGACTATTTAACTAAAATCTAACACTAATCTAATATAATCTCATATAATCTAGCTAACTATATATCGAATATCTAAAACAGAAAAGAAAAAACAGAAAAAAACAGAACTCCTCGTCCTCTTCTTCTGCTTCTTCTTCTCCTCCTCCAAATCCTCCTCCTCCTCCTCTTCTTCTTCTTCTTCCCCCCTTCTACTTATTCTACTTTTCTTCTTATTTTTTTGTTTTCTTTTTTTTCTTCTTCTTATTTCTATGTTTTCTCCTCCTAGTCCTTTTAGGTCTTCTTTTCTTTCTTTCATTCTTTCTTTCTTTCTTTTCTTTTCTTGTTCTTGGGCTTATCTAACTAAGTAATTAACAAAAAAACTAACTAAGTAATTAACCTAAAGAATAACTAACTAACTAATTAACCTGTGTACAGTAGGGTAAAACAACTAACTAATTAACCTGAAAAAATAACTAACTAACTAATTAACCTAAATCGGAAAACAGCAACAAAAAAGATAGAAAAAAGGAAACAAACCACAATAGGGGGCGGGCCCAGGCGAAGCGGGCGATGGTGCGGCGATGAAAGCCCTGCAGCCTGAGCGGGGCCGGGGAAGGAGCGCCGAGGCGGGAAGGCGGAGGCGGTAATGGTCGGCTTGAGCGGCGAGGCAGCTAGGGGTCGGGCGCGGGGGGGGGGTCGGGCGTCGGGGTGGTGGTGGTCGGGGGCAACGGTGTTTGGGGCGGTGGGGGTCAGCGGGCACGGGGGCGGCGCGGGTGAGGTGAGGGAGAGAGAGAGGGGTGGGGCGCGCTGTGACGGTTTTTTAGTTAGGTTTAATTTCTTTGCCATCTTCTAGCAAACGACAAAGAGCGTAGGTAGTGGGGTGGGGCCGGGAGGAAATGCCGTTAGGTTGGCTACTCTCTTTGCTGTCTACTCGCGGATGGCAAAGAAGCTTTGCAGTCCACTAGCAGACGGCAAAGAATGTAGCCGTTAGGTGGTTCTCGTTAGTGGGCCACGCTCCCTCTTTGCCGTCCGCTAGCGGACGGCGAAGCTTCTATGTCGTCTGCTCGCGGACAGCAAAGAGCTGGCTGACAACAAACATGGTCTTTGCCGTCATCTATTTCTTTGCTGTCAGTTGTTCGTCAGCCGATGACAAAGACCTTCTTTGCCGTCAGCTAGCCAATGGCAAAGAGCTGGCTGACGGCAAAGATACTGATTCTAGTAGTGTGGGTGCGAGAGGACTCGGAGACTCGTGACTCATGAGGGTGCGTGTGTGCATGAGAGAGGGGGCATGTATCAATGCAATGCATGTGCCATAAATCATTATCCAACAAATGTTCGCCACAAGCCGTTTCCTGATGAACGCCGTAAGAACCGTTAGATCGGCGTTTGATAGTGTCAGTTTTGCCATGTCATTTTATAGAACAGCCACTCCTCCTACACATAAATCTTCCACGCAAGAGATAGCAACTGCCGTATGCTCCTCCCTCTGTTCCAAAATGCAATGCATATAGCTTTATTGAAAATTAGAACCTCAGAAACTTTTACCAAGTTTTCGTGTACCGAAATGCACATATAGAATACCCAGTATATATCATTTCATTCATCTTCCAGAGGTAACTATAAAGATGGGGGAGGAGTCTACAATGAAAGACCGTCGTATCACCTGCAGCAATTTTAACCATCCTTTGGTGTGGAGGAATATCATAGGAACTCTATATGATATGATTTTTATAGGATTTTTTCCTTTAGAGCCAATTGGTTCATTGAAATAGATTCATATACTCCATATTTCAAAGGAAATAAACATGATATCATTTTTATAGCTTTAGAGCCACTTGGTTCATATGAATGGATTCCTATACTCCCATAATTTCAAAGGAAAATAAACATTAGCGTATATTCAATAGAAAAGTTCCTATGATGTGAACCAAATGACGTCTGTTTTCTAATCCCTCCTCATAGGAATTGAGATACATGTCATCTCTAGATTCAATAGAAAAGTTCCTATGATGTGAACCAAATGACATCTCTTTTCCAATCCCTACTCATAGGAATTGAGATATATGTCATTTCTTTCCCTACAACTTCCATGTATACATCTTCTGTTCCTAAATAGCTAGTACTAGCCACTAGTAGCTTTTGTCCTAGACATGCAACTATGGCACAAGAACACGTCATGCTTCCAAGTCATAAATCACATTGTTTTTGTACTCTATGCATGCAAGAACCACATCATAAATTCGTGCATGTTACTCATAAGTTATTTCTTGCATTAAATTTTGTATTGACAGTGTATGTGTTGGTCACGTGCACACATATGTAGTTCACATTCACATTTTTGTTAGAAATGTCATTCTTTTAACTGCAATTCATTTTTTCTCTTTGTACTCCCTCCGTCTAGGTGTGGAAGTCATCTTCCGAAAACCAAATAATCCCAAAACACTTAGGCATGGTACATTAACTCCCTCCTCGTTTCTTGTTTCATGACAGATCAACCAATAAGAGTTGTGGGCCATGCATGCTTTCAATGGCTTGAGACTTTCAAACATGGCAAATCCAAGCACTACTGGCCGTTGGATCTCATCAACATTCCACCAGATTCTGCCACATGTACAATCTAGAAGACTCCATGGTTGAACTTAAGCATAATGCACAAACCTCAAAACACAGGCACTTCTCCTTTGTTCTAGAATCTTCCGTATCATAATTTCCCAAACTTTTTTTCTAAATGATTTAGCATTATTTGTTTTTTACTTTATGATTTACAATGCACAATCACATGAATCTTAACCTTTTTATAAAACTAAATGATTTTTAATGAGATGAACTATAACAACTAAACGAACATCTACATCATGCATATATGACTCAAAGCTTTACATGATATAGTGTGTATTTATCCATAATTTGGTTTCCAAATCTCATGCGTTCAATGCATGTGTACCTTACTAGTTTTGAGTAGAGTAGCAAATTTCACGCGGCTGCGGGTACATAAAAATGCAGGGCCCATGCATCATTGCCTTTCGTTCGAACCTACGTCCACAATTTTTTCTACGTATATCTCACTGTTCCCCGAATCCAAAATGTTGTCTTGTTCCTATAAAACCAAGAGGCCCACACATATTAAGGCGTCGACTCAAACTCAATCCCTCTCCCGTTTACTACGACGTGGCCCCACACGCCGTAGTACTCCTACAAACCCTACCGCCGCATGGATCATCGGATTTTCTTCAAGAGGACGAGGGAGAAGCGGATTTGTAGTGGAGGCGCTTTCAAAAAAAGGATTTGTAGTGGAGGCCCCTACCCTAGGAAGCCCTAGGTAGCTGCCGCACACGTCATTGGTTTTCTCTTTTCTTTATGCTCTTGCGCCCTAGATTGAAATGATGGTTGCTTCGTCCGTCCAGCTTAATGCGGGAAAGGTGGGGTTTTGTGATTTGACCCGTCATCGCTCATTTACTACTAATGCGGCGCTACCACCGGGTTGCCTCCAAGTCCAACCGCTGCTCCGAACTGTAATTTGGTGCATCGCATGTGGACAAGACTGTGGATGAGCCACATGTCGACCAAAGGGATCTTGTTATTAAGTGTGTCACCATTTCGTGTGCGGACTGACCCTGCTTGAATTGCTATGCCAACACGATAGGAGCAGCCTACCACTTGGTTTTGCTGCTTGGTAAATCCCGACTATATCGATCTAAAAAGACACATACTGTACTACCCTCTCCGTCTCGGTTTATAGGGCGTGCACATAGTTCTAGGTCATCCATTACACTAACTAAATATGAGTTACTATGTCACAAAAAGTATATCATTGGATTCTTAAGCGGATGTAGTTTCTAAACATATACTGTTCATCACATGTATAGCCAGTTAAATTCTCAACGTAGAACGACGTCCATGCCATGTAAACCGATATGGAGGAAGTAGTAAAAATGAGGTGATTTTACCGAGCGATGGGTGGAGAGCATGGCCTGTCATATGGTCCCACGTGTCATGATGTACCAAGGCGATTGCGTGTCCCTCTTGAGGCAGAAGCAATACTACGTGGTTTTCTTGAAGGAGATGATGGCGAAGCTGTCGGATGTTGGGTTCCAGCAGACCCTTAAGGTTCGATCTCTGGGGTGCGCACGAAGATCTCTCTCGTACCGATCTACGTCCGATCTCCTCTTGAGATCTAAGCTGAAAACGATGAACAACACGAGGGACACAAGATTTATACTGGTTCGGGCCACCGTTGTGGTGTAATACCCTACTATAGTGTGGTGTGGTGGATTGCCTCTGGGCTGTTGATGAACAATACAAGGGAAGAACAGCCTCGTGAGAGGTGTTCTTGAGCTGGTGCGATGAATTTCTTGGGTGAGTTCAATCGCCTCTCTCTCTAGCTAGGGTTACCCCTAATCGTCCCCTACTCTATGGTGGCTAGCTCAATTTATAGAAGCCATGGTCCTCTTCCCAAATATTGAGCGGGAAGGGCGCCAACAACAGCCATTTCAACTGGGAACATCTAGTACAAGTTATCCTGACTAAAGTTGGTCTTCAGCTGCAAAAATCACTGGCGATGACACCGTCTTGGGCTCCACGGCGACCTCCATCCTGCCGCTCTGCTGGTCTTGGTCTCGTTGCACTGAAATGGCAACCTTCGCCTGATGCCTCGGTACTCCACGTCTGTGCTTGCCCACTTTGCACCAAAAAGGAAACAAGGACACTGCGTAGGCCGGCGCTCGCCTGGCGCCCGCCTGGCCTCGGTCGTCATGGCTTGCGTCATGAGCACCTCGCGAGGTACCCTTCCTTGATCTCTCCGCCTCCTCACGAGCCTGCCTAGCGAGGCCATTCCTGAGGAAGCCCTGCGTCATCCGCCCCGCGAGGCTTGGCCCCTCGCGAGGGTCTCGAGTCTTGGGCTGATGAAGATGGGTCGTACTGGGCCACCAGTTGAGACAAGCCGCAGGCCACAGACAGGCAAGTCTAGGGACCCCCATTCCCAGAACGCCGACAGTAGCCTCCGGCCCCAAGGCGCGCTCGGACTTGGCTTAGCGGAGAAGCGAAGGGGCAAGTGCGGAGCATCGCGGGCCCCATCAACCTGTGGCCTTGGGCGCCGCGTGACAGTTGATTGGACGTGGGTGTCTCCGCTTCCCCACGCTGCCTCGGCAACCGCTTGACTTGACAAGGCCCTACATGCAGAAACGTGTCATGATTACCTACGATCGTGGAGGCCGGCGGTTGGCTTCCTTCCAGTTATAAATGGAGGAGGGCGCAAGCCTCCGCTATACATCTCCCTCCTTGCTTCCTTCTTTCTCCCCATCCCGGCTACTCGCCATCTCCCATGGTGCCGCCGAAGAGGTTCTTGGCCGCAGAGAAGGGAAAGGCTCGTCGGGAAGGGCCTGACTCTCCCCCGGCCAAGCGCGGCCAAGGTCGTCCATGCAAGCATCATGTGGCTCCCGCAGTGGCTTCCCGTGGTCGTGGGGGCGATCCCCTGCATGGTGATGGGCGCCTGGTTGTCGAGGGAAGGCGTGCCATGACTGCGCGGCCTCCCAGGCCGCGCTTCCACTCGGCGGAGGTGCTGCCGGAGTTCGTCGTGTGGTCGGCGGACATAACCGGCACCTGGCTCCAGCTTCCCCGCTTGTTTGCAGGTGAGCTTCCGGCCGGCGCCCCGGGCGGCCTCTGGCTCCAAGCGGACGATTGCTGCAGCAGGGCCTCCTGGGATTCGCTGGAGGTCTCCGTCGCCGGGAATGTGGCCCTTACCCGCGGCTGGCAAATGTTTGCCCGCGCGCGTGGCCTGAGCCAGCGGTGCACCCTGCACTTCAAGTTTGATGGCGACGCCACCCTCTATGTGAGGGCGTTCGAAGACGGTCGCCGCGCTGGGTGCTGCCCCGAAGACGATGATCTCGGTCGGGTGCCCAGTCCAGGCGATGATCTGGATGAAGATGACGGCAGGCGCGTGGTCAGCAACATTCGTGGATCGGCAAGCTTCGGCGGCGCTCCTTCGGATAGCAGCTCCTCTAGCGGTGGCCGCGACCAGCCTCCGTGCCATCGCACTCGCCTTCTGGGAGGTAGCGTGTCAGTCCGCCATCACGCCTCGGTGAAGCGCGAGGAGGAGTCTGACTGAGCTCCAGAGTCAGTACGAGCCCTCGGCGCGAGTTGGTGCCGAGCAAGTCGTGCCTATTTTGTTTTTCTCCCTTCCCTGCGCAAAGAGAAAGTAGTGTATGGCCCCGTGGTGGTGTGTTGGACTGTTGCTGTTAATTATCATCCTGTTTCCGTTATTCCCATGTTGTGTTTTTGTGCCGTGTGCCCACGTGCAGGAATTACTTAGCTCGGGGATTTGCGACAGTCTTCGTTTCCCGAGGCTGAGGCATCGCCGTGCGCTTCATGTCCTGCAAGGATCAGTCAGGAGTGGTAACTTCTGGTCTCGGTCGCAGAGGCGACCAACTCAGGTCCTGTGTCCGTGTTGCGATGCCCGTGGGGCACGGACTGGGAGGGGTGCTCCCGTAGTGGACCTGGAAAGGAAAGCCTCAAACGATTGGGCAGTTAACACTCGCGAGGGCGCCCGCGTAGCCCCCTCGCGGGACTTGCGCGAGAGAAAATGAGGCTAGTAGGCGAAGAAGACAGAGGGTCACGAGTCAAGGACGGCAACAACTCCAATAAAACTTCAAATAGGGACGAACAAGCCAACTGCAGAAAGCAAATGAAAAACCCACTTCCGACACCTAATCTAGTCTTCGACGTCTTCTCACCAGCGCGGAGCTAAGTGCTGCCACTGGGCATGGGCAGGAGCCCTCGAGGCCCGAGGGTGGCTCTCCGTAGACTCCGGGGCATGTACAGCCCCAACTCATTATTACGTGAGAGTGTCACGGGCGGTGAGCTTCATAGGCATTGGCCTTCTTCACAGGCACTGGGCCTTTCTCGGGGAAGTGAGCTTCACAGGCGTTGGCCTTCTTCACAGGCACCGGGCCTTTCTTGGTTCGTCTAGCTTCACAGGCGCCGGGCCTTCTTTACCAGCTCTGGGCCTTTCTTCGAGGGTTGAACTTTCGGAGGTGCTGGATGTGCCACGCGTTCGGGATGGGCACCCCCTCCTGAGTCTCCAAGCGTGCGGCGCCGGGCCTAGAGACATGAACAACCTTGAACGGGCCCTCCCACATGGGCGAGAGCTTGTGCAGCCCCTCCCTGGAGAGCACCCATCTGAGCACAAGGTCACCTACCTCAAGGGTTCTGGGGCGGATGCTGCGGCTGTGGTAACGCCGCAGTGCTTGTTGGTATCTGCAGCCCGAAGCGCAGCCTCTCAATGGCGTTCCTCCCCAAGCACAAGGTCCACCCCCCGCATGGCGTCCAGCTGTGCTTCATCGAAAGCCAGGACCCGCGCGGAGCGATGCCTGACCTCGTGAGGAAGGACGGCCTCAGCACCGTAGACGAGGAAGAACGGGGTTTCGCTGGTTGACTTGGTAGCGGTAGTACGGATGGACCATAGCACGGACTGAAGCTCGTCATGCCAGCCCCTACCGCAGGCCTCCAGATTCTTCTTGAAGGTTCGGGTTTTGAGGCCTTTCAGGACCTCTGCGTTGGCGGGCTCAGCTTGGCCGTTGCTCCGATGGTGTGCCACCAAAGCGTAGCATATCTGCGTTCCAAGGTTAGCACAATATATTTTGAAGAGATTGCTGCTGAACTGCGAACCTTTGTCAGTGATGATGCGATTGGGTACCCCAAACCGGCTCACAAGGCCCCTGATGAACTTGACTGCCGAGCCAGCTGGGATGGTGCGGACAGCTTCCACTTCTGCCTAGTTGGTGAATTTGTCAATGGCGACGTAGAGGTAGCGGTAGCCCCCTGGCGCCCGAGGAAATGGGCCAAGGATGTCCAGTCCCCATACAGCGAACGGCCACGACAGGGGAATGGTCTGAAGGCCCTGAGCTGGCTAGTGAATCTGCTTGGTGTGGAATTGACAGGCTTCACAAGCCTTTACCAGCTCGGTTGCATTGTTGAGTGTTGTTGTCCAGTAGAAACCGCTGCGAAACGCCTTGCCAACGAGTGTGCGCGAGGACGAGTGGTGCCCGCAGTCTCCACCGTGAATGTCTGCCAGCAGCTCTTTTCCTTGCTCCGTAGAGATGCAACGTAGAGTATCGTCGTTCGGCCGCATTCGGTAGAGCTTTCCGTCTTGGATGCAGTAGGCCGTGGCCTGCCGCGCCACGCGTTCCGCGTCCTCCTCCTTCTCCGGCGGGATCCCTTGCACCAAGTAATCCTTGAACTCCATGGTCCAGCATCCTTCCTGAAGTTCCAGCGCCAGGAGCAGGCGTGCCCCTAAGGTCGGGCCACAGGCCGGGGCTCCCGACGCAGGCGGTTGAGGGAGCTCCTCCCGAGGCTGTGTCGTGCTCGATAGTGATGGTGCCGCCGAGGGTTTGAAGAGTCGCTCCTCGAAGATGCTAGGCTCCTGAGGCAACCGCCTGGATGCCCTCCTGGCGATGTCATCGGCCTCTTGATTCGTGTCGCAAGGCACATGTTGCAACTCTAGCCCCTAAAACTGTTTTCCATCCTGCGGACCTCCGCAAGATATGCTTCCATGTGTTCATCCTTCGACTCGTATACCTTGTTGGAGAAGTTGACGAGGAGTTGTGAATCGCCCTTGATGATGAGCGGCTTTACCCCCAAGGCGGTTGCAGCTTTCAAGCCCGCTATCAGGCCCTCGTACTCTGCTATGTTGTTGGAGACCTTCTCCCCATGCTGGAAGCAGAGTTGTACAGCATAGTAGAGCTTGTCCTGAGTGGGGGATATGAGCACTGCGCCAGCCCCCGCGCCCTGTCGAAAGAACGCCCCGTTGAAGTACATGACCCAGCCGTCTGGCACTTCACTTACCGGGGAAAGCGACCGGTCCTCGCCCGCTTTGAGCCCTGGTGCCTCTGCCCATTCTGCCACGAAATTTGCAAGTGCGGCTCCCTTGATGACTCAGGTCGTGCTGAATTCCAGCTGAAATGCTTGCAATTTGATGTTCCATTCAGCGACTCTTCCAGCTGAGTTGGGGCTCCTGGGTACCCTTTCCATGGGGTATGCTGAGACGACCTTGATGGGATGGCCTTGAAAGTAGTGCCGCAGCTTCCGCGAAGCCACTAATAGTGCAAGGAGGAGTTTTTGGGGCATGGGGTACCGCGCCCTCGTGTCCCTTAGCAGCGTGCTGACGAAGTATACCAGGTGCTCGACGCGGTTGAGGGTGCTGGCGCAGCCTGCGTCCTGCGGAGGTTGGAGCGCCTCCTCACACGATGAAGCCCCAAGCGCTTGGTCGCCTTGAGAGGCCTCCTTAGTTCCGGGTGCGTTCCCTTGCTGAGGATGATCCTTTTCTGCTCCGGTCGTGGCCTTCACGAGGCTTTCTTGTCTCTGCTCCGCTTCGACCGGGACTGCGGCTGCGGCCTTGGTCCGGCACTCCTCTCTAACCGCCACCAGGGCTGCGATGCAGAGTAGGGGGTGGCTGCAAGGTAAAGCACCAAGAGCTCTCGAGGGTGCAGAGCTACCATCACCGGAGGGCTGGTAAGGTACTTCTTGAGATCTTGGAATGCCTTGTCGGCCTCTTCAGTCCACTCGAATGGGCCCTTCTTCCTCATCAGCTTGAAGAAGGGCAGTGCCCGCTCCCCCAGCTTGGAGATGAAGCATCCCAACGCGGTTACATGCTTGGTGAGCTTCTGCATTTCTCTGAGGGTCTTTGGCGGACTCATGTCTTCGACTGGTTTGACCTTCTCTGGGTTAGCCTCGATGCCCCTATGGTACACGAGGAAGCCCAAGAGCTTGCCCGAGGGGAATCCAAATACGCACTTCTTAGGATTGAGCCTCAGATCACCAATTCACGGAGGCTCGCGAAGGTTTCTCCTGTATCAAGGTTTTCGCTTCCCGAGACTTCACCACAATGTCGTCGACGTAAGCTTCAGCGTTTCTCCCGAGCTACCGGCCAAAGGTGATGTGCATCAGCCGTTGAAAGGTCATGCCTGCGTTGCGCAACCCAAATGGCATGCAGGTATAGCAGTACACTCTGCACGGGGTCAGTAAAGTTGTTTTCTCCACGTCTTCTACCGTCATCTTGATCTAGTGATAGCCCTTGAAGTCATCCAGGAAGCACAGTGGGTCACATTCGGCGGTGGAGTCGACGATCTGGTTGATGCGAGGGAGCGGGAACGGATCCTGTGGGCAGGCCTTGTTGAGGTTGGTGAAGTCGACACACATGCGTTGCTTTCCTCCCTTTTTTGGCACAACAACAGGGTTGGCCAGCCATTCAGGGTAGCAGACCTCGTGAATGACTCCTGCTGCCTCTAACTTGCGGGTTTCTTGGACGATGAAGGCCTGTTTTTTAGTGGATTGTCGCCTTGCCTTCTGCTTCACGGGGCGCATGTTGGGGCACACGTTGAGATGATGTTCAATCACACCCCTTGGGACCCCTGCCAGCTGATCAGGTTCCCATGCAAACACCTCATTGTTTGCACGCAGGAACTTCACCAAAGCCTCCTCCTGCTCAGGGTCGAGGTTGGCGCCTATGGTGAAGGTGGCGCCAGTGGATCCATCCTCGTTGACCGGTACCTGCTTGGTCTCCGCCTTGTCTTGGGTGAATAGTTGCTTCTTCTTAGCCGGCGCAGCCCCCTTGGGCTCGAGGGCGTCTGCGCTGGCAGGCTGCACCACCGTAGCCGTCTTGAAAGCAAGCTTGAGCGTCTGCGTCGCATCCCTCGTGTCTCCGGACATGGTAAGGACACTGCTACTCCCGGGCATCTTCATGAGGTTGTACGCCGGACGAGTCGCTGCCAAGAACTGGGCCAAGGCCGGGTAGCCAAGGATGGCATTGTATGGGAGGCCGATGGGGGCGATGTCAAAGTCGATCAGCTCCGTGCGGAAGTTGTCGTGGGTGCCGAAGGTCACCGGGAGGCGGACCTTCCCAGGGAGCCGGTGGAGCCACCACTGACGCCCGAGAAGGGCCTGCTGGCTTGAAGCCGCTCTAGCGATACGTGGAGGAGGCTGAAGGCCTCCACCGAGAGCATGTTGAGGCCGTCACCACGTTCAATGAGGGTCTTGGTGATGGCCACCTGGCAGATGGTGGGGGTGCATAGCATCGGGAGTGCGCCCGAACAGGCGGGGTTGGTGGGGTGATCATCCGAGCTGAAGGTCAAATCAGCCTTGGGTGCCACCTAGCCCGGGGGGGTTTCTCGGCGCTTGAGGACGGCGCCGATCTGGTGGACGAACGGCTTGACGTGGTGGCTCGAAGGTGGTGCCTGCGATCCTCCCAGGATGGCCGCGACGACTGGGGGTGGCGGCGCAGCATGATGGGCGATGAAGAGGTTGCACAACTCCTCCCAGGAGGCCACAGAAGCCGCCGGCAGGTGGAGCAGCCACATGAGCGGGACACCAGTGAGGGCCATGGGCAGCCAGTTCTCCATGACCTTGTCGTCGCCTCTGGCCTTGAGGACAGCTTCTTCATACGCCAGCAGGAAGGCCAGCGGGTCGGCCGCACCGTCGTATCGTGGCGGCATGTCCGGATTGAACTTGCTTGGCCATCGCACCTGTCGCAAGGCAGGGGCCAAGGCTCGGAGCCCCCTGGTTTTTGCGCCGGCTCCGACAGCCGGAGCGGGCGGTGCGTTAGCCGCCATGAAGGCGGAGCACGACGCTGATGGAGAATGAGTCGACGGAAGGGAGAGCTCCGGCGCACCCCTACCCGGCGCTCCAAATGTCGGATGTTGGGTTCCGACAGACACTTAAGGTTCGAACTCTGGGGTGCGCACAAAGATCTCTATCCTACCGATCTACTTCCGATCTACTCGTGAGATCTAAGCTGAAAACGATGAACAACACGAGGGACACAAGATTTATACTGGTTCGGGCCACCGTTGTGGTGTAATACCCTACTCTAGTGTGTGGTGTGGTGGATTGCCTCTGGGGCTGTTGATGAACAATACAAGGGAAGAACAGCCTCGCGAGAGGTGTTCTTGAGCTGGTGCGATGAACACCTTGGGTGACTTCAATCGCCTCTCTCTCTCTCTAGCTAGCGTTCTCCCTAATCGTCCCCTACTCTGTGGTGGCTAGCTCTATTTATAGAGGCCCTGGTCCTCTTCCCAAATATTGAGCGGGAAGGGCGCCAACCATGGCCATTTCGAAGGGGAACATCTAGTACAAGTCATCCTGACTAAAGTTGGTCTTCGGCTGCCAAAAGCACTGGCGATGACACCGTCTTGGGCTCCACGGTGACCTCCAACTTGCCGCTCCGCTGGTCTTGGTCTCGTTGCACTGAAATGGCAACCTTCGCCTGATGCCTTGGTACTCCACGTCTGTGCTTGCCCCCTTTGCCCCAAAAAGGAAACAAGGACACTGCGCAGGCCGGCGCCCGCTTGGCGCCCGCCTGGCCTCGATCGTCATGGCTTGCATCACGAGCACGTCGCAAGGTACCCTTCCTTGATCTCTCCGCCTCCTCGCAAGCCTGCCTGGCGAGGCTGTTCCTGAGGAAGCCCTACGTCGTCCGCCCCGCGAGGCTTGGCCCCTCGCGATGGTCTTGAGTCTAGGGCTGATGAAGATGGGCCGTACTGGGCCACCACTTGAGCCACGCCGCAGGCCGCAGGCAGGCAAATCTAGGGACCCCCATTCCCAGAATGCCAACAGAAGCGAACTGTGAAATAATGGTTGCTTCGTCCGTCTGCTAAGGTGCGGCATTGTGATTTGACGTCTCATAGCTCATTACTTCTACTGGTCGGTACGACTGGGGTGCGTCCCCTTGCTGTTCTGCACTGTTATTTGGTGCATGACATGTCGACCCGGTTGCTATATGTCCCACATGTCGGCGAGAGCAACTACGGAATTCATGAAAGCGAGCGTCGACGGAGGAGTACAAGACACGACTTGGTTTTTGCTGCTTCGCGCGATCCATAGATACAAACCCGGACTAAAAAAAGCGAGGGCAGGTCTTTTCCCGCGCGGCAGGCAGGGGAGTTTGGCATAGTCTGTTTGAGGCAACGAGGCAGGAAGGGAAACAAGCAAATAAAGGTTGAGCGACTTAGTTTCGGGAAATTATGATTTTACAGAGTACATACCCACTATGGAGGTAGTACTACTTACTACTCCCTCCTTTCCGGTCTATAGGGCTCATCTAAAAAAATTTGTTTTTCCGTTTTGTAAGTCTCAATTCTACTAGTAATAGTAGTACCATCACGTGTTTGGATTTCAAGGTGCGTTAAATCACATGATGCAAGCAGTGTCAAGAGAAACTCACCGATAAAAGACATATATTTCAAACAATATGATAATCTCTCTAACAAAGGTAGGGACGAGGAGTAAACGGATAGAGTAGTAAAATTTTCTCCTCGTCCTGCGAGCCACCACGCACGTGGGCGAGGGAGTGGGCGTACTCCGAGCAAGCTTCACCTCGTCCTGCGAGCCACCACGCCCGTGGGCGGGGGAGACGGCGTACTAAGCAAGCTTCACCTTTTTCTGTGAGTTGATGGGGCACATCAAAAGTAATACGTACACAGCATCTCGAGTGTATAGAGCCTTGCCTCTAAGATAGGCCCCACATGGTTTGCCTCTTTTTTAACATAACGCGTCAAGTCGCAATTTGTTTGTTCACCCGTGGTAGACAATCCTCCATCAAGTGGACAACCAGTACACGTGTCAAATTACCATGTGGGCTGCGTTTTCATACAGAAATGAGCTCCACCATGTACGAGCGCGGGTGTGGATGGGAAAGAGACGGGAGTACGTGCGCCGTGCATGCACCTCTTCTCTTTGTGCACGTAACCCACCTACATGGGTGTGTGTGAGAGAGATACAAACCTAGACATAATGCACCGTCCATCCCTATGCCTCCGCCCAGTCCGACCACCAGTCACCACCACGCCCCACTCCTCCTCGCCTTATCTCTCATCTTTCTCGAGATATCATTTCTTCGATGAAATTCTTGTGATACCATTTTTTCGATAAAATTCTCGAGATATCATCAGTTTTTACACATGGGATTACTCCTCCATGGGTCAATCACAACAGGTGTTTTGTAAAAAAATGTATATTGATGTTTCGTGCAATGCACGGGCATCTTGCTAGTCCATGAAAACAACACATGGCAAAATTTCATGGAAAACGAGGGATTTGAATCTGTTAGGAGGGGCCATTTGGATCTTGCCTGGGGTAGCCAAAATATTGGCGACCTTTTTGTCCACCGGTCCCTTTGCCACCGATGAACGAGGAATGGCTCTGGTGCTCATGCATCCTCCAGCGCGCATGTTGGAGACGAGCTCGCACGAGCTGTGCTTTTTTTGTCCCACCACGTCGGCTGAGCCGGCCGCAGACCGACCGGCGACCCGCAAATTACGCCATCCAACCGTAGCCGCACACATTCTGACAGCAACTCAACCAAGCAGAAAAAATCCATGCAAACACGGCGATATTTCGTATAAACAATGATGGAATTCATATAAAATACCGGATTTTCATACAAACATGAGAGATTTCATCACATTCAAATCAACTAAGCGGTGCTAGTTCTCGACATCACAGGTATAATAATACCTGACCTAAATGGTCGCCTGCCAATCCATTTGTGTTCCTCATGTCCGGCAGCACGATCACCGGACTACCGGGAGCCCTGGAGGTTATGCTTTAGTGCAAAGGATGACTCGCTTCCCCAATGCCCAACTGGTATCATTGGCTGATGCCGAAGACGATGGTGGAAGGGGCCTTCTCCGTTTCCATGGAGCCCATGCGGGTTCAACAAAGGTCCTCGCAACAAAAGGATCCAGCAAGACACCTGTTGTGTACGCCGACGTCGCCTCCATGGTGGCCTTCATGGGACCCAAGTGGCGGTGGCCTCCCGTGTTCTACTTCTCCTCGATGATTTTTTTGACTGAGAAATAGTAGGAGAGGCTCCTACTATGCTATATTAATATATAATAAGTATTTGCATGGCTAGGAGGAAAGTCCCCCAAAAGGTAAACAAACAAATAGAGTCTAAAGTGAATTTACAAAAGAAGTGATATAATCACTGAGATCAGAGGACACTCTGTATCTAAGCCAGGTAAGATCAACATTAGTTTTCTGAAGCCAAGCTCTATATGAAGGACTGATCTGATTGAAGATGAAGTTATTTCTCTCCTTCCAAATATTCCAAGCAGTAACGGCGAAGATTTCAAATAAAATTATACCGGCATAAATTTCCTTTGCCCTGATTGTGGCCTCAATCCGTGAGATGCCAGAGTTGTATGAGATACCAATCTTTGACCAACAAGTTTGGCTGAAAGGACAATTACAGATCAAGGGATCAATGGTCTCTTCCTTATGAGCAGTGCATAGGATGCATGTTTCAATATGTCCAACATGAAAATGTCTTCTTTTCAGCATGTTCCTTGTGTTTAGTCTATCATCCAAACGAAACCACATGAACACCTTCAGTTTCATTTGTAGCTTTGATTTCCAAATCCATTTGAAAGGCTCTGGACAGGTAATTTGTCTATGACAGTGCCTATAGAATTTTTTGCCAAATAAACAGGTCCTCATGGGTATGTTCATTGATTAGTACTTGCAGACTCAAGAATTTGTGGCGGTTTTAGACTGTCTATGGGGTGTAACTAATCGAGGGCCTCGGGAGACAGAGGTAGATGAAATATCAGACTCAAATTAGTTGTCTCATAGTACGTGTGAACTAAGATATCTTCTGTCTTAGTATATGAATACAAGCAGGCGAAATTTTCAGAGAGGACTAGACGATTCCAATTATCATGCCACATGGATACATGTAATCCATCCTATACCTCACATTTGGCGACTCCACTGTAGATAGGCACAAGTTTAACCATATACATCCACCAAAAAGAACCGCACTTAGGAACAGCATGAGGGACAGTACCAGTATAGCATGACTCCAAGAGCAATTTAACCCATTGGAGATCTGCATGATTGTAAAATTTATCCAAGAATTCTAGGAGGAGTGCTTGATTATGAACTTTAATGTTGATCACTCCGGGACCTCCCTTATCTTTGGGACAGCATACTCTTCTCCTCGATGATGGCGACAGACGCGGAGGCGCTGGCCACCGACTCGTCGCTCTCCGCGCACTCGGCATCTGTCTCTGCTTGCATGGCGCAGCCACCGGCATGGGAGTCTCGGCCATAGAAACAAGAGACGTGGTCACAGACAAGGGAGGCACGGTACGAGGCGGCGGCATGGATGGTAGCGACCACGCCCGTGCGCTGCTCCTCGTCGAGCTGGCCTGGAGCAGCGAGTTGCTGAACCGCGCGCCGGTTTGGGGCAGCAACTGGCTCCGTCGGGCAAGGGGAGGGAGGTGGATAATCGAGCCTCATAGCTCGTATCCGGCGGGCTCGGCGGGTGACCCAGCCGACTTGGATGCGGGATAACTACTCTTCGTAAGCCATTGTAAGAGTGGACAAAATGGTGAAGGAGGAGATAGGGGAGCGATGGAGGTGTGCGATTCATGGCCGGTGTTTGGCTCGTTTAAATAGGAGATTAAATGGACGGCGTACGGGAGGAGCTCGGCCGGTGTTGCATTTAATGTCGTCCCGGTCATGAACGGACGTGTGTCTAGAGTGGGTTTCTCGGCTTCCACACAGGTTTCATCAAGGCATTTGAATGCGGCAAGGAGGCGTGTTCAGCCGGGCATGCAGCGAGTGGTGCCCTTGACTCTGACGTACGACACCGCGCCATACTTCCACTGACGTGTGGGCTCTTTGGGTACATGGCCTGCATGTCAGTGACCCAACGCAGGCAGTGCACGATGGAGTAACTTTTGGTGGGCCAGGTCAGTCAGAAGCGGGCATTTCATAAACAGATGATTGTTTATTGAGTGTGACGTCATCTATTTCAGTTAGATAAGCCTACTATATAATGTAAGAGAATTTTAAAATGTTCATATATACATTAATAGCCCGTTCGATATGTTGTGATTCATAAAGACCGCTGCAAACATCAATGGTCTGCTTATCACATATTAGATTGATTAATACACGTAACAATCCATGTCCTTAATAAGGGTGCATGCACGTATAGGTTGAGCGTGTGTCTTGCGTCGTGTGTTGTGTGCATGCAGGCGTGTGAGTGTTACGTGTGTGCATGTGTACGTTTCAATGTTGGATGCATGTGTGCATACGTCCGTGCGTTCGTGAGTGCATGTGTATGTGTCAGTGTTGCACGCTTGCATGTGTGCGTGTGTTCGTTATGTGTACGTGTCAGTGTTGCACGCCTGCATGCCTGCGTGTGTTCGTGCGAGTGTTGCGTGCGTGCATGTGTACATGCGGGGTGAGGCTACACGTCAGTCGACTAACTTTTTCATCTTTGGTCAGTAGATTTTCCAGCCGTTGGATACGAAATCAAGGGCCTGCAGTTTATCTTCAACCTCCACCCACCTGAGCCGCAGGCCACCACCGGCCGAACCGTCAGCCCGCGCCGCTCGTGGTCGGCCCGCGCCGCCACGCATCCCCGTCCGCCCCAAAACCACTTTCTACCGCCGGTCCGCCGCTGCCCCGGCCATCGCTCTAGCCCCCCTCCCCGCGCCGAGCTTTATCTCCGGCGATCCCCACGCCACCGCCCAATCACCGCGCCCCCACCACTGGCGACTGCCAACCAAAGGTCTCACGACTTCGAATCCCCACCGACCACTAATCTATTACCATTTATGTCCTTCATATACGCACTGACGGGTGGGCCCTATGTTAATGTGCGCTGCTGAATGTGGACCGTTTGACTGTCAATTGATCGTGTCATCAACAAATTACAGAGTTGTATGGTGAGCTAGTGACTGTATGATCACCCTAAAATGTATTTTATTAACACAGTACAGACTCAAACTACCATTTCTTTCTTTCATATACGCGCTGATAGGTGGGCCCTATAGTTACGCGCCTCGATGGTGCAACACTAGTTGCGCCACGTGGAACGTTTGACTGGTCAATTGATTGTGTCATCAACAAAATACGGAGTTGTATGGGTGAGCCAGTGACCGTATAATCACGACATGTATTTTTTTAACACGGTACAGACACAAGCGCTCATATATACGCGCAAGCACTAACTGCTATAAGCGCGCGCACACACACAGACCCTACCGCTATGAGCACCTTTGAGAGGGTGTGCAAACATTTGATCTTGAGATTTTACGAAATCACCATAGCTGCCTCGTAGTATAGTGGAGCGTCCTCCCACTACTAGGGAAAACCTTATACACAGAATGTTACCAGTAGCGCTTGTTAAAATGAGGTGCTATCGCTATTTAGCGATGAGCGCGTCTAGCGTAACAGCGCTCTTGTTAGCCGCTTAGCAATGGCGGCGAGCAGAATGAAAGTGCTACTACTATAATTGCCACACCGTTCCCGACGTGCTAGGTATAGTGGTAGCACCCTTCTACGAATAGCGGCTACTACTACGGATTTTAGCAGCAGCGCGTTTTTCCTCCCCACGCTACAGTTAAAGATATTTTCACCTAACCCCCCGTGCGGCCTGATTCCCTCTCCTCTGCTTCCTCCCCCAATTCCCGACACCGCCTCACCACCGTCTCCCCCGACCCCGCCTCTCCGCCGTCTCCCTCGACCCGCCTCCCCGCCGTCTCCCCCGACCCGGCCTCGCCGCCGTCTCCCCCGACCCCGCCTCGCCGCGCCTCGGTGCCGCCGTCTTCCCCGACCCCATCTCTCTCCCCGCCCTCTATAAGCACTCTCCCCTTCCGATCCCTCTCTCCCCATCCGATCCCTCTTCTCTGCTTAGTATGAACCCTAGCTATTTAGTGCTAGTTAGTATGAAACCTAGGCTATTTTTAGTGCTAGTTAGTTAATTACTTAGATGGTAATTAGGGCAGTAGTTCCTAGGTACTAATTAGTTAGTAAGAACTAGGTACTAATTAGGTACTAAAATATTTTTATTTATAGTAAGTTTATTTTTAGTAAGAACTAGTTGAATTAATAGAACTAGTTAGTAAGAACTTGTTTCTATTTTTTAGTTAAAGCAATTTTTCCCGCCTCGACGTGGACGATGCCTATCCCGCATCCTCATCGTCGAGCCGGCGGAGAACGACACCTGCTTGACCAGATCGTCCATGTCCGGGACTGGGCTTCGCTGGGGTGGTACTGGGAGGTGCTACCTACCGGGGGGCGCAGGTTGGTGAGGAGCCAGCCTGTCGTTGACCCGAACCTTCTCTGGTGGCGGTCGCATGGAACAGTGACGATCCAGAGGCTCCAGGACTCCGCGGAGGTGGTGCGTCACTGTGTCAGTGAGGAGGACGCGCACGTCCGTCGCTACTTGTTTGCGTTGGAGCACGTGCCGTTCTCCAATACCGGCAGGCTCTCCGGGATCTCACTGAGCTATGATCCCGTGATGGTGCCTTCTCTGTGGGTGTCCACCTCCGCGCCGATACCCATCGTGTGCTAGAGTTTTAGTTGTATTAGTGATGTTATATGTATGACACTATTCGTGATGTATTAGTGATAATATTCGACGATGTCTTGACGCATGAGATGATTTACTTTTGCTTATTGAATGCATGCTAATTTGAGTCCTATAAGATATTTTGAAATGTATATCTTGTGTTGCTCAATATCCAAGTGGCGGTCATGTTTGCGAGTTACACCTCCGAGTGGCCTATGTTTTGCGGAGTGTTGATTCATTTCCGTTCCGGCAAATTTCAGCGCTTCGATATGTCCTATTTTAGCAAAGGTCATGCGGATTTTTCCGTGAATTTTGGCATGACTTGTGCTAGAATATGTAGGAAATATCGAGTGCCCCGGATTTGTGTGTTGAGTATCTTGGTAGTTGTCTTTGATCGATTTTCAATTAGTGTTTTAACTATGAACGTAGGAAATGTCTGACGATGAAAAGGATTTCGGTATTTGCAAATACTGCGAAGACGAGGGCGGCTGTCGACGGAATCTTCCTAGATGATGATAGGCGCTTCACATCAAGCTGGGCGAGAACTTGAAGTGGATCTGATGAAGTCACAACGACAAGTCTTTTTTCGTAATTAAGCATGACATCTGCTTCATTTGCTTCAACTTATATATTTTTTACTATTCTACTAGCGTATCCCCTTCCATGCAAGAGTTTTTCTATTGGATAAGATAGGTTTCAGTCATAGTATGGAGGAAAAGAAAGTTTACTTGAAGACCGAGCATGGTTATATTTTCCATGCAAAGTTATACAATTCAGACGACTACACCTATTTTGGATGCAAAACATGGCGAGCACTATGCAAGACTTATGCATTTGAGCCTGATATGGTTATCACCTTTGATATTCGTCCGGAAGATGATATTGAAGGTAATACCGACATCTGGGTCGATGTGCAGACGCTTCCTGTTATACCATTATGTAAGTTTCTCAACCATATTTATGTCTTTGATATTGTTTATTGAAAAATAGTTGACAACTAATTTGTATTGTCAGCTTATTTCGGTGCAAGCAAACATGTCCAGCGCTTGGTAGACAGGACCGTATACTATCCTCGGGCTGAACTCAACTGCGAGGAGCTCGGTCATTATGTTTCATGGCTTGAGGATCTTGATCTTGTCAAGACAAATTTTCTTCCTACATTTAGAAATGTTAGTCTTGAAAATGTGCGACCAATAGTGTTCGTAATGAACTACGGTCACATCTATTTAGGAAGGATGGTAAGATTTTTACTATTTGTCATCGATTGCATCTTTTCCATACATTATTTTTGAAGCTAAACTTCATTGCTAAGTATGTTACCGTCGATGTTCTTCAACAAGGACTCGATGAATGTTGTGCTCGATGGGATCGAGACTAAAGGTACCATGAGTATTATCGACTTCGGCCAAGATATCCTACAGATTACTTTAGTGCATTCAAGATTAGCGACGGATGCTTAATAGTGCAAGACTGGACCAAATATGTGATGGTGGAGCGCAAAGAAGTACTAGGGGGCAGCAAACAGATGTGCTACCCATGATTAGGAGACAGGTTCATCTGCATGCTCCAGTTTGATCGAGGAGGAGAGCTATACATGTTTTATGTTATTTTACCTAAGAGACAGCAGCAGGAGTGATTAGCTAGCTAGTAATGAGTTTGAGGATGATGATGTGCTACACTATTACTATGATGATAAAATAGCTAGTGTTGGTGGTAATGACTATGATGATTATTATTAGCTAGTGTTAGTGCTGATTAAATAAATACTGTTGGTGGTAATGACTATGATGATGATTAAATAGCTTGTGCTAGCGGATTAGATTCAAGTGGAGGCAACATGTGGTGCACATCGAAAGTACTACTAGTCCAAACTAGATCAAGTTTGGATTAGTAGTATACTTTTGACATGCACCACATATTCCCTCCACCTTAACCTAATCCACCTTCATTTGACACACTGTTATGGACCAAATGATGTAAACCTCATAACAGCTGGTATTGTACCAATATTTGTACGATGGCGCATAAATACACTAAATTTTTTTTAAAAAAATACTAGTAGCGATGGACAGAAAACACGCTGCAAGTAGTTACCTTAGCAGTAGCATGGTACTGAACAAACGCTGCAGCTATTTGTCCTAGCAGTAGCGCGTGCGGGCACGCATTACTGCAAAGCAATAGCTTTAGCGCCTTATTAGTAGCGCGGCCTCCCACGCTACTAGTGGACACAAAACACGCGCTACTGCTAGGGTTTTCCCTAGTAGTGTCCCACTGAACGCACATCACCGGAAAACACTGAAATTAACCCAGGATAAATGCGAGCACCAGGACTTTAACCCTGGTGGGCTCGGGAAACCACTTTCCTCCTAACCATATAACCACTGGTTGGTTAGCACCAGAAAATGTATGTCGTGACCGTGATGAGCTTATTCTAAAGTCCAGTGACCATATCGTGTTTTCGCTTCAAATACAATGATCATAGTTGGATCTCTTAAAAAGATTAGCAAGCGGATGAGGATCCATAGATCTTAGGTTCTCTGTTTAGCAATAAATAAACAACTATTCCAAACGAGCAAACGAGCCAAGTAAGACATCAAAGCAAACAAAAAGAAAAACTGAAGAAGGGAGAATAAAACAGCAAGGGTGAAGTGGGGGAGAGGAATACGAGAGGCAAATGGCAAATAATGTAATGCGAGGGATAGAGTTTGTGATGGGTACTTGGTATGCCTTGACTTGAACGAATACCTCCCCTACAACGGCGCCATAAATCCTTCTTGCTACCTCTTGAGCACTGCATTGGTTTTCCCTTGAAGAGGAAAGGGTGATGCAGCAAAGTAGCGTAAGTATTTCCCTCAGTTTTTGAGAAGCAAGGTATCAATCCAGTAGGAGGCTCCTCAAAAGTCCCTCGTACCTACACAAACAAACAATAACCTCAAAACCAACGCGATAAAGGGGTTGTAAATCCCTTCACGGTAACTTGCGAAAGTGAGATCTAATAGAGATAATAAGATAAGATAAATATTTTTGGTATTTTTATGATATAGATTGGAAAGTAAAAGATGCAAATAAAAGTAGGTCGGAAAGTTATATGATAAAAGATAGACCCAGGGGCCATAGGTTTCACTAGTGGCTTCTCTAAAGATAGCATAAGCATTATGGTGGGTGTACAAATTACTGTCCAGCAATTGATAGAAAAGTGCATAGGTATGAGAATATCTAGGCATGATCATGTATATAGGCATCATGTCCGCAACAACTAGATCGAAACGATTCTGCATCTACTACTATTACTCCACACATCGACCGACTCCTGCCTTCGTCTAGAGTATTAAGTTCATAAGAACAGAGTAAGGCATTAAGAAAGATGACATGATGTAGAGGGATAAACTCATGTACAATACATGCCTTGCTGCCTCTGCTGTCACTGGGAAAGGACACCGCAAGATTGAACCCAAAGCATTGCACTTCTCCCATTGCTAGAAAGATCAATATAGTAGGCCAAACCAAACTGATAATTCGAAGAGACTTGCAAAGATAACTAATCTTACATAAAAGAATTCAGAGGAGATTCAAATATTTCTCATAGATAAACTTGATCATAAACCCACAATTCATCGTATCTCGACAAACACACCGCAAAAAGAGTTACATCGAATAGATCTTCAAGAAGATCGAGGAGAACTTTGTATTGAGATTCAAAGAGAGAGAAGAAGCCATCGAGCTAATAACTATGGACCCGAAGGTCTATGGTAAACTACTCACAACTAATCGGAGAGGCCTTGGAGGTGATGTAGAGGCCCTCCATGGTCGATTCCCCCTTCGACGGAGAGACGGCGAAAGCTCCAAAGTGGGATCTCGCGGATACAGAAGGTTGCGGTGGTGGAAATAGTTTTTCGTGGTGCTCCTGGATGTTTTCAGGTTATAGGAGTTTATATAGGCGAAGGAGGTAGGTCAGTTGAGCCACAAGGGGCCCACGAGGGTGGGGGGCACGCCCACACCCCTAGGTGCGCCGGGCACCCTCGTGGCCGCCTCGTTTGGTGCTTGACGTCCACTCCAAGTCTCCTGGATTCCGTTTGTTCTGAAAAGATCGCTCCCGAAGGTTTCATTCCGTTTGGACTCCGTTTGATATTCCTTTTCTTCGAAACACTGAAATAGGCAAAAAAAACAGTAATTCGGGCTGGGCCTCCGGTTAGTAGGTTAGTCCCAAAAATGATATTGAAGTGTAAAGTAAAGCCCATAAACATCCAAAACGGGTAATATAATAGCATGGAACAATCAAAAATTATAGATACGTTGGAGACGTGTCAAGCATCCCCAAGCTTAATTCATGCTCGTCCTCGAGTAGGTAAATGATAAAAACAGAATTTTTGATGTGGAATGCTACCTAACATAATTCTCAATCTAATTTTATTTATTATGGCGTGAATGTTCAGATCCAAATGATTCAAGACAAAAGTTCATATTGACATACGAAATAGTAATACTTCAAGCATACTAATAAAGCAATCATGTCTTCTCAAAATAACATGGCTATAGAAAGTTCATCCCTACAAAATTATATAGTTAGGCTATGTTTCATTTTCATCACACAAAATACTCCCATCAAGCACAACCCCGGTTTTAGCCAAGCAATTGGTTCATACTTTTTAACGCGCTTCAGCTTTTTTTCAACTCTCACGCAATACATGAGCATGAGCCATGGATATAGCACTTAAGGGTGGAATAGAATATGATGATGGAGGTTGTGTGGAGAAGACAAAAAAGGAGAAAGTCTCACATTGACGAGGCTAATCAACAGGCTTTGGAGATGCCCATCAATTGATGTCAACATGAGGTGTAGGGATTGCCATGCAACGGATACACTAGAGCTATAAATGTATGAAAGCTCAACAAAAGAAACTAAGTGGGTGTGCATCCAACTTTCTTGCTCACGAAGACCTAGGGCATTTTGAGGAAGCCCTTCGTTGGAATATACAAGCCAAGTTCTGTAATGAAAAATTCCCACTAGTATATGAAAGTGACAACATATGAGACTCTCTATATGAAGAACATGGTGCTACTTTGAAGCACAAGTGTGGAAAACGATAGTAACATTGTCCCCCTTTTTTATTTTATTTCTATTTTGGGCCTTTCTTTTTTCTTTTTGGCCTTTCTTTTTTTTCTTTTTTTATTTGGCCTTTCCCCTTTTTTATTTTTGGCCTTTCTCCTTTTTTTTACAAGGGACAATGCTCTACTAATGATGATCATCACACTTCTATTTATTTACAACTCATGAATTACAACTCAAAGCTTAGAACAAGATATGACTCTATATGAATGCCTCCGGCGGTGTACCGGGATAGGCAATGAATCAAGGGTGACATGTATGAAAAATTATGAAGGTGGTTTTGCCACAAATACGATGTCAACTACATGATCATACAAGGCAATATGACAATGATGATGCGTGTCATGATAAATGGAATGGTGGAAAGTTGCATGGCAATATATCTCGGAATGTCTATGGAAATGCCATAATAGGTAGGTATGGTGGCTATTTTGAGGAAGATATAAGGAGGTTTATGTGAGATAGAGCATATCGTATCACGGGGTTTGGATGCACCGACGAAGTGTGCACCAACTCTCAAGGTGAGAAAGGGCAATGCACGGTACCCAAGAGGCTAGCAATGATGGAAGGGTAAGAGTGCGTATAATCCATGGACTCACATTAGTCATAAAGAACTCATATACTTATTGCAAAAGTTTTATCATCCCTCGAAGCAAAGTACTACTGCGCATGCTCCTAGGGGAAGTGTTGGTAGGAGTTAACCATCGCGCGATCCCGACCTCCACACATAAGGAAGGCAATCAAAAGAGCATCCCATGCAACAAATTTGTTACACAACTTTTACCATACGTGCATGCTATGGGACTTGCCAACTTCAACACAAGTATTCATTAAATTCACAATTACCCAACTAGCATGACTGTAATATAACCACCTCTATATCTCAAAACAATTATCAAGCATCAAATTGATCATAACATCAATTCATTTCCTATGATAGTTTTTATTATACCCAACTTGGATGCCCATCATTCTAGGACCAATTTTGTAACCATAGCAAATACCATGCTGTTCTAAAAGACTCTGAAAATGATATAAGTGAAACATGAGAGATCAAAAATTTCTACAAATTAAGCCACCGCCGTGCTCTAAAAGTTATAAGTGAAGTACTAGAGCAAAACTATCTAGCTCAAAATATATAAGTGAAGCACATAGATTATTCTAATAAATTCCAAATCATGTGTGTATCTCCCAAAAGGTGTGTACATCAATGATGATTGTGGTAAACTAAAAAGCAAAGACTAATATCATACAAGACGCTCCAAGCAAAACACATATCATGTGGTGAATAAAAATATAGCTCCAAGTAAAGTTACCGATAGACGAAGATGAAAGAGGGGATGCCTTCTGGGCATCCCCAAGCTTAGGCTTTTCATTGTCCTTGAATATCTTGGGGTGCCATGGGAATCCCCAAGCTTGGTCTCTTGCCACTCCTTATTCCATAGTCCATCAAATCTTTACCCAAAAGTTGAAAACTTCACAACACAAAACTCAACAGGAAATCTCATAAGCTCCGTTAGTGCAAGAAAGAAAAACCACCACATAAGGTACTGTAATAAACTCATCATTTGTTTGTATTTGTGTTAAATCTACTGTATTCCAACTTCTCTATGGCTAATACCCCCCGATACTAGCCATAGAAGCATCAAAATAAGAAAACAACACACGAAAAACAGAATCTGTCAAAAACAGAACAATCTGTAGAACTCTGTAACTTTAGAATACTTCTGGAACTCTAAAAATACTACGAAAATAAGAAGTCCTGAGAAATTTGTCTATTGATCTACTTCAAAAAGAATCAACTCAAAATCAAGTTTCTGCGATTCATTAAAATTATTCTCGTGCGTGCAAAAGTTTCTGTTTTTCAGGAGAATCAAATTAACTATCACCATAGGTTATCCTATAGCTTCTACTTGGCACAAACACTAATTAAAACATAAAACTACATCTAAAACGAAGCTAGATGAATTATTTATTGAATAACAGCAAGTAAAAATATTGCGTTGTCTCCAAACAAGCGCTTTTCTTTAAAGCGTTTTTAGCTAGGCATTGAGATTTCAATGATGCTCACATGAAAGACAAGAATTGAAGCATAAAGAGAGCATCATAAAACATGTGACAAACACACTTAAGTCTAACATACTTCCTATGCATAGGTTTTTTATTATCAAACAAATTATCAATGCGAGCAAAAACTAGCAAATGCAAGGAAGAAGACGATAGCAATCTCAACATGAAGAGAGGTAATTTAGTAACATGAAAATTTCTACAACTATATTTTCCTCTCTCATAATAATTACATGTAGTATCATAAGAGAATTCAACAAAATAGCTATCACAAAACTATTGGATATATGCCCTAGAGGCAATCATTTATGATTATATGTCCTATGTGTTTATGAATAAAGATAGTCCTTGGACATTATCAATGATGTGTATCGGCAAGTACGTGACTTGTTTGTGGGACTATGCATTGTATGGTGACTGTCCTAAAAGGTCCCTAGTCGAAAGGGCTGTGTGGACGCGCAGCCGACTAGACTAGCATATGACACGGTCGATGGCTTGGTCTCACTAGCCATGGAGCAATGGATGCTAACCAGATAATATGGACTTGGAAAGGCCTGGTCGGATTCGACGTAGTTGGATCCGAGTCAAGATAAGGTCCCAGTCGGACAGACCCAACTATGAGAAGCAGCGATATGTCATCTGTGAGTCTCTAGTACAACATACGTTCTACGTCCTAAGACCTGAGCTGACGCATGTACTCAGGATGGTGACAGACTTGCTTTGGGCGGACCAATGCTACTCCGTGACTGGGTAGTTACAATGGTAGGTTTCGGGTTTGTCCTGTCCCATGTTGCGAGACATGGTCGAGCAAGATGGGATTTGCCCCTCCGATCAGGAGAGATATACTCTGGGCCCCTCGTGTGATCTGACAAGGATAAGCATGGCCATGCGACAAATATTATGAGACAATCTGGTTCGTGGTCGGTATCACTGGAATGAGAAAGAGGTCATGCTAGCACAAGGATGACAATCTCGCCTTGAGCCCGACAACATATATCGTGAGGCAAAGGGAACAGAAGTGTGACATGTTGTACAGGTTAGCCTAACCAGCTTCATGATCTGCTTGGTGGTCGGCACGCCTTGCTAGAGGCCGCTACCAACCGTGCAGGTTGGAGATGATCCGAACTGCGACCAAGCCAACTTGAACCTAAGGGGTCGCGCGCTTAAGGGAAGGAACCTACAATGTCGGATCCGAGGACACTGGTCGGATGTGATCCGAACTGTATTGGGATTGTGGCCGAGTAGACCTGTGGGGTTTAGGGTCCGTGCGAGGCCCAAGTGTTGAGCCCATGACGGACGCCTATATAAAGTGGAGGTGCGGCACACTCATGCGGTTGATCGCTTCGGTGCTGCGACTAGGGTTTGCATGTGTTGCGAATAGCCACCTCCACTCGCTGCCGACTGTGTGATCGGACCTAGAAGTCCATTGCACGGTGTTCCTCCTGCACGCGCGGATACCATTAGAGGCGGTGCACTTGCGCCGCTTTGGTGAACTTGTACGTGGGATCGGACGACCGACTGTTCGAGGGAGATCGGACAAGGAGGAGATGATCCACGCGGACGTGCTGCCCCAACTCTTCTTCCGCTGCATGGCACTGCGCGTCTAGTGGTAACGAACTGTGATCCATCTCCCGTAGCATGTTCTTGGTTGTTCTGCGCGTAGGAAATTTTAATTTGCACTAGACGCACCCTACCGTAGAACCCAACAAAAACAGATTCTCAACACGATCCACATGCATGCAAAGTTGACACTCTTCCAAGATAGTGGGATTAACATTAACTAAAGTCATGACCTCTCCAAACCCACCTTTATCAAAAATATCATAAGATTGAACATACTCCAAATATGTGGGATGTAAAGTTGACACTCTTCCAAACCCACTTTCAATATTATTGTAAACACTATTATCAATTGCATATACATCATGGGGCTTAAATAAATTTCCAAGATCATAAGAAGAATCACCCCAATCATGATCATTGCAACAAGTAGTAGACATAGCAAAACTAGCATCCCCAAGCTTAGGGTTTTGCATATTATTAGCACAATTGACATCAAGAGAATTTATAGTAAAATCATTGCAATCATGCTTTTTATTCAGGGAGCCATCGTGAATCTCTTCATAAATTTCTTCATCACAATTTTCAGATTCACGAATTTCAAGCAAAACCTCATAAAGATAATCTAGTGCACAAAACTCACTAGCAGTTGGTTCATCATAATTGGATCTCTTAAAAAGATTAGCAAGCAGATGAGGATCCATAGATCTTAGGTTCTCTATTTAGCAATACATAAACAACTATTCCAAACGAGCAAATGAGCCAAGTAAGACATCACAGTAAACGAAAAGACGAAGGGCGAATAAAATGGCAAGGGTGAAGTGGGGGGAGAGGAAAACGAGTGGCAAATGCCAAATAATGTAATGTGAGGGATAGAGTTTGTGATGGGTACTTGGTATGTCTTGACTTGAGCAAAGATCTCCCCGGCAACGGCGCCAGAAATCCTTCTTGCTACCTCTTGAGCACTGCGTTGGTTTTCCCTTGAAGAGGAAAGGGTGATGCAACAAAGTAGCATAAGTATTTCCCTCAGTATTTGAGAACCAAGTTATCAATCCAGTAGGAGGCTCCTCAAAAGTCCCCCGTACCTACAAAAACAAACAAGAACCTCACAACTAACGCGATAAAGGGGTTGTCAATCCCTTCACGGTAACTTGCAAAAGTGAGATCTAATAGAGATAACAAGATAAAATAATTTTTTTTTGGTATTTTTATGAATAGATTGGAAAGTATGGTGAACCGCTTTGTGATGAAGTTGGAGCACAATTTTATTTATTGATTGTCTTCCTTATGAGTGGCGGTCGGGGACGAGCGATGGTCTTTTCCTACCAATCTATCCCCCTGGGAGAATGCGCGTAGTACTTTGTTTTCAATGGCTTGTAGATTTTTGCAATAAGTATATGAGTTCTTTATGACTAATGTTAAGTCCATGGATTATACGCACTCTCACCCTTCCACCATTGCTAGCCTCTCTTGTGCCGTGCAACTTTCACCGGTACCATACACCCTCCATACCTTCCTCAAAATAGCCACCATACCTACCTATCATGGCATTTCCATAGCCATTCCGAGATATATTGCCATGCAACTTCCATCATCATCATATACATGACTTGAGCATTCATTGTCATATTGCCTTGCATGATCGTAAGATAGCTAGCATGATGGTTTCATGGCTTGTCCATTTTTTGATGTCATTGCTATGCTAGATCATTGCACATCCCGGTACACCGCCGGAGGCATTCATATAGAGTCATATCTTTGTTCTAGATATTGAGTTGTAAGTAAATAAAAGTGTGATGATCATCATTATTAGAGCATTGCCCCAGTGAGGAAGGATGATGGAGACTATGATTCCCCCACAAGTCGGGATGAGACTCCGGACTTTATGAAAAATAAAAGAGGCCAAAGAAGCCAAAATAGAAAAAAAAAGAGGCCAAAGAAGCCCACCAAAAATAAATAAAATAAATAAAAAAATAAGGAAAAAGAGAAAATAAAAAATGAGAGCAAAAAGAGAAGGGGCAATGTTACTATCCTCTTACCACACTTGTGCTTCATAGTAGAACCATGTTCTTCATAAAGAGAGTCTCCTATGCTTTCATTTTCATATACTAGTGGGAATTTTCATTATAGAACTTGGCTTGTATATTCCGATGATGGGCTTCCTCAAATGCCCGAGGTCTTCATGAGCAAGCAGGTTGGATGCACACCCACTTAGTTTCAGTTTGAGCTTTCATACACTTATAGCTCTAGTGCATCCGTTGCATGGCAATCCCTACTCACTCACATTGATATCTATTGATGGGCATCTCCATAGCCCATTGATACGCCTAGTTGATGTGAGACTTTCTCCCTTTTTGTCTTCTCCACATAACCCCCACCATCATATTCTATTCCACCTATAGTGCTATATCCATGGCTCACGCTCATGTATTGCATGAAAGTTGAAAAAGTTTGAGATTATTAAAGTATGAAACAATTGCTTGGCTTGTCATCGGGGTTGTGCATGATTAAATACTTCGTGTGATGAAGATAGAGCAACAGCCAGACTATATGATTTTGTAGGGATAACTTTCTTTGGCCATGTTGTTTTGAAAAGACATGATTGCTTTATTGGTACGCTCGAAGTATTATTATTTTTATGTCAAATGATAGACTATTGCTTTGAATCACTCGTGTCATAATATTCATGCCTTGATTACACATATGATCAACATTATGCTAGGTAGCATTCCACATCAAAAATTATCTTTTTTATCATTTACCTACTCGAGGACAAACATGAATTAAGCTTGGGGATGCTGATACGTCTCCGTCGTATCTATAATTTTTGATTGTTCAAGCCAATATTATTCAACTTTTGTATACATTTGGCAACTTTTTATACTATTTTTTGGGACTAACATATTGATCCAGTGCCCAGTGCCAGTTCCTGTTTGTTACATGTTTTTTGTTTCGCAGAAATCCAATATCAAACGGAGTCCAAACGGGATAAAACGGACGGAGATTTTTTTTTGAATATTTATGATTTTTGGGAAGTAAAATCAACGCAAAACGGCGTGCGGGGTGGCCACGAGACAGGGGGGCGCGCCCTCCCCCTGGGCGCGTCCTTGGCTCTCGTGGGCCACCCGTAATGCGGTTGATGCTCTTCTTTTGGCGCAAGAAAGATAATTTTATGAGAAAGATCTGGGCGAAAGATTCACCCCAATCGGAGTTATGGATCTCCGGATATTTAAGAAACGGTGAAGGGGCAGAATCTGAGAACGTAGAAGCAGAGAGATAGATCCAATCTCGGAGGGGCTCTCGCCCCTCCCAAGCCATGGGAGCCAAGGACCATAGGGTAAACCTATGGTAAACCCTTCTCCCATCTAGGGAGAAGGTCAAGGAAGAAGAAGAAGAAGGGGGCTCTCTCCCCATTGCTTTCGCTGGCGCCGGAACGCCGCCGGAGGCCATCTTCATCACCGCGATCTTCACCAACACCTCCATCATCTTCACCAACATCTCCATCACCTTCCCCCATCTATATTCAGCGGTCCACTCTCCCGCAACCCGCTGTACCCTCTACTTGAACATGGTGCTTTATGCTTCATATTATTATCCAATGATGTGTTGCCATCCTATG